>CM034149.1:810286581-811486581 GCA_019776745.2 Taxus chinensis
AAGAAGGAAGAGAACAAATTTCCTTATCTTTTCCTTAGAGATGGAGCTTTCCTTGAATAGATGATCTTTGACAAAAGCTCTGAACTGATCTTTGAATTTCTTGCAAGGACAACGAAACACCAGCGTTTTCATCTTGAAGATGAAAATGTATATCTTTGAAAGCAACAGCTGCCAGTGTCTTGAAAGCTTCGCCCTTCTGCCAGATGTTCTTCTTTCTCCCACAGAGTTCCTCCAGGACTTTGATTTCCACTCTACACTTTAGACCCAGGGATTTGATAGATTGTCCTTAGCATCATCGAAAAATATTATTCGATAGTAAGATGTCTCACTGTCGTTCCCATGAGGCGAAGGTTACAATGCAACTGCTCTAGAGTTTAAGCTCTTTATCCATAACCACAATAGCATGGAAGCTTCTGTTGCCCCAAGATTGTCTACATTCCATGTAGTTTAAAAGCTGCATCGATGAAGTTTAGCCCAGCAAAACAAGCATGTCATCTACATGGCTCAATAGTCGCCATAGACAGAATACTTGTGCATATCTTTAATACTTTGCACTTCATATTGGCTTAGAATTACAGGAGCGGATATGGAGCAGGCAAGGGGGTAGGGCCCAAAACTTTGTCCTTAGACAAGAGTGACTTGATAAAACTTTTGGACTTGGGCTTTTTCTTCCACGGTTCAATAGCTTCTGCCCCTTTCTCTACCCTTCCAATGCTCTTGTGACTGTTTCCTAGAGGTTGTGAATTTCACCTCAGGAGTAACTCTACCATAGGGATCCTTGAAAGCTCTAAGTCAGATGTCAGCAAGGTCTGATTCTGATTTGTCTACTTGTAGGCTAGTAGTCTCCAAGAATTGCTGGACCTTGGGAATCAGACACAATTCTGGAGGTGGTTCTGGCTTTCTTGGCACGAGAAGGAGTGGTGCCCAACAAGGCTGCTACAGCATCAAAATTTTGTCCCAAGCTTTGACGAGGAGATTTCCTATTCCTTTTGTCAACCAGAGGTTAAAACCCAAGCAAAAGAGGAAGAAGAATCTGAAGGAGGGGCAATGGGACCAAGAGACCGGGAAGCATCATGACCTCAGGGTCTGCACAGTGTTGACTCAAGCTGAGACATGAGTAGAGCACTGGAGGCAATGGCCAGTAGAAGAATCAATAGCACCCCGAAAGTTCCGTGCTCTGGACTCTTTGTCCCTTATCTGTGGGTCTTCAGGAAATGATAGGAGTGGGCACTCACTTTCTTCACTTTCATGAGAAACCAATGATGTTACTCTGGCCCTATAGGTAACTTACCTATTTTCTTGGAGATCATTTCTGCAGGTTCCTCTTTACCTCTTTGAGTTTATTCTGTATACCTGGTGGGTAGATGGAGAAGGAGTAGATTCTTTTTTTTTGTGGTGGTTGGTGTTTTTTATGTTTTTTTTTTTTTTTTTTTGTTTGTTTTTTTTTTTTTTTTTTTTTTTTTTTTTTTTTTTTTTTTTTTTTTTTTTTTTTTATACAGGTCCCATGAGCTGTTGAGGCAGGAGGGGGTTTCACTGGTGTTCCAGACTTGGAACTGATGCCTCTCTTATGGGGTCGAATTCATCATTGGAGCTAGATTCTCCTGAGTGCCTTTTGATTCTCGGGATCTTCTTACTGAACCAGACCCTAGTCTTGATTAAGACTGGAGCAAAAATCTCAGGCCAGATCATTCTCTCTCGTTTTCCTGTTCCATCAGGTCCTCCAGAGGGGGTGCTTAATCACATTGTTCATACTCATAAGAGTATAGCTCAGAATGTCATCCGGTGACCTTCAGGAACTTGTACAGACTGAGTTCTTGGATCAAGTGCAGGGAGAAAACTGCCACAAATTGCCTTCTTATGCTTCAAATATTGCAGTCAGCCCAGTAGTCTTCTGTATCTGCCCATATAATGATAGGACTATCTGATGTTCTGTTCAATGAACTTCTTCAAGTCAAAACAGGTTCTTTGGCCTTGAAGAAATGAACAGTGATAGGGACCAGGGCTCTTTCTTTTTGAGAATTCCAGAGCTTATTTTGCCATGTGTAGTTTCCCAGAGAGATGGGAAAGTTGCAAGCCAGAATCTTCTTGTCTCTGCAAGTTCTGTGCAACTGTCTAGTTGCCTGCATATTCAATCAAGGCCATTTTGTCATTGCAGAAACATGGGAAGTCGCAGAGGGGTGCTTTCAAGCCAGCAACCGGATATAGGAAAATTTCTTGAATTGAATGAAAAGGCTCCCATTACTACGATATAGGTCATGGCTTCATCTGAAAACCTCTTGCAGTACACATTTGAAGCATCTGCACATACATGGTGAAAGCATCATTGACCCTTCTGAAATTGCGGTTGCTGTTCCAAGGTGAACTGCGGGCAATAGGGCGTACACTGATCATCTTTGTGTTGCCATCTATATAGGAGAAACCAAACCACTTTCCTGAGTGCCTGCTAGGGTTACATCAGGTATGAAGTCATATAGAACTTCTGTGTTTGCTGGACGTTGGATAGTGCTCCCCCCCCCCCCCCCCTGCCAAATTCATACTGATGATCTAGACCCAGTTGAATTTGGTTGCCTCGCACACCATGCTGATGAGCGCACATCCCGAATGAAACTCATGGGGGGACGGCAAACCATAACCCGAGCCAGTAGGATTATGAAGTCTGACAGTTATTCGGTTGAATTTGCTCTGAAGAGGGTTTTGGTTAGGCGAGAAGCCCACCTTTCTTAGGGTTCTTCAACCAAGATTTCGCCACTTGCGTCTTATATTTGTCACTTCTGGTCGAACATAGCCTGTGCTTGATCCGGGAGACGACTATAGCATTGTCTCTCCAGAAATCTCCACCCAGAGAAGCGACAAGGAGCGGCAGCGTCCCAGCTTGGCAATGAGGTTCCCCATGTACATTTGTCAATTCACTCGAAGCGGGGTCGAAGTGAGCTCCACATGAAAGCACTGTATCAGCACACTTGTACTAGATGGGAATCCTCCGGCAAAAGCTAAACACATTCATTAATCATCTGTGCCATTTGGTGTAGGGTTTTGCATCTGTCATTCTGACCAAAAATCATACGAAGTCGAGATGACGAGCTTCACTGTCCCTATATTGCTAACAGCAGATCAATCGGAAAATTTGCTCCTGTCCCTGGAACCTTGATCTTCATATGATAGTCCGGAGTGCAACGTAGACATAGGAAGGAATTTGTAAATGGAGGGGTATCGCGTAGTTTTCAAATTGCAAGGGTTTGAGAAAAAGATAGCATGGAATCATGCGAAAAATGCAAAGGGGAAGTCGTTTAAAGCCGTTTGGACGAGAGGAATGACTTTAATGCGCATTGAATACACAACCACCAATTGAAAAGCATCACCTCGGAGTGAGCGGGAAAAAACTAAGTGTGAATGACACTAGGTACGATTGGGACATGTGAGATGCGAATGCGCGAAACATGCGGCTAGGCCTGTTCGGGGCGAAACGGAGAGGACGCACAAATGCATTTGGGACAAATGGGACGAAAATCGGGCGAAGTCGCGATTCGGGTGTGCGGCTGAAATTGGATCAAAGGCCCGTTTGGACTTGTGACATTCGAGACAAAAAGTTCTGAAGAGTGACTTGACCGGCTCGGACGCCGAAATTGGGAAAGCTCGCACTTTAAAATGCGGACAGTTGGGCAGGATTGACGTGAAGGACGCAGTTCGGTAAAATCGGCCGAAAATGGGGAAAGCTCGCACTTTTGAAAATTTGGGACATTTGGACAGGAAAGTGTGAAGTACTTGGGAGGATGATTCGGCCGAAGTTGGAACAACACGCAAGTTGTGGGACACTTGGGACAAACTCTCCGACGGGCCCGAAAATGGGACAGCTTCGGGGATTCGGCCGGTCGGGTAACAGAACGCATTTCGTACGTGGGACAGATGCGAAAAAAGTGGCAGGCCCGAAACTCACACAAAATGACCCAAAAAAACACATATTTTTCAATTTCACGATTAGGCACTTCAGAGGAAAAACCCTAAAACTCAAATGTTGAAAATTTACTATTATCAGAGCGGGAATTTTGAGTGGACAACACCAGCCAAGCTTTTCTATTTTATGGCCCAGAACATGGGAAGTCGCATAGGGGTGCTTTCATATCCAGAATCCGGATATAAGGAAAATTTCTTGAATTGAATGAAATAGGCTCCATACTGCTGCTATCAATGTTCCTTGCTTCATCTGAAACCTTCTTGCAGTATCACCTTTGAGCATCTGACCACATACTGGTGAAAGCCTCATTGACCCTTCTGAAATTTTCGGTTGCTGGTCCTCCAAGTACCTTCGGGCATAGGCGTCCACTGATATCTTTGTGTGCAATCTATCAGGGAAACCAAACCACTTCCTGGATGCTGCTAGGGTATACATCAGGTCGAAGTCATATAGAACTTCTGTTGTTTGCTGACGTTTGGATAGCATGCTCTGCCAAATTCATACTGAGGATCTCCGCCCAGATTGATATTTTTGTTTCCCCTCCCCTCACCCTCTGCCACCATGCTTATATGCGGTCACATCCAAAAATGAAACTCATTGGTGGAAACGGCAAACCCATAACCCAGCCCAGTAGATTATGAAGTCTGACAGTTCTCTTCGTTTGAAATCTGCTCTGAATAGGTTTTGGTTATGCGAGAAGCACCTTTCTCTTAGGGTTCTTCAAACCAAGATTTCGCCACTTGCTTCTTATAATTTGTCACTGTCTTGGTCGAACATAGCCTTTGCTTGATCCCGGGAGACACTATAGCAGTGCCATCTCCAGAATCCTCAGAGCAGCGCCACTGGCGGCAGCGTCCAGCTTGGCGAAGATATCCCCATGTACATTTGTCAAGTTCACTCGAAGCGGGGTCGAAGTGAAGCTCCACATGAAAGCACTGTATCCAGCACACGTGTACTGAGATTGGGAATCCTCCGGCAAAAGCTAAACCACTATCATTAATCATCTGGCCAGTGGTGTAGGGTTTGCATCGTCATTCTTTCGCCCAAAATCACGAAGTCGAATATGACTGAGCTTCAACTGTCCCCTATATGCTACCAGCAGACTCAATCGGAGAATTTTGCTCCTGTCCCTGGAACTTGATCTTCTATTTGAAGTCTGGAGCTGCAACGTAGACTATCTGGAAGGAATTTTGTAAATGTAGGGGGTTATCGCGTGGTTTTATCAAATTGCAAGGGTATGAGCAAAAGATACATTGGAATCATGCGAAAAAATTCAAAGGGGAATGCTCGTAATACGTTGGAGAGAGGAACTGACTTTAATGCGATGAATACCCAACCACCAATTTGAAAAGCCATCATCTCGAGTGAGCGGGAAAACGAGTGTTAATGACACTAAGGTACGCTTGGGACATGTGAGTGCGAAATGCGCGAACTGCGGCTAGCCGGTTCGGGGTGCGAAACTGGGAGAGGGCACAAATGCATTTGGGACAAATGGCGAAAATGTGCGAAGTACGCGATGCGGTGTTTCGGCTGCAATTGATCACAGGGCCCGTTTGGGACTTGGGACATTCGAGACAAAAAGTTCTGAAGTACGTGACTTGACCGTCTCGGCCGCAATTGGGAAGCTCGCACTTTTTTAAAATTGGACAGTTTGGGACAAAAATGGGGGAAGATGTGTACAGGATTGCGTGAATACGCAGTTCGTTAAAAATCGGCCGCAAATGTGAAAGCTCGCACTTTTTAAACTTTGTACATTTGGGACAGGAAAGTGTGAAGGACTTGGTAGGAGTCGCCGCATTTGGAACAACACGCAAAGTTTTGGGACACTTGGGACAAAAACTCTCCGACGGGCCCGAAAATGGGACAGCTTCGGGGATTTCGGCCGGTCGGGTAACAGAACGCACTTTCGTACTTGGGACAGATGGGAAAAAAAGTTCTGACAGGCCCGAAAATCACACAAAATGACCCAAAACACATATTTTTTCAATTTCACGACTTAGGCACCTCAGAGAAAAACCCTAAAACTCAAAATGTTGAAAATTTTACTCTTATCAGAGCGGGGAATTTTGAGTGGACAACACCAGCCAAGCTTTTCTATTTTTAGCCAAGCTCATATTTAAATAACTGGTATCGGTTAGCTAACCGATATCAGTTTATTACCTAGCAACATCGGTTACATAACCGATATCGGTCACATACATACTTTTTTTACACATAGTTCTTTTCTTTATTTTCTACCTAATTTTTGTGACGCCCGTCCATTTTTCCTGCATAAACAACACCATTATCTATAATTTTTCATCAAATCTATATCTCATCACAATTTCATCAATATCATCTATCTATATTACAAAAACAAACAAGCCATCAACAAACGATATCAAAAACCATCAATCTATACACCATTTTGATCCAACTCAGCAGCTACATATATTCAATTTCACAAACCAGCGACAAAACACATACAACATTTCATAACACAACATGTCAATTAAAATCATCATCTATATATACATACATCCCATCAACAAAAGACATCAACACCATCAATATATAAACCATGTGGATCAAACTCATCATACATTAAATATCACAAACCATCGACAAAAAACTTAAAACATTTTAAACACAACATGTGGGTCAAAATCATCATATCTATATATCAAAAGTTTCAAATATATAATGTGCCCTGCATAGGGGCCTCGGTGATCTCATAATAATACAAAGCCAGCACGCAGGCCATAATAACTGTCAATAATCTTGACTCAGCTCGCAGGCCGGTATATACAATAAATGAATAAATGAATGAATACATCATATGTAGGCACACAGGCCTCTATAAACATAACTAGTTCATAGACCGGTGCCCATATCCACTGTACAAACACAAACTATCTCCTTTGCAAGGATCCCTCAGCTCTCCCCACCACCCTCTACCTGTCTCCTTGTTGGTCCCTATGCTGCCTCTCGCCTCCTCCATGTAACGGACCCACCAGCTGTGGCTTTACCCCCCTGGGATCTCTGGCTACATGATGTCTCAGCTCTGTGTGCCGCATATGGCTGATAGTCAGCCCCGGTACCATCAAGAACAGCCTAATAATACCAGGCCTCCACTCTCACCTCCATATAGGGGGCCTGTGCCACCATCACTGCTGGGGCTGGTCCCCCGACTCCTAATAATAGTGCCCCCTGTGCCGGTGCTTATGGCTGTACGGGTGCCTATGCTGGTGCCACTGGTGGTGCCTGTGGTTGGGCCTGTGGCTGTGCCTGGGCTAGCTAACCCTGTAAGACACCTATCTGTGCCTGTGCAACAGCAAGCTGCCCCTGTAATAACTGTATCTGGCCCCTGAGCTGGTCCCTCTCTACTCTAACAGCCGCTAAGTCTGGCTGTACGGGCTGTGCTCTCCTCACGGCTCTCTCCCGTGCCCACCATACCAAAAATGCTCCTGTGCATCCGGAATCGTCTACAGTATCATCTGCTGGTCTCTCGGCTACCCAATCTGGGTCCATAGGCTGTGGTGTAGGTAGTGGAGCCTCTACATCATCCTTCCGGTACTGAGGGAAGGGAGTAGGCTCAACCTGTCATAGCCGTAACTGTCATCATACCCTCTCCAGGGGTATCCACTCATACTCTCCCGGCCTTCGTCCCGCTATCCAAAATGTATACTGGATCCACCGCAACTGTGATCGGGCTCCTCCGCGGGGTTGATGACCTCTGTAAGGCCTCCATACAATATCCAGGGAAGTCACGCCCTCTAATACATGCCGGTAATATGCTACATCCCGTCCGGTGAGAACTACTCGTGGCTGGCCCACGACCCCCAACCACCTCTGAAAGCCATATCTATAAATCACCTGTGGCCTTGGCTGCTGGGGCAGCCCTACCGGTCAAAGACATATGATATGCTCATATGCCCAGCAGTGTAACAAAAACGTAGAGAAAATAATGAATCACCTCATCCGCCGGTAGCCCCATATCTCTCGGTATAACTGCACCAGGTATACTGGTGCCCAAGCATAACATGTATGCTCCTTAACCATCTCGTGTAATTACCCCATCAACACCTGTGGAATGTGGCCTCCCTCTAAGTCCAGGAGGGCGAAGCATGTAATGCTGATCATCATCAACATGGAAAGCCGTGTCTCATGTCGGTGGGCATGATACATATCCCCATAGGTGATGCTCGCGCTGTGATAAGTCAATAGCACGGCTGCATCCCCGAATACCTATAGGATTTTGTCCATGGCTGTCTCTGCATCCACCTAGAAGACTGCCTCTCCATCGATCGGTAATCTAAGGATGCGATACACATCCTCCAATGTAATGGTCATCTCTCCAGTCGGCAGATGGAACACATTGGTCACCGGATCCCATCTCTCGATGAGGGCGACCATAAGACTGTGATCCCTCTCTATCGCCCTATAACGCTGGACTCCTCCGAGTCCCACCTCGCGCATGATGGCCCAGTCTACCACGGACACGTGTGGTCGTATCCGTCTCAATAGCGGAGGCATCCTATCCCGCATAGTCAACTAATGACGTGCCTGCACAAATCACCCACTTCATTAGACCTACCCTTTCAAACAACAACTCCTTTAACCTTCTATACCCCCTTTTACCCACCCAACCACACAACCGCCACCAGTTTTGCCCCCCAACCGACTAATCACCCTTCCTCTCCACCTCTACCCCTTCCCTCTTCAAGCCCAACAATAAACACAAAACCCAAACCAATGAATACCAACACACCCTAACACTACCAACACACCCAAACAACAACCCAAACACTACCAACACACCCAAACAACAACCCAAACACTACCAACACACCCAAACAACAACCCAAACAATACCAACACACCCAAACAACAACCCAAACACCCACATAGCAACCCCAACAACGACCACAAATTCAAAACAACAACAAAAACCAACCAACCAAATAAATAATCCTAGCTACGGACTGGTACCGGTCACCCATGACTGCCACCGGTCCCCTCTCCACTGACGCCGGTCAACTACGACTGACACCGGTCAACCACAAACCCACCCTGTCCCCAAACTTCTTGACCGATGCCGGTCACTTAGTGACCGACATCGGTCACTGAAAAATTACCGGGCCGAACCCGGCGCGTCCCCCCCAAATCCATTTTTCCCCTATTTATCCCTATTTACCCACCCAAACACCCTAAAAATATACCCACCCTGCTGCCTTGCTCTATTTAACCCATCTATCCTCTTCATTTTTCAAATAACTTCAATTTATTCATTATTTTACCAAAACATGGATTCCTACCCAAACACCCAAAAAAATAGCTTATCAACATCAAATTCACACAATGAGAGGTTTCAATCCTACCGGTACGATGACACGTCGTTGTGGTGGGATGGGTGGTGGTGGTACAACTGGTCCAGCACTTCAAGCTCCTCCTGGCTATGCCATGGCTCTAACTCTCCTCTGCTGGGTCCTCCACCAATCAAATGCTGCCTCCTCCTCGCTAGGGCCTACCAATCACTCACTTCTCCACTCAAATAGTGCCACCTTAGCCGAAAAACTCAACAATCTCACCACAAGACCTCAGACAACTAAAATTGGTTTTCAAATTGACAATATGACAATGATAGGCCATATTTTTTCTTTTTATAGGTTTTCGACCTATAATCGATAACGGTTATATTTTTCCCTAAGGAACTGGTATCGGTCACCTAACCAATATCGGTCATAGATAATCGATATTGGTTTTATCCCACCTCTTCCCCAATTTCTGACCTTATTTACTAATCGCCCTTTCTCACAACATTGCCTATATCCACCTTGGCTGAAAAACCTTTGTTAACTTCATTAGCCCGACCCAAGGCCGCAACCAACCAATTTGACCGGATCCAAGGCCACACCTAACCATTTGGCCTGACCCAAGGCCGCAACCATCCATTTGGCCCGACCCAAGGCCGCACCCAACCATTTGGCCCAACCCAAGGCCGTAACCAACCATCTGGCACGACCCAAGGCCACAACCAACCATGTGGCCTGACCCAAGGCCACAACCAATGCATTTGGCCCGACCAAAGGCCGCACCAATTAAATACCTCGCCCAACATTAACACAATACAATTTTATCCACCCATCATGTAGCTTTTTGTTCAATTGAGCTCACCTGTTTATGTTTCAGCATGATTAGGGTCCTTGACTTGATCAGTCGACCAAATTTGCCTAGACCAAGACCGTGACGTTTATCTCAACCAAACCAGCCATTTGGTACTACCGAACATGCCTAAACATTCCTGTACCTTACCCATTATATCCCCTGGAGCTACTTCCTATGCCTTGGATACTAGGATTATATCACCCTTGTTTGGATAAACTATCGACCTTTGCCTATGAATTGCTTGTTTTCTCTTCAAATCATGTACCCTGGTCGCACTACTGCATTTCAACATGCGTCTGCTTCCTTGGACCTACCCCACCATCTTACCATCCTCTTCACACCATTTCCCTTTATCAACCCTATCCCTGATTTCAAGCTACCTCAATCTGTGATAGATTTGAGGGGGATTACATATACCCTTAACAGGGGTAACCACTTCTTATTATTGTCTATGCAGCTTTAACAAACACAAGCTACACGACAACAAGGGGCTAATGTAGACAACAAATTTGTGTCTTACGACCCCCTGTGCCCCGCATCTCATTTCGCAACCTAACCTCATCACCTAAACCTTACACAATTATTTATTAATTACCTTATAATTAATAAATCCACATCGCCATACTTGCCACCTCATTTTACCACCTCATCATGACCTAGTCTTAACCCTAAATTAACCTAATTAAGACCTATAACTTGGTCCACATCCACACCCATGACTAATTACTCCTCATCCACACCTAAAAACAATTTCATAATAACTTGACCAAGCCCGCAACTAATCCCTCGGGAGAAAATAGAGGAAAAACTGGCTATTTTACTAAAAATAGCCCGCTTTGACCTGACCGATACCGGTTCCTACTCGACCGCCGTTGGTTACGTAACTGCCATCGATTCCTTGTAAATGACCACTCCCAACCAAAAACAAGTGGTTGGATTTTAGGGGATCCGAAGGAGAAATCATTGGAAGAATCCAGAATTTACTTGGCTGAACAGAGACAAGTGAAAGAAAGAGGAAGAGGTTGCAGAGAAGGACATCAAGCCCAAAAACTGCAACTGAGTAACCAGAACCTTGTGACACTCATCGGAGTATCAAGAGAGGAGATAGCTCATCTTGGGTTGTCAGATCATCCTACTTGAGCCCTGTCTTTGTCATCACAATCCCAGAACCTGTATTTCCATCAATAACTAGTAATTAAGTCTTATACGTTCTTTTAATAACATTTCTTGAATTTCTGAACCGCTGCCATCATAAGTCTATTCCTAGATCTACTACCCAGCAACACACTACATCTAACTGTCATTCCTCCACCCTTACATTACCCCCCCTAAGAACACCCCCCATATTCTCTGAGTCCTTCTCATCACCCCATTACCCAACCCCACCCATTTATCAGCCTTATAAAACAACACAACCGTCTTACAGCCAGCCTTCACCAAAAGCCCCTAAAACATTGCCCCTACTGATATCGGTTAGAGTCAACCGGTACCGGTTACAGTGACCGGCATCAGTCGCCTTGATTCTAAACCAAGGCTAGCTCTTTCTCTATTGTTCTAATAAGGTAAACAAATTGTAATTGGACAATAGCTTATTTGTTAGAATTTGTGTTAATTCATATTAGCAGGGGAGCTGACCACCTTTGAAAGGAAGTTTTATATTTCCTGGGCCCAAGGCAGTTCCCTCATTTATTGTCTAATCAAAATCTGGTGGTCTTGTATTCTTATTTGCAGGTAGTCCTTCCTAGACAAAAAGGAGTTCTTCGCAGTCGATCTGATCTTTCTCTACGATACGCGCACACCCTCTCGAAATTCAACAGGTATTCCTCCTAGCCCTAATCTTATCTGTTTCTTAAAGGAATGAAAGGATAGAAGCAACTCTATTCCCAAAAGTTGAAACATTTCGTGCGAAACAAATAGATCTAGGTTTTAGAGTAGATCCTCTGCAATATGAATGTGTGCACCTAACCAGAGGAATGGGAACCAGAATTCATTCTGAGAGCTCTCCCAATTCGTAAAGTCCTACACTTTGGGAGAAGATCCATGTTATGCAATCACACTAAGAGTATAAAACTAACGAGTTGCAGACATTCACAGGTGTTTTGATCATCTGTAAATAGTTTTGGCATGCCTAGTGGGACCAAGAGGTCATTCTACAAACTTTGAAGGAATTTTCATCAAACTTAGAATTAGAAATTATGAGTTCTTTAATTTTGGACTCTTCACCCCATAGGTTGATCTCTGAAATTGATTTTTGGGTACTTAACTTGCTCAAAATAGGTCCAAATTTCACCAATTGATAGATCTGGGGCTAATCTTAAAAATGGTATTTTTAGTTTTTTGAAATTTTGATTTTCAAAATTTTAGATTTTTTTGAAATTTGGGTTTCTGGATTGTCATTCAAAATCAACTTACAACCTCTATAATATCAAATACACAGGTCCTTCAAAGGTTTCCATTTTTATTCTGTCAAGGTTGGTGTGTAACTTGTCAAAATCTAGACTTTAGAAGCTTGTTTCCCAACACATTTGGTGACTCCAAAGGGATAGAATTCAACAGTGTAGCAGCAAAAGTTTCCCAAGTACATGAGAATAATTCGAACTAGGTCTGATACTTGAGAAGAGGAATTTTTTTTACCTACAATTATCATTAGGTAGAGGAAGGAGAGGAAGAATACTACAAAGATTTCCATTTCCACCTAACAGGACTTTGTCTATGCCTCCACCTAGTAGACCTTTTCTTTAATCAAAGAGAGTTATTTGACCAATCAGGATTGTGTAACCCAATCCCTATGTCAACTTCACCAGAAGTAGCCCACTTTACCTAAATGCTCAAAATCTAGTTCCAATTGTGGCATTGAAGAACCTTTCATATTTCACTAGAGAGAACCAGAAAAATATGATTGACCACATCTAGGAAATTGCAAATGTCTGTGCAATTCATGAAATCAATGAAATGGATATTGCAATAAAGTTGTTAGCTTCATATTTAAAAGGAAAATCTTTGCAATGGTTTAGGAGACTCACAGCAGGGTATATCCAGAATTAGGATCATTTATGCACCGCCCTTTATAATAAATTTGGGGAAAAGGTGGATAATATGTCTTTATTGGAACAATAGACAACAATCAAGAGGGATCCTAATGAGTAGTTAACCAATTTCAACTTTAGGTTCTAGCAAATATGGGACATGATTCTGATAGTTGTCAGACTAACTACTAAAAAAAACATTACTTTATTTCTTGAAGGCTATAAATTCAGATATAGCCACAATGATACAATCAATGGGAAGTATAACCTTACCCATGACCTATAAAATTGTTATTAGAACTTAAACTACTTGATTCAATATTGTAAGCTACTACCAAGGCCACCAATACCTCTCTATCCAAACATGGGAGCTCCTACAATAAGTCAAACACTAGAGTTGAATCCCATTCTAGCCCCTCGAAATCAAGGAAATAGTGAGGCTTCTACTTCTTCAAGCACTTAAAAAGAGTTGTAGGAGGTTATGAAACAACTACATAACCTACGAAATGAGATAGTGACTATGAAGAGACAACAAGCTTAGAGTTCTAAACCATATCAACCTCCAAATCAATATCAAGCTAGGCCCCCATATCAGTAAAATAGACCACCAAATCAGGTTGGAAATTAGAACCATAACCAGGGAAAACCTCAATTTGTCACCCCATTCCAACCATATGATCCAAGCACATCTTCCATGTCAAAATCCTTGGTTCCAACATAGAACAACATGACACATGAGTAATTTACCTCATAATTAATCAATGTGTTTCAACGGTGCACTAAACTAGGCCTTGATGGTGCAGACCATTAGTGTGTCGCAAGAACAAAGTCAAGAAGGAAAGAAATAGCATGAAAATCTATAAGAGACACCTCCAATGGAAACCACATTGGTTAATTGGTACATAGAAAACTTCTGTGGAGTTAATCAACCTCCTTTTCAAGGTGTAGCTACTAACACATGGTCAAAGAAGAGGAACAAAATATAGGGATAATTGTCTAGTCTAGTTGTTTCTTAGCCCACTCCTACACAACAAGGATATAGTAGACCAAATGCAGCCCCAAATGTGCAAAATCAGCCTAATGCACCCATTACAGCAACACATGTGCATGTTCAAGCATCAGAAAAGGTATCACCAAGTAAGTGGAAAGAAAAGGATAATTCATCCCCCTTCAACATTATTGCTCAGATGAAGAAATCACCTGTGACACTAACACTCCCAGGAAAATGAGATTTGTTGTAAGATGTAATGGCCATTTGGTCTACCTCGAATGGATCAAAACATTGTCAAGAGAAATTTCTCAGTAATGCAATGAAACAGGGTGGTGGTCAACCAAGAAAAACATTGAAGCCTCCACCATTCTATGTGTCATTGATTGTCGGGAACCACCTCGTACATAACTGCATGATTGATTCAGGTGTGAGTAGATTATTTATGCTGAAATAAATAGCAGATCAATTGGGTCTATAGTATGATTGAGTGTTAAGTCCTAGAATGGAAGGTCATCAAGGGGTTAAGTCTTACATTGCATGTATGTCCAAATGTCCCAATATTGCAAGATGTGTCTGTAATCGATGTTCAGCCACTCTTTGCATTGTTCCTCTCAAGAGACTTAACCACCAAAATTTGTGGATATCTATCTGTACATTGGTCACACATGTTATTCAGAACAAGATATGGAGCCAAGGTGACAATAAGGTCAGAACTAATTGCAAACTTCCACATTGAACCTCATGTGCCAAGTCCTATCAGCACAAATTGATCAGCCTTTGATCAGGAGGAGTGTTCAACTAATCTAGAAACAAGTACTAAGGTTAAGGGTATTCCAAATTTAACTCTTGATGAACGGAAAAAAAAGGCACGCATTCGACCCATCTAAGGAAATGGAAGAATCTGAATTGGGTGTATATTTTGTACATGAAGAAAACTCACCCATTCCTAACATCACCAAGCCAAAAAATGAAGTATAGAAACTATTTTTTAATGGCTCAAGAAGAAAACAAGGTGCTGGAGGAGGTGCAATGTTGACTTCATCACAAAACATCAAGTATTATTTAGTGTTTCATTTCCAGTATTCCTGTTCAAACAACAAAGGTGAATATGAGGCCATGATTCGTGGACTTTATTGGGCCAAGAAAAGAGGCATAAATAATTTGCAAGTATTTGGTGATAGAGAGATAATTGTCAATCATATTAGAAGGTAACATGCTACAAAGAATGACCTACGAAAGAGCTACAAACATATGGTATGGGACCTAGTTGAAGACTTTGAAGCTTTCAACATTGCGTCCATACCCAGGAAGAAGAAAGGAGCTGAAGATAGGCTTGCAACAATTGAAGAAACATTTTATGTGGTTTACAGTATCAGAAGAGAAAAAATGCAGCCACATATCCATGTGATTGTAAGGCCAGCAGTTCCAGACAATAACACAAGTTGGCAAGTGTTTGAGAACGATCAAGAGATCGTCAACTTATTACAAGAAGAGGCTTAATTCTAAGCTAAAAATGAAGACAGATTGGAGTAGTAGTATGGGGATCAAGTAGTGTAGTTATGGACCAACAAGCTTCCCAAAGGTTTAGTAACATTGGAGTCTATCTTCAACCTTAATGACCAGTTTCGTAAAGAGAAGGATAACATACAAGTTAAAGGAGAGGATTCATAACGTATTTTTGTTAGGGAAGAAAACACACTACAAATTGGAAAAGTTGCCAATGAAAAGGAAAGATATGAATTCATACAACTTTACCAAGAATATCTAGATGTTTTCACTTGGATTTACGAGGACCTGTGAGGATTCAATCTAAAGTTGGCACAACATACCATAGAACTAAATCCAGATGCTAAGCCCATCAGGAAGAAGAAAAGACCAATCATTCCACACATTGAGCCTCTTATGAAGAAAGAGCTAAACAAGATGATAGAAAAAATCATTATATTTCCAATCAAGCACTCGAGTTGGGCTTCCAACTTAGTCTCGGTCAGGAACAAGAATTGATAAATAAGGTTATGTGCGGACTTCCGAGACTTGAATAGGGCATCTCTCAAAGACCACTATCCATTCTCTTTGATGGAACAAATCTTGTAAGTGGTATCCAGCTCGGAAATATCTTGCCTCCTCAATGGGTACTCGGGGTATAATCAGATAATGATAAAATAGTATGACCAGTTCAAAATGGATTTCACCACTAAGTGGGGCACTTATGCCTACAAGAAGATGCCATTTGGATTGTCTAATGCCAAAGCCACTTTTCAAATGGTGATGGACATGGAACTCAAGGGGTTGATGAAACAAATGGTGCTAATATATCTTGATGATATCATTGTTTTCTCAAAAAATGTATTGGATCACCTATTTCATCTAAGACAGGTATTTCAAAGATGTAGGAGATGTGTGGTATCATTAAATCCCAAAAAATGCATATTCCTAGCTAATGAAGGCAAGCTCCTAGGCCATATTGTATCAAATTAAGGATTTACGATCGACCCAGAAAAATTTGAAGCAATTCAATCGTTACCCTTGCAAATCTATAATAAGGTTCTTCAGAGCTTTCTCAGAAGGATCAATTTTGTTCGCAGGTTTGTGCTGAATTTTTCCACTCTTGTGAAGCAAATAATTTTGATGTTGAAGAAGATTATGGAATTCAAGTGGACAACTAAAACCAAATAAAGTTTTGAAGTAATAAAAGAGGCTATATCCCAAGCTCCAACTCTCGTCAACCCAGACTTCTCTAAGGACTTCATGCTCTACGCCTTTGGTGGTGGAGAAATAATTTTTGTAATCCTAGTGTAGCAAAACAAATAAGGTTCTAAAGATCCAGTTGCCTTCTTCAGTTAAGGTTTGAAGGAATATGAAACTAGGTATTCTTTCATCAAAAAGCATGTCCTTGCAGTGATCAGGAGCTTGAAGAAGTTCAAACACCTAGTTTCAAATACCAAGATCCAACTGCTATTTTCTCATACGGGAGTCAAGGACTTCATTTTGAACAAATATCTCAATGAGAAACGTGTAGTATGGATCACTCGTGTCATGGAATATGACATTGAAATTAAGGTCACTAATTTGGTCCATAGAAAGGGACTATGTGAACAACTAGCCTCGAGTCAACAGGTTAATGCAAGTAATGAAAATGGGGTT
This sequence comes from Taxus chinensis, assembly GCA_019776745.2. Classification (NCBI taxonomy): domain Eukaryota; kingdom Viridiplantae; phylum Streptophyta; class Pinopsida; order Cupressales; family Taxaceae; genus Taxus; species Taxus chinensis. Next base: position 810,303,842 of record CM034149.1, read on the forward strand.
GTTTTGGTACTACAGGATGACCAAGAGCAAGTAAATAATAATGTGCCCATTACCTGTTGGACTCAAAACATGATACACTTTATAAAAATAGTTCCTATGTCCTCCAAAAATGAGCAAATAAAAAAGGAGAGATACTTCAAATTACAAGCCATTCCATATGTTCTTATTGATGGTATTTTGTTTAAAAAGGGACATCAATGGTGTTCTGCTGAGATGCATTGGAACAAATCAAATTGAGATATTGTTACACAGAGTTTCACGACAGAGAAGTTGGAGGTAATGTTTCTCCACAGGTAAAATCTCTCAAGATAATGAAGGTGGGGTATTATTGGCCCACAATGTTGAGTGACTATTACACTAGGATTAAAAGATGCAAAAAAATGTGGCATTCTTCACAGGTAAACTAAAAATCAGCAGCGCTTTGATTGCACCCAATTTCAGTTGACCAACCGTTCATGCATTGGGGATTAGACTTCATTGGATTCATTCCAAACTCAAAGCAAAGAGAACAAGTGGATTCTCACATCAACAGATTATTTCAACAAGTGGACTGAGGTGGTAGCACTCAAGGGGGGCCAACAAGTATAGCATACTAGACTTCTATGAAGGAATAGTAACTAGGTTTGGTGAACTAGCCACTATCATATCAGACAATGCATTGACATTCATAGGCTCCAAGATCACATAATGGGTTATGAAGAATAGAATCTACTTAATCACCTCTTCAAACTATTATGCATATGCGTAATGGAAAGATGGAGTACACAAAGAAGAATTTGCTAAGAATCATTAGGAGGACTCTAGATGAAAATAAAAGGACATGGAAAACAAAAGTAAAATCATCATTATGGGCTGAACATGATCACACCAAATAGGTCAAAATGTAATTCTCTCCTACAAGTTAGCTCTATGAGAAAGAGGAAGTGTTGCCTATATCATTATAGCTACCCCGCATTGGAGCTCATGAAGTAATTTGAGTTATTAGAGTTTGAATCAATGGAGGATAGGTATGCAGAACTGATGGAATTAGAAGAAACCAGAGGACATATAGGTCAAAAGATGCAAAAGGATCAGGCCTTAGTCAAAAGATGGTTTGACAAGAAAGCAAGAGAAAGGAATTTTCATGAAGGGGACTTAGTTCTTAAGTGGGATGTAGATCGGGAAAAACCAGAAAGGCATTCCAAGTTTTATGCCATTTGGAGTGGCCCCTACAATGTCATAGGATGTAAAATTAGAAATGCCTTCCAATTTTTTACATTGGATGGAGAGAAACTTCTTATTCCTATTAACGGGATCTAACTTAAAAATTGCTACTGAAAAGGAGGGTTTCACCTTCATAAATATTAGCCTAGGATTTTAATTCCTCTAAGTGCGTATGCACATTGTCTTTCTGTAGTGTAGGTTTCAATTTCCCTTAGTTCTTCGACACAGGTTTTGTTGCTCCTAGGTTGAATCATTATGCGTTCAAATGTGCCTCCAAAGGTGAATGTTTTCATAGTCCATTTCGGGGGTAGGTGAATGTTCCAGGTCAAGACAATTTTCTACTCTTAGAAATCTCACCTTCAAGATTTTCCTATGAAAATTGAGAGTGCAAGCAGCAAAACAGGTTCAGGATCAGAGAGTGTAAGCTTAAGGTTTAGGTTTCAAGCACAATATCAATATCGGGATATCATTCATGAATCCATACACAATGGATGCAACAAGAAAACTAATCTTCCCACTTAGCAAGCAGGTGATCCCACGATTCACCAAATTGTTATCCAATTTTTCCCCTTGGGAAAAATTGATCGCACAAAACCTTGCACAAGAGAAACGGAAAGGTTGGTTCAGTCGTACAAGGTCACATTCAATCCCAAAAAATCAGGTTACAAGTGGGCTCGGAAATGGAAATGGAAGGTAAGAAAATGAATGGCCAATGGAAATGTTGAAGGAGACCAAAGCTCAAGTGAAAAAATTGAGCAAACCTAACTCGGTAAATCAAAATCAAGCCCAAAGCAAGTTGAATCGAACTGAAAAAATAGAGCCGCAGAAGGTGCCATGTGTCATCTCAGCAAACTTTCAAAAGGTGCAACAAAAGCGGAGACCCTAGGGATGCACTTTCCCCCCACATGGATCTCAACACATATAGTGGATGATCTACATACTCCAATCCCAAGGTAGTGTTAACTCGAGGCCCAAATTCGATAATTATAAAGAAGAGCCAGCGGAATCCTCCATGTGCCTCATTGACACAACTCGAAAGGTAAAATTAGAAGAAGGGTCCCTAAAATAGTGCAGACCCTCCACATGGTAGGAGCCTGAGAAAAATAGAACTAGTCGTTGAAAATTTTAAGGCATGGGAAGAATGAGTGGAAGCCTCCACATGTCTAACTAGCCTAACTTCAAAGGTAAGATCTAAAGGTAGTCCCTAAATGAGTGCAAGCCCTCCATGTGGTCAGAGCCCGAAAAGTTTGAATCGACCATTAAAAATTATAAGGCATGGGAAGAGCCAATGGAAGCCTCTATGTGCCTGATCAACGCAACTCCAAAGGTAAAATTAGATGCGGGGTCCCCAAACGAAAGCAAGCCCTCCACATGGTCAGAGTCGAAAAAGGTTGAACTAGCCATTGAAAAGTCTAAGGGATGAGAAGAGTCAGCGGAGGCCTCCATTTGTCTCATTAGTGCTACTTCAATAGTAAAACCAAAAGGCATGTCCCAAACATGCACTGGCCCTCCACATGTCTAGGGTTAGACATAGTATCTTCACCAAATAGAACACAAATGAAGTAGTATGTTTGTATACGGTGCCAAGTGTCAGCACTTCATATGCCCAGGACCCTTAAAGGAAACAAAATCTTAAGAATGCGCAGAGCTTCCACATGGATCTTGCACAGATAGACTCCAAACTAGAGAAATTTGAATATGATCAAGAGAGGACTTGTTGGAAATCTCTTGATGTCTACTTCTCAGTTGCCACCATTAACAAAAAATTAATAAATACAGCCCACCATTTTTGAGGCGGTCAAGCTTCTCACCTAACACCATAATGAGATATGGGATTCCTTTCTTAACCAATAATGAATATTAATGGAGGCATGAGTTTTGTAGTGAAACCCATGGTTGAGGCAGGTGAATACAATGCTCATTTGGTGTGGTTGTTGTAGGAAAATTCAATGCATTTTCTTGGGTGGTTAGAGTAGGTTTTTGAATTTATTGTTTCTCTCTCTCTCATTCCTCCTATCTATTGTAAGGAGGGGCATTTTTCTAAAGGTTGGACTTTTTTTTTTTACACCCCCCCTTCTTCTCTTTCTAAAAGTGGATTTGTGGAGCTCAAAACTCTTATTCAAACTGTAAATGTAATCTTTCCTCTTGGCCATTATAATGGTTTGTATCAAATCTTTAGAGAAATAGTATAAGTTTGTGGATGATTTAAACACTCTCTTATGTTCATTATATCTTCTTGATCTCTATTTGTAATCTTGGTTATTTGTGCATGATGGTTGTATTGAATTTCTAATGGTTTGTGTTTAATGTAAAAGTATGTTTTCATCATTCATTTGGTGCATAACCCTTGTTAGTTTAGGTTCTATTTCTTGCATCTCCTTAACCTTGTCTCTGTGGAAAGTTAGAGTAGGTTTTAGAGTAGATCCTACAATATGAATGTGTGCACCTAAACAGAGGAATATGAACTCGCCTTCATCTGAATATCTCTCCCGATTCACAAATTCCCGCACTTTTGGAGAATCTCCATGTTATTACATCACACTAAGAGTCTCAACCCATCGATTTGCAGACATTCATGGGTGTTGTGATTGCGTATCAACAAACACATAAAATCAAATCACCAAGACATAATCCATACATCACAAGAAATATATTTGAATCCTATTTATAGAATATATTGAAACTCATTCCAACTCCAAGTGGAATCCCTTCAATAAAGACCATCCTTGCAAACTTCTTCTTAAACCATCTATGACTCAAGAACTTTCCTTGAGTTCAACTTGCTCCATTACCTCAAAACTCACTTCCACACTTAAAAAAGCATAAAAAGTAATTATACATGATGTATAAGCACTAAGGACCCTTCACCAAGAAAGAATAACTCAAAATCATCACTTTACCTCTTGAAGTCATTTTCCACCTTGGTAGGACAAGCATTCTTCAAAATTGACCCTCAAATATCATGTCATAAGTTATGCATACCATATAAAAAACACAAGTTTGATATACCAATGGAAATATCTATGAACAAGAATACACATTTTTTGAATCAGGTACAAATCTAGGTAGACATCACAAGCATTGAGAGGGGGGGTGAATAAGTGCAAATTAAATTTTTTATGCTTAATATAATTTTTAATGATGTGCGGCTTTAAACTATGAGTATTCAATCACACATATGACAGGAAAAGTAACATAGAACACATAGGTTACCATGGGAAAACCTTTCGGGATAAAAACCCACCAAAAAGGGTCTCTTATATTAGACAAAGAAAGGACTTGTAAGAATATTATGCATCCTACCAGAATTGTTTAGTGAGGCACCAACCCCACAAGGAGCACCACTTCCTATAACTTTCTTTATATTACACACAAAAAAGGACTCAAGTGAATACTACACATTACAAGCTATTTCTTTAGTGATGCACTAACCTCACAAGAAGCACCAACACTCGAGTATCCTAAGCTACAACTTAGACTACATTTACATAAAATTTTTGATCATCTAGTTACAAAAATTTCTTTTATAACAGATAACGATCACTGTTGGTGTCAAATTGTAGCACCCATGAATGTCTACAACTCAATGGGTTGAGACTCTCAGTGTGATTGCATAACATGGAGCTTTTCCCAAGTGTGGGACCTTGTGAAATCGGAAAACCTCTCCGGATGAAGGCCGGTTCCTATTCCTCTGTTCAGATGCATATGTGAAAATATAGAGGGTTTACAAAAAAAACCTAATCTAACTTGCCAAGGAGATAGGGTAAGAAGATGCATAAAATAAAACCTAAACTACAAAGGTGATGCACCGAGGAATGAAGAACACCTATCTTGCCAATAAACACAACCATAAAAAAACGTAATGCAAGATCATGCACAGATAACCAAATTCACAGTGAAAGATCAGGAGGATGTAAATGAACATAGAGAGGGTTGAGAATCATCCACAAACATGCATTAATTTTCTCCAAATATTAATACAACACACTATAAAATTCTAAGAGGCAAGGTTGCATTACAGTTTCAAATGGGAGGTTTTAACTACACAAGTTCAGCTGCCAAAGAGAAGAAGGGAGGGGCAAAACAAAAATGTCCAACCTTTAGAAAGAATCCCCTCCTTACAATTTATAGGAGGAAAAAGAGAGGTAGAAGAGAGGAATTTGAAATCTACCCCAACCACCTCTAGGTTGCATTTAACTCATCTCATAATGATGGTAGGTGAGAACCCCAGCGAACCAAAAAGTGGCGAACTGTATTTTGCATTTTTAAGAAATTTTTGTCACTCAATTAAAGATATCTAGTCCTAGTTGCATAGAGGACCTTGTAAGCTTTCTGAAAAGTCCAACCTTGCATGAATCCGAGCTCCCAGTCAAAAGTTATGGCCATCTGAATATATGCGCCAGGGTCTGTTTGCTGTCAGCGCTCAAAATGTTGCGCCTCCTGAAGGTGCGCCATAGGCGCATCCATGTGTGTGTCGACATACTCTTACGTGCACCAATGTGCAACTTTTTCCCTATTGACACTCTGTGTCATGCACCATTTCCGTGCGCCAAGGGCGCATCCTTTACCCTGTCGACATCCATTTCTGTGCGCCACTTTCCTGCGCCTTGGCGCATACATTTTAGTGTCAACACTCATTGTCATGCACCATTTCCATGTGCCAAGGTGATAAATGTCATGGATTTGAACTTAATTTGATTTCTATATTCTTCTGCTTGTCTATATCTCCCTGGGGAAAATATATATACAACAATTTGGCGACTCAATGGGATTACCTGCTTGCTAGGTAGAAGATCAGTGGCCTTTTAGCAATCCATTGGGCATGGAGTCATAAGCAATAACTTGAAACCAACCTGATACCTGATCCCAAACCTGATATTGCAACTCCTTCTTCGAGAGCATGTTGCACTAAAGAAAACAACCTGAGAGCAACAAAACCTATGCCGGAGCACTTAGGGAAACAGAAACCTAACTACAACAAGACAATGTGCATACACACTTAGAGGAATTGAAATCTAGGCTAATATTTACAAGGGTAAACCTTTTCCTTTTAGTATTAATGTTTAAGATGGATTCCGTTAACCAGAATAGGGAATTCTTCTCCATCCAATGTAGACAATTGGAAGGCATTACTACTTTTACATCCCATGACCATGTAGGGGCCACTCCAAATGGCATCAAACTTGGAATGCCTTCTTGGTTTTGCTCGATCTGCATCCCATTTCAGAACTAAGTCCCCTTCCTTGAAGGTCCTTGCTCTTGCTTTCTTATCAAACCATCTTTTTACTAAGGCCTAATCTTTCTCAATTGTTTGAACTACATGTCCTCTAATTTCTTCCAATTCCATCAACTCTGCATACTTAGCCTCCATTGGTTTGAACTCAGCCAACTCCAACTGCTTCATGAACTCGAATGTAGGAAGTTCTAATGATATAGGCAATACTACCTCTTTTCCATAGACCAAATTGTAATGGGAATTACCTGTAGACCTCTTTGGTGTTATTCTATCAGCCCATAATGCTGATTTTATCTTGGTATGCCATGTTCTTTTGATTTTCGTCCAGATTCCTCCTGATGATTCTTAGCAAATTTTTGTTCGTGGACTCTGCCTGTTCATTACCCTGTGGGTAATAATTTGAAGAGGTGCTCAAATAGATTCCATTCTTGACATCCCATTTTGTAATCTTGGAACCTATAAATGCCAATGCATTGTCTGATATGATAGTGGTCGGCACACCGAACCTGGTCACTATTCCTTCATAAAAGTCTAGTATGTTAGACTCATTTGCTTCTTTGAGCGCTGTTGCTTTGGTCCACTTGGTGAAATAGTCCATTTCCGTGAGAATCCACTTGTGGCCTTGGCTTGAGTTTGGATTGATGACCCCGACAAAGTCCAATCCCCATTGCATAAATGGTTGGTCAACCAGAATTGGGTGCAATGGAAGTGCTGTTAGTCTTTGTTTGCCTGTGAAGAGTGCACATTTCTTGCACTTTCTTATCCATGTATAGCAGTCACTGAAGACTGTCAGCCAATAATACCCTGCCTTAATTATCTTGAGAGTTGTTACTTATGGGGTGAAATGTCCTCCAGAATCTCTATCGTGAAAATCTTGTAACACCCTTTTAATTTGATTTGTCCCAATGCACCTCAATAGAACTCCATTGATGTCTTTCTTAAACAAAACACCATCAACAAGCACATATGGAATGACTTGTAATCTGAAGTATCTCCTCTTTGCTTTGCTCATTTCTTGGGGGCATAGGCCTGTCTGTAGGAAGTGTATCACATTCTGCGTCCAACATGGAGTGGGCACATCATCATTTTCCTGTTCTTGACCATCCTGTAGTACCAAGACAGCCTCTTTTTCATTACCTGCTTCAACTTGTTAAATCAAGGCTAGCTGCTCACACAGTCCCTTCCCACGTACTAGTTTGGTGACCTTGATCTCGATGTCATATTCCATGACACGAGTTATCCATCTTGCACGTTTCTCATTCAGATCCTTATTTAGAAGGAATTCCCTGACTCCCGCATGAGAGACCAATAATTATATCTTGTTGTTTGAGACTAGGTGCTTGAATTTCTTTAAGCTCCTGATTACTGTAAGGACATGCTTTTCAATGAAAGAGTACCTAGTTTCATATTCCTCCAAGCCTTTACTGAAGAAAGCAACTGGTTGTTCTAATCCTCCTTTGTTTTGTTGTACCAGGATTGTAGAAATCGTGTCCCCACCACCAAAGGCATAGAGCACGAAGTCCTTGGAGAAGTTTGGATTGACGAGAGTCGGAGCTTGAGATATAGCCTCTTTTATTGCCTCAAAACTTTCCTTGCCTTAAGATGTCCACTTAAATGCCATACTCTTCTTTAACATTAGCGTTATTGGCTTCATAAGAGCAGCAAAATTTGGAACAAATCTACGGACAAAATTGATCCTTCCCAAGAAGCTTTGAAGAGCCTTCTTGTGACTTGGCAATGGCAATGCTTGAATTTCTTCAACTCTTTCTGGGTCAATTGTCAGCCCTTCCTTTGAAACAATATGGCCTAGAAGTTTTCCCTCGTGAGCCAAAAATATGCTTTTTTTGGGATTCAATGATACCCCAAATCTTCTACACCTCTGAAATACTTTCCTCAAATGACAGAGGTGATCCACTGCATTTTTTGAGAATACAGTGATGTCGTCAAGATATATTAAAACTATTTTATTGATCAACCCCTTGAATGCCATATCCATTGCCCTTTGGAAGGTGGCTCCAGCATTTGATATCCCAAATGGTATTTTCTTGTAGGCATAGGTCCCCCATTTGGTGGTGAAAGCCGTCTTGAATTGGTCATCTTCTTTCACCATCACCTGATTTTACCCTGAGTAGCCATCTAGGAGAGAGAATCTCTCTGAACTGGATACTACTTGCAATATTTGTTCCATTGAAGGAAGTGGGTAATGGTCTTTGAGAGATGCCCTTTTTACGTCTCGGAAATCCACACACAACCTGATTTCTCCACTCTTCTTCCTGACCGAAACCAAGTTTGCAACCCATCTTGAGTGCTTGATCGGGAATATAATGCTTGTCTCTATTAGCTTATTTAGCTCTTTCTTCATTAGAGGTTCAATGTGAGGGTTGACTGGTCTCTGCTTCTGCCTGATGGGCTTAGCATCTGGATCCAATTCTATGGTATGTTGTGCCAAATTTGGATCGAATCCTCTTAAGTCTTCATAGCTCCAAGCGAAGACATCTGGAAATTCTTGGCAAAGTTGTATGAAATCTGATTTCTCCTACTCAGTGGCCACTTTACCAATTTGAAGAGTTTTTTCCTTCCCGAACCGGAATTGGCCCTGAATCTTCTTTCTTGACATGTATGTTAGCCTTTTCCTTACGAAACTGGTCATTAAGGTTGAAGATAGAATCTAATGTTACTAAACCCTTAGGAAGCTTGTTTGTCCGTAGCTACACTACTTGATCCCCATACTGCTGCTCTAATCTGTCCTGATTCCTAGCTGAGAATTCAGCCTCTTCTTGTAAAAAATTGATGATCTGTTGATCGTTCTCAAACACCTGCTAGATTGTGTTATTATCTAGAACTGCTAGCCTCACAATCACATGGATATGTGGCTATGTTTTTCCCCTTCTGATGTTTTCAACCACATCAAACATTGCTCCAACTGCTACGAGCCTATCTGCGACTTCATTTTTGTTCCTGGGTATGGACACAATGTTGAAAGCTTTGAAATCCTCAATGAGGTCACATACCCTATTCTTGTAGCTCTTTAGCAAGTCATTTTTTGTAGCATGTTGTCCCCTAACTTGGTTGATGATTAGCTCGCTATCTCCAAACACCTGCAAGTTCTTTATGCCCCTTTTCCTAGCCCAATGAATTCCATGAATCAATGCTTCATATTCAGCCGTGTTGTTTGAACAGGAAAACTGGAAATGAAAAGCTGAAAAATATTTGATGTCTTGTGGTGGAATCAACATTGCACCACCTCCAACACCTTGTCTGCTTCTCAAACCATCGAAAAATAATTTCCAAACTTTGTTTTCATCCTTTTGTTCAGGATGAATGATGTCGGAAATGGGTGAATTTTCTTCGTGTATACAATACACGCCCAATTCAGATTCTTTAATTTCCTTGTATGGGTCAAATTCATGACTCTTGTTTGCCCATTCATCCAAAGTTAAATCAGGAATTCCCTTGACCTTAGTCCCTGTTTCTAGATCACTTGAACACTCCTCCTGATCAAAAGCTGAGCAATTTTCATTGATAGGATTTGGTACATGAGGCTCAATATGGAAATTGGTAATTGGTTCTAACCTGATGGTTTCTTTGGCTCCATACCTTGTCCTAAAAATCATGTGTGACCAATCTGTAGATAAATATCCACTGATTTTTGCAGCGAAGTCTCTTGATAGACACAACGCAAAGAGTGGCGGAAGGTCAATCACAGACACATCTTGTAGAACTATAACATTAGGACAGGAATGTAGTGTTAGGCTTAACCCTTTGATGACCCCAACTGTTCCTACTGCCGTTCCATCTAGTTGCACTACTCCTTTCAGCACTGGCTCATACTTCAGACCCAATTGATCCATTATTTTCTTTGGCATCACTGAACTACTTGCCCCTGAATCTATCATGTAGTTGTGTACCAAGTGGTTTCCAACAATCAACAAAACATAGAATGGTGGAGGCTTCAAATTTTTCCATATCTGGCCCCCATCATGTTGCACTGTATTAGTGAGAACTTTCTCATGTCCTTGGTTTGATACATTTGTGGTAGACCAATTAGCCATTGCAGCTTGCAATAAATCTCATTGCCCTAGGATCGCAAGTGATTCCCACATGGAAATGTTCACATGTGTCTTCTTCATTTGATCAATGATGTTGAAAGGGGATGAATTGTCCTTTTGTTGTCCCTTACTTGGTGCAACCTTTTCTGGAGCTTGAACAGGTGCATGTGTTGCTACAACAGGTACCTTGGGTTGATTTTGCACATTTAGAGCTGTGTTTGGTCTACTGACCCCTTGTTGTGTAGGAGTGGACTGAGAAACAACTGGATTACACGGTTGTCCCTCTCCTATATTTCTCTTCTTTGGCCATGTGTTGGCAGCCACACCTTGAAAAGGCTGTAGGTTAACTCCACAAAAGTCTTCCGTTTGCCAATTTGCCAATGTGGTTTCTGTTGGAGGTCCTTCTTATTGCATTTCTTGTTGTTGATTCTCCTCCTAGCTTGGTTCTTGAGGAACACCAATGGTTTGCACCATCAAGGCCTGATTTAGTGCACCATTGAAACATGCTGACTGATTGTGAGGTAGATTGCAAGGGTAACACCAGTTGTACTCCTGTGCCATGTTATTTTGTGTCGGGACCAAGGCTCTTGAGGACGTCGTTGCATTTGGACCATACGGTCGAAATGGCCTGACAGCTTGAGGTTGTCCTTGGTTTTGGTTTTGATTTGCAGCCTGAGGTGGTGGTCTATTTTGTTGGTATGGGGGCCTAGCTTGGTACTGTGCTTGAGGCTGATACAGTCTAGCACTTTGAGCTTGTTGTCTTTTGATAGTCACTAGCTCATTTCCAAGGTTCTACAGTTGTTTCATGATCTCTTGCAATTCCTTTGAATTATTTGAAGAAGTCAACGCCTCATTATTGCTTTGATTTCTAGGAGTTGGAATGGGATTCAACTCTGGTGCTTGACTGGTTGTAGGATTTCCCATATCTAGGTAGAGAGGCATTGGTGGCCTTGGTGCAAGCTTGTCAACTTGGATCAAACAGTTCTCTGCTCTGATAGCTATGTCGTAGGCCCCTGGCAGCGTTGTTCCTCCCAATGATTGGATCATCATGGCTATGTCTGAATTTATAGCCTTTAGAAATAAAGGAATTCTCCTTCGACGGTTGGTCTCACAGCTATTGGAATCTGTCGACACTAAAATTTTCCTCCATAATTTCTATTTCATTAATGTATGTATTAGGAATAGGATGTTGTTAAGTATAATTAGTAGTAGCGTCTGATAGAAGATAACGGCGTCGTCAGTACGGTGTCGCCAATAATGTGGAGTACGGTAATAGTCAAAGTACAATAGGAATGTTGTAGAAAGTAAATATTTGTCGTAAGTGGTCTGGTAATGTTAAAATGTCAAAGTTTGGGTAAGTAGAGAAGTAGGGTCTACATGATTAGGAATTAGAAATATTATATTGGTAATAAGGACAAGGAGTGAGGTCATAAATATTTTTTGTATTTTATTTGTAAAAAGTCTAAAAATGTGGAACCCATATAAAATGATAAGTTTTATCTTATCTTAAGAGATAAGCTTACATGTACAGATAAGAGTTAAGGTATGGAATATGATTCGTCAGAGTGGATTTCTTATTCTATCTTATAGATAGGATGGATAAGCCTGGAAGTTCTATAAATAGAGAGGCCACCCCCCTCATTTAGCATAGAAAGAAGTAGTGAGAAATATTGTAGGAAGTGTGTAGAGGAAGCCATCAGTTAAAGGTGTGTTGAAGTAGCCATCAAGAGGCATAATTGTAAAGTTTCTCCCATAGTCTTTTTGAAGTGCCTCATGGGTGAGATTGTAACAATTTCATGTTAATATTATAATTTACTTTGATATTTCAGATTTTTCATCATTTCGTCTTATCAAAGTCAATGGTATTCTTGTGTTCGGTTGTTGTTTTGTTTCCAGATTACATCCACCAAACTAAAGGATGTGCATTAGTAAATAATCATAGCACGGGGAGTTCCCGGTGAAGAATTATCATAGTGCCGGATTGGTGATGACATTTTGGTTCCATTGCCGGGACCATTCCTCGTTGGTGGATTTTCTGGAGAGATATTCCCACTTAGGCAAAAATCAGTTAGAGGGTAACCTTGTTTTTACTGTGCATAGTAGTTACCATGGTAAAGTAATTTTTACCGTGAATAGTAGTTACCATGATAAAGTCATTTTTGCTATGAATAGTATTTATCACAGTAAAGTCACTTTTTACCGTGAATAGAATTTACCGCAGTAACTTCACTTTTTACCATGAATAGTGTTTACCACAGTAAAATCAGTTTTTACTGCAGTAAGTCAAGTTTTACCATAGTTTACCGTGGTCATTTCTATAGTAATTCTAATTATTTGTGCACATAAGTCTTGTTGATTGTACTTGTGGGTTGGTATTTCACGGTGGTTACTTTTGAAAATGGGAAAGATTCCTATTTTTTCAGCTCAATCTAATGAAGATGCTTCTTCTTTTATTCAAGAGTTTAAGCGATCTTGTATTTGTAATGGCCTTATACCAAGGGAACAATGGACTGAATTTTTTCCTACCTTTTTGGATGGTTTGGCACTTAGGTGGTTTAAAACACTAGGTGATAATGTGAAAAATTCATGGGATTTATTAACTGAAAATTTTCTTGAAGAATTTAGTGAACAATAGAAATATGCAGATCTCATGATCGAGATCACAAAGCTATCCCAAGGAGAGAAGGAGAAGATATGAGATTATCATGCTCGTGTTCTAGAGCTAAGGAGGAAGCTCGATGCCCAGATCCAAAAGGAAGGACTAGCGGATGGGTTGATGAATGGCATGGATAATCTCCTCTGTAAGCACTTCATTCTTGGGATGAAGCCAGAGATCAGACAACGAGTGAAGTATGACTTCCTAGCTACCATTGAACAAGCAAAGGAGATTGCAAGAAGGCAAGAAGAAAGCATGGAAGAGGAGCCCAAAGAAATTGTTGCTAAAGTAGAGCCTACACCAACACCTTTGGTCCAGAATCCACAATCACTCCTGGTGAGCACAAATATTTCTCCTAGTACATCTACTGAGTATGAAGATTTGCTTAGGAAGATGGGCTAGTTAACTATTAATCTTCTTCAAGGAAAGGAATTTAGTTCTCAGGGAGGAGATAGAGGTCCAAAAAGAAATATTTCTGAAGTTGTTTGTTATGGTTGTTATAAAAAGGGTCATTATAAGTATAATTGTCCAGATAGAGCTTCTACATATGGTACAAGAGATAATGATAAAGGAAAAGCACCTGTGAATTCTCTTGATGTAGTAGATAAGAGTAGAAATAATGAAGTAGATGTGTTTGTAACAAAAAGAAAGAAAGAAAAAGATAATCAAGATGGAACTGATCCTAAGAAGATGAAAGGAGAAACTAGTAAGAAACATAGAAGAAGAAAGCTGGGTGTGCAGGATTTTCTGATTTCACAGGGGCAAGGACCATACTCCATCTTGGAAGATCTGTCCAAAGAAGGAAGGGCTATGTCTTCTGAGAAGAGGCGGGAGTTGCGAGGTGGACTCAATGCTCAAAGAAGGAAGGAGGTTGAGGTCCCTGTTTTGGAGGCAGAGGCAGATCCCTATGCTCCACAAGCTAAGGTATTATGTAATGGTATTTCAATTCATGATGTCTTAGTTGATGGAGGTGCTGCAGTTAATGTAATGACCGAGTCTGTAATGAATATGTTGGGTTTAAAAATTGATCGCCTTTCAACACTTATGTTAAGGTCATTAAATAAGGGAAAAATTAAACCAGAAGGTGTAGTTTCAAATGTGGCAATATCTGTTATGGGTTTTGTATGTGTGGTAGACTTTCAGGTGATGAAAAATGGTATTGTTGCATACCCAATGCTGCTGGGAAGACCATGGCTAAGGAGAGTTCATGTAAGGAACTACTAGAATGAAGTTTTCATGACACTTGGACGTGGTAGAGAGAGGGTGAAGATAAACGTGATCCCTTGGAATCATAAGGCAGAACCTGTCGATTCAAGTGATGAAACTGATGATTGGACATCCTCTGATTACTCTAGTACCAGTGAAGTGGACACTGAAGATGAAGAAAGCGAGGTGGATGTTTCAGTCATGGATATCCTACTAGTCACACCAACTCATGACCCCATAAAATTATCTGAAGAAGAAGTTGTTGATCATCTCCAACAAATAAAGATTGGTGATGCTGTGATGGAGAGTGAGAAGGAATCCTACCTCCAGCTCTTTCGAAGGTACATACACCTATTCACTTTTGATTACAAGGAACTCCGTCAAGTAAGTTGGGTAGAACATTGTATTGAGCTGGTAGATGGTGCTAAGCCCATAAAGCAAATGCCATATAGAATGAATCCTAATTTTTCCAAGACTGTAAAAGAAGAAATAGATAAGTTGCTTGATGCAAGATTCATATTTGCTGTGGAGAATTCAGAACGGGTTTCTCCCATTGTGATCTCAATAAAAAAGAATTGGAAGCTACGCATTTGTGTTGATTACAGGAAGCTCAATAAGGCAACAAAGAAGGATCATTACCCTCTTCCATTTTCAGATCAGATCTTGGACGAAGTAGCTAGCCAAGAGTGCTATAGTTTTGCTGATGGATATAGAGGCTACAACCAAGTTCGTATAGTAGAGAAAGAACAGCTGAAGACCACGTTCACCACTCCTCGGGGAACGTTTGCTTATAGAGTTATGCCTTTTGGGTTGTGTAATGCTCCAGCAACATTCTAGCGTTTGATGAACAGGGTGTTCGAACCCTACATTGGGACCTTCATCAGAGTATTTCTGGATGATTTTTGAATCTATGGGAGCAAGTTGGACCACCTGCACCAGATGGAGACAACATTTCAAAGGTTAGATGAAGCACAAGCCTCACTAAACCCTACAAAGTGTGTCTTTGGATTTTCTAAAGGCGTTTTGTTAGGGCATGTTGTATCCAGAGATGGTATTGGTACTGATCCTGATAAAGTTTCAAAAATCAAAGATTTACCATTTCCTATGAATAGAAGTAAGTTGAGATCATTTTTAGGCCATGTGGGTTACTATAGAAGGTTCATCAAGAATTTCTCAAAGATTGCATAGCCACTAACCCAGTTCTTGAAGAAGGATGTTACTTATGAACTAGGAAATAAGGTGCATGAAGCTTTTGGAAACTGAAGGAAGTCTTGGTGTCTTCACCTGTTTTGAAGAATCCAGATTGGAGCAAGCCATTCATTGTGTACACTGATGCCTCAGATACAGCACTAGGAAGTACTTTGAGCCAAAAGGATGAAAATGGGAATGAACATCCAATTTATTTTGGGAGCAAAAAAATGAGCAGTGCTGAGGTAAACTATACTGTAACTGAAAAAGAGGCTCTGGCTATCATTTTTGCTGTAAAGAAGTTTAGAAATTACTTGCTAGGGCAGAAATTTATAGTTGTAACGGATCATCAGGCTCTGAAATATATTGTCAATAAGCCTAACCCATCAGGGAGGATAGCAAGATGAATAATTTTGCTACAAGAATTTGAATTTGATATTATAGATAGGCCAGGAAAGAAGCATGTCAATGCAGATGCACTCTCTCGAGCCTATGGTGGTTTAGGATCATCTTGTGATGATGATGATTTTCCTGATGCAGTATTGTTCTCCCTTGACACAATCCCTAGTGAATACATAGATATTTGGAATTATCTGAATGAATTCAAGTTTCCTGATGGTGCCAATGCAAATACTAAGAGAAAGATTACTCAAGCCAGTCATCCATATTCTATTCTGCATGGAGTATTATTTCGAATAGGACCTGATGGACAGTACAAGAGGGCAGTTGGACGTGATCAAGGGAAGGAACTGCTAGAAGAATTCCACAATGGTACATGTGGAGGGCACTTCTTTGGACAACTTACAACAAGAAGGATCTTGGATGCAGATTATCACTGGCCCACTCTTTTTAAAGATTGTTATAATTATTGTAAGACATGTGATATTTGTCAAACACATGGTAACTGTAAGACTTCATCAGCTCCATTATGTCCTATTCTTCCCCTTGGTCCCTTTGAAAAGTGGGGAATAGACATTGTAGGTCCAATTCCAACTACATCACGCCAAAATAAGTATATTTTAGTTGCCACAGATTATTTAACCAAGTGGGTTGAAGCTAGGCCATTGAAAACAACTTCCATGGATGAAGTGGCAAGGTTCATATATGAACGCATTGTCACCAGATTTGGTTGTCCATTAGAAATTGTAACAGATCAAGGAATCCACTTAATTAATGAGGTGGTAGAAGCCCTAGTCAATAAGTTTTGTATTAAGCACAGGAAGGCAACAACATACAAGCCAAGCACAAATGGACAACTGGAACAAACAAATTTTGTGCTATGTCAAATTCTAGCAAAAGATATAGCCTTGCAGGTACATAAATGGGATAAAAGGATTCATGCAACATTGTGGGCATATAGGGCAACATCAAAGTCAGCAACAGGATACTCCCCATTTCAGTTGGCCTATGGCATTGATCTAGTTCTTCCTATTGAGTTTGATATTCCCACTGTGAGAGTTATGAAAAATGAAAGGATGGATGAAAGTGATTCAGTAAAAGAAAGGTTGGTACATCTTCATTTGCTAGAGGAAATGAGGGAAATAACAAAGGATACAAGCCATAAGAAGAAAATGAAGCAGAAGGAGTACTTTGATCAAAAGATCTGGTGGTCTCCATTTCAAGTGAATGACTTGGTTCTAGTATATGATTCTAGATACAAAAAAAAGAAAACAGAGAAAAATTCTTCCAAAATGGATGGGGCCCTAAAAAATAGTAGCTGTGCATGAAAATGGTACGTACCGACTGGAGGAATTGGATGGCACTCCCATTACGAAATGGGTCAAGGACGACAAGTTGAAGATTTTCCAAGCACCAGAATAGTCTACTCTGAGGACGGAGTAGAAGATAGGAACGGGGAAGATGTCGACACTAAAATTTTCCTCCATAATTTCTATTTCATTAATGTATGTATTAGGAATAGGATGTTGTTAAGTATAATTAGTAGTAGTGTCTGATAGAAGATAACAGCGTCATCAGTACGGTGTCGCCAATAATGTGGAGTATGGTAACAGTCAAAGTACAATAGGAATGTTGTAAAAAGTAAATATTTGTCGTAAGTGGTCCGGTAATGTTAAAATGTCAAAGTTTGGGTAAGTAGAGAAGTAGGGTCTACATGATTAGGAATTAGAAATATTATATTGGTAATAAGGACAAGGAGTGAGGTCATAAATATTTTACGTATTTTATTTGTAAAAAGTCTAAAAATGTGGAACCTGTACGTCGGAAAAGCAACAGGCGAGCGTGAGAATCAACAAGTGACTCTTCCACGTACCCGACCTCCCGAGGTCGTGCCGAGACAGCCGGTGGGGGTAGAATGCGCAGACAAACTAGTTAGGCAGTCTAATGTCTTCAACACGCACTAATGGTATTTGTGAATCTAAGGCAAAGAAGGCCCTTCTAACTTGGACTGGTGTGATAGATCGATCAGCGAGGATGACTGCTCGAAGGCTCCAATCAATATCGAGCTCTGGCGTGATTCGATCTATGGGTTGTGGGATGCGTGGAAAATGACCCGGGATGGTTTCGTGTATTTCTCCTGATAGGGTCATATGGTGAATATGGTCGATTCTATGGACGATTCTCTGGCCTAGTCCAAAATTCTCTAGCTTCGTTAGCTGTTGTATTTAGTAGGGATAACTGTTGAATGATGAGAGGTGGAATCGGAGTAGACTGAAATACTAATTTACGTAGGCCAGTGTCTATGTCGAATTCTTTTATGGATTCGTTAGGCTGTGGGATCTACGGATCACAACCATAGACTCTTGGTTGTTGCGGTCCCGTGATGGTCATACGGGAGATCAAGTTCTGATCCCTAGTATCCAATAGTCGTAAGCTTTTTCAGCTTCTATGTTTAGAACCAACAGCTGTGCGATCTTCTCAGAATACCTTACAGGCGTTCTCGCAACTTGGATTCTTAAGCTGGTATCTATATCTACTAGGGTGTCTCCAGCGTCTGGCTGTGGAACTAAAGGATCACACCCGAATATTTGTTCTCTTTCGAGCCCTTCTACAGTCATGTGGGTATTTTCTAGGGTAATCTGTAATTTGGCTGATTTGACCAAAATAGATGCGCTTGGTCGTCTTCGATGTTTAACCCTCTCAACTGTATCCTGATCTGTTGGAAGTCTGTTGTTGTTTGGAAGACTTGTATCCTAAGGTTTTGGTCAATGTCAGTTATTGCTACTACGGTATTGGGCTGAGGCACAATTGGCTCGAAAATGTATTCCCTGGGCTCCCTAGGTCCCGTAATTGTCATACAAAAGCAGTAATGAAACAAACTATAATAAAGTAAAATCTAAGTGCATTTCTAGCATATATAGTTTCTTTTTGTATTTTCCGGCAATTTATGAGAGAGTAGCTATTTAAAATATTTAAAATTGACAACTAAACTAACAACGTAAAAAACAAACAAAATAGCCGAGTGTAGCTATTTGTCTGTGCGATTTTGTATATCTATTCTAAACAACGAAATAACTAATCTATCTGCAAGATTCTCGATCCTACCTCAGAAGTGAGGAATGAATCATAGTTTCTCAGAAACTATCAATCCCCACAACCTCCCTGGCAATATCGAGAATGGAAATAACTGAAATAAAGTGATTAACTACTTTATTTGATAAGTTCTAACTAAAACTTTGAAAGATGGAACCTGGATTTCGCAGAACAGTGGCGAATCCGACGGTGTGTGTGTTCTTGTCCCCTCAGTATGATCTCTTCGTTCTTTGTGCTCACGTGAATCCAGAAAAGCGTGAAATGCTTGCATCAACAGGAATAGATATTTGGATCAATGGACAGCCTTCAAAATGCAGACAGAATAGAATGCGGATAGGAGAGGGATAGCACAAGAGTACAGAGCTTGGCCTATGCAATTCCTAGCGGGGTCTACTGCGAATCATGCAACAAAGAGCGTCCAGAACCTGAGACTAGTCTGTATGAAGAGCAAAACCTGCAACTTTAATGGCTGCTTAGACCATTCTACTCCAAAACAATAATGCTGTCTGCACAAGTTGGATCTGTGGCTTACCAACAGTAACACAAAGCTAAAACAAACCTGCAACAAACTATGCTACCAATCCTAAGCAAACTAAAATGACCATAGCACTGAAAACATGAAAATTGGAGTGAAAATGGTGGCCCAAATAATGTTTGCACTTGCACAAGTTGGATATGTGGCTTACCAGCTGCAATACAAAACTAACCAAAGCACTCAATGAGAAATCTAAGAATTCTAAACAAAGGAAAACTAAATCTACTGCAACAAGAAATTTAAAAGCAAACTTTGGAGCAAAATTCAGAACTAAAATCAGGGGCCATTTGCATGTGCACAAACCATGCATTTATAGGAATCCAAACATGCAAAGATCAAATCTAAACTGAACTCCTAAACATTAAACAAAAGAAAAACACTATTCCAGGGGACCAAAAACATAAATGCATGCTCAAGTCGGCAAGAAAAGCTGGTAAAGCGTTGATTTTTGCGTGCGTTCCGTCAAAAGCACGTTCTGGAAAACGCGCACAGGACTGCCGCCCTGCTCAGGGCGGCGGTTACAGGACCGCCGCCCTGTGTAGGGCGGCGGTCACGAGACCGCCGCCCTTCCGGGCGGCGGTTTCGTCACTGAAGACCAAAAAGCCAAGAAAAGAGGAAAAATAGGGAAAACAAAGCACGCGGGGGCTAAGCGGGGCATGCGGGATGTTAACGCATATCCGTAAAGCTTCTCTGGATCCCGAACACCTTGCGAAGAGACCTGTATCATCATCGGGGCACTTATTACACCGTTCCGTAGTACAGTACCTTACAATTTTGGGTACGTACATATTGCCCCCTCGGAGAAGCGTTTTAGCCATGAAGAGGCATAAAACGGTGGGTCCGAGTATGGCCGTCCCGAAATGGGAAGTGAGAAGTTATACCTTACACGCCCGTGTGTTGAAATGACGCCGTCCAAAATTCCCGCTACCTGCGAAATGAAAAGAGAACTCAAATGCAGATAGATACAATAATTTGAAAAATAAACATTAAAATAATAGAGAAAGAGGACGTACCATTTGTGCGAGGATAGAAACTTACCTCCGTCGGCACTCCGAACCTGCGAAAAAGATATTTAAAACGAATCGGGGCGTTATATATATGAAAGTGGGCCCATTTTCCTATTCATTTGCGCGAGTTGATTTGATAGGTTTTGAGCTCTGGGACCCACGGTGATGGTTTCTCACGCGAGTAGAGTCAAAACGTCCGCAGTGAGATAGAGATCATGCCTCCACGTGCGGAACGCCACCCCGCGAGATCACAGGTTGGTTTTCTTCAATTTTGTGCTTTTCCCTCTTTGATTTGAAATGTTAAATTCTTTGCAATGGGGGGGTTATTTTCGAAAATGTTTGGTTTAAAGGGTCCATCTAGGGGGGGCGCCTACTGGGTAGGCCCCATTTTTGATTAAAATAGTCATTTTTCACATTTTTTGGGCTTTTTAAGCTTAAAAACCCGCGCGGGTTTTCGGACCGCGACCGCCGCCCCGGACAGGGTGGCGGTTACACGACCGCCGCCCTGTACAGGGCAGCGGTCACGAGACCGCCGCCTTTAAGGCGGCGGTTACAAAACCGCCCCCCTGCTCAGGGCGGCGGTTTTGCACAGAATGCAAAAGAACCTCACTTAAAAGCTTTTACTTGTATTTTTAGCATTTGTACGTGTTTTTATGCTTCTCTTGATATTGTTTAGATACTAACTTACTCTTCCTTGTGTGTTTTTGGGTGTATGTAGGCAAAAGAGGAGTACATTAGATGGAGCCGGGAGAGAGAGTGCGACTGGCTGCCCGGGGTATTGGATGCCCTCTCAGCAGATGAGGAGGACACATTGCAGAGGGCCGGCATATTGCGTATATCGCGTGTGCCCCACGTTGCTCCATCCAGTCACATTCTTTGTGACCTATTTTCATATTGGGACGTGGATCGGAACACTTTCCGATTGCCAGGGGTCCGTGGTGAGTGGACCATCACTTTGGAGGATGTTTACCGCATCCTAGGGGTCCCGATTATCGGGCGGAGACTCACACTGGAGACAGCAGGGTCCAGGGCACAGATAGCTCAGTGGGCTGGTTATATGGGGGATGCAGCCATTTCTACGGGGCCGAAGAAGGGAGTGCGAGTTAGATCCATTCCTTCTTTGCCCATCCCTATCTTTCGACAGGCCATTATGGGGATCCTTGCCTCGAGACTCATCGGGGACAAGGGAGGGGATACATTGTTATACTGCTGGGGCCCCATTATTGCACAGATAGAGGGACATGGCCGGAAATACGCCTGGGGCGCGGACATTTTGGGGACCACCTACCATGACTTATACAGGGTGGTCCGATTGCAGGGACAGTCCTTGAGCCACCCCACTCTAGTCATGAGTTGGGTGTATGAGCGTTTCATTCCGTATGGCAGAGGCGTGGAGGTGGCAGATCCCGGGGCGGTGAGGGCAGCCCGATGGTCAGGTATGTCAGTGCTCAGAGCACCTCACCAGCCAGTAGCCACCCTTACCACGGCAGACATGGAGGCTACACCGTACCAGCTTATGGCCGGTATATGGGGAGAGGAGACTATGACATTGATCTCCTGCTCCATCACAGGGCAGCTTATTGATCGTGTGGGCCGGGTAGAGGTACATCCCTTCAGCAGGGTTCCTCAGCAGTTTGGCCTCCCCTACGTGGCTATGCTTCCTCCAGTAGCACCTGTTTATAGATCAGTCCGAGAGGCTAGAGGGGGGCCTAGAGGCCGTGGTTGGACAGCGGTTACCCCTGGCATTCCTATTACAGCCAGGGGGATAGTTCAGGCCAGAGGGAGAGCTGGTGCGCCTCAGGCACCATTACTTCAGATTGCTGTAGATCCTGCTCATAGCAGTGACGACCCCATAGATATTGACTCCGATTCTGAGGAGCACACAGAGGGAGGGTCAGAGGAGCAGACGGACGAGAGCGATCCTGAGTGGCATGATACTCAGGATATTCTACGGGCAGAGAGGGAGGAGGAGAGTGCAGAGAGAGAGACCGTGGCTTCTGAGGAGCCACTCTCCCGAGGCCATGGTGGAGACGATGAGTCCGTTGCGGGGCGCCATATTGCCCCTACCACAGGAGCAGCCCCTCAGTCAGCAGCGGCATCAGCAGCAGGTGCTGGCCCTGGCGACCCATCTTGGAGGCCTGACGATCCGAGTAAGTTATCCTCTCCTCCTTTCAATGCTTGTTTGTTTTAGGATTTGTTTTCGAATGTTAACTCTCCTTATATTTGCATTGTGTACACTTTAACCTCTTGCCTAGTTCCTAATTCGTTTTTCTTTCTTTGCTTTGCAGAGACTGTTGATGAGTGGCGGGATCTAATCCGTAGGGTTTACGTCGATTCTTTGATGATCCCTATGGATAAGACCCGTGCGGAGTTATCCGTGGATGCCGGAGAGCCCTCAGCAGCTGGCAGGCACACTGACGTCTTTGCTCCCGTTTGGCATGTGGCCAAGATGGTGTCAACTCTCCATACAGAGTTAGCCGGCTATAGGACAGCCGAGCGTCCTATGAGGAGCTGCTCTCATGGCGAGACTACGACTGCCCCTAGGGACCCTGAGCCCTCCGTCCATTCAGAGCGCCAGCGTAGCCGGAGTCCTAGGCGAGGGCGCGCACCTTCAGCGGGATCGTGCAGGGGTTGAGAGGCCACTTGGCTTTCTGTATTTGTACTTATATTCTTTTGTGTATTACGGGCTCTTTGAGCGTTTTGACCATGCCTAGTGCATGATGGCATTGTATATAAACTTGATTTATTTATATATATGCGTCAGTTTTGGATCAAAACTTGTCATTTGTATTCTACTTTCTTTATTTCCAACTGCTTCGTGTATACTACGATGTATGTTTTATATGCTTTCTAGAATGTATGCAATGGAAAACAGATGGTGCAAATGTTTTCTTTCTTTTTGTGTTTCATGATGCTGATACATGATATTGTAGATATATTGTGATCTTAAATCTTAGTTTCTGTGAGCAATTTGGATACCTCATGATTTGTTTTGGCAAAGTGATGAAAATAATCAGTATGATGAACAGATTAACTTGCCCCACTCCTAACTCCACACAACTAGTAGGATGCGAGGGCTCATCACCAAGAGCCAAGAAGGGCGCAAGTTATGGAATATGGTGAAGTGATAGTGACGAAAGACAGACGAAGCTTTGGTGGAACCAAATAAAAACTACAAGCTTATTCTTCCTGAATGACTTCATAGTTTTGGATGCAACTTGCTTTGCGGTTTATCCAGACTTAGACCCGTAGATGGCCACATAGCAGACAAAATCTGGTTTTTTAGGATTTTTAACTCTCTTGGAATTTTTGAATATCTGATTCATTCGTTTTTGACTCAAAGTTTGAATTGATTGTTTATGACCTTTTAACATTTACTTTGTTTAGAGGACCCCCTACACTTTGCCCCATGCTACCTGTAAGAAGCATGGGTTTATCACCGTGGGCAAGGCATAGGCGAGTAAGGTCATTTCCATCCTTTCCCAACCCTACATCACTAGTAAGAGACGCAAGCTCATCACCGAAGGTTGGTGGGGCAAGGAAATGTGTAAAATAAATTTTTTTGTTTAATCACTTCTTGACTTGTCTATTTGAGTAAAATGTCAGTATATGCTTATTTCCAAAGAGATGTGTATATGGGATAGATGTGACACCATGAAGCTTCTAGAACAGACCATAGGCAAGACACCTATCCTAAGAAGAAATCAAAGTGAGAAAAAACTTTGCAGATCTTGGTATGGTTACCGTTAGGACTTCGTCATGTCTGATTTTGTTTGATAAAAGATTCTGAGTTGATTGATGATATCGAAGATGGAGAAGTATGATTAAAGAACTTTATGCCAGAAACATCACGAGTTTGAAATAGATTACTTTGAGAATAGATTCCCTGATCACAATTTGTGTAAGAACAAGTGGACAAAATGATCCTAATTTGTATGAAAATGCAATGTAGATAGTTATATGGGTAGCGTTAGCTGCTTACGCGTAGAAACGATTGAGGTGGAGAGAATTGACTGTTTCGCCAAACTCCTCTCCTTCTAGCGTGCATAAGAGGTATGCACCATTTCCGTAGTCCTTCATGACTCGGTATGGGCCCAACCATTTGGGCCGGAATTTCCTTCCTTCGCCGGTCTTCTTGTCGATCCGGCTGTCTAACCTTAGAACTAGGTCACCTTCGTATATGTCACGTTCATAGACCTTCTTGTTGTACTGCTGGCACATCCGGTCGGCATAGACTCTATGTCGTTGTTCAGCGTCTAACCTAGCTTCATCCAGGCTTTCTAATTGAGAAAGACGTGCTTCTCTGTAAGCGTCTTCATCCATGGATGGTAATGGGAAGTCGTCCTTAGGACACGCTTTGTTGATGTCTCGGAAGTCTATGCAAATGCGTATCTTTCCATTCTTCTTGAGAACGGGAACGATGTTAGATACCCATTGGGAGTAGTCAACTGGCTTGATGAATCCTACCTGAAGGAGTTTTATTACCTCCTCTTTTACCATGAGGGCTACTTTGGGCTTCATGGGTCTTGATTTTTGTTTAATTGGCTTTGCATCTGATCTAGTGACGAGGTTGTGTACCGCAATGTGGGGTGCGACTCCTGTCATCTCTTTATAATTAAATGCAAATGCCTTCTGATGTTCTTTGAGAACTTGGGTGTGTATTTCCACTTCCTCTGGGGTTAATGAAGAACCTAACTTTAAAATTCTTGGTTCATCTTCCGTTCCGATATTGACATCGATTGTTTCTTCAATTAAAGAGGCATTACCCTCTTCGAACTCAGGATGGTGCCGGAGGTAGATCTATATCATCCCCGTTTTCCACCACGTATATATTAGGTTCTTTTTGTGAGGGAAGATTCATTACGGGATTTCCGAAGTAGGAAGATGAATGCGAGATCAGAGATAAATCTAGCGTGTGATAGGAGAGATGTAGTGCTGCAAAGGCATTTAAGTAATCCAAAGTAGCCGCATCATTTCCAACATGGTCTAGGACGGTAGATTTACTTCCGTTTGAAAGAGGATCCATCATTGTTTTTATTAATGGTTCGTTACGAATGGATACCGTGAAATGAGTATCTTCTAGTTCATTGTTTGGAGTAAAACGTGATGCTGAGGTTGCTATTGAATCGGCGAGAAGATTTTTTTCTCGCGGGATTGCTTCAATGGATATGAAGTTGAATGCCTTGCTTAAATCTACTACAGCGTTTTTGTAAAGTTGCAAGTGTTCGGCTTTAGTTTCATATACCTCTGAAACTTGGTTTGCAACTAATTGCGAGTCTCCTAAAACTCTGATATTATCGATACCAATTCTTTTGGCTAAGGTAAGGCCAAGGAGGAGGGCTTCGTATTCAGCGCCGTTGTTTGTACATTCAAAGTTTAATTTAAAAGAGAATGGGAGGACCTTCTCTTCGGGCGAGGTAAGAATTATACCTGCCCCCGCTCCATAACGGCATTTAGCTCCATCGAAATGGAGAGTCCAATACTTAGCTGGGAGTATGGATGTAGGTGTATCTGCTGTGTTTGCATACTCTACTTCTACCATACAGAGATCTTCTGCTGGCAAGGAACCAACACCTAAGGAAAATCCTATGCCTACTGAATCGAATGGTAAGAACATTGGTGAATCTTGTTCTATCAGCTCAACGATCTTTGCAGTAGTCCCTAATGATACTATTTCTTTAGTTTTACCTTTAGGGGTTGGAATTGTTTGGACTATGTTGGTAGTTTCAAGATCCGTTGTAGGTATCAACTTTTCCTCTGGCTTTGAGTCAGAGGGTTTGTTAAGTTGATTTGTTGGCAGTTCGAATTCTGAGTGTACACCTGGTCTCTTCTTTAAATCAGCTAGGTGTACGTCAAATGGCTTTGGATCACCTTTGGCTACAAATACCTTTCCCAGATGCAGGAATCTTACTTCTTGGAATAGCGTGGAAGGGATTGCCTTCATTCGGTGTATCCAGGGCCGGCCGAGGATCATATTATAGTTAGTTTCCCGATCTATAATATAAAACTCATTCAGGATTGTTTTAGGTCCTAAGGTGACCGGTAGTATTATAGTTCCTATCGATGTGGCTTTAAGGCTGTCGTAGCCTCTCAAGGTATTTCGTGTAGTAGAACAGTTTGTTTCTCCATATCCCAATTTTTGGAGAAAAGAGAAAGGAACTATGTTAACCGCAGCTCTGTCATCAACCATTGCCCGTTTTACATAGTTATTATAAACTTGTACTTGCAAGTGTAGGGCTAGATCGCCTCGGCGTGCGATCTCAGCATCTGTAGGCATTTTACTTATTTTGAATATGAATTCAACATCCCTATCCGCCTCTCCCGGTGGATAAACATCAAAGTCTATATGATTTACCTGCGCTTCCGGTGGTGGAGTGATACTAACTAAATGACCCAAACCTAACGCCTCTAAAAGAGCAGCCCTATGAGTAGGGGAATTCTTTAGTAAATCAAGGAATGAAATATGCGAGAAGGTTTTTGTTAGATCATTAATTAGATCATAAGCACCCATGGGTTTTGCTATGGTTTGCTGGATGTTATCTGTTTCCGGCAGGTGGCTTGGATTTGGTTGAGAGAAATACTCTCGTGTTCTCGTAATTGTTTCAATGGGTAATTCGGAGTCTAACTCTACTAATCCAACTACTTTAGGTCGTGGTTGACTTCCTAGTTGTGGCGCGACTAACGGATTTAGTGAGGTTGAGGCCTCGTGATCGTTGTTTCCCGTTATTGCACCTTTGTTTGTTCCAGTTGGTTTCAACCTATCGCTATCATGATTTGGGAGTGGATCATTAAAGATCTTGAGAGGGGCATTCTGAGGGGAAACTGCCCCTGCGAAGGTACTTGCCATTGGTAACGTAGGATCTGCTAAGAACATATCCATAAAAAATTGTTTTTGTTCACTTGGCAAGCGTTGCATGAATTTGTTGTAATCACGACACGTTCTAGTGTCATGACCCCCGAATTTTATGGAAACCACAATAAGAATTGGGGTTGTAATTCCCATTTTGTTGGTTTGGTGTGTATTGTGGCCTAAAATTCTGATCAAACTGTTGCCTATTAGGACTAAAGTTTTGTTGTTTCTGGTTTTGATTTTGGTTTTGATAACCAAAGGAGTTTTGGTTTGGTCCTTGTATGGGATTTCGCCGTTGTTGTTGTTGTGGATTATTAAAATCCACTGTATTGATCGTCGGGGTAAAATTGTTGTTTCTTTGGTTGTTTGTTTGTGACAGAGTATTAATGACATTTATCCTCTTGGGCTGGTCAGTTACTCCATCTGTTGTTACCCCACGATTTTTGTTAAGGATTTTGGGTCCTTGATTGACGCTTGTAGTGGTTATGGTGTTTTGAGTAGGGGTGATTAACCTCCCGTTTGCTCCATACGTCTTACGGCCACTATCTATCGCTGCTTGATCAATTCGCAGAGCGCTCTCAAGTACCTCGTCATAAGTCCTTAGTGGGAACTTCTGGACTTCTTCCTTCACATCTCTGCTAAGAGAATGAAGGAATAAATCACATAGTTCCATCTGATCCATGTTTGGAGCGCTTGCCGAGGAATAAAGGACTGTGCGCCACCTTTGGATGAAATGGGCGACAGACTCGTTATGTTCTTGCTTGATGTGCAAGAACTCCCTGATTCCTGTCCTTAATAGTTTGTTCATGTCGAAGGCTTTGATGAACTCAGACACGAGTTGTTTGAATGAATGTATGGAAGCCTCGGGTATTCTGTAATACCAATCGAGGGCAATACCTTCCAGAGTTTTGGGGAATATTTTAGCAACAACCCCATCCCATGGGATTAGTTCACGAATGGCTGTAGCGTAAGCTTTGATATGCGCATTCGGATCTCCTTCTCCTTTGTATTTAGGCAAATCGGGAAGAGGCCTTGGAAGCATAACGCTTCGTATGGCGAAATCTAAGGGCTCCTTTTAAATATTCTGAATAAGTCCCTATCGCATACGTCTCAACCATTGATGGTGCCTGTTGAGGAGGCGGTGGCGGAACGGGTTGTTGATATGGCGTAACGTACGCGTTAGCAGGGGCATAAGGCAATCCTTGCATTTGAGTAAACATGCCGGGGGATGAGTACAAATCCCCTTGTGGTGATTTGGAGTACATGTTTAAGTACGAAGGGGTACTATCCAGGAATGGATTGCTTTGTACTGGACCTAGAGGAACAGTACTGGCGATAGTGGGTCTAGTTGGCACTTGTTGTGAATATTGAGGAGTCATACCCAATGTGCCTACTCCTGTGAGGAGATCCACTTGGCTAGGATGGTGCGGAGGATTGGAACTCCCTGTTTGTATGATTCTTGAATTTTGACTTGCTTGGGCAAGTTCTAATCCTCTAACCTTTTCCATTAGATTTGAAATGACTTCGTTTGGTGAAGCCATGATATCGTGCCTTGGTGGCGTTTGTTGTATATCCCCGGTGTTGTATAGGCATGTGATAGAGCCTGTCATGAACTGATTGCTATCTTGCCAAGTTTCTCTGAGAGTATTTTTCCATACGTGATGGCATAGGGGAGTTTTCTTGAGGAGAGAACTCGGGCTGTATCTGCAAAGTTCCTACAGGTGGGTACATGCCTTGAGAGCGTTGTTCACTCCTAGGAATAAAGTACTTGATTGTCCATCATCTAAGACCAAGTATGGATCCGATTGTCTACTAATAGGTGGTTCGGAATAATATACCTAGAGGAGATGAAGCAGACTCTCCAGTTAATGTCATATTGTTTCGAGCCTGAAGGCTCTGTTTGTGTGATTGATCAAGTTGCTCCAACCCCCTCTGTTTGGTAGTACGAGTTATATCTAGTCCTTGGTGTTTGTGTTGACAATTGATTAGTTGAATAGTTGTCACCCCATATTGAGAGTGAGGGTGATGACTGCCTATTCTGTTGGGCGTAGTATGCCTCAAGACCCAAGAGGGGTCTGCCGTATGCATCTAATCCCGACATATTCGGGGGGTATATGAATACCCGCAGAATAATGGGAAGGAGCGAAGGCGATGTGGAGAAGATGAAACTTCTCAAAGAGAAGGTGAAAGAATTGCTTGATTCACGTCGGTCGGGTTCACCAATTTTGTACGTTGGAAAAGCAACAGGCGAGCGTGAGAATCAACAAGTGACTCTTCCACGTACCCGACCTCCCGAGGTCGTGCCGAGACAGCCGGTGGGGGTAGATAATATGCAGACAAGCTAGTTAGGCAGTCTAATGTCTTCAACACGCACTAATGGTATTTGCGAATCTAAGGCAAAGAAGGCCCTTCTAACTTGGACTGGTGTGATAGATCGATCAGCGAGGATGACTGCTCGAAGGCTCCAATCAATATCGAGCTCTGGCGTGATTCGATCTATGGGTTGTGGGATGCGTGGAAAATGACCTGGGATGGTTTCGTGTATTTCTCCTGATAGGGTCATATGGGAAATATGGTCGATTCTATGGACGATTCTCTGGCCTAGTCCAAAATTCTCTAGCTTCGTTAGCTATTGTATTTAGTAGGGATAACTGTTGAATGATGAGAGGTGGAGTCGGAGTAGACTGAAATACTAATTTACGTAGGCCAGTGTCTATGTCTAATTCTCTTATGGATTCGTTAGGCTGTGGGATCTGCAGATCACAACCATAGACTCTCTTGGTTGTTGTGGTCCCGTGATGGTCATACGGGAGATCAAGTTCTGATCCCTAGTATCCAATAGTCGTAAGCTTTTTCAGCTTCTATGTTTAGAACCAACAACATCTGTGCTATCTTCTCAGAATACCTTACAGGCGTTCTCGCAACTTGGATTCTTAAGCTGGTATCTATATCTACTAGGGTGTCTCCAGCGTCTGGCTGTGGAACTAAAGGATCACACCCGAATATTTGTTCTCTTTCGAGCCCTTCTACAGTCATATGGGTATTTTCTAGGGTAATCTGTAATTTGGCTGATTTGACCAAAATAGATGGCTTGGTCGTCTTCGATGTTTAACCCTCCTCAAACGATCCTATCTGTTGGAATCTGTTGTTGTTTGGAAGACTTGTATCCTAAGGTTTTGGTTCTGTCAGTTGTTTGCTACTCACGGTATTGGGCTGAGGCCCATTGGCTCGAAAATGTATTCCCTGGGCTCCCTCGGTCCGTAATTGTCATACAAAAGCAGTAATGAAACAAACTATAATAAAGTAAAATCTAAATGCACTTCTAGCATAATAGTTTTCTTTTTGTATTTCTTGGCAATTTTTATGAGAGAGTAGCTATTTAAAAATATTTAAAAATTGACAACTAACTACTAACAACGTAAAAAAAAACAAAATAGCCGAGTGTAGCTATTTTTCTGTGCGATTTTGTATATCTATTCTAAATAACGAAATAACTAATCTATCTGCAAGATTCTCGATCCTACCTCAGAAGTGAGGAATGAATCATAATTTTCTCAGAAACTATCAATCCCCACAACCTCCCTGGCAATATCGAGAATGGAAATAACTGAATAAAGTGATTAACTACTTTATTTGATAAGTTCTAACTAAACTTTGAAAGATGGAACCTGGATTTCGCAGAACAGTGGCGAATCCGATGGTGTGTGTGTTCTTGTCCCCTCAGTATGATCTCTTTGTTCTTTGTGCTCACGTGAATCCAGAAAAGCGTGAAATGCTTGCATCAACAGGAATAGGTATTTGGATCAATGGACAGCCTTCAAAATGCAGACAGAATAGAATGCGGATAGGAGAGGGATAGCATAAGAGTAAAGAGCTTGGCCTATGCAATTCCTAGCGGGGTCTACTACGATCCTGCAACAAAGAGCGTCCAGAACCTGAGACTAGCCTGTATGAAGAGCAAAACCTGCAACTTTAATGGCTACCTAGACCATTCTACTCCAAAACAATAATGCTGTCTGCACAAGTTGGATCTGTGGCTTACCAACAGTAACATAAGCTAAAACAAACCTGCAACAAACTATGCTATCAATCCTAAGCAAACTAAACGACCATAGTACTGAAAACATGAAAATTGGAGTGAAAATGGTGGCCCAAATGATGTTTGCACTTGCACAAGTTGGATATGTGGCTTACCAGCTGCAATACAAAACTAACCAAAGCACTCAATGAGAAAACTAAGAATCCTAAGCAAAGGAAAACTAAATCTACTGCAACAAGAAATTTAAACAACTTTGGAGCAAAATTCAGAACTAAAATCAGGGGCCATTTGCATGTGCACAAACCATGCATTTATAGGAATCCAAACATGCAAAGATCAAATCTAAACTGAACTCCTAAACATTAAACAAAAGAAAAACACTATTCCAGGGGACCAAAAACATAAATGCATGCTCAAGTCGGCAAGAAAAGCTGGTAAAGCGTTGATTTTTGCGTGCGTTCCGTCAAAAGCACGTTCTGGAAAACGCGCATAGGACCGCTGCCCTGCTCAGGGCGGCGGTTTCGTCACTGAAGACCAAAAGGCCAAGAAAAGAGAAAAAATAGGGAAAACAAAGCACGCGGGGGCTAAGCGGGGCATGCGGGATGTTAACGCATATCCGTAAAGTGTCTCTGGATCCCGAACACCTTGCGAAGGGACCTGTATCATCATCGGGGCACTTATTACACCGTTCCGTAGTACAGTACCTTACAATTTTGGGTACGTACAGAACCCATGTAAAATGATAAGGTTTATCTTATCTTAAGAGATAAGCTTACATGTACAGATAAGAGTTAAGGTATGGAATATGATTCGTCAGAGTGGATTTCTTATTCTATCTTATAGATAGGATGGATAAGCCTTGGAAGTTTCTATAAATAGAGAGGCCACCCCCCTCATTTAGCATAGAAAGAAGTAGTGAGAAATATTGTAGGAAGTGTGTAGAGGAAGCCATCAGTTAAAGGTGTGTTGAAGTAGCCATCAAGAGGCATAATTGTAAAGTTTCTCCCATAGTCTTGTTGAAGTGCCTCATGGGTGAGATTGTAACAATTTCATGTTAATATTATAATTTACTTGATATTTCAGATTTTCATCATTCCGTCTTATGATAGTCATGGTATTCTTGTGTTTGGTTGTTGTTTGTTTCCAGATTACATCCACCAAACTAAAGGCTGTGCATTAGTAATAATCATAGCACGAGAGTTCCCGGTGAAGAATTATCATAGTGCCGGATTGGTGATGACAAATCCTGTCCCATGTCCGTTGGAATCTGAAGTTGAAATATGTCATTTGTTCATTAGGAGCCCTTTTGATTGTTGTCAGCTGTTCCAATAAAGATAAATTGTCCGCCCTCTCCCCGAATTGGTTGCAAAGAGCGGAACAAAGTTGGTTCCAATTCGTAATAGACCCTGCTGCTAGGCTCCTAAACCATTATAAGGCCTTACCTTTGAAATATGAAGCCAACAACTTTATTGTAACATGCATTTCTTTTATTTCGTGGATTGCACATGCATTAGCAATATCCTGGATGTGATCAATAGGAGTAGTATGATTTTCTCCTGTAAAATAGGGTATATTCTTTAGTGCTGCAACTGGAATTTGATTATGAGCATTTAGGGGAAGTGGACTACTGCCCGTGAAATTGAAAAAGGGATTCAATGGTAGATGTGCCATTATGATTGGCCTAAGAACCCTGGTCAATGTGAGAAAAGGCCTACCAGGTGGAGGTGTATACAAAGTCCTGTTAGGTGGAGATGGTGATCTTTGTGGTCTTCTTCCTCTCCTTCCTCCTCCTGGTGATAGTTGCAAGTGGACAAATAGCCCCTCTTCTCGAGTATTAGACCTGGTTCAAATTCTTCTCATGTGCCTGGGCAACTTGTGCTACTACATAGCTGAATTCTATCCCTTCGGAGTAGCCAGATGTGTTAAAAAAATGAGCCTCAAAAGGCTAGCTTCTGCTAAGTTACACACCAAACCTGACAATATTAAAAAAAAAAAAGAAATTTGAAAGGTCTGTATTTTGAGATTTTAGAGTTTGGAAATTTGATTTGGAATGACAGTCCCAAAAATCAAAAAATGCAAGACTTCCGAAAACCCTAAATCCGAAATTCAAAAAACCATGAAATTTTGAAAGTCAAAAATCTCAAAAAATCTAAAAATACTCTTTTGAAGATTATCCCCTGATCTATCAACTGGTGAAATTTTGACTTGTGTCGAGCAAGTTAAGTCCTTGAAAAATTGATTTCAAAGTTCAGCCCAGAAGGTGAAAATATGAAATTGTAAAACCTACAATTTTTAAGTCTGAATTTCTTGAAAGTTCCTTCAAATATGTGGAATGACCTCTTGGTCCCACCGAGCATGCCAAAACTATTGGTGTCAAATTGCAGCACCCTTGAATGTCTGCAACTCGATGGGTTGAGACTCTCAGTGCGATTGCATACATGGAGCTTTTCCCAAGTGTGGGACCTTGCGAAATCGGAAAAGATCTCTGGATGAAGGCCGGTTCCTATTCCTCTGTTCAGATGCATATGTGAAAATGCAGAGGGTTTACTAAAAAACCTAATCTAACTTGCCAAGGAGACAGGGTAAGAAGATGCATAAAATAAAACCTAAAACTACAAAGGTGATGCACCAAGGAATGAAGAACACCTGTCTTGCCAATAAACACAACCATAAAAACGCAATGCAAGATCATGCACAGATAACCAGATTCACAGTGAAAGATCAGGAGGATGAAAATGAACACAGAGAGGGTTGAAAATCATCCACAAACATGCATTAATTTTCTCCAAAGATTAATACAAGACACTGCAAAAATGCCAAGAGGCAAGGTTGCATTACAGTTTCAAATGGGAGGTTTTAAACTCCACAAGTTCACCTGCCAAAGAGAGGAAGGGAGGGGCAAAACAAAAATTTCCAACCTTAGAAAGAATCCCCTCCTTACAATTTATAGGAGGAAAAAGAGAGGAGAAGAGAGGAATTGAAAATCTACCCCAACCACCTCCAGGTTGCATTTAACTCATCTCATAATGATGGTAGGTGAGACCCCAGCGAACCAAAAAGTGACGAACTGTATTTTGCATTTTAAGAATTTTTCTCACTTCAATTAAAGAATATCTAGTCATAGTTGATAGAGGACCTTGTAAGCTTTCCGAAAATTCCAACCTTGCATGAATCCGAGCTCCCAGTCAAAAGTTATGGTCATCGGAATATCTGTGCCAGGGTCCTGTTTCCTGTCAGCGCTCAAAATGTTTGCGCCTCTTGAAGGTGCGCCATAGGTGCATCCGTGTGGTGTGTTGACATCCTAATTACATGCAACCAAGGTGTAACTTTTCCCTATTGACACTCTGTGTCATGCACCATTTCCGTGCGCCAAGGGCACATCCTTTACCCTGTTGACATCCATTTCTGTGCGCCACTTTCCTGCGCCTTGGCGCATACATTTTAGTGTCAACACTCAGTGTCATGCACCATTTCTGAGTTCCAGGTGATAAATTCAAGTATTTTATCTTCTTTTGATTTCTATATTCTTCTGCTTGTCTATAGCTACCTGGGGAAAAGATATATAACAAAAATCACCGTTCGGTATCTCTTTATGTTATTTTTTCGCTCTCTTCTTCTCATTTGTATTTGATCCCTCTTGCTCAATCAATCTATTGCCCCTATGCTCTTTTCATCTGATGAATTTTTGCTTCATCGATTTCATCTCCTCTTTCCTCTCTCTTATCTTGTGTCACTCTTTCTTAGCTTATTAGATTGGTATTCTCTCTTTTGTAGCTCTTCTTTAGCTCAAATGTCTCGTTTCTTACGGGAGAAACTCTTAAAATACTTCCTAAGTTAGAACTATATGAAAAATTGACCCAATTCTTCAATTTGAACTACATTTCATGGCACCATCCTACTTGGTGTGTGTGAAATAGGACTATTAAATATATGCAGCTAACTCCATATAGCGTTCCTTCTATATTCTGGCTTGATTACACTACTTTCCATGCATTTCCAAAAGCTAGTTATTAGCCATTTCCAAAAATAGATTTTACAAATTGCAACATGACCTGGATGAGTGATTCATTTCCTTCTCTATATTTATTCTTCCTTGAAACTTTGGATTTCTTATAGACTGTAACTGAATTTCCACAAAGTTAATAAGCATTAAAATGGTGGTAGTTCAAACAGTGAATTTATTTTTTCTTCATGGAATTCAAGTTGTGCATAGACCTATAATCATCAATAAATTGAATCACCATCAATCTTGGAGAACCAACTATTACTTTTCTATTTTTGATTCAATTTGATTCTCTTTGACCTGTGTAGTCCATATTCTCCCCATTTCATAGCTTCCTTGACTCCTCTAACTTTCTCCTTTGTATCACAAAACTTTTGTTTATTCAGGGAAATTTCTCCTTCCTCAGAGGATTTTTACTTATTGCTAGATATTCTATTTTTCTCCCCAAATTCTCCAATGTCACTTGGCATTCGTCTTTATTTTTTACCTTCTCGTATATTTGTTTCATATAGCAACTTTATCTCTTTTTACTTGTGGGATTCAATGTTGATGTGCCATTAGGATTGGCCTAAGAAACCCTGGTCAATGTGAGAAAAGGCCTACCAGGTGGAGGTGTATACAAAGTCCTGTTAGGTGGAGGATGGTGATCTTTGTGGTCTTCTTCCTCTCCTTCCTCCTCCTGGTGATAGTTGCAAGTGGACAAATAGCCCCTCTTCTCGAGTATTAGACCCTGGTTCAAATTCTTCTCATGTGCCTGGGCAACTTGTGCTGCTACATAGCTGAATTCTATCCCTTCGGAGTAGCCAGATGTGTTAAAAAAAATGAGCCTCAAAAGGCTAGCTTCTGCTAAGTTACACACCAAACCTGACAATTATTAAAAAAAAAAGAAATTTGAAAGGTCTGTATTTTTGAGATTTTAGAGTTTGGAATTTGATTTGGAATGACAGTCCCGAAAAATCAAAAAAATGCAAGACTTCCGAAAACCCTAAATCCGAAATTCAAAAAACCATGAAATTTTGAAAGTCAAAATCTCAAAAAATCTAAAAATACTCTTTTGAAGATTATCCCCTGATCTATCAACTGGTGAAATTTTGACTTGTTTCGAGCAAGTTAAGTCCTTGAAAATTGATTTACAAAGTTCAGCCCAGAAGGTGAAAATATGAAATTGTAAAAACCTACAATTTTTAAGTCTGAATTTCTTGAAAGTTCCTTCAAAATATGTGGAATGACCTCTTGGTCCCACCGAGCATGCCAAAACTATTGGTGTCAAATTGCAGCACCCTTGAATGTCTGCAACTCGATGGGTTGAGACTCTCAGTGCGATTGCATAACATGGAGCTTTTCCCAAGTGTGGGACCTTGCGAAATCGGAAAAGATCTCTGGATGAAGGCCGGTTCCTATTCCTCTGTTCAGATGCATATGTGAAAATGCAGAGGGTTTACTAAAAAAACCTAATCTAACTTGCCAAGGAGACAGGGTAAGAAGATGCATAAAATAAAACCTAAACTACAAAGGTGATGCACCAAGGAATGAAGAACACCTGTCTTGCCAATAAACACAACCATAAAAAACGCAATGCAAAGATCATGCACAGATAACCAGATTCACAGTGAAAAGATCAGGAGGATGAAAATGAACACAGAGAGGGTTGAAAATCATCCACAAACATGCATTAATTTTCTCCAAAGATTAATACAAGACACTGCAAAAATGCCAAGAGGCAAGGTTGCATTACAGTTTCAAATGGGAGGTTTTAACTCCACAAGTTCACCTGCCAAAGAGAGGAAGGGAGGGGCAAAACAAAAATTTCCAACCTTTAGAAAGAATCCCCCTCCTTACAATTTATAGGAGGAAAAAGAGAGGGAGAAGAGAGGAATTGAAAATCTACCCCAACCACCTCCAGGTTGCATTTAACTCATCTCATAATGATGGTAGGTGAGAACCCCAGCGAACCAAAAAGTGACGAACTGTATTTTGCATTTTTAAGAATTTTTTCTCACTCAATTAAAGATATCTAGTCATAGTTGGATAGAAGACCTTGTAAGCTTTCCGAAAATTCCAACCTTGCATGAATCCGAGCTCCCAGTCAAAAGTTATGGTCATCGGAATATCTGTGTCCAGGGTCTGTTTCCTGTCAGCGCTCAAAATGTTGCGCCTCTTGAAGGTGCGCCATAGGTGCATCCTGTGTGTGTGTTGACATCCTATTACATGCACCAAGGTGTAACTTTTTCCCTATTTACACTCTGTGTCATGCACCATTTCCGTGCGCCAAGGGCACATCCTTTACCTCTGTTGACATCCATTTCTGTGCACCAACTTTCCTGCGCCTTGGCGCATACATTTTAGTGTCAACACTCATTGTCATGCACCATTTCTGAGTTCCAAGGTGATAAATGTCAAGTATTTTATCTTCTTTTGATTTCTATATTCTTCTGCTTGTCTATATCTACCTGGGGAAAAGATATATACAAAAAATCACCTTTCGGTATCTCTTTATGTTATTCTTTTCACTCTCTTCTTCTCATTTGATTTGATCCCTCTTGCTCAATCAATCTATTGCCCCTATGCTCTTTTCATCTGATGAATTTTTGCTTCATCGATTTCATGTCCTCTTTCCTCTCTCTTATCTTGTGTCACTCTTTCTTAGCTTTATTAGATTGTATTCTCTCTTTTGTAGCTCTTCTTTAGCTCAAATGGTCTCGTTTTCTTACATGAGAAACTCTTAAAAATACTTCTAAGTTAGAACTATATGAAAAATTGACCCAATTCTTCAATTTGAACTACATTTCATGCACCATCCTACTTGGTTGTGTGTGAAATAGGACTATTAAATATATGCATCTAACTCCATATAGCGTTCCTTC
The DNA here is from genome assembly GCA_019776745.2 of Taxus chinensis. Lineage (NCBI taxonomy): Eukaryota > Viridiplantae > Streptophyta > Pinopsida > Cupressales > Taxaceae > Taxus > Taxus chinensis. The sequence goes on from CM034149.1 coordinate 810,342,170, forward strand.
TATATTCGGCTTGATTACACTACTTTCCATGCATTTCCAAAAGCTAGTTATTAGCCATTTTCCAAAAATAGATTTTACAAATTTGCAACATGACCTGGATGAGTGATTCATTTCCTTCTCTAATATTTTATTCTTCCCTTGAAACTTTGGATTTCTTATAAGACTGTAACTGAATTTCCACAAAGTTAATAAGCATTAAATGGTGGTAGTTCAAACAGTGAATTTATTTTTTCTTCATGGAATTCAAGTTGTGCATAGACCTATAATCATCAATAAATTGAATCACCATCAATCTTGGAGAACCAACTATTACTTTTTCTATTTTTGATTCAATTTGATTCTCTTTTGACCTTGTGTAGTCCATATTCTCCCATTTCAATAGCTTTCCTTGACTCCTCTAACTTTCTCCTTTGTATCACAAAACTTTTGTTTATTCAGGGAAATTTCTCCTTCCTCAGAGGATTTTTACTTATTGCTAGATATTCTATGTTTCTCCCCAAATTCTCCAATGTCACATGGCATTCGTCTTTATTTTTTACCTTCTCGTATATTTGTTTCATATCAGCAACTTTATCTCTTTTACCTTGTGGTTTTTATAGTCCTACCATAACTACCTTCCGTCCTTAGCAGCTTTTATAATTCTTTGTGGATTTTCTCTTTATCCTAGCCTTATCTCTTTAGCCTTCACATCTCTTCATTCATAGCCATGGCTTCACCTATCTCACATGCAGCTTTTCCTTAGGTCACTTTTTCTTTTTTTCTTTATCCCCTTACTTGTAGTACTTACTTAGCTTCCATGACACTTCTAATTTTCCGCAGTTAATCCAAGTCTTAGTTAATTTGTCTCTATAATTTGATGGATATCTCCTCCTATAAATGGCTTGAAGAACCATCGACACAGGCCTTTACAACTTAACCTTGGTCATTCTTGAAGCCCTCTCTAAGATGACACTACCAATCAGACCTTCATTTTTTCAGGTTGCTAACTCTACCAATTCACTCCTTTTTCCATCAATGCATCTTAACATCGACTCGTCCAACTTGACACCAATGAAAAAACATATAACACATGACAAAGGTCCAAAAATCTTCCTCTTTAATCATTGATGGAAACTATTGAAAACTTTTTGCACTTGAACAAAAATGGGCAAGTCAAAACTTCGTCGTCATGATGATATTCATACATGAAGTATACCTATGCTAAGGAGAGTTTCTGATGTTATTAGTTACTACTGAATAAATCAATTATTAAGTGAAATCTACAGATATGTGTGTTGTTACAAAATGTCACAGATCACATAGTCTATAATTTTAAGATACCTTCAACAAAAGAACAAAAAGGCCCCGAAGGAAAGTTGTGTTGTCTTGACGAAGACAATGAATTATAGAGTAGGTGAAGTGTTGAGTTTTTGGACAACAAACATAAGTGCAGATTATAAAAATCAGAGTTCATTACTGAATGTTATAGGTTCTCATGAATTTATTTCCTTCATGTTTAAGACATTAAATTATGTTGACTGAGTTATTTATTTCATCATACACACCATTTCAAAGCTTGAAATGCAAAAGGAAATTACACAACTCAATTTCAAAATTCAATGTTTTATTCACAAGGAAGGTCAAATGTTTCCCACACAAAGTCGTTGGATGTGACTAAAAAGTAAAGTACATATACTGAAGAAAGAGGTACACATGAATGAAATAGAAAGAAAAGGAATATGAGTGAACCCATCATTTCCTTTGTATATTCCCCCTTCCATCTTGTTCCATATTTGTCTTCACAATTCAAAGCATGGTACCTGAAAAAGTAAATGAAAGGAATCATCAATAAAGAGCTCAGGGTTAATCCATATTCCTACATTGTCCTAATTTGTGCATATGAATCTCTAAATAGCAGGTGATATAGAGTACTTGAAGATCAAACTACATGGCTAACTCAGAAAGAAGAGAAAGAAAAGAGAATAAGAAACATGGACATAAGAGAGGAGAAAAAGCCTAATTATTTCTATCTATTTTCTTAAAGTGTGTAGATACAGGTTGCATCCAAGAAGCAAGAATCGCATACATGCTGAAAAAGGAGGACCAATGTAATTAAAACTTAGATATTTTCTACAAATGGAAGAGGATTTCATTACAATAACAAAGAATATACTTCCAAACAAGATACATTTTCCATATTTCAGTCAAAGAAAACGAATTCTGGGAAAATTTTGATAGGGCTTCACCATGTAAAATGGATATTTACAACTTTTTCAATATCTATCTCAAGTTGAAATCAAAGAAATGTTGTAAAACTAATAGAACAAAGTATTTGAATCAAGGCTTATGCCTGAAAACAGTATCGTAAACAAATGAAGAACTGCTTGAAATTTCAAGAAAAAATGCTTGTAATTTACAGAAAAGCTACTTGCAAGAGTAGAAAAAATAAGTTGTGCATCATATTATTATTCAGTGTTGAGATGCAAAAAGGATTGTACTATTCTTACAAGTGACAAGCATCATCTTTAGAATACAAAATAAAGACCCACACAAATAGCTCTCATATCCAAGTCAAAGAGATATGCAGAAATTTCAAACATAAGGGGATTTTTCATTTTTGTGAAATCACTAATGTTCTATGGCCTACAAGGTTTATCACGCAGTTTACAATTATGCACAAAGCTAATATATTTATGGAGCTTACAGAGTTCAAAATGCAACAAGTATTTCAAAAGGAAACTATTAAGAAATCCTTCAATTCAAACAAGAAGGCACAGATCTGGTTCAACATAGGCTTTCTTTTCATTTTTTACAAATACCCAGAAGAGGATTCATTCAAACTACAACCAAGTTTTAGAAAAATATATCATGTTTACAATATAATAGTTAATCAGCTATACAACTCAATATTTCAGAACATAAATTATTCACATACCAAACCAAGTGGCTGTAGGAAAACAAATGAAATTTATAGAATGAGAACCATAATATCCATGTCTCCAAATGCACAAATCTACATTTTTTGAGTCAATAATCAATAAATAGTCTCAAGTGTTTAAGAAGAAACCACGAGTTTACCTTATTTAGCAAATGTCGGTGAATCAAGATGGAACTCAGAGTCGTGAATTCGAATCAGAGCTAAAAATGGTTTCAAATTTAAACAACCATGATCGAACAATAAAAACACAAATTTATGCAAGATAAAAATGAGTATCAGTTTCATATTTCAAAATGACAAAGACCAGGTAAAAGCTAAATTTAGAGATCGAGAACTTAAAATGCTCATCACACATCGATACCACTCACACAGTTCAAATCTCAAAACATTCAGAAATGATCATGGCTGAGCTCAGAAGGTTCAAACGATGACGACCAATATAAAACCAAACTTAAATCTTCCTCAAAAATAAAGGTCGAGATTGAATCCAATACAAAAGGATTAACAATGGTAGAATCCTCTAAAGAACTCACAGAGACAAGTATACAAGTGCAAAATATGACCTTCACAAATCAAACAATGGTGTCAAACAAAATTTTTCCATGGCTTCGCCCACAAAAACGTAAAGTCCAAATGAAATGATGTTCAGGGTCGAATTGAAGTTTACCATGTAGACTCGGGTCATGAGTTAGTGAAACCTAACCATGAGTTAAAGATCAACGACCTGCGATCCCTTAATACTGAGATCAATGATTGAAAACCAATCACCACAATTCAATACAAATCTCCATGGTCAATGCATCGATGATCATAATTCATTAGGTACAAAGATCAAAGGTTGAGGATTGATCTCTACAAAAAATGTAAACCACAGTTTGAGCTTCTAAAAGATTCATTCAATGCAAGTCAAAAACTCTAAATCATGCTTTGAAGTTCAAGGATAAAAAATCGACAAGTAAAGAGAGCAACACTCACGAATGGATCATCAGCGTCAATGCAAAGTAGTCCAAGAGAAATGGAAGTTGTTAACAAATTTATTCAAATTTCAAATTTGAAAAGTGTCAAAATTTCATCCGCAGAATACAAGTGGCATAACAATGCAATGGTTGAACAATGGAGACCAGGAGTCTCTTTAGTTTTAAAACTTTAAAAGTGCAAAAGTTAAAAGTTCCAAACATTTCCCGCAAGCTCGATCCTCCACGATGAGAAAGTAAAAGCTGTGGGGAGAAGTCAAAAATCAATTCTATAGAACATTGGTGGAGTGACGGGGTTTTGTTAAAATTTGAGATTTATTCACAAAAATGTTAAAGCTTCAAGTTACCCCGAAGGCCTGAAAGTCCGCAAAGGACTAAAAATTCACAAAAGGTCCACAGGTCCACAAAGGACTTAAAAGTCTCAAACAATTGCCCACAGGCCCGAAAGTCCACAAAAGACTTAAAATTTCCAGAATTTTTCTTGAAGGCTTGTCAAAGCAAAGGGAGAATATTTTTCATGCCATCCAAGCTATCATTTCAAGTTCTAACTTTCAAAATTTGAATTATAGTATATGTTTCAAGAAAATACAAAGTGTTGACCAATGAAACATGCATGTATTAATCAAAAGATGGCCAAAATAAGATCATCCAGTCAATGCTCGGCTCCAGTCAGTCAATGCTCATTCCCGTCAAATGACAGAAAATGCCTACCAGACCCAAAATAGCTGCCCGCACTCAAAAGGCCATAACTTTTGCATTTCTCAACGAAATCGCACAAAATTGGTACCGTTGGGATCATGGTTCTGAGCCCAATGCAAAAAAATCAAGAAATTTAAGATTTGATTAGAAATTTATTGAGTTTTTTAAGAAAACGTGGCCGGGTTCAGAACAGTGTTTTATTTGGTAGCTGGGAGTGCAATTAAGAGGCATGGTCATCATTCTTTCTCTGCTGAAGCACATGGGATATTATGGGGAGCCTTTTGCAAGTAATGTATAACCATTTCACTCAATTTAATTCCTCTTACATGTGGTTGAAGGATAGATTTCGGGATTTCCATTTTCCCTTCTCTTTTCCTTCTCATTTTTCTATAAACTGGAGTGTTGGGCTCATTGTAAAGGAGAGAGTTTTTGGGTAGCAAAGCTCTAACAAAATTGCTTTGTGAAGCTAGTGTGTTGCATGCCCTTGTATTAGACTCCTTGCATGGTGATCCAGGCCCTTATCTTGTAATAGATTGAACTGTGCATATCATGAAGCAATAAAATACTAGTTTGTGGATGTATCTTCCCCTGCTGTGTTTTCTTGCATTCTTCTTGCCCCTTTGATCTTTCTATAAGAATATTGTGTCTATTTATTATGTTCTTGCAGGGATTCATTATCATTATGTATGCTTGGAATATTGTTGTGAATGCATTTTGCTAGATTATGGTGAACTGTCATCACCTCTTCTAGTGTGCACTTTCCCTCTGTATTTCACACATTTGGAGACTACTCTCACACCCTCTTTTTCTGGTGTATCACTACTTTAGTGTAGGATTTCATTTTATGCATTCTCTCTCCCTGGTCCCTTGGAAATTTAGATTAGAACAGTTAGCTTATCCTGCATTATAGTAGATTGTGGCAGGTAGTTTAGGAGCAAGAACCAACTTTCTCTGGAGGTCTATGTCAAGTAGCAAGTCCCACAACTTGGAGATAGTAACCATGTTACCCAATCACACCGTGAGTTCAAGTATATGCACTTGTACAAACACAGGGGTGCTGTGATTCGGCGATAACAGCTCTATTTTTATTCCTTTATCTATTATTTAATAAAGGATAAAAATAGCATGCATGGGTGAGTACAAGCCTTGGGCTATTTTTGGGAAAGGGGAGAAAATTTTTAGCTATATATTGTGTGGCTTTGCAAAGCACAAGAGGAACTTCTGGAGGAATTTTGGATATAGGAGTACTGAAGCAATTTTTTTGCAATTTTTCTTTTTGAGTGTGAAGAATTTCTACCTTAATAATTATTTGTAGGCTTGTGTATGTTTCAATTAGTATTTTGAATGCAAATTCCCTGATCAATCATCTTTCCCTACTACAAAAATCAATATTTTCTACATAATTTTAATGTGCATGTTAACTTATTAGTGTTGTTGTGATATTCTCTTCTTAGTACAACCAAGTGTTTTTCCTTAAATTTTGTAGAAGATTGTTTACTCGTGCATCAAAAATATTTCTCATATCAATTGTGCATATACTCAGTCAAAGACCTCATACAAATTTGGTGTATCACCTTAGTTTTAATTACTTTACAATCATATTTTACCTCTTAAAACCCCCATAATCAATTTAGGATACATCAACAAGGAACCAACCTTGATACGGAAGACTCACCTCAAAATGGGTATACCCATAGACCTGAGGTGTTTCCATTGTATCTACAAAAGAGAGAGATCAAATTTTGCAAGATTAGAAAACCTGAAACCATCTCTCTACAGGGTACACTTTCGAGAGATAATAGTGTTTGGCATGCCTGGTGGGACCACTAATCAAATCTGCATGCAAGTTACAAATTCTACAGTAGATCTATAACAAATTTACAACAGTTACAAAGTCATTTTTAGGAGCAAGTTGTAGCAATTTATTTTAAGGATTTGAAGATCTTTTGGTGACTCCACAAATATGATTTCAGACCAGTATTGCAACATGTTCCATGCCTAAAGTGACTACAAGATCATTAGTAAGAGGAATTCCTCCTGAGTTGGTAATACTTTACCTTATAATATACCTAGTTTTGATAACCCTCCTCCTGATATTCCTTCATCACATATCAATTTCTCTATTAACATCCCTATTTTTCAAATGGATATTCAACCACCAAGGAATTTTGTGACCTTTACTAATGGCAGTCCATTAGTAATCCCATTCTACCATGACATTCCTAATGCTACAATGAAAATCTTGGCATCATTCATCGGTGAAAATAAGGTTACATCTGCTGAACATATCAAAGATGTTACAACCCTTTATGTAGTCCATAATATCACTCATGAGGATGTAGCTTTAAGTCTTTTAGCTACATCTTTTAAAGGGCAGGCCTTGTAATGGTAAAGAAAACTAGAAATTGGAAGCATAACAACTTATGATAACTTAGGTGAAAAATTGTTAAAACAGTTCCAAGATAATTCAGATCATTTGTCTCTCATTGAATAGTTGTCTACTATTAAAATATCTCCCAATGAATTTATGTACAATTTCAATATCCATTTTTCTAGAACCTGGGAAAGAATTCCAACAAGTGTCAAGCTTTAAGCTGGTCATGCTTTCCTTTATTATCTTAGAGCATTAAACAGTGATATCTTAACTATGATTCGGTCAATGGGGGGAAAGACACTCACAACAGCCTAAAATATCACTATTCGAGCTAAAAATAGTCTTATTCAAGCTAGAAATTTGGTACCAAGGCCTTCAATGCCATTTTTGGTAGATTTAGCACCTATTCCTCAGCCTATTACAATCATATAAGCTATTTTTGTAGCTCCATTAGATGATGTATTTAAAGCTTTGAAAACTATGAGAAATAAATTGACTTTGATTGAGAAAAAAATGGCATTACCTATCAGATCCTTTTAGGCTCCTTACAAGCAAAATAAACAAAATCAGCAAAACAGGCAGCTCTATCAACAGAATCAAAATTATAGGCAGCCTTACCAGCAAAGGCAGTTTGACCCAAAGGCTCCTAGTTCCTCTAATTCTTTAGTCCCAATTAATATGGATATAAAATATTGGTGTCAAGCTTGCAATCAACCTCATGTAGCTACAAGTTGCCTAAATGCTTTTCTTAATCTGAATCTTGTTGCACAACCTCAATCTGAAGCATTGTTCATGCCTCAAATGGAGGGTGGGCAGTAAGGAACTCATATCCAGACAACACCTGAAAAAAATTTAATTAGTTTTAATGAGGAGGATTTCATTGGAGTCACTACTAGGGCTCAAGGGAAAGTGTTGAAAGTCAAAAGTAACGAAATAGGCCTATCTTTCCTACTATCACTGATAAGAAAATATCTACAGTTCTAAAGTCAACCAACAACCCTGCTGTTCCTCAAAAAATAAAAAGTGTTCCAGTAGATAAAGGCCATCAAAAATAGCTACAACCTGATCCAAAAAGACTATTTATACCTTAGATATCTAAGGCAGCTGAACCAGAATCAGTTTTCGCTAAAGCCTACTCTAAGATAGTTGAATCTATCTCTAAAAAAGTTACTTCTTTTAACATTATTGATGTAATGAAAAATCATAATGTTAACATCTCAATGTGGGATGCTCTAAGTATTCCTTGACAACCAAATTTACTCTCTCATGAACTACCTAAGCTACATATTTCTTCAAATACAACAGAAAAGGAAGTTCATAAGGTGAATATGGTCCTTAAAACGTTTGAAAAAGACCACATTAAATAAGTTAAGTGGATGGTTTAGACAGTTTTGAATGCTCGTGACATCAAGAAATCACCACCATTTTATTTATCACTTATTATTAGGGAACATCTAGTTCATAATTTCATGGTGGACAATGGTGCAAGTAGTACAGTTATGCTAAAAGTGATTGTCGAAAAATTGGGTCTGCAATATGGTCCTATAGAAAGGAGTGTCTTACAGCTTGACGGAACTACAACTAATAAAATTTGTATAACCAAAAATTTAGAAGTGACATTACAAGCTTTCCTAAATGTTTCTATTCTTCAAGATGTAACTGTTGTAGATCTACCTCCATACTTTTCTTTATGCCTATCTAGAGAGTTCACAACAAAATTAGGAGGTTATCTCTCTTTAGATTGGTCCTTATTTTTCACTATTCATTACGGTACCAAAGTTGCTATTAATTCATAGCCATTGGCTAGATTTCACATTAATCCTTACTCTTCAAATGCAGTGGCTAATTATTCAACCCTAGATCAGTCTAATTTTGATGAGGTAGTTCATGTTTCAGCATTCGATGGTGTTTCTAACATGTTTATGGATGAAAAGATAGTGGAAGAACATGCTCATGATCCGTTTAAGGAAGTTGAAGAACACCTGTTTGGTGTGTATTGTATGCATGAAGAAAATACACCACTTCCCTTGTTGTCCAAAATAGAAGATTCATCAAAAGGGATTTGAAAGCTTCAGTTTGATGGAGGTAAGAACAAGAAGGGACAGGGATTAGGTCTAATGCTCACTTCCCTAATGAACAAAAGGTATTTATCAGCTTTAAGTCTCCAATTTTCATGTACTTGTAATGTAGCTAAATACGAAGCATCAATTCATGGCCTACTTTGGGTCAGAAAGAGAGGTATTAGCAAGCTATGTATTTTTGGTGACTCTGAGTTGGTTATCAATCAAGTAATAAATATCAATATTTGTAAGAATCCATTATTGAAGTCTTACAGACAGATTTTTAGACTTAATGGAAGACTTCAATATTATTAACATTGAGTCTATTCCTAGAGCTGAAAACAAGCATGTAGAGAGACTTGCAGTAGTTGGGGATATTTTTTAAGTGCTGGAACAGGTTGAAAATAACAAGATCCAGCCTCATATAAAGTTATTTTTTAGGCCCTCAATACCTGATAATGATTCAAATTGGTAAGTTTTTGAAAGTGATGATCAAATTTGTAGTTTTTTGTAGCAAAAAGTTGAGTTTTCTGCAATTAATCAGGATAAATTACATCACTTATATGGTGACCAGATTGTTTAGTTAAAGACAAATAAACTACCTCAAGGTCTAGTCATATTAGAAGACATCTTCATCACTGACAATCAGTTAAGAAAGGTCAATAATTACATGTCAACCCACGCTGATAATTATGAAGAGATAACGGTTGATGAAGGGAAAAAGCTATTTCTTTGAAAGGTATGTTCCTCAGCTAAAAAATAGTCATTTATTGATCTTTGTAAAGAATTTAAGGATGTTTTCACTTGGAAATATCAATACCTAAAAGGATCTGATCCTAGTTTAGCACAACATACGATTGAGTTGTAGCCAAATTCTAAACCTATTAGATAGAAACAGAGGCCTCTAAATCCCAAAATAGAATCTCTGATGAGGAAAGAATTATCTAAGTTTACTGAATTGAGTATTATCTTTCCAGTTAAGCATTCAATTTGGGTATCCAATCTTGTTCCTATTACAAAGAATAATGGTGAAATCAGACTATGTGTAGATTTTAGAGGTCTTAATAAGGCTTCATTACAAGATCATTACCCACTCCCAAATATGGATCAGATTTTGAGAACAGTCTCATGTTAAGATATACTATCTCTTCTAGACGGTTATAGTGGATATAATCAGATTTTAGTCTAGGAAAAAGATAGATATAAAACCACCTTTACCACAAAGTGGGGTACCTATGCTTACAAAAGAATGCCCTTTTGTCTTTCAAATGCGGGTGAAACATTTCAACATGTAATGGACATGGATTTTAAAAACTTATTAAATAAATGCATCCTTATTTATTTAGATGATATTACTATATTTTCAAAAGATTCTGAAGAACATCTAATCTATTTAAGGTATAATTTTCAGTTGTGTAGGCAATTTGGAATAGCTTTGAATCCACTGAAGTCTATCTTTTCAATACATCAAGGTAAACTACTTGGTCATATTGTTTCTAAGCAAGGTTTATCAATTGATCCTTTTAGGATTGAAGCCATATCACAGCTATCACTACCCCATCATAAGAAGGCATTACAAAGTTTTCTAGGAAAAATCAACTTTGTTAGAATATTTGTTCTAGATTTTGCAGCATTGGTTAAACCACTCACAACTATGCTAAATAAAGAGAAAAATTTCTCTTCGACCAGTGAAGGGAGAGAATGATTTGAATCAATCAAACAAGCCATCTCTCAAGCTCCTACTCTTGCACATCCAAATTTTGATAAATATTTCACAATGTATGCACTCATAGTAGCTGAAACAATCTCACCTATCTTGACTCAATTTAATGATGAAAATATTGAACAACCTATTGTTTTCTTTGGACAGAGCTTGCATGATTATGAAACAATGTACACATTCCTTAAAAAGCAAGTAATTTTAGTAGTCATAAGACTAAATAATTTCAAGTATATGCTTACGAACAATAAAATCCATGTTCTTGTTTCTCATCCAATTGTGAAAGCATTCTTACTAAATATGGAGTTGAATGAGAAAAGAGAAAATTGGATAAGGAAGGTCATGGAGTATGATGCTGATATTTGGGTTGCTAAGATGGTTTGAGGGAAAGTTTTATGTGAGCATCTAATTGTTGATATGGAAAAATAGTAAGTTACAGAACCAGATGATTCAAAACATCATGCTGAAATTGTGTATCAATAATTATAAATCATGGTTCAACAAGGAAATCAATATCCTGAGCTCACGCACGAGATTCTAGAATCAAGATGGATGACTAATTTGGTTAATTATCTATAGCATGACACCTATCCAGAAGGTATGGATAAAAATAAACAAAGGTATTTCAAGTTACAGGTTGTACATTATATCTTCATTGATAAGGTGTTGTTCAAAAGAGATATAAATGGGATTTCGCTGCGATGTGTTGATAATGATAAAGTTCAGAAAATATTATCAGAATTCCATGAAGGACTTGCTTGAGGTCATTTCTCAGCACGTACCACAGGCTTAAAAATTATGAAAGATGGTTACTATTGGCATAGCATATTCAAGGACTATTTTGAATGGATTAGAAAGTGTAAAAAATGTGCTTTCTATGTCGATAAATAAAGTCTATCTTCTCTACCTTTACAGCCTATTTCAGTTGATGAACCTTTTATACAGTGGGGTCTTGAATTTATCAGAATGATAAATGCACCCTCATCACAAGGGCACAAGTGGATTCTAACTGCTATAGATTACTTCACAATATGGTTCAAAGTAATAGCCTTGAAGGATGCTAATGAAGCTTTGATACTATCCTTTTATGAAGGAATAGTTTGCAGATTCGATGTTCTAGCAACTATCATATCAGATAATGATTTAGCTTTTCTTTGTTCTAAGATAACAAGTCGGGTTGTCAAACATGGAATTTAATTGAGTTCTTCATCTAATTATTACCCACAAGGTAATGACTTAGCTGAAAGTACTAAAAAGAATATGTTAAGGATCATCAGAAGAACACTTAAGGATAATCAAATAGCTTGGATTCTGATGTTGAATATAGCACTTTGGGCTGACAGAGTGACTCTTAAAATATCATTTGGCAATTCACCATAGAAACTTGAGTACGGAAAAGAAGCAAGAATTCCTATTTCAATTTAGTTACCTACATTGGATTTACTACACCAAGTGGAGCTTCTTCAAAATGAACCATTGCAGGTTTTTTATGAATAGTTATTGGAATTACAAGAGCTAAGAGATAAAGATCATTTGAATATGGAAAAGAATTAAAAAAATGAAGAATAATTTTGACAAGAAATCCAAATTTAGAGTCTTCAATGAAGGAGATATTGTGTTAAAATGGGGTGTTGATTGTGTAAAGCCAGGAAGACACTCAAAATTTGACACAATCTGGAGTGGTCCTTACATGAAAAGCCACCTACACAATGTTTTTCATCTTTTGAAGCTAAATGGAGAGGAACTTCCCATTCCTATGAATGGTATGTTTCTCAAACACTGTTATTGAATATATTACAGTGATTGTTAGAGTACGATTTCCCTTTAATAAGTGCATTTGTGCACGTGATCTAGTTTACTAGATCATTTCCCAGTTTTATTTCCTTTTTGGAAGGGTTGGACCTTTCAGAAAAGACATATTTTGGTTATATTCTTTGGACTCCATGCCCAATGGACAAGAGCAAGGCACTAGTCTTTAAGCTAGTAGGTAGCTTTCCCCGCAGGATCACCAAAAATGTTTACAATTTTTACACTTTTGAAAAAATGGACAACTTGAAACTTTGTTGTCACGATGAGAGTCATGGGTGAAGTATACCTAAGCTAAGGAAGTTCTGATGTTTTTAGTTACTACTGAATTAATTAATGATTAAGTGAAATCTACAACTATGTGTGTTGTTACAAAACCTAACAGATCACATAGTCTGCAATTTCATGATACCTTCAGCAAAAAAACACAAAGGCCCCAAAGGACAACTGTGTTGTCTTGATGAAGATGCTGAATTATAGAGTAGGTGAAGTGTTGAATTTTGGGACAGCAAACATAAGTGTAGATTACAGAAATCAGAGTTCATTACTGAATGTTATAGGTTTTCATTAATTTCTTTCCTTCATGTTTAAGACATTCAATTATATGAATTAGTTGTTTAGTTCATCATACACTCCATTCAGAAGCTTGAAATGTAGAAGGAAATACACAACTCAATTTACAAATTCAATGTTTTATTCACAAATAAGGTCAAATGTTTCCCACGCAAGCCATGAGATGTGACTAAAAAGTAAAATACATCTATTGAAGAAAGAGGTACACATGCATGAAATACAAAGCAAAGGAATATGAGTGAACCCATCATTGCCTTTTTATATTCTTCATTGTGTATATTTTTCCCCTTCCAGCTTGTTCCATCTTTCTCTTCACAATTCAAAGCATGGTACCTGAAAAGTAAAAGAAAGGAATCATCAATAAAGAGCTCAAGGTTAATCCATATTCCTATATTGTCCTAATTCATACATGCGAATCTCTAAATAGTAGGAGATATAGAGTACTTGAAGATCTAATTGCATAGCTCACTCAGAAAGAAGAGAAAGAAAAGAGAATAAGAAACATGGACATAAGAGAGGCGAAAAAGCCTAATTATTTCAAACTATTTACTTAAAGTGTGCAAATACTGGTTGCAGCCAAGAAGAAAGAATCACATACATGCTGAAAAAGGAGGACCAATGTAGTTAAAGATCAAATATTTTCTACAAATGGAAGAGGATTTTAGTACAAAATAAAGAATATACTTCCAGACAAGATACATTTTCCATATTTCAGTCAAAGAAAATGAATTCTGGGAAAATTTTGACAGGGCTTCACCATGTAAAATGGATATTTACAACCTTTTCAATATCTATCTCAAGCTGAAATCAAAGAAATGTTGTAAAACTAATAGAACAAAGTATCTGAATCAAGGCTTATGCCTGAAAATAGTATCGTAAACAGATGAAGAACTACTTGAAATTTCTAAAAAAAATGCTTGTAATTTACATAAAAGCTACTTGCAATAGTAGAACAAATAAGTTGTGCATCATATTATTATTCAGTGTTGAGATGCAAAAAGGATTGTACTATTCTTACAAGTGACAAGCATCATCTTCATAATACAAAGTAAAGATGCACACAAATAGCTCTCATATCCAAGTCAAAGAGATATTCAAAAATTTCAAACAGAAGGGAATTTTTTAATTTTCTGAAAGCACTAATGTTCTATAGCCTACAAGGTTGATAACCCATTTTACAATTATGCATAAAGTTGATATATTTCTAGAGCTTAATAAGTTCATAATGCAACATGTATTTCAAAAGGAATCTATCAAGAAATACATCAATTCAAACAAGAAGGCAAAAATCCGGTTCAACATAGGATTTCTTGTCATTTTTTTACAAATTCCCAGTAGAGGATTCGTTCAAACTACAACCAAGTTTTAGAAAAAGACAACTTGCTTACAATACAACAGTTGATCAGCTGTATAACTCAATATCTCAGAACATAAATTATTCACACATCAAACTAAGTGGCTATAGGAAAAGAAAAGAAATTTACACAATGAGAACCATAATACCCATGTCTCGAAATGCATAGATCTACATTTTTTGATTCAATAATTAATAAACATTGGCTAGTGTTTAAGGAGAAACCATGAGTTTACCTTTTTCATTAGATGTCAGTGAATCAAGATAGAACTCAAAGTCATGAATTCGAATAAGAGCTAAAAATGAGTACACAAAATGGTTTTAACTTGAAACAACCATGATCAAACCATAGAAACACAAATAAATGCAAGAGAAAAATGAGTATCTGTTTCGGATTTCGAAATGATAAAGACCAGTTAAAATAAAAATTTAGAGGTCAAGAACTTACCATCCTCATCGAGCATCGATACCACTCGCATAGTTCAAATCTCAAAATAGTAAAAAATGATCACAACCGAGCTCAAAAGCTTCAAATGATGGCAGCCAATATAAAATTGAACTTGAATCTTCCTCATAAAGAAGGGCCAAGCTTGAACCATTTACATAAGGAGTAACAATGGCACAATCCTCTAAAGAACTCACATGGACAAGTATACAGGTGTAAAATACGAGCTTCATAGATCAAACAATGGCGTCGAAACAAAAATTTTCCATGGATTCACCCACAAAAACGTAAATTCCAAATGAAATGATGTTAAGGGTCGAATTAACCATTACCATGTAGACTCAAGTGGTGATTTAGTGAAACCTAACCATGAGTTAAAGATCAACGGCCTAAGATCCCTTGATACCAAGATCAACGATTGACAACTGATCAACAAAATTAAATGAAAATCACCACGGTCAGTACATTGATGATCAGAATTCAAATGGTACAAAGATCAAAGGTTGAGGATTGATCTCCACAAACAATGCAAACCACGGTTTGATCTTCCAAAAAATTGATTCAATGCAAGTCAGAAACTCTAAATCATGCTTTTAAGATCAATGATAAAAAATTGACGAGTACAAAGATCAATGCTCAAAAATGGATCATCAGAATCAATGCAAAGTAGTCTAAGAGAAATGGCGGTTGTTGAGCAACTTATTCAAATTTCAAATTTGTAAAGTGTCAAAATTTCCTCCGCATGCCCGAAGGTTCACAGAATACATGTGGTATAACAATGCAATGGGGGAACAATGGAGAGTGGGAGTCTCTTTAGTTTTAAAACTTTAAAAGTGAAAAATTTAAAAGTTCCAAACATTTCCTGTAATCCCAAGCCTCCACGATGAGAAAGTCAAACCCACAGGGAGAAGCCAAAAATCAATTCAATAGAACATTGGCAGAGTCACGGGGTTTCGTTAAAATTTGAGACTTATTAGAAAAAGGTTAAAGCTTCAAGTTACCCCCAAGACATGAAAGTCCACAAAGGAATAAAAAGTCACAAAAGGTCCACAGGTATGCAAAGGACTTAAAATTCTCAGAAGTTTCCTATAGGCCCAAAAGTCCATGAAAGCCAAAAAACCCACAAAAGGTCCACAGGTCCGTAAAGGGCTTAAAACTTCAAAAAATCCCGAAAGTCCACAAAAGACTTAAAATTTTGAGAATTTTTCCCGAAGGCCCGTAAAAACAAAGGGAGAATATTTTTTGTACTATCCAAGCTATCATTTCGATTTTTGACTTTCAAAATTTGAATTATAGTATATGTTTGAAAAAATACAAAGTGTCGACCAATGAAACATGCATGTATTAATCAAAATATGGCTGAAATAAGATCAGAAAAAAGACAAAATCTACATGCAAAGGAAGAAGACTTTCTCAACAAGTAAATCTTATGTTTAGCAAATCATCCACTCATGCTTTTCTTTAAAATAGACATGTTTTTCTTAAAATAGATCAGTCGACTGCAGTTGACTAGTTATAACCAAGGCTATTAATGCCTATTTGTAATTGCTTGCTCTATTTTTATTCCTTTATCTATTATTAAATAAAGGATAAAAATAACATGAATGGGCAAGTACAAGCCGTGGGCTATTTTGGGGAAAGGGGTGAAATTTTTTTTCTATATATTGTGTGCCTTTGCAAAGCACAAGAGGAACTTCTCGAGGAGTTTTGGCTATAGTAGTATTGAAGCAATTTTTGCAAGTTTTTCCTTATGAGTGTGAATAATTTCTGCCTTACCAATTATTTGTATTCTAGTGTATATTTCTATTAGTCTTGTGAATGCAAATTTCATGATCAATCATCTTATCCTGGTGCAAAATTCAATATTTTCTGCATAATTTTAATGTGCATGTTAACTTATCAATGTTGTTGTGATATTCTTCCCTTAGTACAACCAAGTGTTTTCCCTTAAATTCTGTAGAAGATTGTTGGCTTGTGCATCAAAAATCTTTCACATATCAATTGTGCATTTACTCAGTCAAACACATCACACAAATTTTTTGTATTACCTTAGTTTTACTTACATTACAGTGATCTTTTACCCCTTAAAATCCCCAAAATCAATTTAGGATACATCGACAAGGAACTAGCCTTTATACTGGAGACTCACCTCAAAATGGGTATACCCACAGACCTTAGGTGTTTCCATTGTATCTTTGAAAGAGAGAGATCAAATTTTGAAAATTTTGAAAACCTGTAGCCATCTCTCTACTGGGTGTACTTTCGAGAGATAACAACAACACCTTAATGAACCTATACTACATCAAAATCCTACAAATTTTAATGGTAAAATCTTTTCCATAAATGGAATCTAGTAATGCCCTGTCTTCTTCATTTTGGCTATTCCATAATTGATTTCCCTCTTTGAGAGTCTAATTTTATTCATTTAGTTTATATCCCCCTATGATAACAATGAAAAAGTGCCAGCTACACCACATAAAAATTGAATATTCTTGTAAGCTAGATAGAAAATGTTCTTACATCAAGAATCTCCCTCTAGGCTTATGCTTCTCATACATTTGCCTTAGTGTGTCCATGGAAATGTTCCCCCTAAGTTGATGCATGCTTTGATAATCTTGAGCTAACAGTTTAGCGCCCCCTTACTTTGGTACTGTTTAGGAGTTAATATTACATAAGAATGCTCCCTTTCCTTGTTTTCACACCCTCTAGTTGTTGGCAGGATCAGGAATGACCCCAAATTCATTCCTTGGGTGTTTAAATGTTGTTCTTGTTAGCGATATGATCATTATGTCTGCAAATTCCTCTTTAGTTCTCACATATTGTAACTTGATATTCTTTTCATTTACTTGTTCCCTAAAGAAATGATATCTTATAGGTATATGATTAGTTTTTGAGTGGAACACTATGTTCTTGGAGACAGTTATGGCACTTGTATTGTAATAAAAAGAAGGAATTGGATTATTAGATTTTACCTTGTAGTCTTCTAATGTCTTCTTCATCCATAGAACTTGAGTGCAACACATCACAAAAAATACATACTTTTATTCCCATGTTGAGAGATAAATTTATGATAATTTCTTTCTCAGTCAAGATACTAAGAAATTTCCACCCATGAATACTCCATCACTTGTACTCTTCTTGTCATCAACATTGCATGAAAAATAAACATATATATGCTTTGATGTTGAAATAATTTCTTTTGGGGTAAAATAATCTATATTTAGTTGTTTCTATGAGGTATTTAGGGATTCTCTTAACCACCTGTTATCCAATTTTTCCCCTCTAGTGAAATAAAAAAAACATGACCTCACAGAGAGAAAATGGAGGGATCATTTTGGCCATGGGACCTCACATTTTAGGCTCAAGTCAAGTGAGTTCAAGTGACGTGGAAATATTTTGATTTGGTTGGAAAAGAATCTAAATCAGTTGATTTAAAAGGTTTAAAGGACGTCAAAGTCCGAAATATGAAATTCAGACTTCAGACATTTGGGAGTTTGGAATTGGAATTAGGGTCGAGTGGTGAATAGTTCCATGAGGGGAGAAAAAGATGTCTGAAATTCAGACTTTGGGCTTCAATGATTTTAGTGGTTTGATGTGACAGGCGGATGAACATACCCAAAACTTTTGAAACCCTGAAACACAAACCCCGAAGACGCAAACTTCAGAAACCCCGAAACCCAAACACCTGAAACCCAAACTTCAGAAACACCGAAACCCGAACCCCTAAAACCCTTGACAACATAAAGGTCTGACACCCAAAGTCTAAATTTTGGACGTTGGAGATTCAAAAATTTAGGATGTTTCAGAAACTTAGGTAGATGAATAGTGATAACGATTTCCAAATCCATAGGTTCTGAATTACCAAAGTCTAAAATTTTAGATTTCAGAGGGTATGATGTAGAGTTGGAGTCCAAAAAGGTAAATCAACTACTCACATTTATTTTGGTATGACACCCTCATCTTCATATGGCCATAAATTTTGACTGGGAGCTCTTATATCACCAAAATTTGAACTCAGGTAGTATGACACCCTCATCTTTAAATGGACAATAAGATTAAATATTTCAAAATGAGGAAATACATTACACCATTTTAGAGGAATATTTCTAGATTTATCACCTACTCAAACGATGAAGGTATGGGATTCATTTCTTCCCTGACAAGGAAAATTACATGGAGATATGGGGTTTACAGTAGCACCCATCATTGTTGTAGGTGATTTTGATGCATTTTAGGGTGGTTAAAGCAATATTTCCAATTCCTACTTTGTCACTTTCTCTCATTCTTACTATATATTGTATGGAGGGGCTCATTTAAAAAGGTTGGGTACCTTGTATATGCCCCTCCCTTCTTCTTCTTTTCTGTAAAATATTTTGTGGAGATTTCAAACCTCCCTATTAGACATTATAAAGAAAAATATGTGCCTATGATCTTGAGTGTGGTGTATTATATTAATATTAGGAGTGATATAAATAGGTTCATGGATGTTCTAAAAACACTTTTGGGTTTTGTTACATATCTTCTGGTCTATCGTCACAGGAAAATTATCGCGCACTAATGTGTTTTTGTTGCAAGATTCTAGTTTTGATGTGTTTATTGTGCAGGTTGTCTAACACTCCTTGGTGTATCACCTTCGCTTAGTGTAGGTTTTCATTTTCATGCATTTTCTCTATCTCTGTCTCCTTGTACATATTAGATTAGGGTTAGATGTGCAACTCTCTGCACTATTGGAGTAGTTGGAACTAAGATATGATAGGAATCTGACCATATCTTCAGGGTTATCCCGATTACAAAGTCCCACAATTTGGGATAACTCCATGTTTAACAAATGAAACCGACTTCCTCAACTAATCTATTGCAAGCAATTAGGGGTGCTATGATTTTTCCATAACAATGCCTTTAGGTGTCATTCCCTTGGATCTTCTTGAAATATTCCAACCAGTCCTACCTCCTGCCTGTTATCAGGTCTTGATGTTGTGGAGTAAAGTAGACTTCGTATCATGTATTTGTACAATGTATTGTCTACATTAGGTGATTCATCATCTCTTCTCAACTTGCATCCAACTTCCATTTTTGTTCAATTTAGTCTACATTCTTCCATTTTGAATCATTTTAACAGCTCCTTGATATACTTATTCTGGGATATGAATATACCTTGATCTTCTTGACTGATATATAAACCCAAAATTAGTGAAAGCTATCCAAGAATTTACATCTCTAACTCCTCTTTCATCATTTATCCAAAATCATGTGTCATCTTATCATGGTCTCTACCAAATATTATTTCATCTACATAGACTATGACAATGAGAAGATGTTATCCTTCTTCCTTTATGTAGAGATTGTTGTCGACAACAGCTTTTCTTAATCCTTGCTCAATGAGGTTTGAATCCAATCTTATGTACCAAGATTTGGGAGCTTGTTTTAATCCATACAAATATTTCTTCAACCTACACACATAATGCTTTTCTTCATTTAGTGAAAATCAATCAGATTTTTCAAATATACCTCTTCATTTAGGAAACCATTTAGGAAGGCTGATTTGACATCCATCTATAATACTCTGATCTTCTTGTATGTTGCGTAAGTAATAAATATCACCTCCATTCTTTCAACTGGTGAAAATGTTTCATCAAATTCAATTCCTTCCATTTGCGGGTATCCTTTACACATTATCCTTACCTTTTTTCTTGTCGCTTCTCCTTTTTCATACAGTTTGTTTCTAAATACCCATTTGGTTGTAATCACATTATTGTTCTACAATATGGGTACTTGTTGTATATATCTTTCCCCCCGGGTAGATATAGACAAGCATAAGAATATGGAAATCAAAGAAACTCAAATCCTGATGTTTATTGTGCCAGGGAACAACAAAGGATGTCGACATGAAAAAGGACGCGCCAAGGCGCAGGTAAAGGGCACACGACATAAGGTGTCGACATGAATAAATTTGTGCCTTGGTGCAGGTAAAGGGCACACAAAATAAGGTGTCGACACAAAAATGGATGCGCCAAGGCATAGGTTAAGGGCGCACAACAAAGGATGTTGACACAAAAATGGATGTGCCAAGGCATAGGTAAAGGGTGCAAAACATAAGGTGTCAAAATGTAAATGGATGTGCCAAGGTGCAGGTTAAGGGTGCACAGAAAAGGATGTCGACATGAAAAAGGATGCGCCAAGGTACAGGTAAAGGGCGCATGACATAAGGTGTCAACACAAAAAAGGATGCGCCAAGGCGCAAGTTAGGGGCACATGACATAAGGTGTCGACATGAAAAAGGATGCACCAAGGCATAGGAAAAAGAGTGTTGAAATGTAATTTTCATCACCTATGGCGCATCTTCAGGGAGTCGCAAAATTTTGAGCACTGACAGGAAGCAAACCCTGGCACAGATATTCATATGGCCATAACTTTTCACAGGGAGCTCGAATTCATGCAAGGTTGTACTTTTCAGAAAGCTTACAAGGTCCTCTATCCAACTACAACTGGATATCTTTAATTGGGTGGGAAAAAATTCTTAAAAATGAAAATACAGTTTGCCACATTTTGGGTTTGCTATGGTTCTCACCTACCACCATAATGAGATGAATTAAATGCAACCTGGAGGTGGTTGGGGTAGATTTGGATTTCCTCTCTCTTCCCTCTCTCATTCTTCCTATTAATTTTAAGTAGGGGCTTCTTTCTAAAGGTTGGAAATTCTTGTTTTTCCCCTCCCTTCTTCTCTTTGGTAGGTGAATTTGTGGAGTTCAAAGCTCCCATTTAAAATTGTAATGCAACTTTGCCTCTTGGCATTTTGTAGTGTATTGCATCAATCTTTGGAGAAAATAATGCATGTCTGTGGATGATTCTCAACCCTCTCTGTGTTCATTTGCATCCTCCTAATATTTCACTATAAATCTAGTTATCTGTGCATGATCTTGCATTACATTTTAATGGTTTGTGTTTATTGGCAAAATAGATGTTTCTTCATTCCTCGGTGCATCACCTTTGTTAGTGTAAGTTTATTTTTATGCATTTTCTTACCCTGTCTCCTTGGAAAGTTAGATTAAGTTTTTGAGTAAAACCTCTGCACTTTTATGTGTGCATCTGAATAGAGGAATAGGAACCGGCCTTCATCTAGAGAGCTTTTCTAATTTCACAATGTCCCACACTTGGGAAAAGCTCCATGTTATGCAATCGCACTGAGAGTCTCAACCCATCCAACTGCAAACACTCAGGGGTGCTGTGATTTTCCATCAACAATACCTATTCCCATGTGTCTTTTTTTTTAATCTGATCCATCTCTTCATTCATGTCATCTACCGAATATTGATCCTTGCATGCTTTTGCAACATTCTTGGGTTCTATCATTGACATGAGTGTTATATCTTCATGGTTATGCTGCTCTCTTAACTTTTTTTAAGTGAGAATATCATCATATTTGTTTCTAATGATATAATTAGAAGTATGGTCCATTTTTACTTTCCTAAAGGGTTCCTTAGTGTCTTGCCTTTCTTCCTATTCATCTTCTTCTTCATGCGAGCTATTCAGTTCTTCATCAACTTCTAATTATTCAATACCGCTATTGCATTGAGTACTAGTTTTGGCATATTGTTCCTCATCCACCTTTACATTTTTTATTTCAATAATATTTTGCAATTTCTTATTATAACACCTGTAATATGAGTTGAATATTGAGTAGAAAATAAATATTCCTTCATCACATCTTGAATCAAATTTTCCCAAGTTGTCTTCATCTCTTTTGATATATCATTTATTTCTAAATAATCTTATGTGCTTTACATTGGTTGGTCTCTTCTTAAAAAATTCATATGGAGTCTTTTCATTGTTTATTCTCATTTGAGCTCTATTTAAGAGCTAAACCATGTTGTAAAATACTTCACTCCAATACCTATATGAGAGTTTGGATTCATTTAGTATGGTTCTTACCATCTCTAAAATGGTATTGTTTTTCCTTTCAATAACCTCATGTTATTGAGGTGTCCTTGCAGATGAGAATTATCTGTTGATTCCATTTTCTTCACAAAATTCATCAGACTCATTTGACCAAAATTCTCCATATTTGTCTTATCTTAGGAATTTGATCTTCTAGTTTTTCACATTCTCCACAAGTGCCTTGAATTTATTGAATCTGTCTTAGGTTTTTTACTTTTTCTTTAGGCACGTTACCCATGTCATTATTATGTAATCATGTATTATAAGCATAAATTATACTTCACCATTTGTGCCTTCAGTTCTTGTGGGTCCAAAAAGGTCTTTATAAATCAACTCTAGTGGCCTAGTTGTAGAATGCACCTTTGATTTGAACCATGTCCTTGTTTGTTTTCTCGCAAACATGCCTTGCATAGAGTATCTGTGAGTTTCACAATGGTTGGCATATGTATGATGCAACCTTTTACACTTATATTTACAAGAGTTTCAAAACTCACATGCCCCAATATTTTGTGCTTGTGCCACAACTAGTTGTTATCTATCTTACTTATGAAGCATTTCTCTTTGTTTATCTGATTGAGAATATACATTTTTTTCTTTGTCCTCTTTTCCTTCATGACTTTCTTTCCTATTTTTCCATTTATAATGTCACAACATTTGTCATGGAATATCACATTATATCCCCTATTCCACATTTGAATCACACTCAGCAGATTACATTTGAGGCCTTCAACATATAAATCATTTTTAGGTACAATCTTTCCATTATCTAGACTCAAGGTTTCTTTTCCAACTTTTTTTACTGAGTTGTTATCAAAAAATCTCACAGCAACAAATGCATTGTTAGAAAGATTAATAAACTTTATTTTCTCACCTGTCATGTGGCTAGAGCATCCACTATCCAAGTACCATACTTTTTCTTCATTTTGCACATAAAATGCAATCTCCACTATTGAGCATGACTCTTTTCTCTTGTTCTCATCATTATTTTCCACATATATCCACTTCTTTTTGTTAGGAAGATTTTATTTGTTGGCGGAAGCCAAACTATTCTTCTTATGATAATTTTTTTGGAAAACCTTATAGTTTGATCTGGTGTAAGATGGGTCAAATTTTCTTCTATATCCTGATTACATGAATAAGAGTAACCATAAAAGGAATGTGTGTACCTCAAAGCATATGTGATTCTAGGAAAAGAAGTCATTCTCTTCATGACATTGATAACCTTCTTGTGTGTGACCGATGATGTGTTGGATGTTGATGTAGCCTTATTTTCTTCATTCTTTACATGCTCCTTTACTTTTCCTTCTTCTTTGAAACCTAATCAAGACTTGTCATTAGAATCATGTTAGATGTTTAGTATATCAATTAAAATACTTTGAGCCCTTTTTAATTTTTTCATACACATTTAGCTTATTGCTCATTTGTTCCATCTCAACTTTTAATTTCTCTTGTTATGAGTTCAGCTGTGTGTACTCATCCTCCTTTGATTTGTATGATTTTGTAATCTTTCCCAACTATGTTTCCAAATCCCTGAGATCATTAGCATCTTCTTATTCTCTTCGAGATTGTATTTCTTAAAAAATGTGGATTTGTTCTTCATAATAATTTAATGTGCATCTCATCTTTTGATCCTTTCTTCTAGACAACTTTATTTCCTTAAGCGAACATACTAATTCTACTTTAAGATTTACTTCAGCTTCTTCTTCATTAGATTCTTCAACATTAATGTTGTTTATCCCTTTAGAGCTACTTTCTTCATTTGTATCCATGGCCATAAAAAGACATTATTTTTTATCTACATCATTTCAATTTTTAGAGATACTAGGATTTCTTGATTCATAGTTACTTGATTCTTCCTTTGAATAGAAATTCCTTTTGTCCTTAAAGAACCTTTTCTTGTTCTTTTTATTTGTGTTGGTGCTCAAAATAAGTCTTGCCCCAATTTTTCTTTGAGAATCTATCGATTTATGGCCTCTATCATTTTCTCATTCCCCGTGTTAAGCTTCGTCAGTCTTTGTTGCTATTTTTTAGGTAGTTCTTGGGTCGTAGATAACTTATGGGTCCATGGTTTGATCCTTTTCTCTTTTTTCCTCTCGAAAGGGTCCTATAGTTTGGGTCTCTCGTTCTTTTTTCATCGAAAAAATCATGTTCCCCCATGTTTTCTCTTCTCCAAGGTTGGGATTTTTCTCCCTTATCGTTTCTCCCTAGGTACTTGAAGAAACTGAATGGATGTATCCTTGAAGAATGTATTTGAACCCTATAACATTTCTAAACTTTCTGTCCTTGAAGAAAAATTTCATTCCCAGGCTCAAATGGCCATTATTCTGTATTTTACGGTTTCACGAGTGTTTCTCCCTGTCAAATTTACATGCTTGTATATGCAGGGAGACGTGGCACCTTTTGGTTGGATGTGGCTCAGCTGGGGTACTTAGAAAAATTCATGGAAATCCTTAACTCAAAGTGTGTCCATGTGGAGGCGTCCACTGCTTGGCCCGGACTTAAACAAATTTTTATGCATTTGGAGTAGTTTGGCAGAACAGGACGTGTGGCAAGCTCGTGCTCATTTAGGGTCTCTACCTGGGGCACCATCTTGAAGTTTCCCTAGGGAGACACATGGAGGAACCATAGATGTTCAGGGGACAACCCTTGAGTTTCATTTTAAAAAATCACCAAGCTGATATGTGGAGACCTCCACTTACTTTGGCATTTTACTTAGAATTTTCAATGGCCGAAAGGAGAATACCTCAGAGCATGGCACGTGGCACCTTCCTCTGAGATTCAAGCATTCAGAAAAACTTCACTAGAGCAGGACACGTGGCGAGCCCACACTTGTTCAAGGTGTCAATTTTTTGCGACCATGTCAAGGAGCGCCATGATGACACGTGGTAGTTTGAAAAGTCAAAGAGGTGGGGGGGGAGGACCATCGGAGGCAACTTGGATTTTTTTCCCCTTGAGGATTAAAATCTCAAAATGTCTCGCAAGCTTGACGAGGGAAAAGGTCAATGTTTTTTCCTCGGTCAATGGTGGAGGCGTAGGCTCTCATGGGAAATTTGGAAAATTTTCCTTTGGGAGGAAAAGAGTCAAAAGTAAAAAAGGAAGTGTGGCCCTACTCCATTCACATTTGGACATGTGTTAGGCTTGTTTCCTGAGGGTGGAGGTGTGGAGAAAAATGATTTTTTTTTTCATTTTTTTCAAAAAGTTGTAAAAAGGTAAAGGAAGCCCCTGAGTCTTTTCTAAAGTTTTAACTTTTCCACATGGATGGCACAAATTCAAAATAAATATCAATGGCAGTAGAGTGTCTAAAATCTTATTTTTCCCCCCATTTCTCTGAAACACATTTGGAAGTGTGAGTCTCCATGATTTCTTGGTCTTTTCTACACACCAAGTAGAGAAGGAAGTTAATATTGATATCTGAAGTTTGGTGCGAAGATCTAGAGGATGTCTTTCGCCATTAAAATGGTCTGAATTTCATTCCCTATCTGATTTTCCATTTCTCTTCTCTCAAACACACAAGGGCCAGATTTTACAGATTAGGGGTGGAAGTGGTTGGCAAATTGAAGGAAGAGTGATCTACCAGAGTAGGGAGTTTAATGTGGGAGTTATTCGAAGAATTATTCCCACTCGAGCACCTGGAGACTTCTTGCAGATTTGATTATGATAATAATGAAATAATCATGGTGAACATTGGTGCATTAAACATTTTTTGTCTTTTACGGAGAGGAATCTTTGTTGTAAATGATATAAATAACATGAATTTTTCGTGCAAGTGGTTGGAGTGTGAGGTGTTTGGACTTATTTTTCTAATCGAAATCTTGATAGAGTGCATCCCTTTTGAGAAACCATTCAAGAAGCTTGTATATCTCTTTAGTATTAAAATTTGGTCATGTCAAGGTGGTTGCAAGTGTACAGCCATTGAGAAGCTCTGATACTATTCTAGAAACTTTCCCCTGTTGATATATTTAATCAAATTTGAGTTATTTTTGTGTTGTCTTGAGAAAAATGTGTTGATTTTAATTTTAAATGTATGTAAACAGTTTTTCTTGTTTCTGTTGCAATCTTATATTAAAATCTGATTCAATCACACAAGCCTCAATCCTTGTGACCATTTAGTGGCATATGCAATTCCATTTCTCAGAAGAGCTTTCATTTGGGATTGGAACAAACAATTTAAAATCACTTTTCTCTCATCTATTGACAGAGATTATCTTTAAGCCTTTGGGTGTACCTTAGGTGTGATTTGGTTTAGACCTTGATACTTTGTTGGGTTTTCTAGCTCGAGCCTTTGTGATAGAATCTCAGAGATTGTGTGAAAGAGTGCTAATCTGGGTCTCCATTTCAGCACATATTCTAGTTGAAGAAACATTTTATCTATTATGTGGCATTCTGTTGGTTTGACATTCGATTTTGTAAGGTTCCTCAAGGATCTAGTGAATCCACCTTCACCTTGCCCCACCTCCCACTAAAACTTCATTCAAAAACAACAAATCTTACCCGTCCTACCCCTCTTTGTCATGTGTGTATGCCAATGCACAATCCTCATCACCTAAACATGTAGAAGAAAGCAGGGTCTCCAATGTCTTTAGTAACCCTTTCCTTGTTGTGAAGATATCTCCATGATCTGGAAGTGACAACTCGCAAGAGTAATATCTGGTGTATTGCTCATATTTTCCCCAAGGTCTTCTCTATAGAATCTATGCAAAAGAAAGGTACATGTATCTCGTTTCATGTAACAGAGGTTACTAAATAGGTTCTCTTACCTTGGTTGAAAGGCACAACCTAAAATAGTTAGGATCAGATCACATTGTTTTTAATGTGCTACCCCCTCTTTTCAAATCATGAGTGATAACAAGTCAGATAGATTGCTTCCCCAGATAGAAAATGACATACATGATTATCTATCCACCTCTAAGTGTTCTGTCTAATCCATGATGTTTCTCAGTCTTTGAAGGAGGTTAAATTTGGGCACCAACAATTTGTATATACATTATCCCTCTTATTGTGTTTTTGATTCTCCTCTTCCTTTTTAGACTAATCATATTTATTCTTGTTTGCAAATTTTCCATAAAAATGACCTACTTATCCAAATGCAAAAAACTTAAATGGAAGTTTTCCTTTATACTTATGTGAACCTTGTTTCACTCCTGTGACAACATTTCTTCAATATTTTCATCATCTAAATCATCTCCTGAAGATGATTCTTCTTCCTCTTCTTTCTTGGACTACATCTCCTATAAGCTAGCTTGAGCTGAGAAAGGAGTTTGGAAAAGTTCACAAGGACAACACAAGAAACAAGGCCAAGATAGATTTACAAATCACTAAAGAACTGATGATAGAGGAAAATGACCTATTTGATTTGGAAATAGGTAGCCCTAAGGAAAATAAAATAGAATGGTACCTGATCCTTTGGCTGCTAGAGTTGCAATTGTGGAGGAGATAGATGTCATTGATTGGTGTGACAAATGTTTCATGCCTCATGCTCCTTGTGAAGAAAATCAGCAAGAAGAGGAAGAAGCTAATGATAATGATGATGTTGTCTACATGATAGAGACCCCTAGAATTTCACCAAGGGAAGAAACTTCAAATGAGGTAATAGGTGTTAGGATTGTTGCTATTTTATGGGACTGCATCCACCAGGTACTTCTTCTAACTCCTTCTCATACTTTATAAGTAGACACTATACAAGCTTTTGAATTTCCCACTATGATTTTGAATACTTGAGGGCATTAATGATTGAAAAGTATGATGGATGATTTCCTTTATAAGAAGATAGGAAGCTATTAATGAATGTTGTAGTTTCCTAATAAAAGGAGCACAATACCAGAAATAAAGCTGCCAAGAGGCCACAATCCAAGTCAAAATTTCCATTGCATGCCAAAGATACCCTAAAAAAAAATGCATCTGGTAGAGAGCTTGTTTCTCCAAGCAAAACTTGTGTCCCTCACCATGCCTAAACTGAAAAGAATTTCATTCCATCTGATGAATCTGCCAATCTTTCTCCTAGTGCTCCTTTACCCAAATCTGTTCCATATAATTTCCCAATTTTTGAGTCAAATCAAAATTCCTATCACAATTTGTGAGTTGTTTAGGATCTCTGAGCACAAGAAGAGGGCTTTTAAATATTTAGGATTCAAATGGGAAGAGATCATACAAGGTAGAGATGTAAACAAGGTTGAGATTCCCCTTACTGTTCCAGAGTTGGAAAATTCACAAGTGTTAAAAGAGCTAGGGGAGCCACCAGAGGTGTATTTAGGAACTTCTTTGGTTAAATCCCAGTTTAATGTGGATAAATTCTTCACTACCCTAGTTATCAAAGACAAGTTGTTACATAACTGTATTTTTGATTCTGGAGCTTCATGTAATGTCCTACCTCTTGAGGTCATAAATGAGTTAGGAATCAAAGTGAAAAAAGTATATGAGAAGTGCACTGCCATGGACTCTAGAGAGGTGTCAGTGGTGGGTTTTGTCAAATATCTTGTTACAAAACTTCCATCTTATCCTAGAAGGAACTTAAAGCTTGATGTGGTGATTGTTGAATGCCCTGCCAAGTGGGGGATGTTGTTGTCAAGAAAGTGGGCAGAAAATGTTGGTGGTAGTGTGCAAATGGACATCTCTTATGCCACTATCACCATTGAAGGAAACTTGGTGAAATTATATGGAGAGAAGAATTTGTTGTACCTGATTGAAGACCCTAGCAATGCATCTTATGAGGTTTTGTAAAATGATGTTGATCTTAAGAACATTGTGAGTTTTGTGGATTTTAGGGAGTATGAAATTTTTGAAAATAGAGCTCCTAAGTATGTTATTTTTTCTGGGAATTTTGTATATGATTCAGCCTTGAAAAATGTTAGAGAATTTGACTTAAACACAATGGAGGAGCTTCAGAGAAAATGGATGGTTTACAAACTGAACAAAGAAGGAAAAGAGGTGTATTTCCAGTTGAGGAAAGCATATCAGAACCTCTTGGCATGGTCATGCCCAGGATGGTAGGCACTTGACGATTTTCATTGATTGTTTTCTTCAAATCGGGGTAAAATCTTTTGTAGAGTGTATATCCATTTGTTTGTTTCCTATTTGTGTGTTTTTTCTCATTCTGGTGTCGGTGACCTATTTTTGTTGGTTTCTCTATTTATTTTTGAAAATGGATATGTTTCTCTACTCTGCAAGATGACTCCATTGCAAACTGGATAGTTTTGGCACTTGGTCTACTACTATTCTTGTGGCACTCGCAAGGAGTGCCCATCCCCTAGTTGGAGCCTATGTTGGTGCTCAAAATAAGTCTCACCCTAATTTTCCTTTGAAAATCTATCGATTTACAGCCTTTTTCATTTTCTCCTTCCCCGTGTTGAGCTTGGTCAGTCTTTGTTGATATTTTTAGGCATTTCATGGGTCATAGATCACTTATGGGTCCATGGTTTGATCCTTGTCTCTTTGTACCTATGGAAAGGTTCTGTAATTTGGGTCTCTCATTCTCTGTTCATTAAAAAAATTGAGTTTCCCCTTGTTTTTCAATCCTCCATGGCTGGGATTTGTGTCACTTATCATTTATTCCATAGGTACTTCAAGAAAATGAATGGATGTATCCCTGAAGAATGTATTTGAGCCCTGTAACATTTCTAAACTTTTTTTCCTTGAAGAAATCTTAATTCCGATGCTCATATGGTAATTTTTCTATATTTTACAATTTGAAGAGCATTTCTCTTGGTCAAATTTGTATCCTTGTATCTATAGGGAGACGTGGCACCTTTGGGTTGGATGTGGCTCAGCTGGGTACTTAGATAATTTCATGGAAATCCTTAACTCAAAGTGTGTCCACTTTGAGGCTTCTGCTGCTTGGCCTGGACTTAGACAATTTTTTATACAGTTGGAGCAGTTGGTAGAACAGGACACATGATGAGATCACACTCATTTAGGGTCTCTTCTTGGGGCATCATCTTGAAGTTGTGCCAGGGAGACACATGGAGGAACCACGCATGTTTGGGAGCCAGCCCTTGAGTTTCATTTTGAAGAAGTGCCAAGCTGACACGTGGAGACCTTCACTTGCTTTGAATTTTACTTAAACTTTTAAATGGCCAAAAGGAGACTGTCTCAAAGAATGACACGTGACGTCTTCTACTAAGCTTCAAGCATTCAAACAAACTTCGCTAGAGCAGGACACTTGTCGAGCCCGTGCTCGTTCAAGGTGTCAATTTTTCGGGACCATCTCAAGGAACGCCATGATGACACGTGGCAGTTTGAAAAGTCAAAGAGGTGGGGGCAGACCATTGGGGGAACCTTGTATTTTTTGTCCCTTGATGATTAAAATCTCAAAATGGCCTACAAGCCTGATGAGGGAAAAGGTCAATGTTTTACCGTGGTCAACGATAGATGTTCGGGCTCTCGGGGGAAATTTGGAAAAATTTCCTTTAGGAGAAAAGATTAAAAAGTTAAAAAGAAAATGCAGCCCTGTTCTAATCGCATTTGGACACTTATCAGGCTCATTTCCTAAGGGTGAAGGTGTAGAGAAAAATGTGATTTTTTTCCATTTTTTCAAATAGTTGTAAAAATTCAAGGGAAGCCCCCAAGTCTTTTCTAAAGTTTGAAATCTACCACATGGATGGCCCAAATTCAAAGTAAAGATCAACAATAGTTGAGAGTCTGAAATCTTATTTTTCCCCCCATTTCTCTGAAACACGTCTGGAAGTGTGAGTCTCCATGATTTCTTGGTATTTTCTACACACCAAGAAGAGAAGGAAGTTAATGTTGATATCTTAAGTTTTGTGGGAAGATCTGGAGGACATCTTTCGCCATTAAAATGGTCTAGCTTTTGTGCCTGATTTGATTTTCCAGTTTTCTTCTCCCAAGCATGCAAGGGGCAAGATTTGATAGATTAAGGGCAGAAGTGGTTGGAAAATTGAAGGAAGAGTGATCTACTAGAGTAGGGAGTTGAATGTGGGAGGTATTCGAAGAAATCTGCCCCCTCGTGCACCTAGAGACTTCTTGCAGATTTGATTATGAGAATCATGAAAGAATCATAGCGAACACTAGTGCATTAAACATTTTTCGTCTTTTGGGGAGAGGAGGCTCTATTGTAAGTGCTATAAATGGCACAAATTTTTCATGAAAATGGTTGGAATGTGAGGGGTATGGACTGATTTTTCTAATCGAAAGCTTGATAGAGCCCATCCCTTTTAAGAAACCATTAAAGAAGCTTGTATATATCTTTTCTATTAAAATCTAATCATGTCAAGGTGGTTGCAAGTGTACAGCCATTAACAAGATCTAAGAATATTCTAGAAAATTTCCCCTACTAATAGATTTAATCAAATTTGAGTTATTTTCGTGTTGTCTTGAGCAAAATGTGTTGATTTTACTTATGAATGTATGCATATAGTTTTTCTTATTCTTGTTACAATATTTTATTAAAATCTTATTCAATCACATAGGCCTCAATCCTTGTGACATTTTAGTTACATATGCAATTCCATTTCTCAGAAGAGCTTTCTTTTGGGATTGGAACAAATGATTTAAAATCACTTTTCTCTCATATGTTGACAAAGATTGTCTATAAGCCTTTGGATGTACAGTAGGTGTGATTTGGCTTAGACCTTGACGCTTTCTTGGGTTTTCTAACTCAAGAATTTGTGATAGAATCTCATATATTGTGTGAAAGAGTGTTAATCTAGGCCTTCATTGAAGCACATATTCTAGTTGAAGAAACATTTTAGTTATTTTGTGGCATTCTAGTGGTCTGAATTTCGATTTTGTAAGGTTCCCAAAGGATCTGGTGAATCTAGTTTCACCCTGTCCCACCTCCCATAAAAATTCATTCAAAAACAACAAATCTTACCCATCCTACCCCTGTTTGTCATGTGTGTATGCCAATGCACAATCCTCATCACCTAAACATGTAGAAGCAAGTAGGGTCTCCAATGTCTTTAGTAACCTCTGCCTTGTTTTGAAGATAACTCCATGATCTAGAAGTGACAACTCGTGAGATTCATATTTGGTGTGTTTATCATATTTTCCCCAAGGTCTTTTCTATAAAATCTATGCAAAATAAAGGTACATGTATCTCCTTTCATATAACATAGGTTACAAAATAGGTTCTCTTACTCTTTTCAAATCCTGAGTGATAACAAGTTAGATAGATTGCTTCCCTAGATACAAAATGACATACATGATTATCTATCTACCTCTGAGTGCCCTGTCTAATCCATGATGCTGCTCAGTCTTTGAAGGAGGTTAAATTTTTCTACCAACAATTTTTATATAAAGTATCCCTCTTACTATGTTTATGATTCTCCTCTTCCTTTTTAGACTAATCATCTTTATTCTTTTTTGGAAACTTTCCATAAAAATGACCTACTTATCCACATGCAAAAAACTTAAATGGAAGTTTTCCTTTATACTTACATGAACCGTGTTTCAATCCTCTGACAAACATTTCTTCAATATTTTCATTGTCTAAATCATCTCCTGAAGAGGATTCTTCTTCCTCTTCTTTCTTGGACTAGGTTTCTTTCTTGACCTTGAATTCTAATTCTTTCTTAGAATTTTTGGATCCAATAGTACTCATCTCATATGGTGAAAGAGTGCTTTGCATTTAATCCATCATGAGATTCTTCATGTATTTGGCTTCCTACATAGCTGATACCCTTGCATCAAACTTTCTAGTTAGAGATCTCAAAATATTTTGAACTATGACAAATTCTTATTATTTGTCTCCTAGACCTATGATCATATTTTTGACTCCATTTATTCTTTATATGTAGGTTGCTATGCTCTCATCATCTTTCATCGTCAGATTCTCGAAATGAGATCTCTAGGTCTACAATTTTTCTATCTTGGCATTTTCATCACCTTCATATATACTTTTTAGCTTGGTCCATATCTCCTTTAATATCAAAATCAAGTGACATCAAATATGGTCTTCATCCTTATTCTCAAGAATGCATGATTTGTAATAGGGAAGAGAGGTGATCTTGATAGTGAAGACTCACCTTGTGCCTTTCTTACCACCATGTTTGTGATGGGAGGATATCCTTAAAGATGTTAATATTTTTTTATAAGGACATCAATCTGATACCAATTGTTAGAGATAACAAACATGGAGAGGGGGGATGAATCGGTGTAGATTAATTTTTTTTTTCTTAATGTCAATTTAAAACCTTTTAATGATGTGCATATTTAAACTATGAGTAGTCAATCACACATATGTCATGCACAATAACAAAAAACACAAATATTATTGTGGGAATCCCTTTTGGGAGAAAAACCCACAAAAAATCGTTACTTATATTACACAAATCAAGGACTTGAAATAATATTATTCGTCCTAAAATATTTTCTTAGTGAGGCATGAACCTCACAAGGAGAACCAAACCATACACCTTTGCTAATATTATGCACAAAAAAGGACTCAAGTGAATATAATGCATCACAAGGGATTTATTTAGTAAGGAAACAACCTCACAAGGAG
This sequence comes from Taxus chinensis, assembly GCA_019776745.2. Lineage (NCBI taxonomy): Eukaryota > Viridiplantae > Streptophyta > Pinopsida > Cupressales > Taxaceae > Taxus > Taxus chinensis. The sequence continues at coordinate 810,376,485 of CM034149.1, forward strand.
CACCAACCCTTGAATATGATAAGATACAACTTAGAATCAATTTACATATACATTTTTATCATCTAGTTAGAACAATTGCTTTTGCAATAGATTATGATCACCTTTTTGTACCTATTTGTGTTATTCTTTTTACTCTCTTCTGCTCATCTAATTTGATCCCTATTTCTCAATCTATCTATCACCTCTATGCTCTTTTCATCTGATAAATATTTTCTTTATCGATCTACTCTCCACTTTCCTCTCTCTTTATTAGCTTGATTGCATCATATTCTATCTTATACATCTCTTCCGTAGCTCGAATGCTTATTTTCTTACTTGAATGACTCTCAAAATTTCTCCAAGTTAAAACTATATTCAAAATCAACCCAATTCTTCACTTTGAATTACATTTCATGAAACTTCCTACTCAGTCTCCTAAGAATCCAAACTATCAAATGAATGTAGCTAACTACAAATATTGTTCCTTCTATATTCGACTTGGTTACACCACTTTCCATGCATTTCCAGAAGCTATTTATTATCCATTTTTCAAAAATATGGTTTCCAAATTTACAACCTGACCTAGATGAAGTTGTTTCCTTATCCAATATTTTATATTTTTGTGAAACTCAGGATAACTTAGAGATTGTAATTGCATTTCTAAAAATTTAATAAGCATTAAATATTGGCAACTGGAATAGTTAATTTATTTATTCTTCATGGAAATCAAGTTATGCATAGATCCATAATCATCTAAAAAAAAAATCACCATCAATCTTGGAGAACAAAATCTCAATTGTCGAGATTTGATTCAATCTGATTTTTTTTACCCTATGTAGTTATATTCTCTCATTTGGTGGCTTTTCGTTACTCCTTTTACTTTCTCCTTTGTATTGAGGGAAATTTCTTTATTCAGCAGCATTTCTCCTTCCTCGACATCTTACTAGTTATCTGCGACTCTTCTATACTTCTCGCAGATTCTAAAATGTCACAAGGTGTTCCTTCTTATCTTATTCCTTCCCACATATTTTTTCCATGTCCACAAATTTATCTCTTTTACTTGTGGATTTGATAGTATCCTACGGCTACCTTCTATCCTTAGTATATTTTCAAGTTCTTTGCAAATTTTCTCTTTATCCATATCTTTGCTTCTTATTTCCTTACTTTCACAGATTTTCCTTTTCCTTCATGGCTCTTCTTTCTCATCCATGGATTTACCTATTTCACACTCAACTTATCTTTTGGATCTTTTTTACTTCGCAGCTTTATCAGTTGACTTGTGGTACTTCGTTACCTTCCGCGAAACTTCTATTTTTTTTGCGATACTCCAATTCTTCAATGATTGTATTTAGACTTCAATGGATATCTCCTCCTATTCGCGACTTGCACAACCATTAACTAATTCCTTTAGAACTTGTCCTTAGTCATCTTGAAGCCTCTGTGAGCTAACTCTACCAATCAACCTTCATCTTTTCATCTTTCTCACTTTACAAATTCACTCCTTTTACCATTAATGTAGCTTGACATCAATTGATCCAACTTGACATGAATTAAGACACATATAACACATGACAAAGGTCCAACAAACCCTTACTTCATCTCCTATAATTTCACTTTTTAAATAGACTGCTCCAAATTGCCCCATAAACCAGTCATCATAAATAGGGCACACTTTTCACTTTTTTACCTAAAATAAAACCTAAAAACTTCATCAACATGCATAAAAAAACTAGGGATAAAAGAAAATTCAATTTCTTAGTTTCTTTCTTTGGATAACTTTTCCTCAAACTAAACATCTTTAGAAAATCTCCTCTTTAGGATGGGACCACATATTATCACAAGCACTATCATACCTTTATGTAAAGATGGAAGAGTCGTATATAATTTCCAATAATTAGTTTTCCAAAACCAATAAATAGATTCTTAGTACACACCTTTTTCTTCAAGTCACTCTTAGCTAGGATTTAGCTAGGCTTTCAAAAAAACTTTTCTTCTTAAAAATCATTCAGAAAAAAATGAAGATAAAACAACCTAATTATTTTTGTTAAACCTCCATAAATTAAATAAGATGATATTAAAAAGACCTTAGGAACCCATGAAAATCATACAATTCACAATGAGCATTAGAAGGTCCACATTTGCTTCAAAAACATACTGTAACCTACCTAGTTTTACCAGAAATGATGTATCTTCAAAAATATTATTCAGAATGACCTAACAAAAAAATTGAAGCATCATGAAAAAATCCTCTAATTTTCGATATTCACTGTAAATTCTAAATAGGTTTGAAACTCTCTAGATAATTTCATTTACCTATTCTTACCTTCATGTTTCTCATTGTTTTCTTGCCAAGGACCTCATACATGCACTTACTTATATAATATTAATGTGAAACTCATCATAGACCTAATACATCATGTAACTTGATTCCACCATGCTTTGAAAATACTTATGGGGTCAAAATTTCATACCTCCTTACTATTCTGCATGTTGTATGGATAGGAATAGGCCTTTGAAAGACCAAACTCAACAATGCTAGGATGGGGGGTAAAAAATTTATCAACATTAATTAATAATAAAAAAAATTAATGTTCACATAGTAATAAATAAATAAATATACATAACAACATAACACAATAATAACAATGGAGAAAGCGAGCAATGGAGAAAGCAATGGGGGTATTGTCAGCACAGTTTCTATAGTTTTGGCTGCAAAATGTTTACACACTAAGCCTAAAATTACTAAGGAGAGGCTGATCTCTGGCCAAAATTAGACGGTTGTAAATTTGCTAAATGAAAAAATGGAAATGTTGGGATCCACACCTCTGGCCTGAAATAAGATTATTCAAATCCCTAACATCAAAGTGGGTCTGCATTCTCCTCAAAAAGGTCAGTTCATGTGGGAAAAGGATAGTGAAGGTGCCACCTCCCAGATGGTCCCAGATGGCTATGTTGATAGGTCTTTCAGCAAAGTGAATCTCTCCCTTGTTGGTAAGTTTCTTGGCTCTAGACCTAATATTGATTTTATTAGAAAATGGGCTCTGAGAAAGTGGAAACCTAAGGGGGATCTGAGTATTACCATCATGCCACGGGGTTTTTTTATGGAAAAATTTAATCAGCAAGCTGATTTGGAATCAATGCTTATGGGAGGACCATGGTGGCTAGGTAATATGGGCCTCTTTTTGAAAAAATGGTATCCTAGATTTGACCCTAACACTGAAAATATAAACACCATTCCAATCTGGTGTAGGCTCCCTGGGCTACCTTTGCATTTTTGGGATGATGAAATTATACTAAACATTTCTAAGTCCTTAGGTGCTCCTATCAGACTGGATGGGCCCACGAGAAATAGATCCAAACTTTTTTTTGCTAGATTATGCATTTCTTCTGAAATGGAGCAAGAATTACTAGAGCACATCATCTTGAAATCTAGGTATGGTGTGTGGACTCAAAAAATTGAGTTTAAAACTTTTCATTTGAGATGTAAGCATTTTCATTACATAGAAAACTCCACCAAAAGTTTTCCCAAGAAGGAGTTCCCGACAATGGATGCTGAAAAACCTGTGGATGGCTCAGTCTTGAGTAAGGAATGTAGGGTTCTTGACACTGATAGCTAGAGTGATGACAAAGCCCCTAGTCAGACAGAGTTGGACTATAATAGAAAGGGAAAAAAAAAGGGTTTTAGAACTCAAATAAGGAAACATTTGGTCTGGCATCCTAAAACCCCAGCAGTAGCTTTGCTTGCAACACCTAGCAAAGAGGACTTGGAAAATCCAATAAAGGTGTCCATGGTGGTGAATGAGAAAGAAGGAACTGTGAAGATTAATATAGTCTCTAATGATTAATATCAGAGCAATAAGGAAGTTGAGATAGATAAACCTCTGTGCATCATTGAGGAAATATCAGACAAGGTTAGTATGGATTTTAATGAAACTTTACAGAAAAATACTCCTAGGGGAGATGGTAAATTATCCACAGATATAACTCCTTGCTACAGCAACAGGTTAACTATTTCACCTGCTTTCTACAACATCAAAACTGTTGATCCACACTCAATTGATAGGAATCAAAAAGAGTGTGAAGAGGGAGAAGTTACGCGTATCAAAGAAGATGAGGAACTAAATTATGGATTTACAAAGTTCATTTCAAAAAGGAAAAAGAGAATGAAAGGATTTGAAATGATCCCAGAATCACTTTACAGTGATAAGAAAAAGAAAAAGGACAACTGGGATACCTCAACATCTAGAACTACTAGATCTTCTACAAGAAGACTAGTAGACTTTGGAGGTAGTTCTAAAAGAGGAAGGCCCTCAAAAAAGGCTCTTAGATCTAAGAGAATTGAGAGAGAGATTGCAGATGGCATTCAACATCAGTTGAATCATCAAGCAATCCCAACTCCCAATCATTTCAAATGAAGATTATTTCTTGGAACATCCGAGGTCTAAATGGAAACTCCAAGAAGAGAATCATCAAGGAGTTATAGGATTCTAGTAGTCCTAGTATTTTGATTTTGCAGGAAACTAAGATGAAAGCTAAGATTCTTGAAAATAATAAAAAGAGTTTCTGGGAAAACTCTAAAATAGCGGCTGTAGACTCTCAGGGAGCCTTGGGAGGACTAGCTACTCTTTGGGATAAAAGGCATTGTACTGGTACTGTTCTCAATGCTAGCACTAATCATCTTGCAATCAAATTTCTTGCTATTGAGAATAATGGTGAATGGATTATTTCTAACATATATGCCCCTAATACGGTTAGTGGGAGAAGAAAACTTTGGGCTGATCTTAAAACCTTTAGAAACCAATATAGTATAGCTAACTGGCTTATTATGGGTGATTTTAACTCTCCTCTAAACCTAGGTGAAAAGTATGGAGGAATCTCCAACTTTTCTACAGGTATGGAGGATTTTGCTGATTTTATTGCTGAACATAATCTCTTAGATGTGGATCTCCATGGGAATAAATACACTTGGAATAATAGAAGGTTGGATAAATATATTATCCAGGTGAGATTGGATAGAGCACTAATTTCAGTGAGATGGATTCTCAGTCAAGACTTTCACCTCTCTTCCTTGCCCAGAGATGGATCGAATCACAATCTGATTGCTTTAAATCTTCTCAATTGGACTAAACCCATCAGAAGCTCATTCAAATTTGAAAAGATGTGGATGGGGCATGACAACATCTACAACAAGATAAAATAATGGTGGGGATGGAATGGTGAAGGCGCTGCTCAATTTAGATTGATTCAAAAGCTCAAAAATGTTAAAAAGCAAGTTAAAATATGGAATAAAAGTGTTTTTGGCAATGTGTTTGATAATAAAAAGAAGTTAAAACAAAAGCTCCAGGATTTGGAAATCAAAATGGATATAATGGGGAGATCTGTTGAAGACCAAACTAATGAAAAGAATATTCTTTCAGAGTTGCATACGATTTGCAACACAGAAGAATCTTTATGGAGACTTAAGTCTAGAGCTATCTGGCTTAAAGAGGGAGATAGGAATACAAAGTTCTTTCATATGACCACTTTCAAGCACAGAGCTTGTAATAGGATCATGGAAGTGGCTAAAAGAAATGGAAATATTATAAAAGATCCTAATAGCATCAAGGAAGAAGCACTAGATTTCTATAAAAAAACTTCTTAAGGAGAGGAATATCATCAATGCTGAGGAAATTTCTTTTATGTTGGAGGCTATTCCTCAAGATAAAATTGAGGAAAAGAGATTTAGAAATATCACCAAAGCTGTCACGATTGAAGAACTACAAAAGGTTGTATTTACTTTAAAAGGTGATAAGGCTCCAGACCCGGATGGTTTCTCCATTAATTTTTTCCAAAAAATTTGGGAAATTTGTTTGGATGATCTTCTCAGAGTGGTGAATGAATTCTACAGAACTGGAAATCTTTAGAAAGAGCTGAACAACACTCACATTGTGCTGGCCCCCAAAAAATGGATGCTAAAGACTTCAGACCCATCAGCCTGGTGAACGCTATCTATAGAATTTTTACCAAAATTATCGCTACTAGGCTTTAACTCATTATGAATGATTTAATCTCAAGTCAGCAGAGTGGATTCAACAAAGGCAGGATTATACAAGATGGAGTGATTATGGTTCATGAGACCATACATTCTATGGAGAATAATAAAAAAGTAAATATGGTTCTTAAGCTTGATAAGAATAAAGCCTTTGATAAGGCTTCTTGGATTTTTCTTGATAAAGTCTTCACAAAATTTGGTTTTCCAGACAAATTTAGAAAAATTATAAAGGCTTGTATCTCTACGGTCAGATTCTCAGTGGTGGTTAATGGTGAACTTATGGGTTTTTTCACTAGCAGCAGAGGGCTAAGGCAGGGGGACCCCATCTCCCCCATGCTCTTCATTCTTATGGGTGATAGCCTTAGTAAAAAAATTGGAAAAGCAGTCAATGATGGTATTTTGAAAGGCTCGAAGCCCACTTCCATCAGCCAAGCTGTCTCCCATCAGCAATTTGCAGATGATACTAGCCTCCTTCTTTTGGCTTCCATCATTGAAGCTAAGGCTAGCAAGGATACTCTGCAGCTCTACGAATCTTCTTCTAGGAAAGAGATCAATTATGATAGAAGCTCCATCTTCTTCTTTAACACTCCTGAAGAAAGACCGCTTAAAATTGCTAAAATTCTGGGCTATAAAATAAGTGCACTTCTAGCCAATTACTTGGACCTTCCTCTCGACACTAAAAAATTCTCTAGCAAGGTGTGGGATGATTTACTGGAGAGATTTCAAAACAAATGGTTGGTTGGAAAGGAGCCATTTTGTCTAGTGCTAGTAAGTTCTTGATCATAAAAAGAACTCTTCAAAATCTTCCCATTTATATCATGTTGCTCTACAAGATCCCCTCTTCCTTCAGAGAAAATATTGAGAGGATTCAGAAAAAATTCTTATGGCAGGGCATGGTAGAGAAGTTTAAATTTCACTTGGTTGGGACAAGGTTTGTACCCCGAAGTCTATGGGAGGATTGGGTATAAAAGACATCGAGAAAATGAATGAGGCTCTCATTGCAAAAATCAGATGGAGAATGCTTTACGAAAAACAACCCTGGATTGATTTAATCAAAGCTAAATATCTAAATCAAAAAACTATCTATTCTTTCCTGCAAGATGAGCACCTCCCCTATGGTTCCATTTTTTGGAACAATCTGGTTAAGAGCAGAAATTTCATTAAGCAGGGTAGTAAATGGAAAGTGGGTTATGGTTGGGATATAAATTTCTGGGATGATAACTAGTTTAATGGCAATCTTATGGATAGATTTTAGATAGTTAAGGACAATCTTGTAAACAAGTATGGCATTAAAATCAAGGATTATATTGAGGGAAATGGCAATAGAAAGAAATGGAAAATACTTTCAGTGGAGAGAGATGATCCGATACAAATTATTTCCTCCCTTTAAGATCAGTTAGATCTTATTCCCTTAAGTCAACTGGACACTAAGGATGAGCTGTTCTGGAATAATTCCATTGATGGGGACTATTCTATTAAAATTGGATATAATACTTTCTTCGACAGTAGTCAAACTAAGTTCAATTGGAATAGGATTTGGATGGCTGAATTAACTCTTAAAATAAATTTCTTCCTTTGGCTAGCTATCAAAGGCAGGATTCTTACCACTAACAACCTCATGAGAAGAGGTTTTATAATGCCTAATAGATGTCATTTTTGTAAAAAAGACTCTGAAGATATCAATCATTTGTTTATCCATTGTGATTATGCTACCAAAATATGGAGTTTTTCCCTCTCTAAATTTGAAGCTCTCTGGGTGGTGCCGAAGGATTTCAATCAGCTATGGACTCAATGGAACCCACCCTATAGGTATTGTGTTGTTAGAAGGATTTGGAAGCTGGTTATCCATCGTATTATTTGGAGGATATGGAAAGATATAAATGATATTATTTTTAGAAATAAGAATCAAAACTATAAGCTCAGTATTGGTAAAATTTCCAATGATATCAAATATAATATTGCTAGATTTAAACCCCCCAAGAACTAGAGTTATCTATAAAATGAAGAATATGTCTTATCCAACTGGAAGATTGGAGTTGTCAATAGCCATAGCAATTCCGGTAATAGTATTGATAGATCTTTGATTCAATGGCTTCCTCCTGATTTTAACTGGAGTTATCCAAATTCACCCCCCAGGGTTTAAATTGATAACATGCATCAAAATTCTCAAGTCCCAGGAAAATGGATTGATTCAGGGAAAAAATTCATGTTTCCAGGGTCCCCTCAAATTTTTTCTAACTCTCCTATCCAGGTTGAAGAGAGCAAGCTCTGAGAAAATGCGAGAAGGTTGCAGAAAACAAGCTTGATCTAGGAAAAATCATAAAAAATGACTAAGTCCTACTCCTAGGGGCAGTCGGGACATTTGGGACATCTAGGCGCGGATCGGCCGAAATGCCTCCAGGCGGCCCGTGAAGCAAAGGGACATCTGGGACAGAAGTACGTGGCAGGCGCGAGAAGCCGATCCGGCCGAAAGAGGAAGAAAAACGACTAACTGCTGAGCTAAACTGTTCGGGACATTTGGGCCTTGAGTACGCGAACCAGCTGGTTCGACCGAAAAGAAGAACTTCCGCACTAAACAATTTGGGACATCTGGGACAAAAAGACGCGAATCGGCCGGGTCGGGTGAACCGGAAGAATTTGTCCCAAGCAGCAATGGGACATCTGGGACAAATGGACGCGAAAGACGCGAACCGGCCGGTTCGACCGGAATGGGAAAAATTCATACTAGGACATCTGGGGCACAGAGACGCGAGGGACGTGAAGGGCGCGAAGGAGCCGAAAGGGCTGAGAACCAACCAGATCACGACACGTGTCACAGGGGAAAGAGTCCAAAAGTCAAAGGGCGAGTTTTGAAGGGTCAGCCCGAGCCAATCAGAAGAGGACACGTGTCCAAGTTTAAGGGGTCCACAAGGAAATTTCAAAAGAAATCCCGCCGAAAGGTGAAGGAGAGAGAACTACTCGACCAATCAGCGCTTGACACGTGTCATCCAGGTGGCAGAGCGCGGGAAAGATTTCAAAATCTGTTTTGGTCTGTTCCGTGCCCTAAATCTTCAGATCATCATATCTTTCGATCCAGAACTTGGATTTACACGTTCTTTATATCAACAGAAAGCTTATGAAATTCTCTACATGATTATGGGATCAATATCAAATTTTGGTGTAGTCTAGAGAGAGAAAATTGAGAAACGGCTCTGACGTGTGAGCACGACCAGAAGTGACATTTCAGCGACCAAATTAATGCAGAATGGGTCGCATTCTCCTCCAAATCGGTCAGAGATGGTAGGGTATGGGTTGGTAAGGTATCCCATGCTGTTTTAATGCATCTGCAGTCAATGACGAATGGGTTTACACATTTTCCCACGTTTCTGTCCCCTGGGCTTGACCCATGCAATGGAAAAAGCCAAATTTGGCTCATTTTATTAGAAGTGGTTCATCTGTTCAGCTCTGACCTCCCTTATTTTCTTCTCTAGGGTTGAAAATGGAGTTCGAACCTCCTACCTTGCTCTGTAATGGCGTTTTTTGCCTTTTAGTAATGAAATAATGTTCTGTGCAAACTTCTGAAGCAACAAAAATGTGTTTTGTGATGCATCTGTCCATCCTTTCTCGTTTTTTCTTGTTTTCTTCTTGCCTCTCTTCATTGCAGGTATTTATGCATGTTTGAACGTTCATTGTAGATCTGGAGCTGTGTTCATGGAGTTTTGGGACATTTTTTATGTGAAATCTATCCTTGGGCCTGTGATGCATCTGTCCATCCTTCCCATTGCTCACCTCTCTTTGTCACATGGCAGTTTTGATAGATGTCCAACATTCTCCTTCTCTGGTGTATCACCGTTTTAGTGTAGGCTTTTGTTCTTTTCCTCTCTCTCTCTCTCTCTCTCTCTTTGTCTCCTTGGCATTGTTAGATTAGGATTAGATTAGCTTGCCTGCACTGGAATAGCTTGTGGCAGGTAGTTTAGGAGCAGGAACCAGCCTTCTCTGGAGATTCCTCTATCAGTTTCACAAGTCCCATGCTTGGAGAGAGGTTTCCATGTTGTGCAATCACACTGGATGCCTGAGTGATCAACCTAGAAGCCTGATCTGCATCTAGGGGTGCTGTGATTTTGCATCAACAACTGGTATAAGTTGAAATTTGATGGGGCCTCTAAGGGTAACCCTGGGATTGCGGTAGGGGGAGGAGTGATCTGGGATCGTAAAGGTAGTTTGATTGTTGTATATGCTTGGAAAATGGGAATTCAAACCAATCATTTTTCCAAAGCATTATCTACTTTATGGGCCCTGAGAATTGCCCAGACTCATAATATCCATAACCTCATTCTTGAAGGGGAATCCCTGAATATCATTAATCACCTTAATCAGTGCTCACCTCCAAGTTGAAACATCAAGGATTTTATCTTAGAGTCCATAAGTATCTTCCAAACCTTCAATAACATTCGGATCATGCATACTTACTGAGAGGGAAACAAGTTGGAAGATGCATTGGCTAATTATGGCATTAATGTTAACCACATTGTTTGGGATAATAATAGCATTCCTAAACAGCTTCAAAGCAGCATTCAAGTGGATATCTATACAAATGAAAATTCATGACTTGGGTTATGATCATTAGGAGTGGATTATTATTAATAAAGGTCCCACACGTTCTGACTTTAAAACTAAGTTTATACAAATCTTTTTGAACAATCAAGATTGTATGAAGTATAATGGAAAGTGCAAGTGGATTTATATAGAAATGAAAGTCATGCATGCGGGAGTCAACATTGTGCTCTCTATAATCTGATTACAAGACTCTACGGATCCTCAAGGTAGAAATAATGTCAATGATGATAGGGAGCGGGCTAGCAAAAGGGCCGTAAATCCCACATGCGAACTTCCATAGGTTCAAATCAGCAGTCACGCAGGTATTCATGGGAAAAGCAACAACTATTCTAATCAGCAATTTCACTGCATGGATAGCATTAGTGAAAGGTGGACTGGTATTAGTGCTCTTAAGGATTCTAAAATTTCTTCCAAGTAGTTAAGCATGGTGACAATGGGGGCCCCCATTTTCCAAATTGAGCCCAATGTGGATCTGGATTGGAAGGATAATGTGGAGCTTTGGAATATTCTCAGCTAGGGAGGAATCACCAACTTTATGGAGAAGATTCAGGGCCATGACTAAAGTATTTCAGTGCATTTTTTGAAGTATTGGAAGGATTACACTGTGGATTATGGGGGGTAGAAGATTTTGATCAACGAGGAGATAGTTGTTGAAGCGACCGGCCTTGGCATGGAGGGGTACCACTTTTTTAATAAAAGGGTTGACAGAGAAGATGAGGAGAGGAGATTTGTTGAGGGAACAGAGAAGTTGATCTTTGTCATGGTTGGCCTATTTGTTAGCTCGATCCCTTCACCTTATGATGAGGTTACCCGCATGATGGTGCATTTCATTTCTTTGGAAGGGAGGTTCGTCATTGTTCCAGCTAAGCATCTTGTCTTCCTCAACAACTTTTGCAAGAATCACATGGTATGTTTCCCCCATTATCTTCTTAACTCTCTTGAGCACTCCATTTTGGAGTTTCAAAAGCATGCTCATTTTCTTCCCTTGCATCAAGCGACTTATTTTATTGATCCATAAATGCTATGTCTTCTAAAGTATCTCCTGGTCTTCCCTTCCTCTCCTAGCCCGGCTCCCCCTTTGCCTGGGCTCTGCTGCTGCCAGCCCCTGTCTCTCCTACATGCCCCTGCTGCTGCCCCCCTCCACCATTGCTGCTATCACCCCTCATGCCGGCCTACACTAACTTCATCCTTCCATTCCCCCTGCTGCTGCTCCCGTCACCCACCTCACCTCTACCTCTAAGCCAGACCTAGTCACCAGGGCTTCCAGGAGGCTCAACCTTGAGACTCTTGCTGTGGAGAAGGAGTCCTTTTGAGACTTGAGATTACACATGACCTGCTGAACATCAGTAGTGCCAATCCCCGGGAGGTGCGGATGGATATCTCTTCTAAGAGGTTGGAGGCCTTAGAGGCTGGGATGAAGCTATGCTGAAGGATGAGGTCAAGAACCTTGGCTAAACAGAAAGGCAAGAGGAAGCTTGGAGGAGGAGGTGGAACTATGGATGATAGCAGTTAGATTGATGACATATACAAGAAGCTGACCTCCTTAGACTCCTGCTTAGGGAAGGCCAAGACTCAGACATGATTACAACATTGTAGCCATTTTTAGGGCAATCGAGGAGTACATCAAGAAGTCATGTCCAAAAGTGTTTCCAACCTCAGCAGAGTGTCCCGGCTGCACTTTGGGGCAACTGAAAAAGAAAGCAAAAGAACCATTGAGGAGCTTGATAAGACTGACTGCTGCCCATATGACTGACTTTGGGTATGTTTCATGCCTAGAAGAGAATCAAGATCAGTATCGATAAAGCTACCAAGAAGTAGTTCTGGATGCTTCTACTGCACTTTTAGTTGTAATTTTCTGTTGTTTCTCTACGTTGTCGGTTTGCTGTTTTTTTACAGTGTTCGTACTATTGTTGTTTTGTCTCGATTGAGTAGCTGTCTCTCTGAGCTACTTTGAGGCTTCGATTGTAACATTTGGATCTTGATCCATTCTCTCTTCTGGTTCTCACTCTTATTCCGGCTCTCTAGGCCTTCTTTTGTATCTCAAGGGTATAGTCCCTTTCAAAAAACTATTTGCCAATAATAATAAAAAAAACATGGGGAGCACCATTTCAAAATAAATGAAGACAACCCCATAAAGTTTCATAGGTCAAGGTATAATAATTGGTCCAAGACCATACGTCCCTTGTGATGGACCGTATAACATCCTGAGTAGACCAGTACAAGTTTTATATGGTCCTACACCTCACATGTTTTCTAGTTGTAGATTCTTCTCTACATAATCCAAAGTCCCATATTATCTATTTCCACCTACCAATCACATCTAAATCATCACTCGAAGGGTTATGTCCTTCTTGAAGTAAGATGGGGCACACCTTTATGTCTCCTCATGTTTTTTAAGCAAGTAAATTACCACCTAATATATAGTTCATATTGAAGTTGGAATAAGCAGTATATTTTGGTCATATATAATTGATGGTTGGAACACCCCCCCCTTAATTAGATTAGAATAGTCTATCCTATATTTGAACCTTACACCATTACCTATTTTTTATATCGGGAATAACAACTCTGTAGACCCCATATAATTAGTGTATAAAATATTTATTTTTGAAGTGTGGAAAATATTAAAAGGTATCATGTAGGATCTGGGTTAGCCTATAAGTCACCTAGATGGTCTAGGAATGCACTCAAGGATTAATATGATGGAGTGAAAAGGATGTAAATGTTTAGATTAGATCGGAAAATGGGAAATGGACATTTTTTGAACTGCATCCCAAGGAGAATTTCAAGATACAAGTACCTAATATACAAATAGAATGAGATAAAATAAAAAAATAGTTGTACTGTAGACTCTATTAATTTACATAGGATTGTGATACTTTTTTTCGATAATGCTTTAAACTAGAGTAAAAGTACAGAGGATAAGGATTCAACAACTAACTAATGGTTAGGAGATGGAATTTTCATACACACTCCCCGTCAATGGAAAATCTGAAAGGCCAAGAATTAAATAAAACATGCAGAACTTTGTATCACATAATGGCTTTGTAAATATGTATTCAAGTTGATCTTCGTTTGGGTAATATTGGAGATCTATATCACAACATATAACCTTCTCTCATATAAAGTGTGTATGTATCTCGATATGTTTTTTTCTTTAATGTTGAAATAGATTTTTAGTAAGAGAACTGAAACTCTAGTTGCCATAAAGAAGATGAGTACTTCCTTTAGCTTCCATGTGCATCTCTTCCAATAGCTTCTTCAGCCACATGACTTCTTTTTCTACTTCCATTACACTTTTATATTCTGCCTTAGTAGAAGAAATGGAAATTGTTGACTTCTTTTTACTGCTCCAAGTAACGAAACCTACAACACAACTGAATACAAATCCAGTTGTAGAGTTACAACCTATCACATCACTAGATAGTCATAGTAAAAATATCAATATAAATATGCATTGTTATAAGAACTATAATTTAAACAAAAATTTATTGTGCCCTTAATACAACGTAAAGCTATTTTTTCTAACTTCCATTGATCCTAATAAGGCCCCTACATAAACCTTGAATCCATCCCTACTACATAAATAATGGTAGGTCTAATAATAGTTAGACAAGTTTCCTATAAAATGTAGGATTAGATTTTTCACATGGAGGTTTAGGATCAATTTTACATCCAACTTGGAATCAAGTATATTAAACCTTTTAATTAAACTAGTTGTATATTGTAATTTAGATACTGTAATAGAAATTGTATCCTAAAATACAGCCATGCCCAAAAAATGATGAAATAATCCTAAGTTTGTCATCTCAAAATATTGCATTAATTTTGCTTTATTTTTCATAATTAAACTGTTAGAATTACTAGTGATAAGTAAATCATAAACATACAATACAATGAAAATGATAGTATTTTCTTCAATTTTAACAAATAAATCATTGTCATATGAATAGTTAGAAAAACCAAATTCATTAAAAAACTAATTATCTTTACATACCAAGCTCTAGGAGCTTGTTTTACGTCATATAAAGATTTTTCAATTTACAAACCTACATTACTTTACATGTTTCTTCAAACCCTTTAGGTTGGGTCATATAGATTTATTAATTTAAGTCATCATTTAGAAAGGCATTTTTGACATCCATGTGATGGATTTCCCATCCATATATAGTAGGTAAGGAAATCAAAATCCTTAATGTGCTCATTCTTGCATCTGGTGTAAAGATTTCAATGTATTTGATATCATTGTTTTTGAGTAAACCTTTGAGCTACTAATCTAGCTTTGATTTTGTCTACACTGCCATTTGCTTTATATTTGATCTTGTATAGTCATCTAGATCCAACTATACTTCATTTTTCAGGAGGAGGGATGAAATCCCAATTTTTATTTGTAATCAAGGTAGAATATTGTTCTTTCATAGCATCTATCCATCTTTTTTCAAAAGAAGACACTTTGAAATATTAGGGTTAGGGTTCATAAAAAGTCATCAGAGCATGATATGTATGTTGGCTTCTAATCATTTTCTAAACATTTGCAATATTAGATTCTTTAATAATAGACTCATCCCTTCTAGGTCTTTTATTTATAGAGGAAACAAGAACTATATCATTTTTAACTATAGGTTCAGTACTAGTTTCTTCATCATTTACATCATTTTCACAATTTTAAATTTCATATTCATTTTAATTAGAATCCATGAATAATAGAAGATGATGAAGAAGATGAAAGAAATGGTTTTTCTAAAATTTTAACATTCTTAGTTTTAATAACTTCTCTTTTTCATGGATCAAAGATCCTAAGACCTTTATGTTTGACATCGTATCTAGCAAAGATACAAGGAAAATAGGATTAATCAAGCTTCTTTCATTTTGATTTCAGAATGAAGAGGGAAGCAGGGATACCAAAGATTCTCAAATGTTAAAAACTTGGATTTTGATTTGACCACTTTTCTAGAGGAGTGGAATTTACTAAGGATTTAGTAGGAACTTTGTTCAAGATATGAACAACAATGTTCATTACTTCAGCCCCAAGGAATTTGGGAACTTAAGCTGAATGCATCATGGTTCTAGCCATTTCTAGAATGATGTGGTTTTTCCTTTCTACAATCCCATTCTACTGATGGGAATAGGGAGTTGTCAGTGCCCTTTGAATACCACATTTGACACAAAATGATTCACATTAATTACTAACATATTCTCCCCTATTATTAGTCCTAAGACTAAGTTTTATACCTAGAAAAAATTTCAACTAAAGCTTAAATTCTTTATGTTTTGACAAGACATCTAGTTTTTTAAATTAAATATGACCAAATCATACAAGATAAATCATCAATGAATGTGAACGCATAAAAAGAACCATTAAAATATGGTACTTTTAGAGGTCCTCAGACATCACTATGGACAAGTTCCAAATGTTTAGAAGAATTAACATCATCATGAATGTGGAAGGGATTAGAAAATTACTCACCATGTAAGCATGCTTCACATGTTTCTTGATTTTGGGAAATGGGTGGTAGACTAGTCACTAGGTTAAGACAATACATGTCATACATGCTCCTGAAGTTGATATGACCTAATATCTCATGCCAAAATTACATGTCACTTCTTTGAGTTTTTAAACAACAAGAAGAAGGAAATCTTATAAACAAATACAAACCATCTCTTTGAATTCTTCCAACTATAGTAACATCATGTTCATTTTAATAATCCATTTATCCTTTTTATAGTGGTACATTGTAGTTATTTTCAGTCAACTGACAATAAGAAACCGATTTCATTTTAAGTTTAGGAAATAAAATAACATTATTACTAATACCATTTAAGAAATAATACTTCACCTTATCCCTAAATGTCGAGAATGGAATGATCACCCAAAAATATCTGATCATTTCACTCTCTAAGTTCAGATAGGATATCAGATTTGAAGGTCATATTCCTAGTGGCACCACTAGCCAATATCCACTCATTTTCATTTGCAGTGACAAGGGAGACATACAAATAAAGTACTGATGATTTCTGATTCTTGTTTTTGGTTTTTATTTTTATTTTGGTCAAATTTGTTATCCTATGTATTTTTGAAAATTTCCTTACTATATTTAAATTTACAATCCACTTTCTTATGGAAAATTTTACAAAAATTAATGACATTTACCATCAAAGCTAACTCATAAATTTCCTGGTTTCTTATCTTTACTAGGAGGTTTAAAATTTGGATATTGTTTTTTGTTGAATCTAGAGGTTTTACGTTTTGATTTCTGAGAGAGAAGTGCCTATGTGGCATTCTCCTTAGAATATATTTTTTTAATTACTTGCTCTACGTAAATGAGGAGAGAACTTAGGGTTTTCAAATTTGTAATGTCTTGTTCTGTTAGATATTTTGAATTCAAAATTGAAATGAAATTTCTAAATTTCTCACGAATATTCAAATGAATAATAAAATAAAGAATTTTATCCTGAATTAAGTTACATCTACATCCATCTAACTAAGAGTTCAAATTTTTTATTTTTGCTAAATAATTTATCACTTTTTCATCTCTATTCATGGGAGTTGTCATAAGTAACAAAATCAATGTAATCATTTTTGATAAATAATTACCTTCATGCATTGATTTCAATTGATTTAAAGCCTCACTTGGACTTTCTTGATTCCTAGTATGTAGCAGAAAATAATCATGTACGCTTTGTAAAATGATGGACATCACCTCTTGTACTTTATGTTGATATACAATGAAATTTTACGCAGTTTCATGTCTTCCTATCAGAGACCCCTCAGTTCCTTTCACAACTTCACATATTTTGTGCACCATGAATTATGCCTTCAATCAAATCTTTCAAATGTTGCAATTATTCCCATTAAGCATATGAGATTTATAAATTGAACATTGACTAGACCCCTTTTTTGCACAAATAGAAATAAATAATTAATTAATGTTCAGAAGGAGTTTAATAGAAGTCCCCATGTCGTCGTTTACTCCTCACAATCAAAAAAATAATCAAATTATGCCAAAAAGGATATTCTATACATTTGATAGTCTATACATGAATTCGTTAGCATAATATCAAAAATAAATCTGAAATGTGATTGAATTTTTTATTGTTTTCTAACAAAATGAAAATGAAGATCTATTCATCGTCTTGTAAAATATATCATTTTAAATAATAAATGATTATATTGTCTTACTATTTTTTCACAAAAATAAGTAACTTTCACAATTAATATTTTTTAAAAAACAAAACAATAGTTTATATATATATATTTTTTCGAAAAATCAATAAAATGGTTTTTTGGAGCTCTTTCTCTTTATTTGTTTGAATCTCTATTAACTTGGCCGATTTTTCATCTAACTCAATGATTTTATCAACAAGATAAATTATTCCTCTAAGCCAATGTAACTATCATATTTCTAACTATGTAAATTAACCAACCAAGCTATCACATTTCAACCTGCAAAATAAAATGAATATTAATCAAGAAAGCCACACATATTACATTTTCCAATCCTTATATTAAATTGCTACTGCATACCCATATTTTCCAATTTTAAACCCACACTTCTCATTGCGTGATCCAACGGGTGAGATGTTTAGGAGAGATAAGCCCGTAAGGGCTTCAAACAAAATGCGGTGGTGTGAGTGTAGTCAAACCAATATCCATTACTGCCAAAGATTCTAAATCCTCTATCCACCCCATGCCTTCCCCATGTGGCACTAAAATATGACAAGGAGAAGGCATGGGGGCCTATGCATGGAGGCTCTCAGCTGGGTGGGGGAAAACATGGATACATGGATGTCAGTGGTAGGGGCAGGTGAGGGCTGCGTAATACATGCCATGTGGCGCTAAAAATAGAATAGGGGGTTAATAGGAGGTTTCCCCCCTATCGTATAAAACGTTTAATACTAAGCTTTTTTATCAGGACACATTAATGATCAGTTTGTACGCCAAACTATAAGGATGGTCTTGTACAAATTGGATAGTACTATACATGAATGTATTAGTTTATGATACCATATAAACTATAGAATCGTATATTTTATGCGAGTGATATTTTTTAGTTATAAACCATATTCTATACAAAATGACGTTTATGACAATCTAGTCATTATGTCACAAGAATATATAGTTTAAACTAAGTATAACTGATTAGGTGATCATTTTGACTAGGGGGTTTACAAAGGACATGAAATAATTTTTTGAAATTACGATTGAAAATAATTATTTGATAAAAACAAGGGACAATAGATGATATATATTACCAAAAAGAAAATTTAAAATAACCCTAATTTTCTATATTCTTTTCTCCTCTGTGAACTAGGAGCTAATTGAATCATTACTCTATCTGGTTTGATATCTCATATCAACCTACACGCCGTAAAAAAGTATACAAATCTGAACCATATTTCGCGGCGAGTATTCATCACTGAGCTTTATTTTTCAGCCATAGAAATCTACGAGTATCATTATTTCACGTAAGGGTTAAAGTCTCCAATTAGGTTTCCACCTATGTATGACCACATTCATTTTACCGTATGGAGTATAATCACAAAATCATGCATGTTTAGGTCTTATTTAGTCTCTGATCTCATACTACTATTTAGAAGGTTCTTGAGTGAAGAAAGTACTAATTAACCCCTCATCTTTTGGCCATCTTATTTTACCTTTATTTCATCATTGTAGTCATGTATTTACCTCCAGCACATGACATAGCCAATCAATTTTATCATTTTCCCATCATTTTAGCTTTCAATGGGGGGCACCCAGGGTAGTTCTGGGGTGCTTGTGGGTGCCCTAGTCCCATCAAGGGGCACCGCGGTTCCCTTTCTTGAACTTTCCCACCACTTTTTGGGCTCTTTCTAGTCCATTTTTCATCTTCTTATATTTTTGGTAGTTGACCATCGTCATGGTTTAATTATGAAATTAGATCAAGATAAACCATATAAATATAAAGTTATGTAGAACATAATGAGGGACCTGGCATCATCTAGGAACTATTATCCCTCATCTATATTTGTCATCCATCTATTGATCATTTGCATCCATCATAGATCTCATCATTAAGGCGACAAGATAGGGAGCATGTATCATCACTTCATAGGGGGATGATGATATTCTATTCCATTACACACATACTATTCTACCACTTTTTCTACATTTAGTTATTGTTCACTATTTCACAAAGTGCGACTGGCACAAGAGCACCTTAGGCACATGATTACACACATGCACACACTCACACTAGAACTACATTTGGGTCTAAAATGTAGTGCAATCGCTAAGAGTAGTAAGCCCACTATTGTGGTAGCCACTGAGGATCAGTCCAACCCATTCATTTGAATTCCTCTTTTTTTAGGGTTTTGATACTTTCTTTTGGTTCTTTTGCAAGATATGTCTTCTATCCATCATGGAATATTAGGAGCCACCTCGTAGCATAGTACAAAGAAATCTAATGCGACACACAACGAAGGTTCCAAATTATCTAATCCAACCCTGTGAAAACTCAGTTCTAAGAGATTTTTTAGAGACTAGGGCGCTTGTTCTACATAGACCAGAGCACCCGTAGGGTGCACTAGTCCATCTCCCAGGGGCTCCACTCCAGCCACATCACCCAGATATGATCCTCTGTGGGGATGCCCAGTCTTTGTTACTTATTATATCTCGATTCACTTGTGCGATCCTTTTTTATACCTTTGCATAGTCTTTCCTACTTACTCTTTCTTGAGTCACTGCTATAATCATTGTCGGGACCTAGTGCACATTAGTTCATTCTTCATGTTTCTTGAGTCACTCCTGCACCTTATTCCGAAAATCTCCTCGATTTAGTTAAGTATATTCCTTACTCTTCTCACATAATAGGGGTTTTACTTTCATTTATCTTAATTTACATGTGTCATTTCAATATTTACTTGCTACATATATTAACTATCGTTTACATGTTGCTTCCTAGATTAGATTAACTACTATTATCCCACAGTACCTCCTGTAGCAAATTTTACCTAATCATTTTGGCGAATCCGGCTACTGATTCACATGCTTAGGATTCTCATTTTTCTTCTATCATGGGTCCCAAATTTTCTCAAGTTTCTTTATATGATTTTCTTAAGATATATCCTAATTGGTAGGCTATTTTACAAAAATCCCTAGAGACACCAAGTATTTTATATCGACAACATGCCACCACACGAATTAAGTTCATATGCTTCACTTGTTTATTTATCGACCCTAGTCTTAATGATCCTCCATCTAATTAAACCACTATTAGACTCGATTCAAGCCTTACATTACATTATTTCAAGATAACATTTACAGCCATGGAATCTACATGATCACATCTCTTAGATATGAAATTCAACAGCTTAAGGATGCTTCTCAATCACATGTTTGTGCTCATTCTCCATATTATATGCAATCTACATGTCTAACTACATGTTATATAATTGATTCTCAAGACACACCATTACCTGAGAACCTCTCATATTTGAGCACAATACTATCGCCACATGAAAATTCTTACCTAGCACCTTATTCATCATCACTTGATCACCCTACTAAATACTGCATTACTATTATTCTTTGTATCGGTTAGCAAAATATCAAGGTCCTCCATATTACAATTATCATCAAATCAATGGACATAATGAAAACGACTGGTTACCACACTTTGCACATCGCATAATCAAGGAGTCTTGAACGTCAAGAAAGGCTTTATTTCATTTAAGTTGAACCACATCCTATTACAAAGGTCACATCCACATGGGCTCCCAAGTTTTCTCCTTCTTAGGTTAGTCAAGATCTGCCTAAGCAATCACCTATGGTATCACCAAGTCAACATAAGTCACCCACCTATCCACAATTAGTTCAAAAAATCCTCCTACTAAGTCTGTCTAGTGCATTACCAAATCAGCCTAAGAAGCCTCCTTTGAGACTCAATGCAACTTGGCCTCATCTTAGGTATAAGCTCTAATCAATCACTTTCACACAAAGCACCTAATTCTCCTACTAGTGGTCAAGACATGTTACATATTCCACCACCACTATGCAAGGTTCCTCCCCCGCCTCATGTGGTCTAAACTTGTAATTCAAGAATCTTCCATAAACTCTACATATATTGACAATTAGGACCACGAATAAAACTTAGTCTATCGATAATGAACCATGTGACAATCACATACCGCCACCATCACATGATCCTACTAATGCTTCGACCTATCATTTTTTGGGTCCTCCCTCTTATCATGACATCAACATTGTTCTCCCACAATCACATGAGCACCTCTGATGTCGTTGCATAAATCTCCATCATAATAGTAAACTTGGGGGCATGATATTAACACAATCCCCTCTCCTCTTCATATTAACATAGGTGAATTTCTTTCATCTTTGCATTGTCATTCATAGGCTTACTCATTACACATTTTAGTGTCATTATTACTTGATGACGCACTCTTGTGCTTCAGTTAACACTTGACTGTTGAGGGATTACTATTACAATAAAACCCCACACACCACACTATAGGTAGTACATAATTTGCATTCCATTCACACATTGCGCATCATAAACCATACCTTCTATAGTTTTGTCTACAACCTTTTAACATTTACGCATTCATACATCATCACATTTCGTACTCGTTTCCCAATACATTCTATCATGTTACGCCTTTAAGATCATACATTATTCATTTTACACATTACATACATCATTAGGATAACTACATCACATAGTCACATCATATACTATGCATTTCTACATCTCATATATTCTATCCATTCTACGTTAGGTTACATTACATCCTGAGTCTAGCTTTACATTATCAAACATTCTACATCATCACATGGTCATTTATCCTCACCATATGTACCCTATCATCTGTACTCTATGCTGCACTCACCACCCTATGACACACTTTAGTTCCTTGTGTCCATACTCGACTTTTGAGGGTTTACAAATCAAATGGACCTTACACCCACCATGCGACATTTCATCCTATGACATTCTTAGGCTAGTGACATATGCTTTAGGATAGATCATCACTCACTCTTTCTATCTAGTAGCGGTATACACTTTAGGCTAGATAACCACCTCTATTATATCATCTTGTAGTGGTATACACCTTAGGTTACATCACTACTCCCTTCTATCCAATCATTATATAGTGATATAATCTTTAGGGATAAATCATCACTTGTCCATTCATCATGGCAGTGATATACACTTAGAGCTATAGGTCATCACCCATCCATTCATTAAGTTGTGATATATGTTTCGTCTATATGGTTCACACACATCCTTTCTATATGTCACACTTTATTACTACACATACATATTCACCACAACGCGTTAGACACAATAAAAAAAATTTGACCATTTCCCGATGACGAACTCTCATGTCTACAGTTCATTATTGGCTACTGAGGGGGAAAACAAAATGAACCTCACTACATACACTTCCCATTCACTCGAGGGGGCACGTAGCTCCTATCATTCCATCTTGCATTCCATTCCATCCATCCATGAGCATATTGCATTATCTATGGGGGCATTTACTCTTGTTTTCTAGATTTTTCTTATTCATGGTCACTTACTTACACATGTTAGATTAGATTTCTTATATATCAATTACCTATATCATCCACATGTGCACATTCACACCTATTATTTCCATCTGTGATCGCAGATACATGTACTCTTACACACAACATGGATGCTTTTCTTTTACCCTTCCTATATTGGTCGATTGGGGGCATCCACATTCATCTCTCACAGGTGTTATTGTTTCATTTCTGTACTTAGAACTTCACATTACTTAGTTATACATGTATTTTGGCATACTATGGTTACTCTCTCTAACATGTTAACATGTGTTCTTCATAGTGCAAAGCACTTTATTATGCAAGATTATATGTTTCCATGACTAATTGTTTGTTTGTTTGTACATTGTCTGCTATTATTTTCTCATTGTATGTGGGCTTTGCCCTATGATTTGTGTGCACACTTGCTTGTTGTAGGTCGGCTATGACGGCCTTGCGTGTCTCATGACATCATGAGTGATGTCCCATATTTGTAACCCGCTTTGTGTGGCTTACTTTTTTTCTTGCATGTTTACATTTTACTACATTGTCTACATAATTTCACATGTCTTCTATATGCATGCATTGTCTTTTTACACTTGTTTTTAGCTAGCCTTCTTGTTTGTACGATCTTTGGTTTCTACCAAGCACTTTCCAGCAATCCAACATACATGTGGTTGGTCCTCTTTTGGGGCCACATGTCTCCTATCCAACGACGTCACATGCACCCCCAAAGAGGGGGGGCATCATTTGGAGGTTTTACATACTAACACAGAGATTATACACCGGCACGGTTTAATTTTCTATAGTGAGTGGGTTCAGACCAGTCTATGAATCCCATACACAACAGATTTTATAGGATGTGGTGTCCTTAACATTTTGGGAAGTAGTTATAGGCTTGGGGGGTTACAGTGGGTGTGCCTCTCTACACTGCTTTGGCCAGTGGCATCGGATCGCCCAAAAAAGCAAGACAGTACAGAGATCTCTTCACACACATTTCAACAGAAGCTATTAGAGTTAGGAGGACACAAAGCATTTCCTCCCTACACTTCTTCAGCTAGGGTGGCTTGAGATCACCCAAAAAATTCATAGTACATGATATCCTTCTACACTCTCTTCTCTCGACATGGATCAGGTGCACAAGTTCCATTAAATTTACACTTTTGCATTTCGTGCATTTTACATTTGCGTGATTTTACACACTTTCATATATATTTGTATTTTACATAGCATTGTTATACACTTACATACATACATATTTGACTACTTGATCATTTTCTCCTTGTAGGGCTAACCAGTATGAGAAACAAATAGTCAAATTAGGGAGAAACAACAACAATAAAAACAATGTCAACAACAACACTGTTGCCGCATACATGCACACTTTACTAACCATGAAGGTACACTCATACACCGCAACAGATACACATGAATGTCTCACCCTAGGTTCACACTCAACACTTTTCTTTGCACATTTTTCATCTTTCGTTTCCATCGCTCCATCCATCATTTTTGTCATTCCACACTTTTGTCCAGTCCTTCGACACACCTTCTACTATCACTCTTCTTAGTAGCATCAGGTACACATATCTAATCTACTTTATGTTACCGAGCTTTCCAGTTCACCAACATAAAGTGGGGGAAAAATGTAGTCACAAAATAAATGCACTTTAGACATAATATTTAGTCCTAGTCTCATACTACTATTTATAAGGTTCTCTGAGTGAAGAAAGTACTAGCTAACCGTTGTCTTTTGGCCATCTTATTATTCACTTTTATTTCGTCATTCTCGATCTCCGCCACATACATGCCTAATCAGATTTTATCACTTTTTCATTTTATCTTTCACTGGGGCACCCTGGTCCCATAAGGGGCACCTGGATCATTTTTGAACTTTCCCACCACTTTTTGGGAACTTTCTATCAATTTCAACTTCTCATCTTTTTGGTGATCAAAATTTTTGGGGTTAGTCAAAAAATTAGATCAGGAGAACCCTATAAATATAAAAGTTATGCGACAATAATGAAGGGCCATACACTAGGCACTCCTATCATAACCTAAGGTTGCATCCATATAGAGCTCATTTACATCCATATAGCTCATCACAAAGGGATAATCCTAGTACACCTACATCACACAAGTGTAGGAGGGGATCATATTTTATTCAATCCACCATTCAATTTTTTTTACATATAGTTATTTCTTGTTACTTCACAAAGTGCGACTAGCACAAGAGCACCTATAACACATGATTAATACATATGCTAGAACTACATTTGGTTCTGGAATGTAGTGCAACACTTAGTTAGTAAGTTCACTATTGTTGCAGTTGAGGACAGTTTGACCTATTCATTTGCATTATTCTTTTTTTAGGATTTTGATACTTATTGTGGTATTTTTTAGGTATTATATTCATATTGGATTTTCATCGACACCTAGTGCACTCCAACAAATATGATGTGATGCACTGTGAGGGTTTTAGACCACCTTTGAACAAGTTAAACTCAGTTCCAGATATTTTGCATAGATCAGGGTGTCTATTTTACATACCAGAGCACCCGTAGGCTCCTTAGTCCCCTATCCAAGCATTACAGTCTAGCTAGATAGATAATATCCATCCCTTTCAAGGCCTATGCATGGTTGTTCCTGCTTCTTATTTCTCTAGTCACTCGTGCGACACATTCGAATGAGATCCTCTTATCAGTTGAGTCACTTCTTTACTCTTTTTGCATAATAGGGTTTTTACTTTCATTATGTTAGTGGCTTGGGTCATTTCCATATTTACTTACTGCATATATTTTATTTATTTACATGTTGTTTTCTAGATTATATTAAATACTATTATTCCACATCTTAACTAACTTTAGGTAATCACAGAGAGGGAAGGGGGGGTTAAATAGGATATAAACCAACTACCTAAGTTCTCAACCATTGTAACCTTATAATTTAATTAAATTATTAAATCCCACTCTGGTACCATTTTAGGACAAGGGGATAAATCATTCATCAACATTAGTTAATAAACACAAACATAAATGTGTACATAGTAATAAATAAATAAATACACAGAACACCATAACATGAGATTTAATGTGGAAAACCCAAATGGGGTACAAAACCATAGTATAATAATTTCCACTATCTGAGAAACTATTTTTACATCCATTCCAGTAAAAATCCATCCTCACTTCTAGTCCATATATTTACCAGAATCACAGAATAATTCTCAATATGACCAATAGTAATATTTAAATAACCCGAAGGGTTATCACCTTCTTAAGTGACATGGAAAACCCTCCTTCTTAAATCTTAGTTAATTAAATAACCACCTAATACATAGTTTATATTTAAATAATAAGAATATAAGTTATTCTATAATATTTAACTATAAACAAAATATTATGATTCACTTAATAGTATATTTCTAACAAACAATGAGTTCACATGTAATGAGATTTCTAACCTCATACATACTCATTTACACCCAAGAAATATCATACCAACCATGTTTGACCTCATGAAATCCTTCAAATCACTTAGAAGGACTCAAGTCATCACTCAGCTCATTATACCATGCTCCAGGAAAACATAGAACTCAAAAAATCCTTACACTACCAATCAACCTTCATGCTTGACATCTAATTAACACATCATAGAGAATCACATTACCTCATGACACCCTTTTCCATCAATGAAATTGACATAAATTAAAACAAAAACACAAAATGGCCAACATAATTCCATGCAATATTTTCATTCTTATTAACTTGTGGATTCAATGTTCAACAGTGGTTTAAAGATTGGAAAAAAATAGGATCTACAAGAGGAGTATCAATAGAATTTTGAGTAGGATTTTTAGGAGTACCACTTGATGAATAAAAATAGGGTGAAACTAGAGCAAAGTAGTATGGATTAGCTCAGATTTAGTCTTATTTATTTTGCAAAGTTTCAAAATAAGGGTTAGCTATTCCTCTCAATCTATGTAATATGTTATATATTCTTTCAACCAATGTTTTTTGCAATTTTTGATTCAATTCAAGGAAGATTTATGTTTACTCTTTTTATGGGATTGTGGAATTTAAAATCATCCCTTTTTTTATTTTATGATATTTTTATTTTTTTAATTTTGTGGAATCAATAGTGGGTGTTGATATGCTAATTATACCACACAGTAGTCACTAGAAAATATTGGTGAAATAATTTTTCACGTGGTAAAATTAGAGAAATTTCACCAAAAGTGTGTGGGACTATGTCCCTATGCTAGAATGGTTTATATAAATTTATTTAAAATAGGAAAATTATGTACACTATTCTATCAATTAGGGTGGTATTTTGACCAGGGATTTCATAGGTTTAAATCCCTACACCTGTGGATATTTTTTTCTAGAGAGTACAAGGGAGGAAAAATATCATGATATAGGTGTGGATAAAATAGCAAGGGGTTTTTTTTCACAATAAATTAAATAATAGAGTTTACTTTTTCAAAACAATAATATCATCCATGAATTCAATGAGAATATGTCATGAAAATAAACAGGGAATACAACACATAAAGAAAACGTCTCAATGCATAATATTTAACAAGTACATTCTTCATGGAGTGTAGTTGAGATGAAGAGGAAACATAAGAAAAGGAAATAGAAAAAATTGTATCACTTGTTCGTAGAGAGTATGCGAGCTAATAAACAAGAATAACCATCCTTTGAAATGAGGAAACTCTTCATGTCCTTATTCCCCTTATGACTCTTCATTTTCCTAGGAAGTGAGCAAATTATTCCACTTTTAATAAATCAAAAGTGAATTTTACATTTCAAAATTAGAGTTAATTTAAGTGAATATTAAAAAATAGAAGGATCACTTACAATGAAGAATTAGAAAGGAGGGAGAGAAGAGGAGAAATAATGATGAGACCAAAGAAAAAATAATCCTAAAAATGGATGAAGGTGTCTACACCTTTGATGAAGATGCAATATGATGATGTTTAAGATGAAAATTTTACCCATGATGACCTTACACTATGATAAAATGATGAAGGGCTCCAATGAAGATGTTTGAAAAATGTATACACCTAAAATTAGCACTGCTAATCCTCGTGTTTGTCTGTTAGCACTCATTTATTATCACATCACCATAATATTATACATTAAATCCTTATTCTGAGTCTTAATTCCCCCCATTATATTTACTCTTCATAAATATCATTCTACGGCTATAAAATCTTATTTTACCCTCTCCTAAAATCACCCAAACCACTTATAAAAAATTAAATAAAAAATAAAACCAACACTCTCTCAACCATTTATCAACATCCCTAACCCATATAAACTATTCCCAACATACATCCTTTGTCAAAACAAAAAAATGACTCAGGTTAGGAAGTTTTTGCAACCTTTTTCCCGTACTTCCCGGATCGCTAGAAAATCTACCCAATTGTTGGTTATTATCCTTAGTTTACATAAACCAATAGAAACATGTCTTGAGCCTTCAATTAAGGTTAGCTTCCTCTATCTTACCTCAGATCTTGCTCCTCTTCGATCTATTGGCTAGACATTTTTAAAAGTCTTTTGCATTGTAATCCTATTGTACCATAGTGATTCATCAAAGAATCAATTAAGGAATCAACAATATCTTCTTCAATCTTTGGAGGCCATTCAAACATCCAAAAACAAGTCAATAATATTCATACATATACAACCCCTCCTCTCTCGAGTAATGTCACCTTCCTACCTACATTTATTAGCTCAAAAAAGGTACGTACATTTTACCTCTGTACTATTACCTCATTCATTCATCTTTTATAAACTTTAATACATTTTATCTTGTTATTATCAGCCTATAACCTTCTTCAGTAATCATCGAAGATTCTCCTAATCACTAATGACTCAACCCAATCATTGATGATCGTTCCTAATCGCTAGCGATTCCTATCTGTCAATAAAAAAAAACTCCTTATCTCATTCTTTAAACACCCTGATCCCATCGAATATATATTCGTATGCCCTTGCATGTCCCTGTAAAACCCTATCAAACTCCTTTAAGAAATTAATAACAACCTATATGTTATGTAAATTGAATTTATTATCTAGCTCACCTTTTTGAGTGCACAACTATCTACATCTTTTCTCCTTTAAGGAATTTTGTCATCCCGTGACTCCCATTGGATTAGTTATCACCATCATACTATTATATAGTTGTGGATTGTTTCAATCCCTTTTCATTTGAATTTTTGGTTATATCATCTATTTTATCAATTTATCTTATCATTACCATATTGATTTCTTTAACATGGATTGACATCCTTGCAAGTAATTTCATTGACTTTTAGTGATTGGTCTTTTCTAGGTAATCCACAAGATATCTATCTAATCGCATCTTATTCTTAGTGTCTTTTATATGTAGATTATTCCATCAGTTACAACATTAATCTCTCCGGGTATTAGTAAACTGCACACCTTCTGAGGTTGGTTTTGTTGTTATTATTTCACTTCATTAATTTGAGTAGAAAGGTAAAAAAAATTATGAACAATATGGAGCTCTCGGTGGGACCTATCTCCATTTCTTCATTTATTTTATTAAAAATTTAATTTTTAACTTTCTACTTTGCAATCGCCAGTGATCTAGTTAAATCGCCAGAGATTGGGTGAATCACTTTAACTTTGTAAATCACCAATGATCTTTGTGAGTACTTCTGATTTCTCAATCAGTTAGCCTCTAACCTCGCATTCTCTATTTTTTTCTATTCTCTCCCAACATTTTGCAGTATTTTTCTTTAGAGGATGTTTTTTACTGCATTATTGCTAAAAAATTAAAAATTAAAAATTAAAAAAATTAAAAAGGAAGTATTTTTAGGTATGTTTTCCCCCTTTCTTTTTTCTTTCAAACATTGCATTTTTTTATCCTCATTGAAATCAACCATTCTTTTTAGCTTAAAACCAAAGTTGCATCCACTATGATCACATAGATTAATTAAAAGGATTAATTTATTCCATTCACATTATCTTCCTTCACACACAACCAAATCATGTCAAATATTAAACTTGCATTAAACACTCAAACCTAGGTTATAACTATTGAGATTTCATCACTCAATAAGGAAACAAACTTGGTGTTCTGACCGACTATGAATAACCGAATGTCAGTATATTGGCTAAGCACCCAACTCACTTTTCGCTACGGGACCATGAAGTGAGGGGGTAAGCCCTAATTCTAGGCCCCGTACTATCCCTAACACATATTTGGTCCTCACGTACCTTTAGGTATATCAAGGAATCTATCCTTTGATAAAACTTAAATCAACCTTAGTAAAGATAATTAAAATTCCCTTTGACCCTCTTCCTTCACATCAAAATTTTAATCAAGATAATTAAAATTCTTCTGCTTGACTTGTTAGCTATATTTGTATCTCTCTCTAGGGATTTTTTTTATCATCCTTGGTTGACTATCATTTAATATGGGTCAACACTCTATATCAGCATATTCATTTTCCTATTATGCTTCATCCACAAATTTTCATCCCAATCAATTTAAAATATCCCCTACGGAGGATCTAGTCCTTATCAATCTTATAAAACTATCACATCCCACTCAACTTCACTTATCTCTGACATCTTTCAAGAACCGTCTAGACCATCATTTGTCTCTTATGGAACCTCTACCTTGGAGCCAATCATACAACCCCATCTAACAACTCTATGAATATTATTTACATCCAAACTAAATCCAAACTATCGTTCCTAAGCTCATGTCCATTATATCCCATCAACCAATACTTTTCACATTCCATCCTTCATCACAATCTTATCAGAGTATTAACATCCCCCATCTATTATCCAATCAACCTATCTCAACTTTAATACCTCTCTCTCTACCTCAGAAATCCCAAACCCATATGTGCATCCATACTCATCCTTTATAAACCCCTATTATCCAAAAAGCACAAGATGCTCAACATTTTTCCACATCTCTTTACCACAACCTACTTTAAAAATGATAAATTCTCAAGCTATCCCTTATAAACAATGGCATCAATCCCATCCAAAATAAAAGCATCCTCCTCCACATTATCATTAATCAAATCAATCACATGATCATCCACACTCACTTGGTAATTCCTTCACATCTAATTCTACAAATGATCATGTATAATATATCTTTAAAAAAATAGAAAATTTAGAGGCCACTACCAAGAGACCCAAACATTTTCTCACATATGATCAAGTTTTTAATAAACCCATCCATCCATCAGTATCATATAAATCATATTGTCTGTATTAGGAATTAACCGAATTTACCATTTTCCATGGGCAGGAGGATCCTCAGTAATGCATACTATCCTTTATAAATTTGGGTTATCTCATTATCCACGATCAAGATCTCGTACTTAGAACTTTTCCTATGTCGCTGGTAGGACCTTCCTTGGATTGGTACAAGTCCCTCCCTTGAAAATCTTTTCTCTCTTTCACACAGCTAGCCATGTTATTTTACGATCACTTTGTTATAAACGTTACTCAAAAAATCACCACTAATGATCTTTCTCCTATCAAACAATCTAAATACGAATCCCTTGTCAAAATTTTCATTAGGTGCAAAAGAATTATTAATCAATTGACCTTCTCACTTCCTCAATCAAAACTAACAGAGGGTTTTTCTTCATCTTGTTCTTATCACATCTCATCCAACCTCTAGATACACACTTTCCATACTTTTGACAAATCCTTCGACAAGGATAGAAAGTTAGAAATCAAGGAAGTCAAAGAAGACTGTCTCGATCCTCAAAATACACATGTATCCTCTAATTCTCCTAGGTATTCCTACGAGCCAAATGATACTACCACATAGGTGTCCATCTCTTGTCCTCCTCACCCAACACCCTTTATAGACTTGGTCCATATAGATACTGCACATCCCTCGAGTCACATTATCAACACTATTACATATGATTTTCTATATGACGATACCCATTCATCACAAATGCTTCCTCTTGAAATATCAGAACACCTATATCCTCTTTTTGATGGTCCTCGCACATTGATGTCACATGTGTGCATTGTCAGATGATCCATTACCTCCTTAAAACCCTTAAACACCCCCTTGAAGACCGTTACTAAGGAGGCATTCATAATCAAAGATCTCAACATCCAACCACAATTTAAACTAATTGAAGAATTGGACAACTCACATTAACATAATTCACCACAATTATCTATAGAAAAAACATCTCCCTCATCCGAATCAAACCCAATCCTATCCCATGATACTCACCATCTAGTCCAGAACATTGTCCTGATTCAAACAATATATAGTCAAATGCCATCACATCCATGGACTCACCCTCGTCATCTTAGAAGAGGCCTTCTCATAAATCTGAAGTAAACATTATAAAATTGAAACACTTCACATCCCTCACCTCATCTTCATCAATTTTTATAAAACACCATCCTTATCCTAAAACTAAATTTACAAAATCAAAACTAACATCATCGAGGGCCTCAAATTTACCATCCATTTTTTGTCCCCATCCTTTATCTCAATATCATATCAGACATCCGTACTCCTTCTCATCCATAACTAACCCCTCCTTGTCTATTTTAGGAGCTCATCCATCATCCAATCTTATCAATACCACATATTATCTCTTTTGGGGCCATATCCTCTCTCTTACCAACCTCACAACACCCCTATGATTTTCCAACACCTTAAAACATATGTGCATCCACACCCATCCAAAAATAAAATACGTCCTACTAAGCATTCTCGTAAATTAAAATCATGATTTGTTAATCCAAATCCCCCAAATGGGACTTATATTGACATCCTTGATAGGATTATGTATGCTTCTCTTATCACATTATTACTAATATAAACACCCAACCCACATATTCAAAAACCTAATTGGTATGATCAAAATAAAACATGTCCCTATCATAGAAGCCCAGATCATAGCACAGGGAGTTGTAAAGTGCTTAAAGCCATAATCAAATGACTTTTCCTCATCGATGATCTTCTCTCAGAAGAGGACTATCCTAATATATAATCAATATTATCTACACCTCCACCCTTATTAGTTTCCTTACCAACATCTACAGGAAAAAGGGGACATCCTCAATCTTATATTATTAAACCTTTGTCAGACACCTCTTCAACACTTTATATTGATCGTCTATAAATTTTCTTAATGAACACATCTTCCCTTGAATATATTTAAATATATTCAATATCCATGCCCAAGTCACTGACAAGGGTTTATCCTCAATCAGATCTCAAGAAACCTTTATCATGTGTCTTCTAATTACCTCCCAGTGATGGTCCCTCATCTCAAATAAGTATGCTTCACCCACCCACGTGAACATGGAATCGTCATACATGAAGAGAACAAAAAATCAAAGCTTCTTCATCTACCCCTCATCATGAATTATCTTCTCATATCCCATTCAAGTTTTCAATGAATCCATTCTCAAGGGATCCTTTATTTACCATATACTCAATCAATCAAGATAAAAAAAATCCATCATCCTAATCTGAAAGTTGTTTTTCATTTCAGCGGATGTCATCTCTATCGATATTGTAATGCTAGGGGGACTCCTCTCTACTAAGAATTTGAAAATATTACCTTACACATTCCCCTAAGGCATCTTCACCAAACCTATCCTATCAATCTAATAAAAACGTCACAACTTTGGAAAGAAGTAAATGTGAAAAGTTTTACCCTAACTAGATGAGTCCATATAGTGTAGGTCAAGCTTTAAATTCCTTGGACTGAAGGGCTTTCTAATTTTAACACATTAATTATCATTATAGAAGTCACATATAAGATCTTACTCCACCATCAATCATTCATATTCTCGTCGTAATGATTTGAAAGCATGTGGTCTTATGTCACTATCCTAAAAAAACTTTAAATATGAGCATCATGGGTCTATTCATCACATATTTCAAATGGATAAGTTTCTCCTTAGCAGGACCCCCAAAATCATTATATTCATCTACCTTAACTACCAACAAAAGATAATTCATGTGGCACAAATGTGTAGTTCATATACATATTCCTTCCTCTCCTGGAAACAGTCTATTAGGGTTTTCCCTCAGCTCAAAGTAAAGTCAAAATATCTATGGATGCTTCTTATCAAAAATAATAAAGAGATCCCTTGAAGGATAGCTAATGAAAATAAAAATCATATTTTCAAAAGAAAAACCTTGAATTGATCCCTTAATGGAAAAATACCCATCAAGATCATAGACCAGTCCCTTGAACGAAATGTTTTTGTAAAACTCAAAAATCAAATTTAAAATTGAAAATTGTAGACTACTACCTCGAAGGATGCCTACCCATGTAAAAATTATTCCCACATCGATCAGCCTTCAAATGTTCAAATATCAAAACATCCTAGGAAATCTTCTTGCATTTATCATCTTTCCCGCAAAATAAACTTCCCGCATCGATCAATTTGCGTCAAAATCAAAATATGTATAGCTGGTGCATCCTTTTATGAAACTCTCTAAATAAGAACCTACTATCCAGAACAACCTACATATGTCAACTCTTCTCATTTCCTAGGAAGGTATACATTTCACTCCCATCTATATCCAATATCCTGCACACAAATACCCATTGTTAGTCAACTATTAGCATTTACTGTAAAGGCCAAAACTTCAAGAGACTTCACTCTGTTGTTTTCCACCACATTTTTATCAAATCTAATAAAAATCAATCATTCCATGTTCTTTTATTAACCATGGTTAAGAAACATTTTGACAAACATGAAAATCATAATAAAATCAATATCAAATAACACATCTTGTATAAACCACAACTTTAACATTTTTTAATCATGTCAGCTCAACATCTTTCAATATATCTATCATCAATTTAAAATCTATTAATATCCATACAATCATGATCACATCTCAATATTATATCATCACATCAAAATAAAATCATAAATCATAAATCAATCATGTTGGAGTCTAAAAAACTCTATGTATCATGAATCTACATCAAATCTAAGCTTCACAAAGAACCGTCTACATCAAAACATTGCATCTACTTAGTTAAACTGACATATGTCAATCGGTTTCCTCCTCAAGGACTACACCCCTAAGTACCATTAGGAAACCTATATACCCATTTATCAAAACTCTTTTGCATCGTTAAGTCATATGTTAGTAGGACGTGAACCCTTTAGTTTCTGTATCAATGGAATTCCTTGCCTCATAATCCCACCTTTGTGGAAACATCAATTTTTGGTCCTTTGACCTCATCCAACCATCATCTTGTCGCCATTAAGTCATATATCTATAAGACATGATCCCTTGGTCCCCCCTATCACTTGACTTCCTGGCCTCTTAATCTCACTTTTTCTAAAACATCAAATTTTGATTCCTTGACCTCGTCAAATCATCATTTTGTAACCATTAAGTCATATTTATATAGGACACGAACCCTTTGGTTCCCCTATCACTTCACTTCTTCATCCCATAAGTTCATTTTTGTGGCAACATCAATCATTAGCCCTTTGACCTCCTGAAATAATAATATTTTCCTTGAACATTGTTAAGTCATTTGTCTATAGAACACGAACCCTTTGGTTTCCCTATCGCTTCATTTTATAATAACACCTATGCTATTATTTTCATTCTTGCATCTTTCCATCTATATCTTTCAAACTCATGATTGATTCCATTTTACGTCATCAATCCCTAGTTTGAGGGGGATCTCCTCATCATATAATTCTACATCTTTCACATCCTTATCTATTGTATCTTATTTTTATCTTGCGGCTTACCTACACCAAACCACTCAACAAAAAGGGGAAAATGTAGACACCTAAAATTAGCACTTCTAATCCCTGTGTATACATCCTGTACCACCCCTTCATTATCACATTGCCATCATATTATACATTAAATTGTTATCCTAAGTATTAATTCCCCCCATTATATTTACTCTCTGTAAATATCATCCTAATCCTGTAAAATCCTATTTTACTCTCTCCTAAAATCACCCAAACCACTTAAAAACCAAAAACCTCTCAACCATTTAACAACATCCATAAACCATATAACTTATTCCCAACATAAATGATTTTTCAAAACAACCAAATGAATCCATTTGGGAATTATTGCGAACATTTTCTCATACTTCCCAGAGTGTCGAAGACTCTACCCAATCACCAATGATTCTCGTTTGTTGAAATAAACCTATATAAATGTTTCTCAGGCATTCATTCGAGGTTATCATCCTTTATCTTACCTAAGATCTTACTCCAATTCAATATCTTGGTTGGACATTATTCAAATGCTTTACATTATAACCATGTTGGACCACAGTCCATCACAACATCAATCAAGGCATCAACAATCTCTTCTTTAGCCTTTGGAGGTGATTCAAACATCTATAATAAATTCAACAACCTTTCTTCATATTCAACCCATCCTCTCTTGGGTAATGTCACCTTCCTACCTATATTTACAAGATCAAACAAGGTAAGTACCTTTTCCATCTATATTATTATCTCATTCAGTATTATTTTATAATATTTAATCAATTTATATCATCATTATTAGTTTGTATGCTTATGTAGTAATCACCGACGATTCTCCTAATCATCGACAATTCATCCCAATTACCAGCAATCAACCCTAATCACCAGTGATTCCTATTTGTTAAGAAAACCAAAACCTTATCTCATCCTTTAAACGTCATGGTCCCATCAAATATCTCTTCTTTTTCCTTTACAGGTCCCTTTCAAACCTTATCATGCTCCTTTAAGCCATCTATAACAACTTATCATTTATCTAAATCAAATTTATCATCTATCTCACCTTTGTGAGTTCACAAATTTTTACACCTTTTCTCCTTTGATCCATTTTTTTATCCCTAGAATCCCATCAGATCAGGTATCACCATCATATAGTGTTGGACCGTGTCAATTCCTTTGGTTTTGCATTGTTGGCTATATTATCTATTTTATGATTTTATGTTATCATTAAATCAAATTGATTTCTTGAACTTAGATTGACACCCTTGCAAAGAAGTACATTGACTTCTGGGGACTATCCATTTTGAGGAAATCCATTATATATATATATATATATATATATATGTAATCCCATCCTCTTCTTAGTGTATGTTATCTACAAGTTCCTCCATCGGCAAAAAAAGGAAGGATCTATCATCCATCACCTACAACATTCATATCTATGGGTATCGGTAAACCATGCACCTTCTGAGATAGGTTTTTTTATTGTTTCACTTCATTAATTTGAGTAGAAAGGTAAAAACATATCTAAACAAACACTTTTCCCCTTTTGAAGAGTCAAGAAATGATGAACCTCTGCAACATTGCTTGAACAAACTAAGAAGAAGGGTGATGAACAATTGGTGATTAGATCACCAAGAGTATGAAAATATAATTTCCCTCAATGAGACAATCCTTATGATCCTTAAGAAACTTCAACATATTCATGATCAATCATTCCAATAAGGAGAGTTTCATACATTTTTCTCACATAAGCATGATCAAGATTTTGCACCTGCAGGAGCACTGTTGATGAATGGAACATGAGACCAAATCCTTTAACTTCCCAAGAAACAGAAGAATAATGAAAGCAAAAAAAATTTTATCCTCTTTTTTATTATGAATTCACTATTTGATGAAGTGAAATAGCCTTTAGGACAAAATTGGCACTTCTTCCAGTTTGGCAGTTTACTATCACCGCATCGGGGAATGCATGATTTTTCTTGAAAACCAAGAGAGAATTTCTTCCTAGTTCCATAACCATTAGATAGTGAGTGAAGGAATGACATCTGATAATTTTTATCTTATTTCACCCATTTACTATTTTTTAGCATATTCATCATTATTGTCCAATTTTAGCCATTTTTTGTCAGTCTTGTAAATTTTTGAAATTTAGAGTGCCTCGAACATGGGGGTATGAAATGAAGTATATCAATGAAATTTTTTATTAGACTTAATATTTTTAGTAAGTATTACTTAAAATATAAATCAGTCTTCTTGGTTCCGTATTTGAACGAAACAACTTGCAGATTTTTTTTTTTTTCATTTCAGACCTTTGCTCATATTTTTAGAGGATTTCAATGGCCATATTTGTGTAAATATGAGAAATGAGTTTTTTTTGCTGAAAATTTCAAGGGGATGTATAAAATAGCATTTTTCATTAATAGATACATGTAAACACTCCTCTTAAAAGCATTTTTTCAAGGAGTCTTTTTACTCCAAATCTCATAGAAATCCAAGGAAGGTTTTGTGAGATATGAGCAAAAGTGTGTTTTTAAGCATGAGGAATTTCGAGAATTTTTAATAGTATAAAAAATGAGGGAAAAATGAGGGATTTAAAAACGTCAATAATGAGTCATAATTCACTAAGTATGAACTTTACAGCTTCCCTCACTCATAAAACTATTTAATCCATCACTTGACTCACAATGCTTAACTAATGTTAACTAGAGACTCGTGGATAGAAGAATGGGGTTAAATGTTTAAAAATGGGTTTGAGATGTCCCCATGTCCCTTTCTAAATTTATTAAGGTAAAAAATAACATCACTACATAAAAATTTGCCAAGGTTGGAAGTAACATGAATGGGGGCCAACAAAAGTCATGACAATGAGTGGAGAACAATTGCCTAACACTTCAAGTTGTGCACTTAAGTGAAAAAAAAATCCTCCACCTGGTGGTGCACTTCTTTTTACCCCATGTCCCTTTGGAAAGTGTATAAATTGACATTACCTCCCTCGAAATGTGCCACGAGTTTTCTTTTGAATAGAAAGGGGCCATATTTGAAAGGTGAAGTTAAAAACATGCTCTAACCACTTAGTTGGTGTTGAAATATTCACATGGTGGTGCACTTTTGTGTCCTAAAAGTATCTTTGGGAAAGGGGAAAAATCAACATCAGCCTTATATAAATGAACCATGGATCATGTCATCATGAGAAGTGGTTAGGTGGGTTAGGAT
The DNA here is from genome assembly GCA_019776745.2 of Taxus chinensis. NCBI lineage: Eukaryota > Viridiplantae > Streptophyta > Pinopsida > Cupressales > Taxaceae > Taxus > Taxus chinensis. The sequence continues at coordinate 810,415,630 of CM034149.1, forward strand.
AGTGTAAGACATTTTCTAACAAGAAAGTCATCATTTACATGATGAAAACTTCCCCACCACCATCGGGAGAATTTTCTTTCTCCCCCATATCCCTTTCGCAAGGGTTTAAAGGGAAAAAGTGTCATCGGGTGTATTTTAGTGTGCTTTTTGAAGAAATGGATGCTTGCCTTCACTAAGCACTGCCTAAAATAGCCACTTGGACACATGTTCTCGCCACCTAAGATAGAAGTAGATTCTCCATGGAAAATATTATATGATTTTGACTCAAAAATTGATGATGATAAAATTCCCATCATTTTAGGAAATAATTCTTCCTGCAATTTTAAATTTACCCCCATTTCTAATTATGAACAAACCTGTGTACCGATGAAAGATACTACCACTGAAGTTTTTGATGATAAAATAAATAAATAACACCTTTGATATAGAGAGGGACTCATATATGTCACATTCGAATTTGAATCAACCCATGAATTTCCATGGAACACTCATAATATTTAGTTGAATCTTCACCAAGATTGAGAATCTTCACCTATACTGTCTGACCAATATCTAGAAATATTATTAAAAACAATTCTTGAAAATTTTCACACTATAAACTATGAATTATTATCTTTCTAATTATTATTTTATAACATTTTGATTCATCACGAGGCTCCTCAAATCTTTGAAACCTGAAAGGATTCTTATTAAGAAAATGTAATCCCCATCATTGACTAAAAAATAATCCGGTTTTGAACATGTAATTCCTGAGGTTCCAAATATTTCCTAAATTGACATATAATACTTTATGGAACAATGTTTCTTCCCTAAAAAATCCCAGGTGGGTTGTGCATCAATAATCAGATTCTGAGTGGTGTCCACCAGTGTGAAAAATCCTAACACATAGGCCTTTTGAGGCCTCTAGGAGCAATTCCTTCTTAATGGCTTTGAATTAATTTTTGAATCAATTCCCTACAAAAGAAACAAACTTGAAAATCAATTTATCAAATACCTCCTCTCCATTATGACCGTAACATATTAACTGCATCGGTTGGAGGTTAGGTTCACATCGTCCAAGAGAGGGATTTTCAAATGAGGTATACGTTGTAATAATAAAATTGTTGATTTTTTATACAAGAAAATTTTCTTAAAAAAACATACATACATACATATATAGATATAGAGGGAAGATTCCTTAAATTACAATCATCAACTCGGCACACAAAAGAAAAGGATTAAGAAGTATTACTTCAAATTGTATGTCTTGACTAATAGAATTTATGGAATGGAAAAACTTCGACGCCATAAAAAATATTCAATATACAAAATTAAAAATATGTTGAAAATTATTAACAATATATGGTTAGTAAACTTTGTTCTTAAAATAAGTTTGTATGATTCACTATTATGAAAGGAAAATCACTGAAAACAATATACAAACAAAGTTGATGTGAAATGAGTATTAAGAATAACATTGAGTGAAAATAGAATCCTAAGTAGGCTGTAATTAGCTCAATCCTTTAAGCTAAGTCACAAAATCAAATCTACAAATCTACAGAGATGATTTTTTCATTCATCATTAAAATAAAGTCATTGTAAATACAAAATCTTGTTTTGTCTCATCCTGTCATGAAAAAAAAAATTCTTTAAATTAGATTCGTAAATTGAAAAACGATATTTGTAAAATGCATTTATTGAATTTTTTGTGCATATTGTTCATAAAACAATAGTATTATATGATTTTATATTATGATTTGTATGCAATCAAGCATACATTTTCCTTTTGGTTATATAGTCAAATAGAAAATGCATAATGTTTTTCTTTGAAGGTTAATTTTGAATGAGAATGGTATGCCTCCTCCATTGTCATTAAATTGTAAGTTAATTCAAATCCTTATATATTATCAAGAAATATAGCATAAGATCTGCAATAGAATCTCCTCTTTTGTATTTTTCATAGGTCACCTAACCATTGACACACAAATATTCTTCAATATACCCTCTCCCACCTCAAAAATTTCAGCAAAATAATCCAGTTGAAAATTTATATGCTCTAATTTGTGTGTACTTGTCAGCAATATATGTAAAAAATATTCATTATTTCTTCAAGTCATGAAAAAAATATCTCCAAGTTACATAAAACCGTAATGAGAAAGAAAAAAGACTTTTTCAAAATAATTTTGTTTGGTTTTGGATCACGATTTTGGCACGCATTGAGAAACGAAGTTTTTTCAATTCATACCTTTATTATTTTTGGATGACAATCATAGTAAAACTTTAGTCTAGATAAAATCATCTGGGAAGCTTGTGTTGTAAGGTGGATTTCGAATCCTTCTTTTGTTCAGTGAAAAATTGAACTGACACAATCATAATGAGTAGATCCAGAAATGTGACTGTCATTTGAACCCTAGTCATCACATTGTAGTTCTGTCAACTTCTTCGGCATCATTGTAGATAGAAAAATAGAGGTAAATTTACTCTTGGTGAGTTAAAGTTCAGAAAAATAGTTTTTCGAACCCATATTCTCGGCCATTTGGGCCAATATTAAATGTTCATTTAACTCAATGCAATATTAGAAAACTATCACCAAACCTTCTCCTAGCCAAATAACTATTGGAAATTCTACTAACACTATTACATGACCATATATAACTCCTTTATGTTGTTTTTGGTAAAAATTATGTGTCAGTAATATGATGTTTTTCTCTCTTCCCCTTTTTCTCTCTCTAGTTTGATAACAAAAAGAAACTATTTCTGTGATTTTTACTCTCATATGTTTCATACAAGTATTTGAATTTATTTACAAATGAAATAAAACATTTATTTTAATAAATTGTTAGTTATAGGGGAAACCATGTTAGCAACCTTCTGGTTGACCATGTTTACATTAACTTGGCAAGTTGCAGGTAGCGGAAGTAGGAGTAAAATGGATGTGGAAAATATAAATTTAATGATTATTACTGAAAATGTGTAATCAAGATGGAATTAGATTAGAATTTGAATTTAGCAATAGTACTTGTATTATTAATGAAATAAAAATTCCTTTCATTGTGTACTTGTGTTAAATAGTGTAATGGGAAAATGTTACTTGTAACCTTAGAATTCAAATTTATTACCAAATAGAATATTTTGTTAATTGTGGTGAGTCCTCATTGTTTTGTATATTGTTATGGTGGTGAGGTAACACTTGAAAAGTATTTTTGTTGGAAGCATGTAAAGAAACAAGTTGTTCATTTATAGTATGAACTGTGATGTTGCGTTCAAAACTTCATACCCCCTTTCCCAGCATGAATAAAAAATCATGTGTTTCCAACATAATGTAGTTACTGCACTAATCATCATGTATAGCATTTTTAATAGTATTTTGTAGATAGGAAAGATAATATTTAATCAATAAGATGTTGCAATAACATTCAATATGGATTTTTCATGGTTGTCTTATAAATTCCCTAAAATCATGTTTCCTTGATGAAATAGCTATGGTCAAACATTCCTCTTCCCAAGGTAAACTATGTTTCCTCTAGGTTATTTGGAAAACTTGATGGTGCACGAGACAAAATATTTTCAATATGGAAAGTGGTTATTTCATTAAAGGGTGCTATAATTCCATTTGAATTGTTAGCATGTTTGGTTAGTATAATCTCTAATTTTTAAAAAATTATTCCCTACCAACTATCGTAATGAACAAATCCTAACCTTCATGAAATAAACCACTTTCAACTCTAGAGCAAGATAGTGGCGCGTTATAGGTGTTCTGAGAAAAAACTAATTATACGTATCAATTTCACCACATGAAATCAATGTCTAAAGATTTAATTGGAAGGGCAATTGGTCTCTTTAACTAATTAACAAAGGATAACCATTAAGTGTGAAACCGTCATGAGATTAGAATACCATTGTTTTCCTACTACTTACTCATAGAGGGTCATGTTCCTGTTTAATCAAGATGAAATTAGTCTCAAAACTTCTTAATAGGATTTCAATTGTTGAAACATAAATGTATATTTCGTACTTCTTGGAATGGTGTCCTAGGGAAACCTTACATTGATATTTGTGGAGTTTCTTTCTATCTTATAATATGTCTTGTAATACTTGGGTGGTCTAATATTAAAACAAACTTCTTGTGTGGGACTATGTCTTTTAGAGCTCCTAAATCTCTAAACGGAAAACTAAAGCTTCATGACTTTACTTTTGTCTTTTAAACAATGTTAGTGAGTAACATAACTACACAATGTAAAGCTAGAAAGAATACAAATTAAATATAATAACCATATAAATGTATGGTCTCTTATAACATAATCATCATGACTATTATCTAGTGAATAAAATGCAAACATTATTCTAGTACGAATGAAAGAAAAAGGTGTTGATCTTAATGAGCTAACACAAAGATGAGTAACTCCTAAATTATAAACGATAATGGATGGTTTCATGATTATTATAAGGGAGGCAATATGGTGTGTTAACACAATAAAATCTAATGAGAAATCTAAATCTTTGGACCTATATGAATTATTGTTAAGAACTCAATCTTTCTTTCTTGCAGTCCCTTTTTACTTGAATTAGACTACGCTCGGATGAGTGATTGTGGTTTAGAAGTTTGCCTCAGTTGAGGAATGAGTGTTCTCATGAACGTTGGGTATCATAAACTATTATTTTTATGAATGAATTTGAACAATAAAAAGGTTATTCATGAAGTAGGTGCATAGTTAGGGTTGGAGTACCTCATCTTTGTCTTCTTTGAGGTTGTGGTTTTTTACTTTCACTTTAGTTCAATGAACGTATGAAATGCATAGGTACTATCAGAACTTGCTCAATTGAGGAATGTAAATATAAATGGGTCTAATTGTGACCATAGTGGTAAATGGCCATAGATACCTAATACATGTACCATCCCAAAGGAATTGTTATGCCACACTTGGGACGGATCAAACAAGGTAATGTTTGTAAGTTTGCATTGAATATTGGGTGACAATGACACCTCAAGGATTAAGGGATAGTACTTTTATACTCCTAAGCAGGGATTTAAGTCTCTTTATCAATAGTATGTGGAATAAATCTCCTTTAAAATATATGTGAATCGTGTGTTTACAGACCTCGAACAATTGAGACACACATATATGGTATTGTATGACTTTTCTTCATTAACTTTTGTTGTGGAATGAGTTAGAATTTTACGAGAGAAATGTAACTTAAATGATGTTTGGTCTTGCTCCGAGAGGACTTCCTATATGAATCCATGTGGTATATAAGTGATCGTCTCTTCAACCTCTGCATGTGTCAGTTTTGTATGAAGGATCTCTTACAGATGATTGTTTTGGTTTTTTCGTGGCATTGGTGGACTTTTGCCTACTTAGTGTAAGTGCAGTGTGCATTCTAAGTCATGATAGATTGACTTACTGACTTGGACCTAACTGTTGTGTCATGAATCAAATTTGACTTTCTGTTTTGAAAGGGATAACATGCAACAAATTATGGAATGTGTGTGGTTTTGAGAGCCATGATGCATGTAACTGTGCTTTTGCAACGATATTACTCCTAAATCTAAAAAGATGTGGTGCATACAAAAGTATAGTGGTACACCTTGGGTACGTTGATTTATTGCAAAGGAAAGTGTTAGTGTTATTTGTGTTTGGTGAGTTGGGTTAGTGACTTTGGTGTTGCAATTATAAATTATAAAAATGAAATAAAAAATTGTCAATTTTTAGCTGGTAAAATTGTGGGTATATATATATGTTAGTAATCATTGCTTCAATGGTATGTCTTAATTAATAGAATTTACGGAAATGAAAAACTTCGACACCACACAAAATCTTTGATATAGAAAAACAAATAGACGTTGAAAACTCGAGCACTATACAAAAGATATGGTTGGTAAACTTTTGGTCGAAAATACTTTTGTTTGATTCACTATTATGAATGGAAAACCAGTCAAAACAATATACAAACAACTAGTGATGTGAAATGCCTATTAAGAATAGAATCCTAAGAATGCCGTAATTGGCTCAAACCTTTAAGCTACGTCACGAAATCGAATCTACAGAGCTGTCTCTTTTTCATCGAACATCGAAATAAAATCATTGTAAATACAAAATCTTTTTGGATTTGTAAATTGAAAAAGATTTTTCCAAAATGAATTTCGTATTGCGTATTGTTCGTAAAACATATGATTTGTACGTAGCCAAGCCTACGTTTTCCTAAAATGTATAATGTTCTGCTTTGAATAGTTCAACGAAAATGGTAAGTCAATTCAAATCCCTCGATATTCTCAGGAAAGATCGCATAAGATCTCCGATAGAAGCTTCTCTTTTGTATTTTTCCGAGGTCACGTAACCAATGGCACACAAATATTCTGCAATATACCGTCTGAGGTCTCCCACCTCCAGAATTTCGACTAAATAATTCGGTTAAAACTTTCGATGCTCTAATTTGTGTCTACTTGTCCTAAATACATGTGAAAAATCTTCAGTGTTTCTTCGAGTCACCTATAATATCTTTCGATGTTAGATAAAACCATAATGATTTTTTTTTTTTAAAAAGACGTTTTCAAACGTCTCTCCCGGACCACCCTAAAACCTAGAAATAATCTATCCATACAATTTACTCCGAAGAAAATGAAATAAAGAGTTAGCGGTCGCATAACTCTTTTAAATATTGCTTATAAAATTTCGTAGCAATTTATATCACAATTACATAAAATCATAACGAATTTAAGCTTAAGATTTAAAATATAATTACAATTATTGATAAAATTAATTAATTTAAACAAAGTTAATTATTTATAGATTTTGTAAAACAATTCTTGATTGTTCTAGGAGAAAATTTTAATATTGTACAATTGAAAGTAGTAGAAACGGCTTATGATTTAGGAATTTTTGTTGTAATCATATAAACGTCATATTGTCGATGTTGTACTGATCTAGGTCGGAGTCACTTTTTTGTATAGCATCTACTATGTACTGAGTGTGAATATTTGATCATTAATTACACCCTTTGGGTGACGCTTGGCCAACCTCTTTACTTATGGCAACTTCCGCAGGAAATACATCATTTCACATACGAAACACCCTCAAATCTCTCAAAAATATGGAAACAAAACACCCCCGCATATTTTTTAGAAATCAATTCACGAGGTAATGGTTCTCATCCTAGTACCCCTTCTCTTGATATCGTATTGGATTAACCTGAATTCGATAAAGCATGTACTAGGTTTGAAAGTTTCCCTCTAGTTAGTTATTTTACTAATCATGTCCACTTTGAAGTTATGCTTGAATAGTGAGTTCACATCCAATGGCAACGCCACGATTTTAAGCATCTAGTAGACCAAAACATGATCAAAAGATTCTTCGTCTTCTATTTTACTAAACTTGAAGACTACAACTCCAATTTTAATCATGGATTATGGTTCATTTGAAGCACCATAGTCATGTTTTCAAATTGGTCAAACAAATTTCACATTTTAGAATAGTCTAAGCGTAAAATACCTATTTTGGTGGAATTTTTAAGGCTTCAAATCCCTGCTTAGTGTTCTACTTAGAAAATTACACAATCACACATAAAATTTATTTTGTAAGAATAAGCTAATATATATGTTTCTTTTCTCAAAAATAAGATATGTGTGGAAATTAAATTAGATAAGTTAATTGAAGGAAACCATTAATATTCATGTAGGTGAACCCTAATGTTCATAGTGGGTGTTTTATATCAACCTATTAAATACATGTTTCTGATATCAATCTTTGTTATTGTATGATTTTATAATGCCATTTAGTGGCATACATGTGGCCATAATTAGTTAAAAAAATAATTATGAATAGAAAATCAATCAACTCCCCTGGTAATGGTTACATAATACCTTTCAATATGAAAAACTCTTGAGCCGCTTGGGGCACTGCCAAACTACCTGTTATTGTGTATAGACCCACATCTATGTATGGAATACTTGATCTAGTATAATAAATTAATCCCTTCACACAACCTACGACTCCAACCACCTCTTGAGCCTTGGAATCCATTTTCACTTTGTTTCCCTCCCAAGCTTTTGTTTTCTGCACACAAGCATGGGAACCTAAATTTGAGTCAAACCCTCGATATTCCTCTAATAATATTATATTATTTGACCACAAGGCTTTACATTAGAAGTATAGAATCCTATCGTCTTCTGGAGAAGAACAGTCTATCCTAGATAAACATCATTTGTTACAACTCAATGAATTTATGGAATGTAATAGTGTCTATGCTAATATGTTTGCATCCCTCTAAGATCTAGTTGAGTTATTCGATATGAACCTCAATGGTATTTAATGAATGTACACTATCGAAATATTTTAGGTCTTGCTAAATGAACATGCATCTATATGGTAATCAATATTTGTCAGCATCTCAATAAATTTGTTTACTTCCTGGAAAATTTAATCCTGTGACTTTTTCTCCATTTGGTTAGGTGTCATATGTTTGATATCTAGTCAAAACCATGGAAGATGCATTTTCATGACATTTATTTCATGAATTTTCAACTCTACCAATCAAGTCATGTGGACCCTCTTTTAATTTGATGATTGTATTCTTGTGCTCGCCAACATTTATCCTACCAATATAATGTTGCATAAAAAAGGTAGCTATTTAGATGGATGAGAATCTTGATCCTTAAATCCCATTGGGTTATTTGTGGGGATTTCAACATAGCTGAATCATAAAAGGACAAAGTCGGCTACTATCTAATGCACTAGTGTGCCAGTGAAAGGAAATCATAGTTTTATGTGAATGAAAATAGTTGTATTTTTAATCCCAGCCACCATGAATAATATTTTTTATGCTTCCTAATGGGTTGATTATTCCAACATTAGTGAAGGATAAAAAATAGTTATCAGGATATTGGATTGTGCATTGTAGGACTAACATGAATTTTTTTGGTCTTCTCCTATGAAAAGGGCCTCTTTATTTTTTTCACTAGAGGAGTTACCTTATCGTATCATCTCTTATTTTATTTTGTATTGAATATACCTCCACCTAATAGAGAAAAAAATATCTATTTTATCTTAACATAACCCATCTTAAACATGACAAGACGATGGGACATATTATTCGACTTTGGATACATTGATTGGTGGAATGGAAAAATTTCCTACACCACATCCTTTGTAAAAAATGTATTGCAGGAAAGAGGATATTTACAAGAAGTGTGTGAATAAAGCAACCTCTTATATTTTTTAAATACATTAAAAATCCCATGATGGTTCATCCTTAAATATCAATCTCAAAACCCATGTTACCTTCTGAATTACAAGGTTTAGGTGGAAGAGGTTTGCAAAATTTTTGGTCTTGGAATTCAGGTTTGTATACCCTATCTAAAATTTGTGGTCCTGAAATTTCCACTCTCCTTTTCTCCAAGTACGATTCCAATATAATTAATGTCATTATTTATAATAATAATGATATAAATATTCATTTGCCTAATCTTTTGGGTGCCTTTGTCCATCATTATTATATTCTTTATAACAGTGAAGATTAATGATTCAAGAACATCATGAGATAATTTGGAAATTACACATCATTCAAATTTTAGTGTTGGATTACACGCACGGTATATAGAGGCTAGTGAGGAGAAAGAAGCACACTAAAATATATGGGTGATTCCATTTACATGCATGAATTCTTTATGTTAATTTTGTAACTATGAGGTTGTATTCATGATAAATTTCTAGCATGCAAATTTTTTAATTTTGGTCATGACAACCAAACCCACACTTGAAATTTGCCATCCTAATCAATGTAAACCTTTCCTCTAGTAAACATTTCAATTGTTTAATTTTCATTATAGCACTAAGTAGATAAGAATGTTCTACCATGATTTTCAAATGTGTTTCATTTGCAATGAAGTTTACCCTTTATGGTTATTACAGCCCCTGAGATATAAGAAATAAAAATGTTCTGAGAGGATTCCAAATATAATTTTTTGGTCATTTTTTCATTAGTGAACATCCTTCAGAATATTACAGGGAAGATTAAAATAATATAGGATTTATATGGAATATAAAAATAATCCGAGGTAGTTTAGGAAGATTATATGAAGAAAATTGAGTTTAGAAACAAGTTAAGCAATACCAAGTCTTTCTGGGTAAGGCACTAGGGAATGCAAGTTCCAAAAGAGATATTCACCTTGTTCAAAATGTTTTATGAGCCTGTTGAAGTGTTGGGAGATCATATCTTAGGAATTAGAAATATCACAAAGCCTATTTCATGGTGCAGCGATCAAGGATGAATTCTTAGAGTATAAAAATTCATAAACATGTCCATCACTGCACCATAATAATTCTTCTACTAGATGTAACTTTATTTAAATATTTAAAACATTTCGCAAAGAGTTAGGTGCCAAAAAAATATAACTTTAAGGTATTTCCAATTCTCTTCATCACCCATACATTTTTTGTCTCTTCTTCATGAATAAATCTTGTTGCCACTAGGCTCATCGAGACACAAATCTAGGAAAAAGTGTAGATTCCAGTAAATTTTACTGAAGAACTAATTTTATATTATTAAAAATAGGTTCATTAGAATCATTTTCATGTTTTCATTAAAATTCATATATTATTTTTCTAAAATTATTTAGATTTTTACTCTGAGGCAAAGGAAACATTCTAGGAAGCAAGTTAGAGGTGTAAATCATGCTTCAATTCAACACTTGGGTACTTGGGTGCCCTTTTTGTCTCCATGTGCACTCTTGGTGAAACTATCAAGTGTAATTTCACCCCATAAGTTTTCCTCACTCATGTTGGTTTGAATTATGAACTTAAAAACGTAACATGGAGTCAAAAAATGCATGTGGAGGCCTTAAGTGATTATTTGTATTTGTGGTTTGTACCATTTTCCTCCAGGGAACATTTTTAAACTCCATTTTGACCTTAGGAATGGTTATGAGGTTTCATTGAACACCAAAAGTGCACCATGCTCACACTGGATGAGATTATTTCATGTGTGCACGTCATGTCAACTTAAAATCATAAAAAACTTGTGTTTGGGTATGTGCATGTCATGTTTTCTCCATCCCCCATCCTCATGGCACATTTTTCCTCTGTCCTAGTTCTGAAGGTGAATTTTTATGGTGCTTTTGCACCCAAAAAGTTTTTTCGAGTGAGAGAAGGCTTTAATCCTCTATCTGTCACTCTCCCACTCCTCTCTTTTCCCACGTGTATTCTCTTTCTTCCAAGGCCACCATATAAATTCAGTCACCCTTGATCACACAACTCAATATCATTAAAAATGAACTTAAAAACATAAAATGAATCCTTGCAATCATTCAAAGATGTTTTTAATTTTGGTTCACCATGATCAAACACCAAATAACTCATTTTGTGCCCTAGCCATAAAAAAAAATTTCGTTCATAACTTGTAAATCCCAACTCCAATTGCCACGATATTTTGAATATAGATTCCATATGAAAATAGATTTGAGAATAATGTTTAATTTCTTCAATTTATTTAGTAATAAATTGTTACAATCTTTTAAAATTTCAATACATAATTCATATTTTCTCAAATCTACAAAAACCTTGTAATTGAAATCTTTCAATAATATGAGCAAAGCCTTGAAATGAAAAATTAAAACTTCAACAATTGATTTCATTTTGATCCTATATCCTAAATAATAATTTATATTTTTAGTAAACCTCTACCATGATAACCTACTAAAAATAGTAAGTCTGATAAATATTTGGTTTTTGATACTCCATTTCATTCCTTCAAGTTCGAAACACTCAAAAATGACAAATTGGTAAAATTGCTAATGATAAACCCTCATATATGACTCGTTAGAAATAGTAATAATTTTATTAATGAGCTCAAAATGGTAACACATTAACTCCCCAACATATCTAACTTATTCCAATCATCGTGGAGGTAAAATATTGAATTTGAAATAAAATCTCCAAATTTACAAGTGTGGTAAGCGTAAGGTTTTTTTATTAGTGGTAGGGAAATGTTAAGGGGGTCCTACCCCATACAAAATATAGAGAAAAATATAAGACATTGAGGATATAAACAAACCAAACACTACCAGAAGTAAAAAAAAAACTAACTAACTAACAACAACAAAACAAAAACCAGCAAAATATCTCACCCATGTGGCACCTTCCCTTTAGATCTTAGATGCACCGGGGGAGATAATTCCTTTATTTTTCCTACTAAAAATTTTCCATTCATCTTTTGTATTTGGATTTACATTTTCAATGTTTTGGATTGGTATCAAAACTTCTATGTGTTCTTCAATTTCATGGGATCCTAACAAGACATCCATATCATTTGTTCTAACTTATTTCACTTCCTCCTCTTCTGGGTCTACCGATTTTTGAGATTCTGATTCACAATCTTATGGATCATTCACAACTAGATGACTAGGATTAGAGTTCTTCCGACAAGAACTTATTCCTTTATCCATTTTTCTAACCAAGTTAAAAAATAATTCTAAATGACCAAGAGAAAAAAAGGTTCTGAATCTAAAGGATAACTCTTCATAATCAATATTTTGAGTCTAACTTCTATCCTCAACTTTAAGTTCAATATTGGCAAGGAAATCCATAGAAGTATCCATACCAACTAATATTCTAGCATACATTGTATACTCAAGATATTCAGTTTTTGGATCAATACCTAAATTTTTTCCTAAAGTGTACCCAATAACGTTTAAGGAGCTATCCAACCAGAATTAGAGGGGTAATTACGGTAGATGAATCAAGACTAGTTTAACTTGGAAAGAATAGGAAACTGAGTTAGAAAAAGGGAACCACAATTTCATCAAAATCATATGGTACACGTAAGTTATTTTAGATTGAACATGATAAATTTGGAAATATCTACAAATATCCAACTATCACTATGTGATGATCATATCTAATGATATTTACTTATAGGAGTGATAAGAAAAAATGCATGTGTACAATATAATGGTAGTTGAATTTTGACTCAGGCAGAAGGGAATTGATCTTATTTCCCAAATTTGGTCTTAGAGAGAAATTTGGTCCCAAAGGACATTTCACATCATCTCATATTGGGTGTCTGATCAAAATATAGAAGTATTGCAATCAATATCTCTCTCATTTCTCATTTTTTTTGTCGAAAGGATATATTCTTACATCTCATTGGTCATAAATGTTCATAAGGTGATCGAATCAAGGATCATCATGGTTTCATTATTTCCTAATTTTTTTGAAAATTCTTTCTTTCTGAATGATTAATCAAGAAGGCATGGTTTTGTGTCAAGTATTAGAAGGTTTGTTCAAGTTTGGGAAGACATAATTCATCATTGTGAATTATTCATTCATCAAGTGCTTCTCACTTCTTCTGTCAAAGTACCTCAAATGGCTACATGGTTGATTAATTCTTCATCTAGATTCCTTCACTAAAGTATTAGTGCAAAGCTCATGAGGATTAGGAGAGGATTTTCTTCATTACTGTAATTTATTCATCCTTCTTCATATACGCTTTGAGATTCTTCTCTCTCTCTTTTGTCTTCTCTTATGCTCTATTTCTCTCTCTATAATTCTATTTCTTCATTTAGGAGATAATTTTGTAAAAAACTTAATTTAGTAACTTAAAATTTCTATTTCTTCATTTAGGATTACACTTTACATTTAAAATTAAAATGGTAATGTGGAGAGCCATTTTGATTTTTCTATTCATTGTAAGGCTCTCTCCATTCCTGAAATTTACATGTTTTTGTTTTAGGTTAGATTTTCTACATTGATAGCTCAAATTCTCTTACTACAAGAAAGAAAATTAAGCTCTTATTTTTCATCTCCATCTCATTTAGTATTCAAATAGAGCATTGTAATCATGTAAAACTTGAGAAAGAAGGAACCTTTTAATAAATATAATTTAGTTAAACTTTCTGTTGATTGTGGTTTTTCCTTCATTTGCATATTGGTGTCTTATCATTGTTAACTTGTAAATACTATGGTTTTATGTAAATGGACTCAACATGTTATTTATTGAGTAAATCCCCATTCTCACTTACGCCCCTCTCTCCTTATAATAAATTTCCTAGACCTATTTTTGCACCCGGGTTTAGTGGAGCATTCTTGTGTGTTCCACCGTTTAAATTCCACCAAAGATGGTTTGAATAGTGTACATATTTATATTTTTTCAATAAATGGAGCTTCTCTATTCCTAAGTAGTCAAGGACCTAATTCCTGAGTGTTAATTAAAGCCCCTATTTTTCCCATAGAAAAAAAAAATTGCAAATAGTTTTTGGCACCTAATGTGGGGTATATTTTACTATCATGTGCCCTATAATAAACCATGAAATCCTAAAAATTAGATATATAAAAAATCCATATAAATTACAAAAAATTATGACAATGAAATCAATTTCTTAAAAAACCCACTGCTCTTTTTCATGACTAACCCTTCATATTCCAAAGTAACTTTTCATATTATTGGCTAGAAGTTTTCCTATTCATCATTGAAAATATGTTTGAGAAATTCAGAGGTTAAATTAAAAAGACTTGAACAAATTATTCCATGGGGAAGAAACATCTAAATGCTTACTCGTACACCAAATATTTATGATTTACCAAAATTCAAAGGTGATGTTACTCAAATTATTGAGGAACACATTGCAGAATTCATTACTTCCTGTGGAGTTCTTGTAGTTGCACATGAGGATTTTTTTGTAATACTATTTTTGGATTCCCTTCAAGAGAGAGCAGCTTAATGGTTATACCTATTTCCGTCTCATTTCATAACAAGATGGGAAGATATAAAAACTAGGTTTGAAGCTAGATTTAAATTAGTTGAATACTCTCAAGATATTTATGTTCAATTGGTTCAAATGAAAAAATATTAAAATGAGCTGATGAGAGACATTGTGTCCTGATTCAACAAATTTCTCAAAAGAATACTAGAAGACGCTTCACCATCTGATGATAAAAACTTAGAGATTATTCATTAATGCATAATTGCCCGAGGTCAAATTTATTCTATATATATTTCCACCTTAAACTCTTCAAGAGGCCCAAGATCATTCCACTGAAGTAGAATATGATGTGATTTTGTGTGGGAAATCAAAGAATCCAAATTAAAAACAAAAGGGTAAAATGTAAAAATAAGGTACCACTAGTTATCTTGTTTAAATTTTTTCCAATGATGTTCTCTAATTGAAATACTAAATTACCAAAGGCACCTTTCTGGGGGGAGGTCATCTAAATCAAAATCAGAATAAAAATGGAAATAAAATAGGGGGAGGAAAAATAAGAAATTATCTTAAAGTGCTTCCTGTGAATATGAAGAAAGTCCCAAATAAGAGTATGATGAATATCAAATTGAATATGAAAATAATGAGGGAATTTATGCTATTGCATAAAACGACTCTACCAGAGACATTATATTATGTGAATATATCCAATCCTAAAATTATGATGATGATGAAATCATTTCTGATATAAACAGTCTTTTTTATGCGATCTTCGCTCATTCAAGGAATTAAGAGGGATAATTCTTACAAATTTAAAGATACTCAAAATGTTGAATCTAAAAAAATCAATAACAAAAGGAGGATAAATTTTTCCCCCTTCCATGCAATCAATAAAGAATAATCCAAAAGTTTCTATAATTTCCTGTACATCTTCCAATACAAGTAAGTCTACAAATACTTTTCTAAGGTCTACCCCAATTCTATAATCAAATGTAATGATATTAATAATAAAAAGTGTCAATACCATTTGCATAATTAGTTATAATCCTTCTACTACATCTACACCTTGACCCTTTTCTAAGTCTTATTTTGACATAATTGAAAATGTTAAGAAGTCCAAAGTCAAAATATTTGAGTATGAATATTTCAGGACTCATCCCAAGAACTTTGATAAAGGTTTCCAATTTATAAAAGTAATTAATTAAAGGCCATGTTCCAAATTCCTCTATGAAAAAGACTCAGTTCCCACTCCTATAAATGCAATATCTCAAAATCATTCTTTCCTCCACACCCTTTGCATTTGGAAAAGAAGAACCATTATACCTTTATTTTTCTAATCAATGGATATAACTTGAATAACCGTATCATTAATTATAGAGAATAAAATAATGTCATTCCTAAAAAAGTGGCATGTGCTCTTTATCTCACTCTTGTCCTAGTGGTCAGTTACTTTTATTCCAAAGAGAGAAAAGAAGTACCTCTTGTTCATCAACTCAAAGATATTCAAGTACCACTTCTGGAATATTTGGATAATAAAACAAATCTCAAGATACTTGTGACAAATATGCCAAATGTATAATTGATGTTACTAATTCAAAGGTTTTGCGGAGACATTGGTGGAGTTATAAATCTGAAATGATCATTTTCTACCCTACCATGTAGGGATGCCATTAATAAGTTCCTTCCAGTAAGAAAAATGAATTACATTATTCAAAAGGAATATGATCCAAGGGTGGACATTGTATATTACTATTCAAGATCTATTGTAACTATTTCATGGAATTAGAATAAACTGATGAGCTTCCTATCTTGGGGGAATATTTCTAAGTGGATAGTGCAAATTTCCCATGAGGAACATGAGGCTAATTTTAGGAATGCTTAGTTGCATAGTGCAAATTTCCCACTTGGTAATGATATTGATTCTCTATTTACTAATTATAAAGATAAATTTATCTATGAATTGTAATAAGGAAGCCCCAAAATGACAATAAAAAATGTGGGTCATGAGAAATAGGAAATTTCAAATGAATTCCGACATGAAAAACTAACTAATGAACACAATTGTGAAAATGAAGCTTTCTCATTTCCATTTTAAGAACAAGGAATTCTCGATGTTTGATGTATGGATAAGAAGGTACTTGATTCTCTCTAAGGTGATTCCACTCATGAATAAGGAAGAGTGATATTCAAATAAAAATGTGAAAGTGAACTAGTCTCTCCTAGTCATATATCTGAGACCCAAAGCAAGGCATGTTCAAATGAATGGGAAATTGTGTATGTGGTAGATTTTAAGAGGAATGTTTTGTTGGACGAAGAATGGATTGAGATGGGGGTGGTAAATAAGTCCTAAAAAAAATTAATTCATATTTTAGATGATTATTCAAAACAAAAATTCACTTAACCATCCATTAATGTGTGAACATAATCAAATATCACATAATAAATAAATCATGAGAAATATAATCAACACAAGACACAAGATGTAAGTGGGAAACCCTAAAGTGGAAGAAAATCTAGAGAAAAAAATATTTATATCGATATGTTCCAAATTTACTGAGGCACCAACCCCACAAGGAGCACTAACCCCTAGTTTAGTAGAGTTACAAACCTACAAGCGACACCAACCCCTTATTTTGTGAAGAACCAACTCCAAAAGTAGGATACAATCCAATAAATATGATTAAGCACCAACTCAACCTTCTGATTATGAATATATATTAAGTGTTTCTACTACCACAACTTATAGAGATAAAAAATTCAGCTCACAACTTCTTGCTGTAAACCTAGGTCTTTAATCTCTCACATTTTATCACTTTCATCACTTCTCAAAGCATCAAACCCTTTCAGACATGCTTTCCATAAATATTCAGCCTATAACACACTTTATATTATCTCAATTCATTTTCATACACCATCAAAACACTCACACCTAGGTCACACTTCTTGCACACACACCACTAGATCAAAAAACACCTAAAACAAATGCTTTATGAGCTCCTTCTTGATTCAAGTTCAAAATAAAAAAATATCCCATATAATTTTCATAACAGCTACAAGTGACCCATATAGGCCGGCCTAGCTAAAACCCTTGTTCTATGCACAAAAAATACTCAAAACCCGTGCATTGGAATGAAAAAAATCTCCTAACACCAAAAGTATTTTTATCCAAGTCTTAAAAATCACCACATAGGTTAAAATAAAATTTAAACATCATCTATGGCTTAAATTATCATGAACCAATAACATTATTTCATTTAATTAGCTTGATGCCTGATTGCCTTCACAAAACATTTGTTTCCCACACCATGTCTTCACCTTTTCACTTCAAAATCATCAAAGAACACCTAAAATATGGAATGTGACCACATCATAGAAATTAAAGAACATGTAGAACACTTATAAACAATTTATAACTCATGAAACATATACTAGTTAAAACTACATCATCTCTAGCTTTCACCAAATCAAATTTACTATAAAAGAAGTTTACAAAAAGCAACTTGTTAACACCCTTACTGACACTTTAAATACCTTTACATGGATTAATTTAATTCCAAATTCATACCTCTTCACATTCCATATCATTATCCAACCAACTCAATCTTTCAAAAAAATCAATTTTGTCGTGGAAAGCTAAAAACCTTTTTGTCCAAAAAATTACATATAAAAAATAGAAAAATTCATCATTCTGAATGAAAACCTATATCACTAGAAATATATATGAATTATATTTCCAAAAAAAACTTGAATCACCTCATGTATCTCTTGTTATGTCCATTTTAATGAAGTGTACATGTCCAAAAACTACCCTTTGACAAGTCAACCTAAATGAAGCAAGCTTAAAAAATTTATCAGCATGAACATTACTTGAAATCTCTTTATAAATCAATAAAAAATCACATACATCATACAATGATCATTTAGTTTTCTACTCATTTGGACAACCTTGTTCCAAATTGACCTTTTTTAGTATGGCCCACATATCACCATAACCTCTACCATACCTTTATGATAATATGAAGGAGTCATATACATGTTCTAATCATCATCCATGTGATGGAAACAAAATATTTCAACTTATGAAGAAAAACATTCAAACCCATTTAAGGCTAGGGTTTCAAACTCATAACAAACTATTTACGTACTTAACATTTGTTCATAAAAATATGATCATGAAATGACATAATTATTTTTGTGAAACCTTATATAATTAGTGTGGAAAAATAATTGAAATCCCCAAGATTGTATTCAAAGGTAAAAATTCAGATTGAGCATCAGGAGGTGCAATTCGAGTTGGAAATGAACTTCTTCTTGACCCTGTTTCACCAAAAACCTCATATATTGTAAAATTCACATCATGGAAAACTTAAATTTTACCAAAATCACAAGGAAAACACCCTAATAACATTCCCAATAATAACAATACCACAACATATAACTCTTAATATTTCCATGCTATCTCAATTACATAGTTATCCCTTAGGGTTTTGCATTGTTAAGGCTAGGGTAAACTGAAAGAACATTATAAATCATAATGAAAACACTCAAATTGTCCTAAAATTCCTTATACATCATGATATAACTAAGTATATGCATCCATGAGCTCATATAGCTCCACAACTCATCCTCATGTAATCTTACAACCTTATTGGGTCCAAATGAGAACCTACAATATAGTCACTAATCTATATCTTCACCATGAACCTCATGAGAGTGACCAATCACTCCCAAAAAATTATGTCCATCATGCTAAAATTATTCTCAATTCACTAATAGTATCATACCACCATGCAACATCACCTAGGCTAGCTAGGTCACATGAATATGATTGCAAGAACAAAAAATCATCACTGAATCAAAAAATACAACCAATAACATACCTGAATATCCATGTTATCATCACTCATATCATCATCTAAACATACTCCATCATCCACTTTGTCATTAATGAGGTTTTACATTAATGACAACACCTATTTAACATCATGCCAATAATCTCCCCCTTTGTCATTGATGGAAAACTACCTGAAATTCTCTCCCTTTTTAAATTAATAAAATAGGATACCTATACATGCATTATCTTAACATCTTTTAACTTCATAGCATAATCTCTTTATTAAAAACATAAACAAAATATCTCAAATAAGCTCAAAATATTGAAATTTCACTCAAACCATAATTTTTAGCCTCTTTTCAGGCATAGACATGTCGACACTAAAATTTTCCTCCATAATTTCTATTTCATTAATGTATGTATTAGGAATAGGATGTTGTTAAGTATAATTAGTAGTAGCGTCTAATAGAAGATAACGGCGCCATCAGTACAGTGTCGCCAATAATGTGGAGTATGGTAACAGTCAAAGTACAATAGGAATGTTGTAAAAAGTAAATATTTGTCGTAAGTGGTCCGGTAATGTTAAAATGTCAAAGTTTGGGTAAGTAGAGAAGTAGGTTCTACATGATTAGGAATTAGAAATATTATATTGGTAATAAGGACAAGGAGTGAGGTCATAAATATTTTGTGTATTTTATTTGTAAAAAGTCTAAAAATGTGGAACCCATGTAAAATGATAAGGTTTATCTTATCTTAAGAGATAAGCTTACATGTACAGATAAGAGTTAAGGTATGGAATATGATTCGTTAGAGTGGATTTCTTATCCTATCTTAGAGATAGGATGGATAAGCCTGGAAGTTCTATAAATAGAGAGGCCACCCCCGTCATTTAGCATAGAAAGAAGTAGTGAGAAATATTGTACAAAGTGTGCAGAGGAAGCCATCAGTTAAAGGTGTGTTGAAGAAGCCATCAAGAGGCGTAGTTGTAAAGTTTCTCCCATAGTCTTGTTGAAGTGCCTCATGGGTGAGATTGTAACAATTTCATGTTAATATTATAATTTACATTGATATTTCAGATTTTTCATCATTCCGTCTTATCATAGTCAATGGTATTCTTGTGTTTGGTTGTTGTTTTGTTTCCAGATTACATCCACCAAACTAAAGGCTGTGCATTAGTAAATAATCATAGCACGAGGAGTTCCCGGTGAAGAATTATCATAGTGCCGGATTGGTGATGACATTTTGGTTCCGTTGCCGGGACCATTCCTCGTTGGTGGATTTTCTTGAGAGATATTCCCACTTAGGCAAAAATCAATTAGAGGGTAACCTTGTTTTTACTGTGCATAGTAGTTACCATGGTAAAGTCATTTTTTACCGTGAATAGTAGTTACCATGATAAAGTCATTTTTGCTGTGAATAGTATTTATCACAATAAAGTCAGTTTTTACCGTGAATAGTATTTACCGCAGTAACTTCACTCTTTACCGTGAATAGTGTTTACCACAGTAAAATCAGTTTTTACCGCAGTAAGTCAAGTTTTACCATAGTTTACCATGGTCATTTCTATAGTAATTCCAATTATTTGTGCACATAAGTCTTATTGATTGTACTTGTGGGTTGGTATTTCACGGTGGTTACTTTTGAAAATGGGAAAGATTCCTGTTTTTTCAGCTCAATCTAATGAAGATGCTTCTTCTTTCATTCAAGAGTTTAAGCGATCTTGTATTTGTAATGGCCTTATAAGACGGGAACAATGGACTGAATTTTTTCCTACCTTTTTGGATGGTTCAGCACTTAGGTGGTTTGAAACACTAGGTGATAATGTGAAAAATTCATGGGATTTATTAACTGAAAGTTTTCTTGAAGAATTTGGTGAACAACAGAAATATGCAGATCTCATGATCGAGATCACAAAGCTATCCCAAGGAGAGAAGGAGAAGATACGGGATTATCATGCTCATGTTCTAGAGCTAAAGAGGAAGCTCGATGCCCAGATCTGGAAGGAAGGACTAGCGGATGGGTTGATGAATGGCGTGGATAATCTCCTCTGTAAGCACTTCATTCTTGGGATGAAGCCAGAGATTAGACAATGAGTGAAGTATGACCACCCAGCTACCATTGAACAAGCAAAGGAGATTGCAGGAAGGCAAGAAGAAAGCATGGAAGAGGAGCCCAAAGAAATTGTTGCTAAAGTAGAGCCTACACCAGCACCTTTGGCCCAGAATCCACAACCACTCCCGGTGAGCACAAATATTTCTCCTAGTACATCTACTGAGTATGAAGATCTACTTAGGAACATGGGCTAGTTAACTATTAATCTTCTTCAAGGAAAGGAATTTAGTTCTCAGGGAGGAGATAGACGTCCAAAAATAAATATTTCTGAAGTTGTTTGTTATGGTTGTTATAAAAAGGGTCATTATAAGTATAATTGTCCAGATAGAGCTTCTACATATGGTACAAGAGATAATGATAAAGGAAAAGCACCTGTGAATTCTCTTGATGTAGTAGATAAGAGTAGAAATAATGAAGTAGATGTGTTTGTAACAAAAAGAAAAAAAGAAAAAGATAATCAAGATGGAACTGATCCTAAGAAGATGAAAGGAGAAACTAGTAAGAAACATAGGAGAAGAAAGTTGGGTGTGCAGGATTTTCTGATTTCACAGGGGCAAGGACCATACTCCATCTTGGAAGATCTGTCCAAAAGGCCTGCAAATATTACATATGGTCAACTCTTGGCTATGTCTTCTGAGAAGAGGCGGGAGTTGCGAGGTGGACTCAATGCTCGAAGAAGGAAGGAGGTTGAGGTCCTTGTTTTGGAGGTAGAGGTAGATCCCTATGCTCCACAAGCTGAGGTATTATGTAATGGTATTTCAATTCATGATGTCTTAGTTGATGGAGGTGCTGCAGTTAATGTAATGACCGAGTCTGTAATGAATGTGTTGGGTTTAAAAATTGATCGCCCTTCAACACTTATGTTAAGGTCATTAAATAAGGGAAAAACTAAACCAGAAGGTGTAGTTTCAAATGTGGCAATATCTGTTATGGGTGTTGTATGTGTGGTATACTTTCAGGTGATGAAAAATGGTACTGTTGCATACCCAATGCTGCTGGGAAGACCATGGCTAAGGAGAGTTCATGCAAGGAACTACTGGAATGAAGGTTTCATGACACTTGGATGTGGTAGAGAGAGGGTGAAGATAAATGTGATCCCTTGGAATCATAAGGCAGAACCTGTCGATTCAAGTGATGAAACTGATGATTGGACATCCTCTGATTACTCTAGTACCAGTGAAGTGGACACTGAAGATGAAGAAAGTGAGGTGGATGTTTCAGTCATGGATATCCTGCCAGTCACACCAACTCATGACCCCATAAAATTATCTAAATAAGAAGTTGATGATCGTCTCCAACAAATAAAGATTGGTGATGCTGTGATGAAGCGTGAGAAGGAATCCTACCTCCAGCTCTTTCGAAGGTACATACACCTATTCACTTTTGATTACAAGGAACTCCGTCAAGTAAGTTGGGTAGAACATTGTATTGAGCTGGTAGATGGTGCTAAGCCCATAAAGCAAATGCCATATAGAATGAATCCTAATTTTTCCACTCCTTGGGGAACGTTTTCTTATAGAGTTATGCCTTTTGGGTTGTGTAATGCTCCAGCAACATTCCAGTGTTTGATGAATAGGGTGTTCGAACCCTACATTGGGACATTCATCAGAGTATTTCTGGATGATTTTTACATCTATGGGAGCAAGTTGGACCACCTGCACCAGATGGAGACAGTATTTCAAAGGTTGGATGAAGCACAAGCCTCAGTAGACCCTACAAAGTGTGTCTTTGGATGTTCTAAAGGTGTTTTGTTAGGGCATGTTGTATCCAGAGATGGTATTGGTACTGATCCTGATAAAGTTTCAAAAATCAAAGATTTACCATTTCCTATGAATAGAAGTAAGTTGAGATCATTTTTAGGCCATGTGGGTTACTATAGAAGGTTCATCAAGAATTTCTCAAAGATTGCATAGCCACTAACCCAGTTCTTGAAGAAGGATGTTACTTATGAACCAGGAAATAAGGTGCATGAAGATTTTGGACAACTGAAGGAAGCCCTGGTGTCTTCACCTGTTTTGAAGAATCCAGATTGGAGCAAGCCATTCATTGTGTACACTGATGCCTCAGATGCAGCACTTAAAAGTACTTTGAGCCAAAAGGATGAAAATGGGAATGAACATCCAATTTACTTTGGGAGCAGACAAATGAGCAGTGCTGAGGTAAACTATACTGTAACTGAAAAAGAGGCTCTAGCTATCATTTTTGCTGTAAAGAAGTTTAGAAATTACTTGCTAGGGTAGAAATTTATAGTTGTAACAGATCATCAGGCTCTGAAATATATTGTCAATAAGCCTAACCCATCAGGGAGGATACCAAGATGGATAATTTTGCTACAAGAATTTGAATTTGATATTATAGATAGGCCAGGAAAGAAGCATATCAATGCAGATGCACTCTCTCGAGCCTATGATGGTTTAGGATCATCTTGTGATGATGATGATTTTCCTGATGCAACATTGTTCTCCCTTGACACAATCCCTAGTGAATACATAGATATTTGGAATTATCTGAATGAATTCAAGTTTCCTGATGGTGTCAATGCAAAGACTAAGAGAAAGATTACTCAATCCAGTCATCCATATTCTATTCTGCATGGAGTATTATTTCGAATAGGACCTGATGGACAGTACAAGAGGGCAGTTGGACGTGATCAAGGGAAGGAACTGCTAGAAGAATTTGACAATGGTACATGTGGAGGGCACTTCTCTCGACAACTTACAACAAGAAGGATCTTGGATGTAGGTTATCACTGGCCCACTCTTTTTAAAGATTGTTATAATTATTGTAAGACATGTGATATTTGTCAAACACATGGTAACCGTAAGACTTCATCAGCTCCATTATGTCATATTCTTCCCCTTGGTCCCTTTGAAAAGTGGGTAATAGACATTGTAGGTCCACTTCCAACTACATCACACCAAAATAAGTATATTGTAGTTGCCACAGATTATTTAATCAAGTGGGTTGAAGCTAGGCCATTGAAAACATCTTCCATGGATGAAGTGGCAAGGTTCATATATGAACGCATTGTCACCAGATTTGGTTGTCCATTGGAAATTGTAACAGATCAAGGAAGCCACTTCATTAATGAGGTGGTAGAAGCCCTAGTCAATAAGTTTTCTATTAAGCACAGGAAGGCAACAACATACAAGCCAAGCATAAATGGACAGGTGGAACGAACAAATTTTGTGCTGTGTCAAATTCTAGCAAAAGATACAGCCTTGCAGGTACATAAATGGGATAAAAGGATTCATACAGCATTTTGGGCATATAGGGAAACATCAAAGTTAGCAACAGGATACTCCCCATTTCAGTTGGCCTATGGCATTGATCCAGTTCTTCCTATTGAGTTTGATATTCCCACTGTGAGAGTTATGAAAAATGAAAGGATGGATGAAAGTGATTCAGTAAAAGAAAGGTTGGTACATCTTCATTTGCTAGAGGAAATGAGGGAAATAGCAAAGGATACAAGCCATAAGAAGAAAATGAAGCAGAAGGAGTACTTTGATCAAAAGATCCGGTGGTCTCCATTTCAAGTGAATGACCTGGTTCTAGTATATGATTCCAGATACAAAAAAACAAGACAGAGAAAATTTCTTCCAAAATGGATGGGACCCTACAAAATAGTAGCTGTGCGTGAAAATGGTACGTACCGACTGGAGGAATTGGATGGCACTTCCATTATGAAATGGGTCAACCACGACAAGTTGAAGATTTTCCAAGCACCAGAATAGTCTACTCCGAGGACGGAGTAGAAGCTAGGAAGGGGGAAGATGTCGACAGTAAAATTTTCCTCCATAATTTCTATTTCATTAATGTATGTATTAGGAATAGGATGTTGTTAAGTATAATTAGTAGTAGCGTCTAATGGAAGATAACGGCGCTGTCAGTACGGTGTCACCAATAATGTGGAGTATGGTAACAGTCAAAGTACAATAGGAATGTTGTAAAAAGTAAATATTTGTCGTAAGTGGTCCGGTAATGTTAAAATGTCAAAGTTTGGGTAAGTAGAGAAGTAGGGTCTACATGATTAGGAATTAGAAATATTATATTGGTAATAAGGACAAGGAGTGAGGTCATAAATATTTTGTGTATTTTATTTGTAAAAAGTCTAAAAATGTGGAACCCATGTAAAATGATAAGGTTTATCTTATCTTAAGAGATAAGCTTACATGTACAGATAAGAGTTAAGGTATGGAATATGATTCGTCAGAGTGGATTTCTTATCCTATCTTAGAGATAGGATGGATAAGCCCTGAAGTTCTATAAACAGAGAGGCCACCCCCCTCATTTAGCATAGACTAAAGTAGTGAGAAATATTGTAGGAAGTGTGCAAAGAAGCCATCAGTTAAAGGTGTGTTGAAGAAGCCATCAAGAGGTGTAATTGTAAAGTTTCTCCCATAGTCTTGTTGAAGTGCCTCATGGGTGAGATTGTAACAATTTCATGTTAATATTATAATTTACTTTGATATTTCAGATTTTTCATCATTCCGTCTTATCATAGTCAATGGTATTCTTGTGTTCGGTTGTTGTTTTGTTTCCAGATTACATCCACCAAACTAAAGGCTGTGCATTAGTAAATAATCATAGCACGAGGAGTTCCCGGTGAAGAATTATCATAGTGCCGGATTGGTGATGACAGACACACAATGTCCCCCCTTAAAACAACATATAAATAATCTTAGCATGTCAATAAATCATGAAGAAGCATCATCTTATGTTTATTTGATCCAACACATCATCATACACCTTTTAGACATGTAAAACTTGTTATTTCTCACCTCAATCCTATTTAAGCCTTCATAAAACCATTGTATCAGACTTGTTACTTGAAGCTAACTCACCATGGGCATGCCAAACATGATGCAAAAAATCTGAAACAACCTTATTATCTTCATTCTTAGGTCCAACTTATCTTTTTTTGGCACAAAAACTTATTTAGTCTTCATGTTTCTATACTTTGCCATACCTTGAGTATACATAACCCTAATAAGACTCTTCGTTGGTGTTAAGACAAAATTTGACATGCTAGAACATAGAATTTCATCCTTTGGTGTATCTTTATATCACTCCATGTCTACTTAATACCACCATATTTAGTAAACAAGCATAAATTTTTTTAACTTACCTTATTATGTTGTCAAGAAACCAACATAGTCAATTTGACTTTGCCTTAAACTATCCTCTCATAATTTGATAGTCATATCTGACTCCTATACAATAAATTTTTGTCTTGACATGCATAGACTTGAAAAACCATACTTCATATGTCTATAAGTCATTAATGATACCTTTTATAAGAACACACACGCATTCCCTCTCTTTCATGAATAAAGTTTTGTATAGCTAAGGATAGATTACAACAGTAAAAGCATCTTTTCTTGTCATTGTGGCACAAACTATCCTTAAACTATTAATTCCACTCCAATTTTAGCTTTAATTTTTCCAAGAAACCTTTCATTCAAGCACATTATATTACTTTTAGTAACTCTAAGAAGAAGGGATAGGTATTCCCCCGGTTATGAGAACTCTTTACAACTCTGAGCAATATTTCAGCATTATAACATCCCATTAGACTTATTAAGGTCTTAAATCATGAAATATACTCAAACATTACTCAAAAATACCAAATTATTAGGTTTTATTCTACCAATTTATTTCTCAACCTTAACAGGAAATAGAAATATTTTATACCCTCAAATTCACTATCATCGTGCCTATTCAAACATCTAATGGCCTTTAGAGTTTTCTTTAGGAGAAAGAAGATCATGCCCAATCACGGTATAACTCACTAGACACTCATAAGAATCAAACACATTTTAGATCATATAGATAGATTTGGGAACAAATTTAGATACCATGAATGATTCTAGTAGACATCACCCACCTCTAAAAGCACCATACTTTTCCTTGCACATGTAAAATTCATTTCTTCATCTCAGTCACAAAGAATCTCAACCCACCGTCACTATTAACTTATACTCACTATCTTTATCCTCATGATCCTTATAATTTTTTTTACCTTCTTTAAATTCATTCAAAGATAATATATACTCTCAAGATCTTTTGAACTCACATTTTTCTTGAGTAAGTCACACGCTCTTCAGCTTTCATGTGTATTATACCTGTAACTTTAGCTCAATAATTTCGGCTCAAGAATTGTACAATGACTACACAGATGATCAACCATGCACTTTTTGCACCCTTTGAAATTTTTCATAGATGTAAACAAAGGTTTCAAAAAACTCAAACCAATCAATATCATATAAGCCAACAATTTACACCAAATACAGACTTGCAGTCCTCTGAGAAGAAAAAATATTCTACATGGAGTTCCAAGAGAACATAATAACCAATATTCACATAATTTAACCTTAATATGTTAAACTTACATATTTTAAGAGTTCTACAATCTTACTTATGTCATAAAGGCTCTGAGAGACATCAAAAAATTTCATTGTACCTACTTCACATCTACAAATTACTAATTCTCAGTCAACTAGCCCTCGATTTGGATAGAATCACACCCAAATTTTGATGCACGTACACTTATGAAGATATATATCCCGATATGGATACCCATTTGAGCATATAATCACTTCCATAAGCCTTTGAATATTTCTCCTAAGAAAATTTTACCTATTTGAGACATTCATCCTTTATAAAATAGACCTCTTTAGCACCAAAACTATCAACCTCAACTCTATCATAGATTCCAAGAACTTATGAAATTTTATAACCTCAATCCTTTTAAATCCTGAAGATCTCCATGTCTAGATGGTTTTCTCAAAAAAATTATCCCTATAATCCATCATTTGAAACTTTAAACTTCTCTTTCCATCTATACCTCCTTTTGAGAATACTTGAAACCAATCATCCAAGAGAAACTTCAAAAATTCACAATAATTTTAGTTTTAAGGACTCAAGCATGATTATAATCACTGAAATACCATTAATTAAACTCCTGAGAACTTATAGACTTGATTTTAAGGAATGTATAACATTTTCACACTTGAAACCACCTTTGTTAGAATTGAAAACCTTCAAGAATACTTGTACAAATTCTACTCCTCACTATTTTTTTTATCAAATCAACATTCTTGATGACATGTCACATCTACAACCTTTATCAAATACGCACTTACACTTGAAACCATAAAAACCTTCTTAAAGTGAATGCCTCATTTTATGACACATGATCTTCTTAAATAATTCTTTGAGATAAGATCATAGGTACACATACGTCATGGGATATTAGTCACACTAAAAACATGCCTTTACATCTCATTCTAACCTTATGACACCTCATTAAACTCAAAATTATCACCTTGATACTTTACAAACCACATACTCAATCATCATTTCTAAACATAGACATAGAGAGAAAAGATGTGCACACTTCATGAATTCCATAACACTTACATACTTCATATGACATGTCAATAAACTCTTGAACATACTGAACCAACTCATACTAGAAACTTCACCATGAGAATGCAAGACATAGACTATAAGAAGTTAGAGACATACACCGTATCATCACAAATGTAGAGAGGTTGACATCTCACACACAAGGACAACCACATTGAATCATGACATCAAACATTAAGACATAAAGGGACATACCTTATTAAAATATACGATTCACTCACATACCTAAATAGATCCCCTCACTCTAATCATTAATTTTAACTAATATACCTCCAAGAAGCATACTGGTGATATATGAACTCCATGAAGACATGAAATTAGGTCTTTAAGAGGTTCCAAGCCCTCTTAAGTACTTGGAGAAACCCTTCCTCTTCTATTTTTCTATCTACACCTTTTCTTCCATAAAAATCATCTATACATGAGATACCAATGTCTCTTTTTTATTTCCAGACTCTTCTTTCATCATTTTCATACATTCCAGGCCTTTTGAATCCACTTCCTTGCACTCTAGAACCTTACAAATTCCTATTCTGACTTGAGTGATGTAGATCGCAGTTCCTTCCAACATGACCAAATTTGTTATAGCTGTGATATACCACTATATGTTTCTTCTGGAAATAATCAACATGGTTAGATGTATCATTCAAGAAAGAACTAGTGACATGCCTACCTCATTGAACTTGTAACATAAAACATTCTTATCCTGATCATTTCTATTGTCTTTCCAAGACAAATTATCTCTAGAATTATTTATACACTCCTTGGCTCTATGATGAAATCCATTACATGAATAACAATAACCATTTAAATATCTTGCATACCTTGAGGAATTAGCTTACCTAATTGACTTAGTATTATCATTATCTTTGAAGTAGGTCATGTTATCCCCAAATCACAGCACCCCTGTGCATGTATTTGAACTCACAGTGTGATTGGATAACATGGGTACTATCTCCAAGTTGTGGGACTTGCTACTTGAGACAGACCTCCAGAGAAAGCTGGTTCTTGCTCCTAAACTACCTGCCACAATCTACTCTAATGCAGGATAAGCTAACTGTTCTAATCTAAATTTCCAAGGGACCAGGGAGAGAGAATACATAAAATGAAAGCCTACACTAAAGCGGTGATACACCAGAAAAGGAGGGTGTGAGAGTAATCTCCAAATGTGTGAAATACAGAGGGAAAGTGCACACTAGAAGAGGTGATGACAGTTCTCCATAATCTAGCAAAATGCATTCACAACAATATTCCAAGCATACACAATGTTAGTGAATTCCTGCAAGAACATAATAATAGACAAAATATTCTTGTAGAAAGATAAAAGGGGCAAGAAGAATGCAAGAAAACACAGCAGGGGAAGATACATCCACAAACTTTGTATTTTATTGCTTCCTGGTATGCACAGTTCAGTCTATTACAAGATAAGGGCCTGGATCACCATGCATAGAGTCCACTACAAGGGCCTGCAACACACTGGCTTCACAAAGAAATTTTGACAGAGCTTTCCTACCCAAAAACTCTCTCCGTTTACAATGAGCCCAACACTCCAATTTATAGAAAAAAGAGAAGAGAAAGAGAAGGGAAAAATGGAAATCCCAAAATCTGTCCTTCAACCACTTGTAAGAGGCATTAAATGGAGTACAATGATCATATATTACTTGCAAAAGGCCCCCCATACTGTCCCAGGTGCTGCAGCAGAGAAAGAATGATGACCATGCCTCTTAATTGCACTCCCAACTACCAAATAAAACACTGTTTTGAACCTGGCCGTGTTTTCTTAAAAAACTCAATCAATTTCTCATCAAATCTAGAATTTCTTTATTTCTATGCGTTGGTCTCAGAGCCATGATTCCAACGGTACCAATTTTGTGTGATTTCGTTGAGAAATGCAAAAGTTATGGCCTTCTGAGTGGGGGCAGCTATTTTGGGTCTGGCAGGCGTTTTCTGTCATTTGACGGGAATGAACATTAACTGACTGGAGCCGAATATGTTTCTCTTAATTAATTATATCTGTGGTGTAGAGGACATCGTGCTCGTTCCAGAAAGTCCAATTTTGTGAAAATCGGAGCTCAGAGTAAAAAGTTATGGCCGTTTGAAGTTTCGCAGGTCAAACGTTGACTTTTCCTCTTCTGTCTTCGCCCATTTCACGCTTTTGCGTCCCATGCATCCCTCGTGTACTTTTGTCCCAGATTTCCCAGATGATCCTTCACCCATTTTGTGCTTTCGTGTCCCTCGCGTACTTTTGTCCTGGTTGTCCCGGACGATCGTTCGCCCATTTCACGCTTTCGCGTCCCACGCGTCCCTCGCGTACTTTTGTCCCGGCTGTCCCGGACGATCCTTCACCCATTTCACACTTTCGTGTCCCACGTGTCCCTCATGTACTTTTGTCCCGGCTGTCCCGAACAATCCTTCGCCCATTTCACGCTTTCGCGTCCAACGCGTCCCTCGCGTACTTTTGTCCCGACTGTCCCGGAGACCAAGACTTAGCCATTTTTCATGATTTTTCCTGGCCCGAGCCTGTCTTCTGCAACCTTTCCACATTTTTTCAGAGCTTTCTCTTTCTTTCTTGGCCAGGGGAGTTAGAAAAAATCTAAGGGGACACCAGCAACCTGATGCTTTGCCTTGAATCAATATAATTGCTTGGGACTAAAGAATTTGATGCACGTTATCAAAATTTACCTTGGGGGTGAATTTTGGATAACAGGTCACATTATTTCCTTCTTTTTTGCTTCATTCACCTACTTATTTTCTTAAAATTATGTTCTCTTTCTTCATTTCTTTCTCCTTTACTTGAAATTTGAATCCTAAAATAATTGTTTCACTTGCAACATTATGCTTTCTAAAGATATCATTAAGAGACTTAGTACTCTCTAAATTTTTTTGAATTTATTTCATCTTATTTGCAACATATTACAATTAATTCTTGAGGATGATCACTTCTTCCTCCTTATATTGCAGGCTAAGAGTCATGTTACTCACTTAAATTTCTATCTTTTGCACAGTTTCATCAAGTTTTTTATTAATGGTGCAATCCTTCCCTTCAAGTTATTGTATCCTTTCCTCATACTCCTTAACATGTGAAGTAAATTTCTTAATGTTTTTTTACATCATGTTCTATTTTTGATTGGACACATGCAAACTCAATCCTTAGACCATCATCAATTCCTTTATTTTTATTTCTAAAATTAGGTGTAACATCACCCCATAAAGTTGAGCCTCCACTAGAGGATCTTATGGCATCCTTTGTCATGAAAAGAACCTCATCACCTTAATATTTGTGAGATTATTCAATCTCATAATCAGATCCATCAGCATCACTACTTTCTTCAAAGGAATATATATCTTCCTTGGTATGAAAACTCTTCTTACCCTTCTTCTTGAAATCCCCCTTTTCGAAGTCTTCAGTATTTTTATCATACTTTTAATTTTTCTTCTCATGATCACTTTCATGATCATTATTTCTTTTCTTATCATGTCTATAAGGACATTTAGTATCCAAACAACCTTTTTTACAACAAGAAAAACATTTGAAAGTAATTTTACCCTTTTACTTACTAGTTCTAACTGTTATTCTTCTAGCAACCATAACAAATAGTTCTTCATCATCTATATCTTTAGTAGCATATTAAGTTTTGACCTTTTTATCTATTCCCATATTGAAAGATATATCCTTCCTATCTGGTTTATAATCAGTCACCCTCAAATAATAGGATTTCAAAGTACCATGTATAGATCGTCCATCTTCAAGGTAGTCAAAACATTGGTTTCCTCAATGGAAGAAACTTTGGAATCATATCTAGGAGTTAGAGTTTTCAAAACTTTTTGAACAACTACTTATTCTTTCACATATTCTCTTGACCCTTTTAGACTATTGAAAAAAAAATTAACTCTAAGAAGATATGCAAAAATGGAGCCATCATCAGTCATCTTAAGACATTCAAACTAATTTCTAAAAGTTTTAAGCTTGGTAATTCTTACCTTTAAGTCACCTTCATAACGAAATTGCAATTTCTCCCATGCTTCCTATGTTGATTTGTAACGCATTAGCTTTCCCAATTGAGATTATCCAAGACCATGAATGACAATATTGAATGCTTTGGAATTTTGTTCATATGGATCCTTGTCTTATTTACTGGCAGGAGGAGTCACATGAGGAATATCGCCATCTTCCAATATCTTCCAAAGATCAAACCCTTAGGAAATAATATAGGTATTCATCCTTAGACTTAAAAATGCATACTTTATTCCATAAAACACTGGTGCCTTGCAAATAATTATATTGGTCACCATTTTTATCCTTCAAGGATCTCATTTCAAGCTTTCAAACTTGTCCAAAAGGAACTACTCTGATACCAATTGTTAGAAGCACAATGTACTCATAGGGTGGGGTGAATCAGTCCTTACTAAATTTTAAATCATATTTAAGATACTTATTCAAAAATAAAAATTCACTTAACCAATCATTTATGTGTGCACATAATCAAATATCACATAAAAAATGAACAATGAGCAAGATAGTCAACATAAGAAACAATATGTAAATGGGAAATACTCAAGGGGAATAAAAACCACTAAAACAAAATCTTTATATTGATATGTTTAAAAATTAGTTAGGAACCAACCCCTAGTTTAGTAGACCTACAACCCTACCAGGAAAACCAACCCCTAATTTTTTGAAACACCAAATCAGCAAGGGGGCTATAACCCACCAGGACAATCAATAACCAACTTAACAACCTTATGAATAATATCTCTAAAGTATTTATTTTTCCACAACTCATAGTGATCACAAATTCAGCTTATAACTTCTTGCTCAAACCCTAGGTTTTCAATCTCTCATAATATTACACTTTCTTCACTTCTCAAAGCATAAAACCATTGCACACATGATTTTGATCAATATTAAACTATTCAAAAACTTGATACAATCTCATTTCATGCTTATACACCTACAAAATTCTCACACCTAGGTAACACTTCCTACACACAAACCACTGGCTCAAAAAACACCCAAAATAATGGTTTCATAAGCTCTTTGTTATCTCATCTTCAAACTCAAAAATTTTCCCTCATTTTTTCATTCTCCATAAATCATAAAAAAATATCATATAATTTTCATAACAGCTACAAGTTACCAATATAGATTGGCCTATCAAAAACCCTTCTTCCATGCAACAAAAATCCTCAAAATTGATACATTCGAATGACAAAAATATCCTAACACCAATATTATTTTTAGAAAATATATAAAAATAAAAAATAATTTTTAAAATAACATTAAAAACTCATCCATGGTTTCCATTATCATGTACCAATCATATTATTTCGTTTAATGGGTCCAGTTCCTGATTACCTTCACAAAACACTTGTTTCTAACACCTTGTCTTCAATTTGTGGCTTCAAGATCATAAATGGACACCTAAAGTATTTCATGTTACCACTTGATGGAAATTAAAGAATATTTATAACACTTATTAATAAGTTAGAGCTCATGAAACATCCACTTGTAAAAACTACATCAACTTTGGCCTTCACCAAATCATGTTTCCTAAATAAGAAGTTTCCAAAACGTAATTGGTCCACTCCCTTCCTTAAACTTCCAATACATAAAATAAAAATTCCTTGAATGAAAATTTCATCCCTCTTCACATTCTAGGTGATATAAAGCATCACACAATCCATCTCATGCTCCAACCACCTCAATATTTGAGCAAAATCAGTTTTATCTTAGAAATCCAATAACTTTATTTTCAACAAACTGACCTTGAATCCATAGAAAACATCATCATTAATAATACAAACTTATATAACTAGAAATATATTTGAATTATATTTCTAAAATAACTTGGATCTCCTCCTAAAGACACTTATAGCTCCTGTTATGTCATTTTACTGATGACCACTTTTGACTAACCAAAAACTACCCTTTGACCAATCAACCTAAACAAAGCCTACTCAAAATTTTCTCAGCATGAACATGACTTGCAATGTATATTTAAATAAATAAAAACTTGCATACATCACACAATTTTCATTTAGTTTTCCACTCCTTTGGACTTCCTTGTCCCTAACTGAACGTCTTTAGAAACTAACATGTTTGAGTGGAGACCACATATCACCATAACCTATACCATAAATTTATAGAAATATAGAGTCCTATACATGTTTCAATCATAATCCATGAAATATGAATAAAAAATGGCTACTCAAGAATATAAACTTTCAAACCTCTTTCAAGTTAGGGCTTTAACCTCATAACAAGTTATTTACCTTCTTAACATTCGTTCATAAAACCCTGACAATAAAATGACCTCATTAATTTTTTGAAAAATTATATACTCAATTTAGAAACATCCCTTAAAGAGACAGGCTACCATGCAAATCATACAATTCATGGTGAGTATCAAAAGGTTCAATTCTAGTTGGAAATGCACTTATTCTTGACCCTATTTCACCAAAAACCTCATATCTTGAAAAATTCACATCATGGAAACCTGAAATTTTTCCCACAACACAATAAAACATCCTAATAACATGTCCAATCATAACCATACCACATATATCTCTTAATATTTCCATCCTTTCTTATTTTCATAGCTATCCCATATGGGTTTTTTTCACTTTAAAGGCTAGGTTCAACTGAAAGAACACTATAAATCATCAAGAAAACACTGCAAATGGTATTAACATATATGATACTTCATTATAAAAAAAAATACATGAATCCATGAGCTCATATAGCTCCATAACACATCCTCATGTAATCTAACAACCTTACGTGTTCCAAATGATTAGGTGCAACATAGTCACCAACCTATATCTACCCTCTGAACCTCATTTGAGTTCCTGAGAACTCCAAATATATCCTCTCCATCATTATAACATGTTTCTAAAGTCACTAATAATGACATAGTACCATACAACATCACCTAGGCTAGCTAGGTCACCTGAATAGGCTTGCAAGAACAAGAAATACTCACTAAATCAACCAATGCAGCCAAGAACATACTTGGATCTGCATGCTATCATCTCTTAGAGCATCATTTGTCCCTAATCCATCATCCAATTTGTCAGTAATGAGGTTTTTTATTAATGCAAACACATATGCAACAACATGCCAACAATTTGTTGAAGAGATTTGAAAGGTTATAGATGGAACTAAATACCCTCAACTTAATATTAAAATCTTGACATGTATCTTATGACTATGCAAGATAAATATGATTCTATATTTTATTATTATTCTAATGCAAAAATGTTAAGTAATGAAATATATTATATTGAAGAGCTCAATGTCCCTTTTAAAATTTTTATTAATGAGTAAGAATGTGAACATGAGTCCTTTTGTTTCTTTTTTTGCAAAAAAAATTGTATTCATGATGAATGGAAGGAAAAGGAAATTCATGAATTTCCCTTTAATTTATTCATTCATGAGGATACTACTTGCGTCATGAATAGTGATATCAAGGTCAATAATTAGGAAGCATCTATGAAAGATAAAAATATGGATTGTCCATTCAACATAATTCAATGAGAGGTATATGATGATGGTGAAAAGTTAAAACAATCTATCAAGAATCATCTCATAGAAACAATAGCCATGGAGAACATAAAAAATAAGGATAAGTTTCCCAATGGAGAACACATGGCTAGTTGAGAACATGGTGAGACTAGAATGATAAAAATAAATCTTTTAATAGTGTTAAAATTAATAATGTTATATCACATTCATGAGTGAATGCATCAATGGATTGATAATTTTGAATGTAATTTCAGGGAAAAGGGAAAAGTGAGATATTAATATCCAAATATCCTATAATGCCTATCTTCTTGAATCAATTATGGAAGGGGTATTACCCCATTAGAAAAAATGGATTTGTAGAACAATGTCATTGAATTTTACCAATTTAAAATTAAACATATAAAGGATAAAAAGTGCTAAAGTGAAAGTGAATTGTCCCCCACATATCACATATGTGATTTAGGTTATTTTTCCTTTTTTTTTTGGTGTGTTTCTATTTTTGTTGTGTGTATCTATTTCTATCATGTGATTTTTTTAATGATCGTTTTTGTTTGGATTTATTTTAGTTTGTACGTGTTATGTGATTCTACTTACCAAATGGATAAGACACTTCTCTACTCTCCCAGATGACAACTCAAGTTCATTTTTGATTCATTTTTCCTATGACTAATCGTAAACAATTCTATGAGAAACATCCAACTATTTTCAAGCTAGATTTATAACATAAAAAAATTAAAAATTTTATCATAACAACCTAACCCACACTTTAAATTCCCCTTCCCAATCAATGTAAACCATTCCTCTAACAAACATTTCAAATTTTTCATTATCATTATGGTTGAGAGGAACTTGATAACATGATTTTAAAGCGTTCTTCAAGTTTTTTACATAGATTTTTTCTTGAAGCCACAGGTAACTAAGAAAGAACAATGTTCCCAAAGGCTTCCAAAGGGATTTTTTCATTTTTTTTTCACTAGTAAACTCCTTCCAAAGGAGACACAAAATATTCAAATTTTCCATGAGTTTTATGGGAGAGATTTTGTTTTCTTTGAGGTAGTTGAGGAATATTATGTGATGAAATTTTATTTTAGGAAAATAATAAGCAATATTGGGTCTTTTTGGGAAGGCACTGGGAAATGCAATTCCTAACAGAGCTAGTAAGTTTGTTTGAAATGTTTCAAGAACCTGATGAAGTGTTGTGAACTTATATCTGCTGCATTTGAGATATAATAAGGCCTAGTTCATGGGGTAATGACCAAGGAATAATTCTAGGTGTATTACAATGTGGAAATGTTTTAATTAGTGCAGTAAATTAAAACATAAAACATTACAAAGTGGAAATGTTTTGATCAATTTTTTGCTACAAATTCTTCACTAGGTGGAAAATTCTCAAAATGTTTCAGACATCCTGTGAAGAATTTGTAGCCAAAAATTCATCAAATTATGGTTTTTTCCAATTCTCATCATTAATTATAATTATTTTCAGATTTCCTTCTTTAAAAAATCTTGTTACCACTTAGCTCATTGGTACACCACTTTAGCCAAAAGTTTAGATATCATTGTACATTAATAAAGAACTCATTTTAAGGCCTTATCAATATGTTCATTGAGTTTATAAACCTATTTAAATTTAAATTATTATGTTATTTTTTTACAATTTGTTAATAGTTAACTCCGGGGTAAGTGACACATTCCAAGAAGTTAGAGGTGCAAAACTTGCTCCAATGCAACACTTGGGTTCTTTGGCGCATGTTAGGTGCCCCTTTGCACCATTGGAGCAATTTTTAGCTTACATTTATCCCCTTAAGTGTTCCTCAATCCTATTTTTTGTAAATATTAACTTAAAAAGATAATATGAATTCAAAAGGTATATGAGGAGAACTTAAACAATGGTTTTAAGTTGTGGTGAGTCATATATTCCCTCTAAGGCACATTTTTGAACTCCATTTTCGCCTTGGGAACATTTATGAGGTATAATTTCAGCCCAAAATTGTTCCATGCTCGCATTGGATTAAATTATATACTATGTTCATGTCATCTTAACTCAAAAATATAAAATATTTAATTTAGGCATTTACATGTCATATATTAATTATCCCCCATCCCGGCGGAACATTTTTACTCCATTCTTGCACATAAGACTCATTTTTCATGAAAAATTACACCCAAAAACTGCACCCAAGTGTGAGGAGGCTTCCATTCTCCATATCTAACTCTCCCACTCTATTTACCCATGTTTGTTCTCTATTTTCCACTCTCACCATATAACTTCACTCACAATTGCTCACACAAATCATAATCATAAGACATTAACTTAGAAACATAAACTAGATCCTTGGAAGATAGAATTTTTTTTAAATATGTATTACCACGTTCAAACAAAAAATAACTCATTTTTTCCCCTATCCATTACAAACTTATTTCGATCATAACTTGTAACCCCCAACTCTAATTTCCACAAGATTTTTACGCTAGTTTCATCATGAAAACTCCTTTAAGAATAATTTTTATTTTACTCCATTCTTGAACTCAACTATTTTTTACATACATTTGAAATTTTAATCCATAAATAAATTTTTCTCGAAGCCTCAAAAAACTCAATATTGTAATCTTTAAAAAAATGGAGAAAAACGTTAAAACAGAAAACTGGAAACTTCTACAATTGATTTAATTATGATCCACTACAAAGAAGACCTATTTATATTTTCAATAATATTTTACCATGGTAGAATATTAAAAATAGTAAGGGTAAGAAACAATTTGTTTCCAGTACCCCATTTCATTCATCGAAATTCTAAACATTCAAAAATGAAAAATTGAAAATATTACCAGTGATAGTCCCCCATGTATGAGTTACAAAAAATAATAAGCATGTTGAAAATTAGCTCAAAAAGGTTTCTCATGTTCCTTCCCCTCATGTATCACTGATTGCAATGTTCACGAAGTTCAAATATTCATTTTAAAATTGATTCCCCACATTTTTGAATGTGATAAGCATAAGGTGTCTTAGGGTGAACATGCCAAAATTTGAAATATATGAAAATATGCACCTATCACTATGTCATGATCATATCTCTAGATATTTCCTTATACGATTGATTAAAAAAATCATGGTTATAGAGGAACGACAATTGAATCGTGATTTGGGAAAAAGCGAAGCCCTCATGGCTCCCAATTTTGGTCTCAAAGTACATTTTGGTCCTGGACGACATTTTAATTCTTCTCATATAGGGTGTCTTATCAAAATACGGAGGCATTACATTCAATATCTCTCCCTTTTCTATAACTCTATGTCATAAGGATCAAGTGTTGCATCTCATTTATCATCGATGTTCTCAAGGTGACATAATCAAGGACCATCGTAGTTGCATTGTGTAGGAAAATTATTTCAAGATATTTCCATGTGAGTGATTAATCAAGAGGGCATGTCCATGTTTTAGGGATCAGAAGGTTTTTTCAAGTGATAGAAGACATCCTTCATTTTTTCAGTGGTCCATTAATAAAGTTCTTCTTACTTCTTCTCTTAGAGTACCTGAGAGGACTACATTGTTGATCATTTAAGAGGAGGCTTCTCGTAGTACACAGGGGTGATATTTCTTCATGTGGAGTCTAGCAATAGAGAATTACTATACAGCTCATCATGATCAAGATTATTTTTTCTTCATGATAATATCTTCTCCATCCTTCTTCATTTAGTCTTGGAAATTCTCCTCTTATTTCCTCTCTTCTCCTCTCTTTATCTCTATAGAATTCTATTTCTTTGTTGAGGAGAAAGTTTTGTAAAAATTTAATTAAGTCATAAAAGTTTCTATCTCTTCATTAAGGATTTCAATTTGAGTTTAAAATTCATATAGGAATGTGAAGGTCCATTTTTATTTGGATATATATTATAAGGCT
This sequence comes from Taxus chinensis, assembly GCA_019776745.2. NCBI lineage: Eukaryota > Viridiplantae > Streptophyta > Pinopsida > Cupressales > Taxaceae > Taxus > Taxus chinensis. The sequence continues at coordinate 810,456,094 of CM034149.1, forward strand.
CTCTCAATTCCTGAAGGTTAGATTTTTTTGTTTAAGTTTACATTTTATTGGTTGATAAATCTGATTGTCTTATTACAATACATAACATACAATTATTATATCTTCATGTCTTATGTCTTCCTCTCCATTTCAACTACTATTCAAAAATATAACATTGTATTCATGCATAACCAGGGAAAGAATCAATTTTTCGACGGATAAAATTTAATTAGTTTTTTTGTTGATTGTGTTTTTTTTTCTTGCTTTCAAAATTAGTATATTATCATTGTTAACTTAGAAATACACTATTTTTATGTCAACGAACTCATATTAGTATTTATTGAATAAAACCACCTTCTCACTTTCTCCCCTCTCTCCATAAACACAAATTTCCTACACCTCATTTTTCACATCGGTTTAGTTGAGTATTCATTTGTGATCCCCCATCGAATGGCCATCTAGGATGGTAAGATTAGTGTACATATTTCTTTATTTTTCAATAAATAGATCTTATCCATTCTCAAGAATAGGGACCTAGTCCAAGAGCATTGGTGAAAGCCCGTATTTTTCCCTATTGACAAATTATTTTAGCAATAGAGATTCATGATGTTAACTTAAATTATTACTGCCTATAATTTTAGTAAACTGTGAAGGTGGGATGCTAAGATTTAATGGATAATATTAGGTTCTGTGGATATTTCAAAGGTCATTTAATAGAACCATGTAGAGGTTATATGACAAGAAAAGTTTGAAGCACTAAAGGGAAAGGTTAGAAAATGAAAAATAAGGTAGGTTGATTTTGGAGAAAGCATCTATGGAAAATAAAGGTTTTGAAATCACCTTATAATCGAATGACTTGGAAAATTCATTTCATTTTCCTGACTACCAGATCAGAGTAGTTGAATGAAAAATGCATAGTATGAATGGAATAGGTAGGGAAGAATTTTTAAGATTTTTTAGCACACCTATAAAAAGGAAGTTCCATGTAAAATTTTTATAGTTGTTCAAGGCTACTAAAGTTTGTAGAAGGCTTAGAAGAGAACTACTAAAATTAGTAAGAGAGATATTTAAATATATGAGATTGATCCATGACACAAATTAGGCTAGATATTGTGTGAGAAAGGATTCATCGAATGAAATGCCACTCTTGTGACAATTTAAAGGCTTATAAACTATTATAATAGCAGCCCTAATAGTGGGAAAATAATGTACTTGCTTGTTATGGATTTTCCAAGTTCAGTAGAATTTTGTGTTTTTGTTATCCATTTTTGGACTCTGTAGTAGGTTTTTAAATTCCCTTGCACCATGCTATATGATACAATGACTACAAACCTCTGACACGAAGGTGAAAAGAAGTGAAAATACCAGTAGAATGTTAACTATGAGGTAAGTTTTCAAGGATAAAAGAAATCATAGATAAGAGTTGTACATATAAGTATTGCCAATGTAGTAAATGTATCCATCATGTTTCTGATAAAACAATTCATGAAAAAGTTAAGGGGTGTTAAAACTAAGCTCAAGATAGCTGAGAAAGATCAATGGAAGGGATTCATTATGAAAGATGATAAAAATTATAATGAAGGAGTATACATAGGTGAAAGAAATGAAAGAGATGTTAGAGGTGAACAACAACAATAATAAGAAACCATAAATGCTAGGGAAGCTTGACTCATAGGATCCATATAAAGAATGGACTTAGGACCTTGAATGCATTGCCCATAATTTTTTGTAAGATTAGGACAAGAATAATTTGTAGAGTGTCTCACAAGTATGGAAGAATACTTTGATTTTAAATATAAAGAACACTTGAAAGCATTAATTTGGTGAAGATTAAGGTAAAATATCATGTACAACTATGGTGGAAAGGAATTTAAATTTTCCGCCAAAGTAGAGGCAAGGATTATATAGTGAACTAGAACTAAATGGTTGCAAATATGAATATTATTTTTCTACTATCTGATTTCCATCTATTTATTTAAGAAGTTCCAAAAATTTAAGAAGAAGTAGATCCCAGTTAGAGAATACAATGAGAAATTTCACCAAATCATGAGTATATCTAAGCATATTGAAGTTGACCAAGATAAGGTTGCAAGATAAATCTAAGGATTAATATTTAGGATACATGAGGATCTTATGTTAATCCATATACAAAGCGTATAGAAGGCTTATCAAATAGCCTTAAAGGTGGAAGAAAATTTGGTACAAAAGAGTTAACAAGAAGATAAAAGAAGATGAGATAAATTATGAGGTAAAGTTGGATGCATTCATTGATATAACAAACCATAATAATATGATTGTATAAGTACGTAAAAGTGTACAAAGAATGGTTGCTGGGATGATGGAGCATGGTACTTATTAAAGAGCCATAAAATTATTTTCCAAGCCAAGGATGAAGATTCTTATGGATGCGTTTAAAGTGTGCAATCGTTAGGTATCTTGCATTGAAATAACCAAATACACAAAGTGAAGTCATGAGTAGGTACATATATGATGGCTCAGAGATGATGGTCCACATATAGAACATGGAGGAAAAAATTCAATAGGATTTTTAGGTAATTTCGAATGTCCACGTAAAAGAGAATATATTATCATGATAAAAGTGTTACTAAAGACTCCACAAACAGAGATCTAGATTGCACAAATGAACATACTTTTCAAAACCATATATGTAAAGATTTGAGGAAATTATTTCAAGGTGATTCTCGATAGTTGGATCACTGAAGATATTTTTTCAAGAAATATGGTGCAGAAGATAGGGATGAAGAGGATTGCACATGAAAATACCTTAAAAAAATTCATTGTTAGAGAAGCCACATTAAGATTTCTATTTCCTAGGTTATGATAATCGAATGGATTTCATTAGTGGTGCTTGGTATTTTTCAAATATTGGACATGAAAATATCAACATTAGAGAAGGAGATGAGTAGAAATAAAATCAAATTAAGGATTATATAAATGGCTCGTTATTCATTTTGAATTGAAAAAATTCTAGGAGCACATTCACAAAATTAATGATTGAAGTGTTAAAGCTATTTATTGGGAACTTAATCAATGTATATGTATGTGATATATTAATGTTTATAATGATTAGGGAGGATAACCTAAAATATTTATACAATGTGATTGCATGAATAGAAGTTATTGGTAAACATAAAGAATTGTTGATTTTTTCATGATGACTTAGTATATTTAAGATTTCTGATATCCTAGGATCGATTATGAATAGAACGCAAGAAGTTACATGTCATAATGGATTTTACATCTTCAACTAATTTAATCTTGGTTTGAATGTTTCTTGGATTGGTGAGATTCTATAGGGATATGATTACAAACATTAGAGGACCATGTGTAGTGATTATTAAGACTATAAAATTTGATAACAAAGTGTTTTTGTTGATGAATAAAGAAGGAAACAACTTCCAATAGTTGAAATAAAGGATAAAATAATAAGTATTACTAGCATTGTATATTTTTAACAAATTATATCAACTTGATTATGGTGAGAGTGGAGTAGCCATATGCATAATGTTGAGTCAAGAAGAGAAACCCATAACCTAGTTTAATGAGAAGTTGTGTTCCCATAAGATACACTCAGTAAATGTTTAAGGATTTTATGTGATCATATAAGAGATGAATAAGTGAAAAATATTACAATTTTATAAACGATATTATCTTATACATTAATCATTAGGAGATTTATTTTATCAGTAATTAGCTAAAATAAATCTAAAGACACATGTTGTGGGTAAAATTCATAAAAATATATTAATTTGTACAAAATCACAAAACTAGGAAGTCCAAAAAGGTAGTATATTCCATAAGTAGGAGGTTGATGATATTAAAATAAATGAACAATGAATTCATGTGTTTTGAGACTATCAAGTAACTATAAGTGCAAGATGAGTATTTTAAGGAGGTAAGGGTGGCATACTTGGAGCTAGCAAGCCCATATAGAATGTCACGGTTATATTTATTCATTCAAAAAGGAATATTATTTAGGATTCAATTTTGTGTATACCCAAGGGATCAATGCATGAAAATGTAATCAAGGAGAATCATAATGGATTCTTAGGATGTTGCTTTATGGTCATAACAATTTAGCACAATTAGAGGGGAATTATTATTCTCCAAGGATAAGCATAGATAAGCATAAAAATCTATTCAAATATGTATAATTTCTAATTTGCCAAGGGGATGAAATAATATAGAGGCCTTTATGAATCATTATTTGTACCTAAGAAGCAGTTGAAGAATATCAATATTGATTTTGTGTTGGGTTTACAAGAAAATAGATTGCAAATAACTCCATATTTTGGTTGGTGAAAAGATGATCAAGTATAGAAAAATTTATAGCATATAGGAATAACAATGATGCACCAATCATCATGCATTTATTTTTCAAAGAAATAGTGTGATCCAATGGGTTACCATTGTGCAAAGTGTCACATATCAATTGAAAGTTCCTATATCACTTTTGAAGGACCTTATAGAATATGATGGACACAAGGTTAAATCTAAGTTAAATTTATCATATAGAGACTCATGGGAAAATGTAGTGAATATATATGCACATAAAATATTATGAAGATTGGTACGATTTAAGGCCAAAGGATTGGGATATTATATTAGAAAAAGATAGATTTTCCTATAATGAATAACTCAATATAAATAAAAAGAAAGACCCCAATCTAAAATGTGTATGGAATGACTCCAAGAGGAGTCATGAAAATGTATAAAGTGGTGGACAACATGGTTTTGTAAGTGAAATCTTATATAGAGTATATGTGTGATTGTCATGAGGAACTATGTATGAAAATGGAAATAAACAACCATGTTTTCAAGGGGCATGTGGATGAAAGGCATAAAACAAAGGAATTTTATTTTGGAGATCTGTATTTGGAATATTTTCTTGAATATATATTTTCCAAAGGGACATATAATAACTTGAAGATTAATATATTGTACCATATAAGGTGTTATGGAAAATGGGACTAAACACCTATAATATATAATTACCATAATAACTGGATATCTCACCAATATTCAATGTTGCTAATTTGTATGAGTTCTATCAGAGGAAATAATTACACAAGAGGAAATGACTGATTGTGCAAACGAAGTAGATGAAGATGCACAAGAATTGAAGAATTCATTAGAATGGAGAAGTAAAATACCAGATAAGGAAATAAAAGTATTGAGGTCATATAGGAATGAAGAATAGTCAAGAAGATAGAAAAAAAGAAATATAAAGAATACTTTTTGAAATAGATGAATCATGTAGAAGAATATGTAAGATAGAAAAGTGGGAAGGATATCAGTGAACTAGGTCATACTTTAAAAGTATTTAAATCATGAGACGAAGATAATTTTTTATAAAAATGGGGTGTTTTATGTAGGAGCATTATGAGATAATTTATAGACTATATGTTTTGTCAAATTTTAACTATTTCTTAGATTATACAAAACTTTTATAGATGAAAGTAGGGAGAAGGCAGCATGGTAAACTGTATGGCTGATTCCATGAACATGCATTGAAGTTTTATGCAAAGTTTTGAATTGCAAAGTGCGTGGTAACAGGGTACATTATTTATCAGAAGTATCAGTGTGTTGCAGTTTTGTAAAGTATGAAGCTGGTGAACTAAGATTTCTCAATGAATATCTAGGTGTGTGCATATTTCAAATTTCATTTTCTAAGACCGTGTAAATCTTAGATTGTATGAAAATTTTGAAATACTAAGATGAAAAGGGAAGAAAATGAAAAATAAGTTAGGTGGAGTTGGAACGAAGCGTGCATGGTAAGAAATCGATTTAAAATTACAAAACCATCAATTGACATGGAAGCTTTATAAATTTTTACTAACTACTATATCAAATTAGTTAAATGACTAATGCATAGCCTGAATGGATTTGAATGGATTAGGTGGGGAAGGTTTTATATAAAGTTATGGCACATCTATAAACAAAAGTGCAAGTCCACCCCAAATTTTGGGAGATGTTGAAGGCTATTAAAGGTTACAAAATACTGAGAAGGGAACCGACGAAAATTAGAAAGAGAGAGATTAAAATGTAGGATCTTTAGTTGTGACACAAATTACACCAGAGTTAGTCTGAGTAAGGATTCCTAAAACGAAATGTCACCCTTATGAAAAATTAAAGGATTCTAATATAATGTAATATCCCTAATAGAGGGAAAATAATGTGCATGCCGGTAAGGATTTTCAAACATAAATATAATTTTGTGTTTTGTTATCTATTGTGTGAATCTGTAGCAATAGTTTAACTTACCTTATAGAAAGTACTATAAAAAAATGCATACAAACCTTTGAGAGGAAGGTGTTGAGGAGTGAGAAGACTAGTAGAATGTTGACTATACTGAAAGTATTTAAATGAATAAATATATCACCGAGTAGAGTTATGTACATGGACGTACCGCTAATACAGAGATTGTAGCCATGACGCGTTATAGAATAAGTCATAAAAAAGTGAATGGTTGTAATAATTAGACTAAATTTCATTGAGGAAGATCGATGGGGGAATTCATAGTGCGTTATGCTCAAAACAATGATGAAGGATTAATTAGAGGTGTAAGAAATGAAAGATCGGATAGAGATGAAGAACTGCAGTAAGAAGAAGCCATTTACGTTAAGGAACCTCGAATCCTATGAGCCATCTCAAGAATGTGTTAGGGACCATGAATGGATGTCCCATCATTCCTTGGATGATTACAAGCAAAATAATTAGTAGAGTGGCTCACAAATTATGGAAGAATAATTTGAGTTTCAATATATTAAAATCACAATTTTCATCAACTTGGTGAAATTAAGATAAAATAACACACAACTGTATTGTAGAAAGTGCTTCAAAACGACCATTAAAGAAGAGGCAAGGTTAAAATAGTTCATTAGGACCAGATGGTTGTGAAGATGAAGACCAAGTTTTTACCTTTTGATTACAAGATGAGTTTATTAAAGAAGTTGAAAAATCTAAAGCAAAAATTAGATGTCAATCATAAAATACACATTGTAGTTTCACAAGATCATGATTAGATGAGGAATTTAGAAAAAACATTTTAATTTTTCCCCAAGAAAAGAAAAAGGTAGTTTGTTTTTTACATGCTTTTAATTTTGTAGGTAGTTCACTTTTAGATTCCTACTTTTAGGAAAATATAATAAAAAAATAAATGAAAAGATTTGTATTGCACAAAAGCATGTGCTTTTTAGCTCTAGTTTTATGAGTTGAGTGTTTTATTGTTAGATGAAACCATGTTTTTACTAGACGCAATTGTCAGTGTTTTGAAATATCAAACACATTCAGAGAGGTTGTATTGAGATGAAGCTCAAGAACAAGAATAAGAAATAGATGCACAAAAGTGTTGATCTAAGTTTTCAATAATATGTTTTATTTGCAATTCTTTATTTGTACCTAATTTCTACAAATTGGTATCAGAGCATGAATTTTTTCAGCAAGTTTCTAATTGACAACATGTTATGGCTTTTATATCCTATCTACAGACACCACAATTTACAGGAAAGAATTATGAGTATTGGTCATTAACCATGACGGCACTATTCAAATTCCAGGATGTGTGGGAAATCATAGAGAATGGGTACATAGAGCCCACAAACTCAGCAACATATAACGCACTCTCACAGGAAGATAAAGACACTTTGAAGGAATTAAGAAATAAAGACAGAGAAGATTTTTTCTTCATTCAAGAAGTCATGCATGAAAGCATCTTACCTAGATTCGAACCAGCTAGTAAAGAAAAAATTGTGTGGGAAAATCTTCAAGTTGTATATGAAGTTGTAGATCAAGAATTGTCATCCTAGGTATCAAGAAATCGTGGAAGAGGAAAATGAAATTTCAGCCCTAGAGGTAGAGGAAGAAGTTCATCTAGAGGACGTAGAAGCAATCCATCAAACTCAAGTGGAATAGGACATAGTCAAGAGCACAATCATAATAATTTTTCATGTCAGAGACATGATAAATCACATGTGAAGTGTCACTATTGCAAGAGATATGGGCAATATGATTTTTAATGCAGGAAAAAGAAGTATGATTAGAACAAGTTGAATATAAATCAAGTTGGAATATCTACTCCAAGCTCCATGTTTATAACATGCAAAAATATTTCCAAAGAAATCACCTATTGATTGTAATCTATCCTAAGATATTCCTAGTGATGTGTGGTATGGTCATTCTTGTTGCAGTAATCACATGTCACATAGCTTAGATTTATTTAGTAATTTAGATGAGTCAGTAAAAGAAAAAGTTACCCTTGGGAATAATAATACAATGAATGTAAAAGGAAAAGTAATAATCAACATTTTAACAAAAAAGGGGGAGAAAAATATTATTTAGGATGTTTATTCTGTTGCAGGTTTAAAGCACGATATTATGAGCATTGATCAATTGGTACAAAAGGGGTACAAATTTTACATTGAAGACAATGAATGTGTGATTGTGGATAAATCTTCAAGTACCCAGGTGATTGTTAAAGTGAAGATGACAAACAACAGAATGTTTCCTTTGAAGATTATAACAGCCACATTGAGCTCAAATTACAGATCATTTCGAAGCTAAGGAGATTGAATCATATTTTTAGTTAGTTGAAAAAGATGAATCGTGGCTATGGCATCTCAGGTTTGGTCATTTAAAATTTAGTCATTTGAATTTATTACACAGAAAAAATAAGGTGAAAGGTTTTCCTTTTATTCAGAAACCAGATAGAGTATGTGAAGGTTGTATTTTGGGGAAGTAACACAAAGATTCCTTCCTAGTTGGAAAAACAAGAAGAACAAGTATATCACTTGAAATTGTTCAATCAGATTTATGTGGACTGATATAAACAACTTTTCTTGGAGGTTTCTCATATTTTATGAAATTCATTAATGACTATACAAGGAAGACATGGGTGTAATGTTTGAGATAAAAACATATGATTTTGATATATTTTAATAGTTCAAGGCTTTAGTGAAATATCAAAGTGGGTACTACATCAAAGTTATGAGGATAGAAAAAGGAGGTGAGTATATTTCCAAAGCTTTTATGAATTTTTACAAACATCAAGGTATACACAAATAGTTTACTTCCAGGTATACACCGTAGCTAAATGGTGTGGAAGAGAGAAAGAATATAACCATCATGGAGATGGTGAGAAGTATGATGAAGGAAAAGCATCTTTCAAATGAGTATTGGGCAGAGTCAATAACAACTATTGTTTACATTATAAATAGGTGTCCAATTAAAATTGTTTGAAACATGGTTACTCAACAAGCTTCGACTAAGAGGAAAAATAGTGTTTCTGATTTTATATTTTTTGGTAATTTGGCATAATAACATGTTCCTGATGAGCTAAGGAAGAAGTTAGAAAATAAAGGAGAAAAAATTATATTTGTTGGATATTCAGAGAATACAATATCTTACAAGTTGTTTGATCCAGTTACCAGAAAGGTCATAATCAGCAGAGATGTACAACATGTTTTATATGTGGCATGGGATGGAAGTATTGAGGAAAAAGTAAGTGTAGCAGTAGTTATTCCTCATGATGACATGTAAGATGAAAACGTATAGAAATAAGGTATTGTATCTTCATCTAATCTTAGAAATACACCACAAGTTATGGAACAAGCTACACTTCCATCTACATCTAGGAGATCTCAAATATTTTAGTCATATTCAACCATTAAGCAAACACAAGAAGCTACTCCTTACATAAAAAATAATCTATCCTCAGATAGCCGTTTGCAGCGGAAAAAAAGAGTATTACTGAGATTTATAATGTTGATACAACTAATGCTTTTTCAGTTTATTCATTGTTTTCTCAAGCTGCAGATCCAATATAGTTTGAAAAGGTTATAGAAAATGAAGTTATGGTTCAAGACATAGATGTTGAGATAGACGCCATAGAGAAGAATCTGACATGGTAATTGGTAGATTTTCTTGAAGGAAAGGACATGATAGGAGTGAAGTGCGTCTATAAGACCAAATATATTTCTGATTATAAAGTATAGAAACATAAAGCAAGGTTGGTTGCCAGAGGTGTTTCACAGTAATATGGAGGATATTACAATGATACATTTGCACCTGTAGCACATTTAGATACAATAAGAATGGTTTTAGCAATTACAACTCAAAAAATGGCCTATTTATCAGATGGATGTAAAATTGACATTCTTGAATAGTTTTCTTGAAGAAGGAGTTTATGTGAATCAAGTAGAAGGTTATGAAGGAAAGCTATATTGGTTGAAAAAATCACTCTATTGTCTCAAGAAATTACTTAGAGCTTGGTATAATAGGATTGATTCTTATTTGATACAGATTCGTTTCACTACGAGCAACAGTGAGCGTACCTTATACATTAAGATCAATGAACTAGGTAAATTTTTTATTGTTTATTTATATGTGGATGATTTAATTACCACTGTAAATCTATCTAAAGATTCATTCAAATTAGCTATGTAGAAATAATTTGAGATGTCATATCTAGACCTCATGTACTATTTTATGGGCATAAAAGTTCAACAATCAGAAGCTAGATTTTTTATTTCACAAGGATGGTATGCTAATGATGTTTTGAAGATATTTAAAATGTTGAATTGCAATCCAGTGCGAACACCTGTTACAGTAGGTTTGAAGTTAATCAAAAATGGCATTGGATCATTTTTAGATCTAATATTGTTCAAAAGACCAGTTGGCCATCTCATGTATTTGATGGCCACAAGGTTGAATATTATGTCTAGTGTGAGCCTTATGTCAAGGTTCATGGAATATCTAAGAGATTCACATTGACAAGATGTAAAAATGATTTTTAGGTATGTATGTGGAACTAAGAATCATGGCATTTCATATTCAACATCAGATGAGTCTAAACTCATAGATTACATAGACTATGATAGTTTTTTTAGTATTGATGATAGAAAGAGCACATCGGGCTATGCTCTTCACTTCGGAATAGGTGTAGTTTCATGGGCATTGAATAAGAAGCCCATAGTCACACTATCTTTAGCATAAGTAGAGTATGTAGTAGAAACATGAGCAACATGTCAGGTTGTTTGGATGAGAAGAATATTGGAAGATTTGAGGCAGAATCAAGAGGATGCTATACATATTTTTTGTGACTAAAATTCACCAATAACATTGTCCAAAAATCATGTTTTTCACAAGAGGAGCAAGAACATAGACACAAGGATCACTTCATCAGGGAGTTGGCTATCAATAAGGAATTTTTTCTTGAATTTTGCAGATCCGAAGATCAATTTGCTGATATCTCTACAAAATCTTTGGGAAATGAAGTTTTTGAGTATTTGCGAAAATGTTTTGGATTTTGTGATCAAGAATATGTCATATCTGGAAGTGCATACTCAAATCTAGAATAATAAAAGTTTGGATGTCAAAATTAAGGGAGAGTGTTAGAAAAAACTCTTTAATTTTTCACCAAGAAAAGAAAAAATTAATTTGTTTTTAACATGCATTTTAGTTTTTAGGTAGTTCTCTTTTAGATTCCTACTTTTAGGAAAAGATAATAAAACAAATAAATCAAAATATTTTTATTGCAAAAAATCATGTTATTTGTAGCTCTATTTTTATAAGTTGAGTGTTTTATTTTTAGATGAAGCCGTCTATTTATTATAGGAAATTGTAAGTATTTTGACATATCAAACACATTTAGAGAGATTGTATTGAGCTAAAGCTCTAGAACTAGAAGAAGAAATATATGCATGGAAGTGTTGATTTAAGTTTGCAATAATGTGTTTTATTTTCTATTCATTATTTGTCCCTAATTTATAAAGAGTAAATACTAGAGTTTACCAACATAATTTTTCAAGATAGATATCTTGATTAAAATTTAGGATCTTGGAGGAGGAAATATTGATGGACATATGAATTTTAGAGGAGGATTATCAGCTATAATTAAATGTGGATGAAATTTCGGTGTAAAATTAGTAACGATAATATCGAAGAGGATGTCATAATGTTTATGGTATAGGTGGACATAGTGATTGATATAAAAAACATACAAGAATATGATTAAAATAGTTTGGAAAGGTGTGCATAGATTAGTGTGTAGGATGATGGAGCATCCACTCATAAAAGGGGAACAAAATATTTGGTCAAAGTAGGGGTGAGGATTCTGAGGAAGCTATTTTAAGTGTGGAACCATTAGACATCATGGATTGAAATGTAAAAAATCATGAAGTGATGTCATGAGTAGGCACATAGATGATGATGCACATCTACCACATGGAGGCACGTAGTCAACAAAAACGAAATGGCATTTTAAATGTCCCTGAAAAATAAAATTTCTAATGAAGAGAAAACTATTGCTAAATACTATGAAAAGGGTGGATGATCTTACACATAAGAAGTGTTCGTATACAACCATATGCTATTGAAGACGAAAGTGTTTCGAGGTGTTTCTTGAAAGATGGTGGAGAAGATAGGGATGAAGAGTATTGTTCCTCCAAATCACTATAAGATTTCATTATTATAGAAGGGGCACCAAGTTTTGGTAAATGTGAAAATATTTGTTAAGTTCTAGATTGGTAACTGTTATGGAGAAGTCTTATAAAAAGTGATGCAACTTCACATTTATCACATACTATTGGAAATTACATAAAAATGTGACCGAAAGGCTATTCACGATGGATGCATAAGTTTTATTCACATAAAAAGGAAGGAAATAATTAAATGTTATAATCATTAAAGGAAAATGAGAAAGGAAAAGATCATAGTGGAATTTGTGTGAGAGTTATGGTTGTATCCAAAATGGATTTTTTTTAGGATGTGGAAGAGGAAAGATCATGTTATATGCTAGTTCCACAAGAAGTATGTAAATAATGCATAGAAGGTGAATATATCCCAAGTGAAGTACTTGTAATGCTAAAACTAATTTGTGGATATAGTTATACAGGATTAACCACAAGGATTAATAATAGTTCTTAGTATCATCCATCAAATTCAGATGATGAGAGGAATTAATTTTTTCAATAAGTTATCATTCCGGATAACACCAAATGAAAATGTGGGCGTACATAGACAATTGCAGGATTTTCTAGAAATAGGTCTAGTTTGTAAAAATTTTAGCCTATGTGCAGTAGTCATAGTGCTGATACCCAAAAAAAGAAGAGAAATCAACATGTGTTATGACTCAAAAACCATCAACAATATAAAATTCAAGTATAGATTTTTATTTCCTAGGGTGGATGATCTAATGGATTTCAAAGTAGTGGTGAATTATACTTTTTAAAGATTGAATTGGTGAGAAGATATCACCAAATCCACATCAGAGAACTAGATGAGTAGAATACAACATTCAAAATCAAGGAAGTCCATTATGAGTGACTAGTTATGTTTTCTGGATTGAAAATTTCCTTGAGTGCATTCATGAGATTGATGAAAGAAGTGTTTCATAATTTCCTTAAGAAATTTATAATTGTATATATGTGTGATATGGTTATGTTTATAGAAACAAGGGAGGATTGACTAAAACATTTATGAAATTTGATAAAATTCTTGTAAAAAGAGAAGTTATAGGCAAATATAAAAAAACGTATGCACAAAAATGGAGTGTCTGTCACTGAGAAATTTAATAAAGGTTTGATTTTTTTTTTAGGATTGGTGAGCTACTATAGGAAGTTCATTAAAAACATCAATGGAATTTGTGTAGTTATCACTGAGAGTATGAAAGTTAATCACAAAGAGTCTATGCTGATGGAGGAAGTAGGGCATAGATGCTAAGATTTAAGGTAAAGGATAGCATCACAACCATTACTAGTATTTTTGAGTTTTGAAAAATTATTTCAAATTTATTATGACATTTTCAGTGCCAAATTTCTTCATCTAGTGTTCTAAAATTGGTTGAGAATCTTTCTTAGATTTTCTTAGAACATAGAGTTTTAATATCTATTTCTCTTCTTTATTGAATAAGACAATATTTGGCATAAGACTTTATTTATGAAGGTATATTTTGTACACAAAATGTGGGGCCCATCCTAGGTGTCTTACTTTTTAGGGTTGTTTTGTGTTTTATGGTTTGTTTTGGCATTTTTGGTTTTTTCTAGAGATAATGGGAAACATAAGGCAGATTATAATGTTGTAAAATATTAGTGTGGATCTTGCAATAAGAGGGAATATATTTTGAATCTTATAAAAAAATTGTAAATTGTGTGTGTGTGTGTGTGTGTGTGTGTGTGTGTTTTGGATGAATTTTTACCTCTTGTTGTTGGATCCACATCAATCAGTTTATCTTGTACATTGATGATCAGGTGTTGTCATCTATCAATAATTAGATAAAGCTAAATAAAAAGGCACTTGAATTGGGTAGTAAAATTCTTCAAAATATATTCATTTTTATTGAATACTTGATGTGGGAAGTCTAACAGGGTGGAATATGCCTTGAGTATGAGAGTGATTTTATTAAAATAAATGTGTAATGAATTCATGTGTTTTGTGACCATGAAGGAACTATATATACAAGATGAAAATTTTAAGGAGGAATGAGAGGTATACGTAGAACTAACAGATGCATATAGAATTATGTGGTTATATGTCCACATTTGGAAAAGAAGATTATTCACGGTGCATTATTTTGTATAAACACAGGATCAATGATTAAAACTTTAATGAAGTAAAAATATATTGGAGGATTATGATGTTCATGTTATCTCTATTTTTTCCCCCAACAAAATTGATCAAATATGACCCTGTGCAAGAAGAAATTCAAGAAATGGTTTTGTCAAATGAACACACGATTCAAATCCAATGAGCAGGTTACAGGAAGGCTCTAAAATAGAGGAGAATGGTCAAGGAAGGAAAAAATCAGAGCCTCAAAGGAAAAGAAATGGTGAAGGATCAAATTATTTGGGCTCTGTAAATGACTCAGAACGAGCCCCAAAATTTCATAAGTATAAAGAGTCAGTGGAAGCTGCCAAGTGTCCAAATGATGCACCTTCAAAGATTAAATCCAAAGGGGTAGACTCAAACAACCACTAGGCTTCCACATGCCCCAAGCCCAAAGAGGGGTAGATTCAATAGCTAAAATTTAAAAAAGTGGACAGGGTAGGCCCAAAAAAATTAAGTATAAAGGTGCTAGCAGAAGCTGCCACATGTCAGCTAGGCATATCTCCAAAGATAAATCCAAAAGCGTAGACCCAAATCAGTGTGGGCTCACCATGTAGTCCAAGTTAAAAAATGGGACAGAGCGGGCCCAAAATTGACTAAGTATAGAGAACTAGGGGACAACGCCACATGTTGCATCAGCACAATTTCAAAGGCTTAGCCCAAAAGGTGATCCCCAAACGAGTGCCAACTTGCACACGTGTTCATGGCCTAAAAAAGTAAGAGTATCCATTGAAAAGTCCAATAACCAGTGGAGGCTTACACGTGTCAACGTTATGCTCATTCGAAGGTAAAATCCTGAGCGGGTTTCCAAATGAGCGTGGACCTTCCATGTGTCCTAGGTCCAATAAAGGGACAGGATTGGGGTCAAATATTCAAAGGAGAGAGAGGCCAGTAGAGGTAGCTAAGTGTCAGCATGATGCTACTTTAAAAGTAGAATTTTTGGGATGTTCCCGAACATGCTTTAGCCCTCCATGTGTCTAGTTTCCAAAAGACCCATTTTGATAACTGGTTCACATGATTTTGTACGGGCCCGATTCAAATTTTCAAATGGGTATATCTTTTGATTCAATGCTAGAAATTAAAAAAAATTAGCACCGTTGGAAAGATCTTGACCTCGTCTATGCCATGGAGATCTGAAACTTTAATTTTGAAGAAGTTAGGTGGGGAAAATAAAGAGACATCTTCGTGCCATTAATATAAGATCTATTTTCTCCAACAAAAATATCGGATTTGATTTTATCCACCATTATTCCTCCTTCAAGGCATTAAACAAATAATCAATGCAGACATCACAGATTTGGGACGGATTTGTAGGAAGCATTGATGTCCAGTGGTTGAGCTTCAAATTATTTTTCCTACCTCTCTCTCCTTCTCTCTATGTTGAATCTATAAAGGAACGGTTAAGGCTTATTGTAAAAGGTTGGACATTTCTATTTTGCACCCTCCCTTCTTCTTTTGTTTGAAAGAGGATTTGTGGAGCTTTCGTAACCTCTCATTTGGGCTATAATGCAAGTTTTTCTTCTTGTCCAGTGCAATATACTGTATTGACTCCTGAGAAATAATATATATTTTTGTGGATGATTCTCAACCCTCTCATGTATTTTTTGTTGGCATTCCGATATCTTATTACAGTTTGGTTATCTGTGCATGGTTTTTTTATTACATTTCTATGTTTTCTGTTAAATTGCAAAACGAGTGTCTAACATTCCTTTGGTGCATCACCTCATTATCTTAGGTTTATTTTGTTACATCTCCTCAACCCTATCTCCTTGGTAATATAAAGTATATTTAGAACAAATCCTCTGTAATTTATTTTTGTGCACCTGAATAGAGGAAGAGGAACCGGACTTAATCCAGAGAGCTCTCATGACTTGCAAGGTCCCACACTTTAAGAGATGATCTATGTTTTGCAATCACACTGAATTCCCCATTTCACACCTAGGAAATTTGAGGGTACTATGATTCTACTCTAATAGTTTTGGAATTCCCGGTGGGACCAAGAAGTATCCATATTTATTGTAGTAAGATTGATGTGCACTTGTTGTGATTTTATCTTTTAAGAACCTTTGAAATTACACATCTAGTGATTTCAAAAGAACCAGAATCTACTAGTTTCAACAGTCCAAACTTGTCAAGTTCATGAGAAGAATACAAACAATGTCAAGAAGCAGAGAGGAGGGACTATTTGTCTATCTACACTTCTCCCCAGACATAAGGGGAAGAGGGAGAAGATCCTATAGGTCTTCATCTCCACCAAATAGAACCTTGTCAATGCCTCCTCCTAGTAGGCCAATCATTCAATCAATAAGGGTTCTCATGTCGATCATAATGGCATAACCACCCAATCCTTATGTCAAATTCACTAGTAGTAGCCCACTTGTTGTCAATGCACAAAATCCAGTCCCAATGGCATCATTAAAGAGCATCCCATATTTCAGTGGAGAAAACTAGACTTCTCCTAGTGACGACATTCAAGACATTGTAAATGCCTATCCAATTCATGCGATCACTGAGATGGACATTGTAGTCAAGCTACTATCCTCTTCACTTAAGGGTAAAGCTTCACAATGGTTTAGAAGTCTAACAATAGGCTCCATTCCAACTTGGTACCATATGTGTAGAGCTCTTCATGATCAATTTGGTGAGAAGGGAGATAATATATCCCTGTTGAAGCATTTAATGACCATCAAGAGGGCCCCTAATGAAAATATAATAGATTTCAACTTTAGATTCAAAAGGAAATGGGACAAGATTCTGTTGGCTATAAGGCCTACAGATGAAGGTGCTTTCATATACTTTCTTATAGCTCTAAATAATTATATTTCTTTAATGATTCAATCCATGGGAGGCAGCACCTTACCTTAAGCCTGAAAATTCTCTAATTCATGTAGGAAAACTTTCTCCTAGGCCACATATGCCTCTATACCTAGAACTAGAAGATCCAAGCACTAGCCAAATATCCACATTAGCTCCTATACCTACCCCTAGGAAAAAAAGTTGAGCTGAAGCGTCCACCTCATCCTCTAGCACCTCAAAAGAGATTCAAGAAGTTATCAAACAACTACAGAACCTAGGGAATGAGTTAGTGATTATCAAAAGTTAGAAAGCTTAGAGTTCTAGGCCATACTAGCCTCAGAATAAGTATTATGCTAGACCCCCATAGCAGTAAAGTAGGTGACCATCTCAGGCTATAACTAAGAATCCAAACCAAGGACAACTTCAAGCTACTATAGCTTTCAATTCATATGATCTAAACACAGCTTCAACATCAAGGGCATTGGCTTCAAAACAAAATAATATGGCACAAGAAAATGATTGGTGTTTCCCATGCAATCAAATCCAAAACTAATCAATGTGCTTTAATGGTACACTAAACAAGGCCTTGATGGTATAGACCATTGGTGTGTCACAAGAGTCTAACCAAGAAGAAAATCAATAGTAAGGAGCTCAGCAAGAGGCACCACTAAGTGAAACTTGGCTTGTCAATTGGCAACCTGAATATTTCTATCGTATGAATCAAGTCCCTTCTCAAAGTGTAGCTTCTAGTACATGGTCCAAGAAAAGGAATATTAGAGAGGGGAAATCACCAAAATTAGGTAATCCTCAACCCTCCATTACTCCATAAGGTATTGGTATTCAAAATGAAACTCCCAATATCGAGAGCCAGTCCAAGCCACCTTCCAAACCCACTTAGGCACCAGTTGTAACAACTCATGTGCAAGATAAAAATGCAGTAGACAAGAGGAAGAAAAATGATAGCTCATTTACTATCATTGAAAAAATGAAGAAGAAAAATGTGACCATTTCAATGTGGCAGTCACTGGTCATTCCAAGATAGAGAGATGTATAGTAGACTACTATGGCCAATTGGTCAAGCTCAAATAGCCCCCTTATTAGCAAGAGAAAGTGCTTACCAATACGGCTCAGCCTGAGGGAAACCATGGAGGAAAACAAGGTAGGAATCTGAAGCCTCCTCCATTCTATGCTTCATTGATCATTGGGGACAAATTGCTACATAATTGCATGATTGATTCAAGGGTAGGTAGTTTTGTATTGCCAAAACAAATAGCCAATGAACTGGGTCTTCAATACAAAGTCATCTCCATAGGGTAGTGCAATTGGATGGGACAACAATGACAACTATTGGAATCATCAAAGATTTGAGAATCACACTGCATGCATGCCTCAATGTGACCGTATTGCAAAACCTTTCAGTCATAGACTTGCCACCACATTTTACATTTTGTTTGTCCAGGGAATTCACTACTAAGATTAGAGGCTATTTTTCTGTTGATTGGTCGCAAAATCTTTTTAGAAAAAGGAATGGAGCTAAAGGAACAATTAGATCTGAGCCCATTGCAGATTACCATATTGAGTCTTATGTACCCAACCCAATCAATGCTAATTGTTCATCCTTTGATCAAGAGGACCTCCCAAACACTTGTGATACAAATACCAAGGTGGGGTGTATCCCAGACTTGACCCTTGATGATTGGGTGAACAAGAGGCCTGCTTTTGACCCATATAAAGAGATGGAGGAATCTGAGCTAGGAGTGTACTGTTTGCATGAGTAAAATCACCCTCTTCCTAACATCATTAAGCCAAAACACAAAGATGATAATGAAGTATTCAAATTGTTCTTTGATTAATCAAGGAGTAGATGAGGAGCCAGAGGAGGGGCTATGCTTGTCTCGCCTCATAGTATGAAATACTAATCAAATTTTTTCTTCAAATTTTCTTGTTCAAAAAACACAACAGAGTATGAGGCTCTGGTCCATGGACTACATTAGGCAAGGAAACGAGGAATCAAGAACTTGCAAGTTTTTGGTGATAGTGAACTAGTTACTAATCAGGTATGAGGACAAAATACTGCCAAGAATGATATGCTAAAGAGCTACAAGAACCAGGTATGGGACCTCATTGAGGACTTCAAAGCATTCAACATCAATTCCATCCCAAGGAATAAGAATGAAGCAGCAAAAAGATTGGAATAAAATGAGGTAGCCTTTGATGTTGTGGAGAGTATCAAGGGTGATAAATCTCGGCCCCATATCATGTTGGTTGTGAGGCCAACCATCCTAGACAACAATAAAAGTTGGTAATTCTTTGAAAATGATCACAAAATTGTCAAATTTCTACAAGAAGAACATGAGTTCTCCTCCAATAATAAAGAAACATTGGAGCATTAGTATGGCGATCAAGTGGTGCAGCAGATGAATAAAAAACTACTAAAGGGTCTTGTCACTTTGGAATCAATCTTCAACCCAAATGACTAGTTCCAAAAGGAGAAGGTGATTATTCAGGTCAAGGGTGAGGATTTAGAGCCCATTTTCATAGAATAAGGTAAAACATTGTAGATTGGCAAGGTAAGCACTCAACAAGAAAAATATAAGTTTATTCAACTTTTTCAAGAATTCCTGTATGTCTTTTCCTAGACTTACAAAGATTTAAGAGGTTTTAACCAAAAGTTGGCATAATGCACTATCAAGCTAGACATGGGATCTACGCCCTTCAAATAGAAGCAAAGGCCATTAAATCCTCACATTGAGCCTCTAATGATAAAATAATTAAACAAGCTAATTGAGGCCATTATCATCTTTCCTATTAAGCATTTGAGTTAGGTTACTAAGTTGGTAGTTGTGAGAAATAAAAATGGAGAAATCAGGTTGTGTGTGGACTTTCATGATCTGAACAGAGTATCACTTAAGGATCACTAGCCACTTCCAGTCAATGGAACAAATATTACAAGTTGTAGCTAGTTTTGAGAGGTTTTCAATTTTAGATGGGTACTCAGGCTATAACCAGATAATGGTGAAAGAGGAAGATCAATTCATGACAACATTCACCAACAAATGATGTACATATGATTATAAGAAAATTTCATTTGGACTATCAAATGCTGGAGCAACATTTCAACGAGTTATGGACATGGCCTTCAAAGGTTTAATCGAAAAAATAGTCCAGGTGTATCTAGATGATATCAATGTCTTCTCAAAGAATGTTGTAGACCATCTCTTTCACCTTAGACATGTATTGTAGAGATGTAGAACATTTGGGGGTGTCATTAAACCCAAAAAAGTGTGTGTTCCTGGCTCATGAAGGGAAATTGTTGGGAGACATTGTCTCAAGAGAGGGATTGACAATTGATTGTGTAAGGGTTGAAGCCATCCAGAAACTTCCATTGCCACAACATAAAAATTCTCTCTAAAGATTCTTTAGGAGGATAAAACATTATTCACAAGTTTGTACCTATTTTTGCTATTCTTGTGAAGCCTTTAACAATGATGTTAAAAAAGATTATTGCATTTAAATGGATAACAAAAGACAGAGATTTTTGAGGCCATCAAGCTCATAATATCATAGGCTCCAAATCTCATTAACCCGGAATTCTCAAAATACTTCGTGCTATATGCTTTTTGAGGGTCAGACACCATCTCAGCCATCTTGGTCCAGCCCAAAAATGAAGGTTCAGATCAACCCATAGCTTTATTTAGCCAAAGCTAGGAGGACTATTACGTATAATACTCTTTCATTGAAATACATGTCCTTGTTGTTGTTAGGAGACTTAAAATTTTTCAGACACTTGGTTTCAAATAACAAGATTCAACTTCTAGTAACTCATGTTGGTGTTAAGGGAATTCCTTTTAAATAAGGATTTGAATATGAAAAGGGTAGGTTGGATCACCCGGGTAACGGAATATGACATTGAGATTAAGGTGAGAAAATTGGTTCAAGGCAAAGGTATATGTGAACAACTCACCTCCATGCAACAGGTTGAGTTATAGGGTGGAAAGAGGTTGTCCTATTTCTACAAAATTATCATGAACAACCAACTATTGATGCACCTGCTCCATGATGGACCCAAGCCTTGGTGCATTACCTTCAAATAGGTTTGTGCCCACAAAAATGGAACAAATAAAAAATAATATACTTCAGACTACAAGCCATTCAATATGTGCTTGTTGGTGGTGTCTTGTTTAAAAGAAATATCAATGGTGTTCTATTGAGGTGTATTGAGACATGCCAAATTGAGATAGTGTTGCATTAGTTCTATGATGGAGATGCAGGAGGTCATTTTTCCCCTTGAGCAACAACTCTCAAGATCATGAAAGTTGGTTATTATTGGCCTACAGTGTTTAGGGACTACTATTCATGGGCTAAGAAGTGCAAGAAGTGTGCATTGTTCATAGGAAAAGAGAAATTAGCATCCCTGCCCCCTTCATCCCATTTCAGTGGATCATCCATTCTTGTAATGGGCACTAGACTTAATTGGAGTGATTAACCCAAATTAAAGCCAAGGCCACAAATAGATACTTACTACAATAGACTATTTCACTAAGTGGATTGAAGCAGTGGCACTTAAAAAAGAAAATGAATCCAACATCTTGGATTTTTATGAAGGAATAGCCACCAGGTTTAGATTCCCTGCCACTATTATATCAGATAATGCATTGGCATTCCTTTGTACAAGGATCTCTAAATGGGAAATTATGAATGGTGTGTACCTGAGCACTTCATCAAATTATTACCCTGAGGATAATGGCCAAGTACAGTCCAAAAATGAGAACGTATTAAGGATTATCAGAAGGACTCTCGATGAAAATCAGAGGGCTTGGCATACAAAGCTCAAATAAGCTCGATGGGATGATAGGATCACATCCAAAATATCCACATGCATCTCCCCATATAAACTTGTGTATGGAAAATAGGAAATATTTCCCATATCATTGGAGCTTCTTGCTCTGGAGCTCATGAAACTATTGGAGCTAGCTGAGTTTGATCTTATGGTAATCAGGTATGCAGAGATAATGGAGGTATGGGAGGCAAGAGAGCATGCAATGTGGGTCATGGAAAAGGATCAAGTGTTGATCAAAAATAAAAAATTCTCAAGAAAGCAAGAACAAGGGCCTTTTAAGAAGGGAACCTAGTTGTAAAGTGGTATGCAGGTTGGGAAAAGAAAGAAATCACTCCAAATTTGATGCCATCTAGAGTGGCCCTTACATGATCATAGATTGTAGGAGTATCATAGGATTTTAATTTCCCTAAGTGCATATGTACATTATTTTTTTGTAGCATAGGTTTTGTTTCCCTAAGTGTTATGGAATAGGTTATTTGTTCCTCTAGGTTTGTGTCATTTTACAGTTCCATGTGCCTCCAATAGAGTGCACAAGGCCCTTTAACATTGTAGCTGGGAGACCCATAGTTTCTGTGATAGTTACTCATTTTCTAATAGAACAAATATAGAGAAACTAAAATCAAGCTCCAAAGGGTCCATTTTAGGAAGAACAATATCAACCTTAGGTCGCCAATCATGACTCCGTGCCTAATGGATATAACAAGAAAACTGATCTCTTCTTCTAATAGATAGATTCCCCCTCGAGTCACCAAATTGTTATCAATATTTTTTCCCCCAACAAAATTGATCAAAAACGACCCTGTGCAGGAAGAAATTCAAGAAATGGTTCCGTCAAATGAACCCACGCTTCAAATCCAATGAGTAGGTTATAGGTAGGTTCTAAAATGGAGGAGTATGGTAGGGGAAGGAATAAATCAGAGGCTTAAAGGAAAATAAAAATCAAAGGCTCAAATTATTCGGGCTTTGCAAATGATTTACAATGAGCCCCAAAATTGGTTAAATATAGAGAGTCAATGGAACATGCCAAGTGTAAAAAAGGCACACCTCTAAAGATTGAATGCAAAAGGGAAGAATCAACCAAGTGGCAGGCCCTCCACATGTCCTAGGCCCAAAGATGGGTAGATTCAATAACTAAAAATCAAAAAAGGAGATAGGGGAGGCCTTAAAAAAATGAAGTATAAAGCTGCTAGTGGAAGCTACCATGTGTCATCTTGGCGCATCTCCAAAGGTAAATCCAAATGTGGAGACACAAATGAGCGTGGGATCTCCACATATTCCAAGTTAAAAAATGGGACAGAGCAGGCCCAAAATAGACTAATTATAGAGAACCAATGGATGGTGCCACATGTTGCATCAGTGTAATTCAAAGGCATGACCCAAAAGGTGATCCCTACATAAGCACCAACTCGCCACGTGTTCAAGGCCTAAAAAAAAAGAGTGGCCGTTGAAAAGTCCAAGATCCTGTGGATTCTTCCATGTGTCAATCTCACGATCCTTCAAAGGTAAAATCCTAAGTGGGTTTCTAAATGAGCACGGACCTTTCATGTGTCCCAGGTCCAATAAATGGACATGGTTGTGGTTGAATAGTCAAAGCAGAGACAAGCCAGCAAAGGGAGCCAAGTGTTAGCATGGTGCTAGTTTAGAAGTAGAATTTGGGGTGGGTGGGGCGGGGGGGGGGGGGGGGGGGGGGGAGGGGGTGGCGCAGGTTCCCAAACATGTGCTAGCCCTCCATGTGTCCAGTTTCCAAAAGACCCATTTTGATAGCTGGTTCCCACCATTTAGTATGGACTTGATTCAAATTTTAAAATGGGCATATCTTTTGATTCATTACTTGAAATCAGACAAATTTGGCACTGTTGGAAATATCTTGACCTTTTCTACACCATGGAGTTCTGAAACTTTAATTTTGAAGAAGTTAGCTAGGGATAAATGAAGAGACATATTTTGTAGTGCCTGGCACCTTTAAAAAAACATAAAATAAAATGAACTAATCAAAAGTAGATAAATTTAAAAAAATAATAATAAAATAAAATCATTGTAATAAAATAAAGGAATGTAATTGAAGTTGGTGGTGGTTGGATAGTGGAGTTGTGGTGATGGTGATGGTGAGTGAATGGGAGATGGTTTAACATGTTGGAGACATGATAGTTTTAGTGATGCCAGGAAGGATTTGCATGTAGCAGAGATAAAGACTATCAGACCCCCCTCATAGCCTTTGTCAGAGTTGTCCTTTCCTTGCCCAATAATGTAGGTACACATTAACCCATAAAACCCAGGTATCTTTCAAAATATAGCAGTAAATTGATAGTTGCAGGTGAGTAAAAAAAATGTATTACAGCTCCCCAAACTGGTAACACGTTCATGGTATTACTTTTGGCACGTTGTGATAGTGTTTGGATGCATGAAGGAATGAGAAAAATTCTCATAGGATTACATTTTGGGTAGGGTTAAGAAGACATGGGGTCCTTCCATGCTAGTCATATGGTTTCATCCTTGTACAAATAGGTCTTCAACGTGATCAGTTATCCCTTTTTTAGCCGCCTCCCAACTTGCATAGAAAAGGATACTTTCTCAGATGTTGTAGTTACAAGTGTTCTGGTAGATGTGTATGCAAAGCATGGAAGGATGCAAATGCATGGGTGACCTCCCAGGATAGTCAAAATATTCCTTGTATGATGCAAACATGTCTCCAATTAGACTAGCTTTCATTTTCTGTGTATTCCTGGCTTGTGCAAAAAAATGTAAGATGTGTATATGGATAAGGAAGTCTATAAAAGCATAATGAAAATCTATTTATTTTGTTAATTTTCTATTTTACTCCCACTCTGCGCTAAAATGGGAGTTCTACCATAGTTATAGTTGTAATTGCTATGGTAGATACATCGTAAAGTGTGGAATCATAAGCTTGGCATGTGAAATGTTCTACTAAATGGTTGAAACATGGCTTACATGATTACATTGGTTGTAGAATATGTGTAAAATTGGTTTGTTAAAATGCCATGGAATTTTTCAAGACTACAGGACATGCTTAACAACCTTTTCCAGCATCCTCCAACTTGTGCCAAAATGGATAATTTAGAACAAGAATTTCACCATATGTTGTGGTTGGGAATTCCAAGGTAGACATGGGTGTAAAATGTGGGAGCATGCATGGCATATAAACATTATGATAGAATGTCCTTCAAAGAATGTGGTCTTATGGGAAACATAGACTGTAGGATGTGCACGAAATGGTTTTGTTGAAAATTCTTCGAAACTTTGAGAAAGCTATTGTCTTAGAGGCTAAAGAATAGAGGAAGCCAAATCAAGAATTGTTGTAAAGTTGATGTAAGTGGGTGAATGAGGGGTTAAGCATTTGTAACGTTACCATCTACGGAACTTGTAGATCATGCTTTGATAATGGGCCATGAATTTGAGTTAAAAGGAAATTAGGTGGGTTGTTAAATCAGCTTGATTAACCTTATGTAACCCACAAGTGTCTAACCTAATCAGCTATATATTTTTTAACATCCACACAACTAGTGCCAAAATAGTAGTGGTTTTGAATTGAGATTTGGGAATCCACCAAATAATTATGGAGGATTTTCTAAATGTACGCAATTTGTTTGACGAAATGCTAAAAGTCATTCAACACTTGCTAGAATACAGATTAACCTGCCATATGCTATGGACACATATTTATCCTAGGCATGGTTCATCTCCCTTCATCAGTCATAATTTATATTATTTAGTTCTCTTTTGCAATGGATTAAAAAATTAAACCAAAGGGTTTTATTTTTATTTTTGGTACATTTGATTATATTAAATAAACCAATTTTCAAACAATAAAACATTATAATGTAACTTATAGGACCTATTATTCCTTGGTAAACAACGAACTTAAAGTCTCACTTCAAGATGATCTATTAATGTCCCAACCAAACTAGATAGCTACAGTACCTCTTTTATTGACGAGTTGAAGTTGACTTCCTGGTAAAAGTTTCGGCCATCTCCTTGTTTAAATAGATAAAATTGTGACTTCCAAAGACTCGCAAAGCAACCTTCGTAACTCTAGAAAGGGGAGGTTAGGCTTCCTTCGTGTACCTTGTTATGTGAGGTGTCACTTCAATATTTGGATCACCCCCAAATGAACATTTTTTACCTTTTTGATCGTTTTATAGGATCCTTGTTATATTGTTTTATAGCGGTAGGAAGGTGCTAAATCTAAAAATTTGGCTTTCATTTCGAACCACCATTTGAAACTTGGATAGAGAAATTATTATCCGTCTTCACAAACCTATAATGTTTTTACTAGATAATTACATGGAACCTTCAGTTCAGGGAAAATAATTTTATGTATAGTTTGGAAAATCCATTTTGTAGGCCTCTAGTCGTCGTTTGTCTAGGTCAAACTAGACCAATTAGGACCGGTGGCTTCAAAAATCACGTTGTCATTTGAAAATAGTTTTCTAGTTCTGAGTTCCATCAAATTTGATCAATAATTCATATATGGGGGAACTTGTAGGAATTTTATCATGGTGTGTACATCCATAAAGAATTAGTTTTGGATGTGGTTTAATTTTCCCTTGAGCTAACTTTTAATCATTTGCATCTAGGCCAATTATAACCGATGGCCCTAGAAAACTAGTCGTCAATCATGAACCATTCACTAGTTCTGAAGTTTTTTAGTTCCTATGAAATCTTGGTATATAAGTAGACACGTACAAATCTAACCATGGTGTGTTTGATCATCAGAAAACAACATTTGAAAGTGGATTATTAGCCTCTGAGCTTGATTCAAACATTTTTTATAGCTAGCAGGAAAATGTAAAATGAGAGTTGTAGGACCCCTGTCGGGTTGCCAAACCACCATGGAAAATTTTTACACATGTGAATAACTATTTGAAAACTCTATACTGTAACTTTTTTGAAATAAATTTTTTGACAAAATGGTGTTTCTCTCTCTTGCTTTCTCTTTCTCTCACCTTGGTTACGAAATGAAGTGAAATGAAATGAAATGAGTACATGTTTCTAAACCTTTCCTTTTGAATGAAAATTATAATTAGTACTATATGTAAAGAGGAAACTAAAGACATTAATTATGTTAGATTAGGGTGGATTCCATGCCAATGATTTATCGTTGATTTCATGCTCACATGGTTTTGCGGGATGCAATAATAATGATGAAAAGGTGATGTGTAATTCATTATTTACTATTGTAATTTATATAGGTCTTTGTAAAATGAATATCTGTATAATGTAGTCTCATGCCATAGAAACATTATATTTGAAATTTTCTAATATGAATGAGATACTAGTTTTAGGGATATCTTGGGAAATATGTATCTAATTATGGATTTTTTTTTATCCCAAAATTTGTATGGTCAAAGGTGAATATATATGTTTAAAATGAAATTGAATTTGATACCTTGTAGTGAACTTCCATTGGAAAATTGTTAATTAAATATCGGGTGATGTTTTCCTCACCTTGAAATTGCAATAAATAAATCCAAGTGAAACATTCAACCCTAGTTCAAAATTTGTGCATAACTAACCTGCATGTGTTAATCCCTTAGCATTGGAAATTGTGACATTTAAATGAACCTTTACACTCGATGAAACATCACAGTTTAGGTAAATAAGAGCCCAAGAATGGGTTTATCTTCTTAGTCGATATGTTTGGTGACATCGTCATAAACCTGGCAGATAGGAGCGGCACAGTCAAGCTT
The DNA here is from genome assembly GCA_019776745.2 of Taxus chinensis. Lineage (NCBI taxonomy): Eukaryota > Viridiplantae > Streptophyta > Pinopsida > Cupressales > Taxaceae > Taxus > Taxus chinensis. The sequence goes on from CM034149.1 coordinate 810,484,039, forward strand.
TATCTAGAGTAAGTAGATCTATCTCTTCCTTCGTATCCTAGTGGAATACCTTGTCTTCCGAAGTTAGATTTAGAATTAAAATTCTTCATCAAATGAATTTCTTGTGGGATCTAGATGACATCATGGAGCTAGTGAAATAGATTTACTATCACTTAAAATCTTCTTAATGGCCTCTTTAGACCCTCTCGGCTAAATGTCTTAACTTTGGCTAGTGACAATATAGCATCTTGATCTTTTACGGAGAGTTTATAGGGTAAATATGTTTTTGAATATTAATGTAATATATAATAGGGTGTAAATCCTTAGTGAAAATTGAAATCAAATAAAACCTTAGTTGATTAGGAGGTTAACATGTGGGTAGAAAATTATAAGTAACTCTTTGCAATCAAAACTGATTTAAAAGATGTTGAGTTTAGAGAACCCAGGAAACTCAAATCTTGTCCCATAATCCCTCGTTATGACCTTTTATGAAATTATGATTAAAAAAAATTTCACATGAGGAATCGTGGATGCAGAAACATGGGATCTTACCATGAACAAAAATCATTTGTGGTTCATGTATAGTTATAATTTTCCCATTCTTGTACCTCTTCGAGATGTTAGAAAAATACTTTCATAACTCCTTTTGTTATAGAACAATGCTAATAATGAGACCATAATGTGATGTAAGAGCATTTCATATAAGTTGAAAATGAGATTTGAGATTAGGATTAAGGTCACTCTTGGAGTCTGTGTAATTCATTTAGACACTTTCATGTGTTAAGAAGAATATGAATTGCCCTTGGTGAGATTGAACTTTGAGAAAACAAGAGATATATATGAATAAAAATAAAATTTCTTGATGTGGAAATGTTGAATGGATTCAACAAGTTTTTTTCAACTATATTAACTATGGTAGGGAAATAAATATATCTTGATCAAAGAATGTTTGTGGTAATAGGTACCTTGAATCTAAAGCTCCCTAAGGCCTAATATTTTCTTTCTCGGCATCACATCAAATTCACTTGTGTAGCAAGGGTAAAATTATAACTTTGAATAAATGTTTGAGAAGAATATTCTTAACATAAGAACAAGAGCATTAAGTACCTTGTATGTAATTTTGAATTATGCCAAATAATTATGTAACTTACGAAAATTTTCGTAAAGAATAAAAATCCAAATTAAAAAGGTCGATATGTAAATTAAATGTGGAATGAACTTAAGAAGCTGTAGGCAGAAAAAGGAAAAAAATATCCTTGCGCAATGATGTTCATGGAATTATAATCGTAACTAAGATACAATTAAAGAAATGATGCGTTATGGGTGTGTGTACGATGGAAAAGTGATAAGCGAGCGTGGGAATCTACAAGTAACTCTTCCTCACACCAGACCTCCCGAGGTCATACTGGGACAGCCGGTGGGGATGGACTATGCATGGGATGCAGACAATTTAGTTAGGCAATCTTATGTCTTTGACAAGCACTAGCCAAATCTACGAATCTAAGGTGAAGAAGGACCTCCTAACCTGAACTAGTATGATAGATCGATCAGTAAGGATGACTACTCAAAAGCTCTAATCAATATCGATCTCTTGTGTGATTCGATCTATGGGTTGTGGGATATGTGGAAAATGACCTGGGATTGTTTCATGTATGTCTCTAGACAGGGTCATGAAAATGGATGATTGGTATAGTGGATTCTATGGTCGATTCTCTGGTCTAGTCCAGAAATCCTTAGCTGATATGTCTAACAAGGATAACTGTGTGATGATGATAGGCGGAAGTGGAGTGGCTCTGAATACTAATGTGCGTAAGCCAGCATCAACGTCGGATTGACCTGTGGATTCGTTGGGTTGTGGGATTTGTGAATCACAACCGTAGATTCGTGGTTGTTGTGGACCTATTATGGTCATGTACGAAATCACTCCGTAATCCCTAGTATCAAATAGTTGTATGCCTTTGCAGCCTCTATATTCTGAATTAGTAGTTGTGCAATCTTTTCAGTGTATCTTACAGATGTTCTTGCAACCTGAATTCTTAAACTAGTATCTTTTTCTGTGAGAGTGTCTCCCGCGTTTGGCTGTGGGACTAAAGGATCACAACCAAAAATTTGCTCTCTTTAAAGCCCTTCTACAGTCATGCAGATATTTGTCTAGGGTAATCTGTAGTTTTGCTGGTTTGATTAAAATGTATATGCTTTGTTGTCTTCTACGTTTAGCCCTCTTAGCTATGAGTTGATTTGTTGTAAGTTTGTTGTTGTTTAAAAGACTTAGATTCTAAGGTTCTGATCTATATCAGTTATTTCCATAATAAGATTGGGTTGAGGCATGATTAGCTCAAATATGTATTCTTCAGGCTCTCTAGGTCTCGTGACTGTCATGCAAGAAGGAAATGATATAAATCTAACTAATGATAGAATAAATTAACTACGCAAGATATATCTATGTATGTTCCTAAATCTGATTTTATTGATAAGGTACTTGAAAGAATTTAAAAGAGAAATTATCTAATATATTTGGCAATTGACAACTAAACTAATAACACAATTAAAATAGACAAAGCAACTGATTATAGCTACTTGTCTGTGTAGTTTGTAGATCTACTCTAAATAAACAAATAACTGATCTACTCTATTTGAAAGACTCTTGATCCTACCTCAAAAGCGAGGAGTGAATCATAGTTTCTTAGAAACTATCAATCCCCACAACTTCCCTGGAAATATCAAAAGTAAAATTCACTGAAATGAAATGATTGTGTACTCTATTTGATATTATTTAACTAGAACTTTGAAAGCTTGAACCTAGATTTTGCATAACAGTGGTGAATCCGATGGTGTGTGGCCTTGTCCCCTCAGTGTGATCTCCTCGTCCTTTTGTGTTCATGTGGATCCAGAAAAGCGTGTAATGCTAGCATCAGTAGAAGTAGATATTGGGACAATGGCAGCTTAGGATGTGGACTAAATACAATGCGAGTAGGAGAGGGATAGCACAAGAGAACAGAGCTTGGGTTATGTAATTCCTAGCAGGATTTATTGCGATTCATGCAACATAAAACGTCTAGAACCTGAAACTATCCTATTTGACGAGTAGAACCTACAAATTTAATGGATTCCTATTGAAAATCAAACTATCCTACTCCAATTCATTGGATGAAATAATAACAGTACCTGCACAAGGATAATATATGGCTTTCTAACAACTAAACAACACTAACCATGCATACAACAAATGAAACTATGAATCCTAAGAAAAATTGAAAGGCTAAGCTATTAAAATGAGAAATTCAGAGGAAAATTTGAGGGGCCATTTTCTTGAGCACAAGCCAGCTATTTATAGAATCTCATTTACCCAAAGGTGAAAACCAAATTGATCTCTTAAACCATAAACAATGCCAAAACACTATTCCAGGGAACCAAAATCATAAATACAAGAAAAGGCGGTGAAAAAAGATGGTAAATGTTGAAAATTTACATGAGTCGCGTTAAAAAGAGAATTATAGAAAATGTGTGAAGGACTGCCACCCTGAGAAGGGTGGTAGTTAAAGGACCCCCGCCTTGACTGGGCGGCGGTCATGAGACCGCCGCCCAGGCAGGGTGGCGGTTTCGTCACTGAAGATCAAAACTCAAAGAAAAGGAGGGGAGAAGAGAAAAAAAAGCATGCAAGGGCTAAGTGGGGCATGCAAGATGTTAATGCATGCTTGGAGATATTTCTTGGATTCCGAACACCTTGCGAGGAGACCTGTATCATCATTGGGGCACATGTAACATTGTTTCAGCGGTGTAGTACCCTATAATTTTGGGTACGTACATATTTTCCCCTTGGAGAAGCATTTTATTCATGAAGAGGCGTAAAACGGTGGGTCTGAGTATGGAAGTCCCGAAATGGGAAGTTAGAAGTTATACCTGATACATCCGTGTGTCAGAATGACGCCATCCAAAATTCCCACCACCTGCAAAATGAGAAGAGGACTCAAGTGCAGATAGACAAAATAGATCAAAAAATAAATACTAAAATAATATGAAATGAGGACGTACCATTTGTGCGGGGATAAGAACTTACCTCGGTTGGCACTCCAAACCTGCGAAAAGGGTATTCAAAATAAGTCAGGTTGCTATATATGTAAAAGTGGGCCCATTTTCCTATTCATTTGTGCATGTTGATTTGGTTGATTTTGAGCTCTGGGACCCACGGTGACAGTTTCTCACGAGAGTATAGTAAAAAATTTTGGGACAAAATCGTGATCATGCCTCCACGAGTGGAACACCGACCCGCGAGATCACAGGTTAGTTTTTCTTGATTTACCATTTTTGTCCCCAAAATGTTAAAATGGTGAAATCTTTGTCATGGGGGGGTTATTTTTGAAAATGTCAGTTTTAATAAGGTCACCTAGGGGGGGGCGCCTACTGGGTAGGCTTTGTTTGAATAATAATAGTCTTTATTTTGCTTTTGTAGCCATTTTTAGGGCATATGACCCGCGTGGGATTTTGGGACATGACCACCGCCTTTAAGGTGGCGATTACAGAACCGCCTCCCTACTCAGGGTGGCGGTCCTGCACAGAATGTATAAATAAGGCTTGTTTGAATTCATTTCTACATTTTTACCATCCTTACCTACTTTCATGATTTTCCTAATGTTATCTGGATACTAACTTACTCTGTTTTTTGTGTTTTGGGTTATGCAGGTGAAGGAGGAGTATATCTGATGGAGCCGGGAGAGGGAGTGTGATTGGCTTTCGGCAGTATTGGATGCCCTTTCTCAGGACGAGTAGGACACTCTTCAGCGGGCTGATATACTGCGCATATCACGGGTCCCACATGTTGCACCATCTAGTCACATACTTTGTGACTTATTCTCATATTGGGATGCATATTAGAACACTTTCCGATTACCAGGGGTCTGGGGTGAGTGAACCATTACTTTGTGGGATGCTTATCATATCTTAGGGGTCCCAATTATCGGGAGACGACTCAATCTTGAGATAGCAAGGTCACGGGCTCAGAAAACACAGTGGGCCTCATATATGGGAGATGCAGTTATCTCCATTTGTTCAAAGAAGGGGGTGACGGTCTAATCTATTCCTATCCTGCCTATCCCCTTGATTCTTCAGGCCATTTTGGGGATCCTTGCCTCAAGATTGATCAGGGACAAGGGAGGAGACACTTTATTATATTATTGGTCCCCCATCATTACACAAATTAAGGGGCATGGATGGATTTACACCTGGGGAGCCAACATTATTGGGACCACCTATCATGATTTATATCAGGTGGTCCATTTACAGGGGCAGTCATTGATCCATCAAACCCTTGTTATGAGTTGGGTCTATGAGCGTTTCATCCCCTATGGGAGAGGTGTAGAGGTGGCAGATCCCGAAGCTGTGAGGGTGGCCAGATGGACAGAAATGTTGGTGCTCAGAGCACCTCATCAACCAGTCACCTCCCTGACCATTGATGACATGGAGGCCACACCCTATCGGACCATGGCAGGCTTATGGGGTGAGGAGGCTCTTACTCTGATTTCTTTCTCCACCATAGGACAACTTGTTGACGGGATGGGGAGGGTGGAGATACATCCTTTTGGTCGAGTGCCTCAGCATTTTGGCCTAACTTACATGGGTATGCTTCCCCCAGTGGTACCGGTTTACAGATCAGTTCGAGAGGCTAGGGGAGGTTCTAGAGGCCCGAGGTTGGACAGTTGTTACTCCTGGTGTTCCCATTACAACTAGGTGGGTAGTATGAGCTCGAGGGAGAGCTAGTGTTCCTCAGGCACCCTTACTTCAAATTACTGCCGGTCCCACCCACAACAGCGATGACCCCATTGATATGGACTCTAATTCTGAGGAGTTCATAGGGGGGAGACGAAGGAGGAGACTGAGGCTGAGGTCATTGAGTCAGGTAGAGAGGAGGAAAATGATCCTAAGTGGCATGACACTTAGGATATCTTACAGGCGGAGAGGGTGGAGTAGAGTGCGGAGAGGGTGACTCTAGTTTTAGAGGAGCCACTCTCTCAGGGCTTGGGTGGAGAGGATGAGTCCGTAGTAGGATGTTATGTGGCCGTAGGCACAGGAGGAGTACAACAATCAACGGTGGCATCTGTGGCATGTGCCGATCCTAGAGATCCATCTTGGAGGCCCGAAGATCTGAGTGAGTTATCATCCTTCCTTTTAATGCTTGTTTCTAGTTAGGATTGCCTTAGTTGCTATCTCTCATTTTGTTTACATTTATTTCTATCTCTTTATTATCTCTAATTTGGGTTTTTCTCCTTTTCTTGCAGAGACTGTTGATGAGTGGTGAGACCTGATTCACCGGGTATGCACTGATACCCTGATGATTCGTATGGAGAATACCCACGCAGAGCTATCAGTGGATGCAGGGGAGCCTTTAGTAGCTGGTAGGCATACCAAATTTTTCCCCTATCTATTATGTGGCCAAGATGGTGACCTTCCTTCGTACCAAACTGGTAGGGTACAAGACAGCAGAGTGCCTGATGAGGATTCACTCTCATGGCGAGGCCTCAGCTGCTTCTTAGGACCGTGAGCCCTCTGTGCACTCAGAGGACCGGCATAGCTGAAGTCTTAGACATGGGCATGCACCATCATAGGGATCTCATAGGGGTTGAGAGGTCACTTGGCTCTCTTGGACAGTTTGTATGATGTATTTGTATTTTTTGGGATCTTTAAGCGTTTTGACCATGCTCAGTGCATGATGGCATTGTACAAGAAACTTGATTATCTATATATATATATATAATTTTTGGATCATACTCTTAATATCAATGTTCTTGTGATTTGCTTTCATGTGTAAATTATAATTTTGTTTTCATATGCTTTTCATAATGTATGCAATGGAGAACAAATGATACAAATGATTTCTTTCTTTTTGTATTTTGTGATGTTGATGTATGATAATGTAGACACAATGTGATTTTGAAATTTAGTTTCTATAAGCAATTTTTGGTACTTCATATTTGTTTTTGACAAAATGTGATGATAAACTGGTATGATGAGCAGATGAACTTGCCCCATTCCTATTTCCATGCAACTAGTAAGATGCGAGGGCTCATCACCGAGAGCTAGAAAGGGCACAAGTTATGAAATTTGTTGAATGATAGTGATGAGAGATAGAAAAATATTTTTTGGAACCAAATTAGGATGCTACAAACCTACTCTACCCCAAGTGACTCCATAGTTTAGAATGCTACTTACTTTTCGGTTTATCTAGACTTAGATCTGTCGATGGCCACATGGTAGACAAAATTTGGTTTTCGGGGCTTTGAACTCTCTTGGAATTGTGGGCATCTAATTCATTTGTTTTTGACTCAATATTTCAAAGGTTCATTTGAATTTTTTGCTGACGACCTTCAACATTTATTATCAAGAGGACCCCCTATACCCTGCCCCATGCTACTAGTCAGAAGTGTGGGCTTATCACCATGGACAAGGTACAGGTGAGTAAGGGCATTCCCATCCTTTCGCAACCCTACGTCACTAGTAAGAGATGCAATCTCATCACCGAAGGTTGGTAGGGCAAGGAAATGTGTAAAAATAAAATTTTCTATTTGATCTATATTTGACTTGTTTATTTGAGCAAAATGTTAGTATGTTCTTACTTCCAAAGAGATATGCATACGGGATAGATGTGACACGATGAAGCTTATAGAACAGACCATAGGAAAGATACCTATCCTAGAAAGAGACTAAAATTGTGAACAAGCATGTAGACCTTGGTATGGTTACCGTTAAGACTTTCTCATATCTAGCTTTATCTGATGAAATGATTTCAAAGCAGGTGATGTGACCATGAAAGTGAAGAAGTATGATTTGAAAGCCAATGTCGATACCATCAGAAGTTTGTAATGAATTTCTTGGAGAATAAGTTCCTTGATCACAAACTTGTACAAAACAAGTGGACAAAATGAACCTAACTACATCAAGATGCAATGTAGATATAATTATACAGATAGTTTTGGTCGCTTATGCATAGAATCGTTTAAGGTGTAGTGAATTGACAGTTTCACCAAATTCCTTATCTTTCCAGTGTGCATAAGATATATGCACCATTTTCATAGTCCTTCATGACTCGGTATAGGCCCCAACCATTTGGGCCAGAATTTCCTCCCTTCGCCGGTCTTTTTATCGATCCATCTATCTAGTCTTAGAACTAGATCACATTCATATATGTTCTCATTCATATACCTTCTTGTTATACTTCTAGCACATCTGGCCAGCATAGACTCTGTGCCATTGTTCAACATCTAACCTAGTTTCATCTAGGCTTTCTAGTTGGGAGAGATGTGCTTCTCTAAAAGTGTCTTCATCCATAATCCCTTGTAATGTGATGCGGAGACTAGGTATTTCAATCTTAAGAGGGAGAAATGCTTTCGCTCCGAATACCAACGAGAAAGGAGTTACTCATATTGGTCTTCTTATTGAGGTTCGGTGGGCCCACAAGCCTGGGTATAACTTTAAATGCCAATATTTTTTGGTTTCTTTCACCGTTTTAAGGAGAATGGCTTTCAACGTTTTGTTTGTTTCTACATCCTGTCCGTTGGCTTGAGGGTAATATAGGGAGGCTATATGATGGCTTATTTTAAATTTATTGCATAATTCACGAACCTCGTCATTCTTAAAAAGAATTCCCATTATCTGTGATAATGATTTGTGGGACACCATACCTATAAATGATCTGGTTCAAAATGAACTTGGTGATCACGGAACCTGGTAAAGTGGTGAGAGGCATAGCCTCTACGCATTTGGTAAAATACTTGGTGGCCGTGATTATGAAGTTATGGCCATCTGTAGATGAGGGAGAGTGTTTCCCAATTAAATCTAGATCCCACGTAGAAAAGAGCCATGGAGTAGCGATTGGTTGTAGAGCTTGTGCCGGCATGTGAATCTCGTGGGATAATTCTTAGCATTTATGACACCTGTGTACAAACTCTACTACGTTGTGTTCTAGAGTGGGCCAGAAATACCCCATCCGATGTATTTTGTTAGTGGTGGCATGTCCACCGAAGTGGCATCCACATATTCCACTGTGAGATTCATGGAGGATCTTCTTGGATTCTTCTGTGTCAACACACCTTAGAAGCATTCCATCGAAAGCCTTACGATAGAGCACTTGTTCTATAATAACGTATTTAGCTATGATAATGCGTAACCAGATTCTTTGTTATGGCGTAGCACCTTCTGGATGTGTATGGTTCATGATATAATTAACAATATCAGTATACCAAGGATATTCATGGATGAGAGGTTTAGTTTTGACATAATATATGCATTCATCGAGGAAATCCAAATCGACTAGATCACCTCCATCTAATGGGTTGTCAGCTAACCAATCTGCTATGATTTGTCCCTTAACGGAATTTTGATTTACAAAAGTTAATTCAAACTCACCCATTAAGGTTATAAAACATCCAGCCTTCTTAGACAAGGACCCTTGCATGAGGAAGGTTCGTAAATGGTCTATTTTTACAATGACCCTCGTTTCTTGATTTGGCATGTAATGTCTTAAGCATTTGGTTGCGAAGACTATGGCAAGGCACTCTTGTTCTTCTTGCATATAACATGTTTCATAATCGAGTAATGTGTAGCTTATAAAATAGATTACGCATTCTCTCTTGTCATCATCTTCTTGAGCCAGCATATAGGCTAGCGAGACATTGGTAGCTCATGAATATAAGATCAAAGGGAGGTCTAGTTTTGGTGGCATTAGCATGGGTGGTGACAACAAGAAATTCTTAACTGCTTTGAAAGTGTCATTGCAGTTGTTAGTCCAATCGATACTATAATCTTTCTTAAGTAGATTGTTGATTGGATGAATGGAAAAGCTTGAATCTGGGATGAATCTTTGGATTGCACTGAGTTTCCTAAGAAATTATCAAATTCTAGATTCATCCTATGGTAGGATCATTTCAAGAATAGCCCGGATTTTAGTTGGGTCTACATCGATCCCTCGTCACAATATAATGTAACCGAGGAGCTTCCCTCCTGTCACACCAAAAACAAATTTTTCTGGGTTTAGTGTGACTTTGTATTATATTAGACGTGAAAGAATGATGTAGAGTACTTCCAGGTGATCGCAACGCTTCTTGGCCTTGGCCAACAAGTCATCTACATAGGATTTCATGGAATAAGATCATGAAATATGTATGTCATTTCCCACTGGTACATAGCGCCAATGTTCTTGAGACCGAATGGCATAACAACGTAGCAATAGGTTCCCCAAGGAGTTATAAACATGGTTTTGGCTTGGTCTTGTTCGGATATTCTGATTCGATTGTATTCTAAGAATCCATCCATGAGAGACAACAACTTGAATCTAGCTGTTGCGTCAATGATGACATCTATGGAGGGTAACAGGAAGTCGTCCTTAGGGCATGCTTTGTTAATGTCTCGGAACTCTATGCAGATGCATATCTTCCCATTCTTTTTTAGAATGGGAATGATATTATATACCCACTGAGAGTAATTGACTGGCTTAATGAATCTTACTTGGAGGAGTTTCATTACTTATTCCTTCACCATGAGAGCCACCTTGGGTTTCATTGGCCTCAATTTTTGTTTAACTAGCTTTGCATCTGATTTGGTGATGATGTTGTGCACCCCGATGTGAGGTGCAACCCCTTTCATTTCTTTATAATTAAATGCAAAAGCCTTATGAAGTTCTTTGAAGATTCGAGTGTGTATTTCTATTTCATCTGGAGTTAATGAGGATCCTAATTTCAAGATCTTTGGTTCTTCCTCCGTTCCAATGTTAATATAAATTATTTCTTTGATTAAAGAACCGCTACCTTCTTCAAACTCAAATGGTAATCCCAGATCATCTCTATGCTCTACCGCATATGTATCGAATTATTTTTTTGGGCGAAGATCTATCAAGGGATTCTTGAAGTAGGAAGATGAATGTAGGATTAAAGACAAGTCTACCACATGATGGGTGAGATGTAATTCTGCATAGGCATTCAAGTAGTCAAGAGTGGCCCTATCACTATCAGCGTGTTCTAAGATAGTGGATTTGTTCTCAGCTATGTTTGTTAAAAGAGGGTTCATCATTTTCTTCACTAATGGTTTAGTATAAAGAGATACCATGAAACGGGTATCCTCCAACTCACCGTTTGGAGTGAAGCATGATGTTGAGGTTACTATCGAATCTGCGAGAAGATTTTGTTCTGGTGGGATTGCTTCAATTGATATAAAGTCAAACTCTTTTCTTAAGTCTAACACGGTTGTTTTGTAGAGATGTAAGTGTTCGGCTCTAGTTTCATACACCTCAGAGACTTTGTTTGCTACTAATTGAGAGTCTCCTAACACCCTGATGTCATTAACACCAATCCGTTTAGCTATGATAAGGCCAAGGAGGAGGGATTCATACTCCGCACCATTGTTTGTACATTCAAAATTTAGTTTAAAGGCGAATGGTAGGATCTTTCCCTTGGGAGAAGTAAAGATCAAACCTGCCCCAGCCCCATAATGACATCTTGCTTCGTGGAAATGGAGAGTCCAATATTTGGTTGGGAAGATGGACATTGGGACATTTTCTATGTTAATTTCTTCTGCTTCAGTTACTTCCACCATGTAGAGATCTTCTACTAGAAGAGTACCAACACCTAGGGTATATCCCATACCTGCAGAATCAAATGGTAGGAAAATTGTTAGATCTTGTTCTAGTAAGTCAACAATCTTCACAGTAGTTCCTAATGATATTGTTTCTATAATGGTAGTCTCGTCCTTGAGGGCTGGGATAGTCTTGATTAGGCTCATAGTCTCAAGATCTGTTGGAGGTACAACTTTTCTGTTGGTTCTATGTCAGTCAATTTACTAAGTTTGTTTGTTGGGAGTTCAAACTCAGAGTGAACGCCCGATAGTTTCTTTAAGTCAGCTAGGTGTATATTTAATGGTTTTGGATCGCCTTTGGCTATGAATATCTTCCATAGGTTTAAGAACCTTACTTCTTGAAATAACGTAGAAGGGATTGCCTTCATACGGTGTATCTGACAGGTTCGAATCAGAATAATAGAAAATGTATATATTGATCTTCGTTTCTATCACATACACACAATACATGGCTAATAAATAGCCAAGTAAATAGCAAAACAACCTCCTATAATTTAGGAGTGGTTGTAAACAATAAGCTAAATACGTGAAGTTGTTTACAACAACTTTACATATAATACCAGGTAATAATTTGTTGTTCCACAACAAATCACAATATAATGTTTACACTATAATATTCCCAACATACACCCCCTTAGTGTGAACATGGGGTGAAGTGTAGTTGAAACCAGAATCATATGCCTACGCATATTTTTAGGTCTGCATACTGCTCCTCTCCTCTAGACACCAGCTGCCCTCCTATACAACTGTTTCAGTGACTAACACCTTCTACACCACATCACAACACTTCAAGATAACATATAGGAATACTCACATGTACCAAACAAACATACACAAACTGTTTCTCTTTATTCTGCACACTAGATAAAATAAACACACAACTAGAAATAAATATGTCACCACCACAAAATACGACCTCGTCGTTGGTGACTGATGAGAAGTGATGAGTAGCCTCCATCCTCCATTTCCTCCTACCTCCAATTTGGTTATTTTTAGAAGAGATAATATTCATCGCTAGGGCAAGAAAGTTCTTCATCAGTTGCATAATCTTCCCAGTCAGTTTCTTCTTCAACAATATAAGCCTTTTGATCAATCAAGTATCATCCAGTAGATCTTGTGCCCACTTTTTACAATTTAAAATGACATGCCCCACTTCTTTACAATAGTAACATTTGATTTTTTCCTTTGTAGGAATGTGCTTTGAATTGTACTTACCCTTCTTTGATGATGTACTAGCTTTATTGTGTACATATAAGACCTCTTCTTCTGGTTCTGAAGGTTCATTCTGATCAAGAAGAGTAGAAACTACTCCTTCTAAACCAATTTTAATCTTGCTCAAAGTAAAAACCATATGAGACATTTTTTTAGGAAAAATATTCAAAAGAATTGCTTTGGCATCATCATCTTTTACCTTCTCATTAATACCTGCAAGCTGATTGAGAAGAGAGCGGAACTTGCTGATGTGTTCTGCCATTTTTATACTTTCATCCATCTTTAACCCATATAATTTTTACTTCAGTGTTGTCTTTACACTTTTTGCTTCAGATCCGAACAGTTTATTTAATGTCTCCCAGATTTCCTTTGCAGACTTGTGAAGTCTACGTGGTGCAGGTACATTTTAGACAAACCGAGACCAATAGTTCCCAAGGACTTTTGATCCTTGATATTCCACTTCACGAGATCTGTTGGATTTGTTGGTGTTGTCACATTTGGTTTGACCACATCCCACAAATCTTTTTTAATCAAGGTCAGTTGCATTTGGATTCGCCAAGTGTGAAAATCACGTCCTTCGAACTTCTCAACGAGACTCGATTTCTCCATTTTCACAACTATTGTATTTGTAAACAAAACGACTCCAATTGATGGATATAATACGTTTTACAAGAAGACTATATCAATAAATCACTATTTAAAAAGTAATAAAGGGAAATTACTTTTTAAATACTCTAAACAATTTAATCAATCTTAAAAAATTCAATTCACTGTATACAGCCGTTTGTTGTGTGAAGGATCCCTTCTGAAAAATTGCAACCCATAAACAAATGTGATTGCTCCAAGTGGCGACTGCGAATTGCAAATTCTGTAGCATATAAAAAATACATATGTCGTGTCCATACAATCTCCTCAGACTTCAATAATAATTTTATTCATGCTTAGATAAAACTGCGACTGAAATATAAAATATAAAACGAGTCTTAACTGACTGCTAGCTTACATAATAGTTCTTTTTCTCTAGCTGTCACTCACTATGTTCTCCAATTGTGTGGACTGCTCCAACGATGCGCAATAAGACTCAAAACATGTGGCTGCGTGGCAGATTGTGCAGCAAGTGGAAAAAATTCTTGTGGAAAGTGGCAAGTAAAACATTAGAAACCTGCGACTGTTTTCTATTGCATACGTTTTACATCCTCCACATTGCACCGCCTACATACCGACTGCCCCTTCAAAATTATTCTCAGATCAAACTCGCTCTGCTACCATATGACAAGTTCGAATCAGAATAATAGAAAATGTATATATTAATCTTCATTTCTATCACATACACACAATCATGGCTAATAAATAGCCAAGCAAATAGCAAAACAACCTCCTATAATTTAGGAGTGGTTGTAAACAATAAGCTAAATATGTGAAGTTGTTTACAACAATTTCACATATAATACTAGGTAATAATTTGTTGTTCCACAACAAATCACAATATAATGTTTACACTATAATATTCCCAACAGTATCGATGGTCGGTCGAGGATCATATTATAATTGGTTTCCCGATCCATAATATAAAACTCAGTCAGGATTGTTTTGGGTCCTAAGGTAACTGGTAGCATTATAGTTCCAATCAAAGTGGCCATAAGGCTATCATAGCCTCTTAACGTATTCCGAGTCGTGGAACAATTTGTTTCTCCATACCCTAGCTTTTGAAGGAAAGAGAAGGGGACTATGTTTACTATTGCCCCATCGTCAACCATTGCACATTTAACATAATTCAAATGTAAGGTTGGATCACCTCTGTGTGCAATCTCAACGTCTGTTGGCATTTTGTTTATTTCGAATATAAACTCGGTATCCCTATCCGGATGCCTCGGAGGATGGATATCAAAGTCTATATGGTTTACCTATGTTTCAGGAGGTGGAGTGATGTTAATTAAATGACCTAATCATAATGCCTCTAAAAGAACAGCCCTGTGGGCAGGAGAGTTCCTTAGCAAATCCAAAAAGGAGATGTGAGAGAAGGTTTCTGTTAGGTCATTAATTAGATCATAGGCACCCATGGGTTTTACTAATATTTGTTGGATGTTATCTGCCTCTAGTGAGTAACCTGGAATTGGCTAAGAGGAATACTCTCGTGTCCTTGTTATGGCTTCCAAAGGTAGTTCGGTGTCTAATTCTAATAAACCGACTATCTTGGGTCGTGGTTGACTTCCTAATTGTGGTGCAACAGGTGGATTTAGTGAAGTCGAGGCTTCATGATCATTTTTTTCTTCCATTACACCCTTGTTCATCCCATTCGGATTTAACCTATTGTTATTGTGATTTGGGAGTGGATCATTAAAGATCTTGAGGGGAGCAATTTGAAGGGAAACTGCCCTTGTAAAAGTATTTGGTGCCAGTGATGTAGGATATGCCAAGAACATATCTATGAAAGTTCTCTTTGCTCCTCTGGAAAACGTTGCATGAATTTAGTGTAGTCATGGCACGTTCTAGTGTCATGGCCTCTAATCTTGTGGAAACCACAATACGAGTGAGGATTGTAATTTCTAGGTTGTTGGTTTGGCATATATTGTGGTCCAAAACTCTGATCAAACCGTTGCCTATTAGGATTAAGGTTTTGTATGTGTTTTTTTGGTTTTGGTTCTAGTTTTGACATCCAGTTGAGTTTTGGCTTGGACCCTGTGTCTGGATCCGTTGTTGTTGTTGTTTTTGTTTTTGTGGATGATTAAAATCCACTATATTGATTGTTGGGGTAAAATTGTTGTTTCATTGATTGTTAACCACTGGTGGAGTATTTAGAACATTGGCCTTTATAACTTGGTCATTTACTCCATCGGTTGTTGTGTCGTGATTTTTGTTAAGGATTTTAGGTCTTCTATTTATGTTTGTGGCAGTAGGATAAGTCGTAGTATTTTGGTTGGGGGTGATTAACCTCCCATTTTCTCCATATGTCTTGCAACCACTATCTATTGCCACTTGATCTATTCAGAGAGTGATCTGAAGTACTTCATCATAAGTCCTTAATGGGAACTTCTGGACTTCTTTCTTCACCTCTCTACTGAGAGATTGAAGGAATAAATCACATAATTCCATTTGGTCCATGTTTGGAGCACTAGCCAAAGAATAAAGGACTGTATGCCATCTCTGGATGAAATGAGTGATAGATTCATTATTCTCTTGTTTAATGTACAAGAATTCCCTGATTCTTGTTCTCAATAGTTTGTTCATGTCGAACGCCTTGATGAACTCTGAAACAAGTTATTTAAATGAATGGATGGAGGATTCAGGTATTCTATAATAGTAATTGAGGGTGATGCCCTCCAAGGTTTTGGGGAATGTTTTAACAACAACCCCATCCCAAGGGAGCAACTCTTGAATTGCTGTGGCATAGGCCTTAATGTGTGCATTCAGGTCTCCCTCCCCTTTGTACTTGGGCAGATCGGGAAGTGGTCTCAGAAGCATGACGCTTTCTATGGTGAAGTCTAATGGATCTTTCAAATACTCTGAATAAGTCCCTATCACGTAGGTTTCGACCATTGATGGTGCATGTTGAGGGGGTGGAGGTGGAATGGGTTGCTGATACGGTGTAGCGTATGCGTTTGCAGGGGCATAAGGAAACCCCTATGGTTGAGCAAGCATGCCGGGAGAGGAGAACATATCTCCTTGTGGCATCTTTGAGTACATGTTTAGGTATGAAGGAGTATTCTCCAAGAGTGGATTGTGTTGTACAAGACTAGGAGGTATCATATTCTTCACCCGAATGGTGTTAGAAATGACAGTCCTAGTTGGTTTTTGTTGTGAATACTGAGGAGGCATGCCCAACATGCCTATTCCTATGAGGAGGTTTACTTGGCTAGGATTATGTGGAGAATTGGAATTTCCTTCTTACATGAGTTACGATGTTTGACTCACTTGAGCCAGCTCTAACCCTCTAACTCTTTCTACTAAAGTTGAAATGACTTCATTTGGTGAAGTAACAGTATTTTTCCTTGGTGGCATTTGTCGTATATTTTGAGGTTGTATACGCATGTGATACCCTACTATGAATTGATCGTTTCCCTACCAAGTTTCACTAAGAATGTTTGCTATAGGTAGTGGCATGGAGGTGTTTTCTTGAAAAGAAACCTCAGGTTGTGTTTGTAAACTTCCTATAGGTGGGTACATTCTTCCATAGTGTTGTTCATTCCTGGGGTAATGCACTGAATGTTCATCATCTAAAAATAGGTATGGATATGATTTTATACTAATTTGTGGTCTAAACAACACCTAAGGAAATGAACCAAATTCACCTGTGAACGTCATATTATTCGAGCCTGAGGGCTCTGTTTGTTGCATTTGTGTGAGTTGATCCAACTCCTCTATTTGAGAAGATGAACTATATCTAGTTCTTGGAGGTGGAGTTTGTGTTGATAATTGGTGTTTGAATAGTTGTCACCCCATACTAAGAGTGAGGGTGATGATTGTCTATTCAATTAAGCATAGTATGCTTCAAGACCTAGGATAGGTCGGCCATATGCATCGAATCCTGACATATTCAGGGGGTATATGAATACTCATAGAATAATGGGAAAGAGTGAAGGTGGAAGAAAGAGGTAATAAAGAAAAGGGAAGGTACTATGTTTTTCATGTCAGGTTCACCAATTTTGTTGGTGAAGCTGATGTGAAGGAAAATGATGTAGAAAAGATGAAAAGTATACTAATGGGAAGAACATGTAGCAATATGACTCCGAACCAGAAAGTAAGAATTTCACGTCAGGTTCACAAATTTTGTACGATGGAAAAGTGACAAGTGAGCGTGGGAATATACAAGTAACTCTTCCTCGCACCTGACCTCCCGAGGTCATGCCGAGATAGCCAGTGGGGATGGACTATGTGTGGGATGCAAACAATTTAGTTAGATAATCTTATGTCTTCGACGCACGCTAGCGGAATCTACGAATCTAAGGCAAAGAAGGCCCTCCTAACCTGAACTAGTGTGATAGATCAATCGGAAAGCATGACTACTCGAAGGATCCAATCAATATCGAGCTCTGGCGTGATTCTATCTATGGTTTGTGGGATACATGGAAAATGACCTCGGATTGTTTCGTGTATGTCTCCAAACAGGGTCACGAAAATGGATGATGGGTATAGTTGATTCTACAGTCGATTTTGTGGTCTAGTCAAGAAATCCTTAGATTCATTAGCTGATATGTCTAACAAGGATAATTATGTGATGATGATAGGTGGAAGTGGAGTGGATCTGAATACTAATGTGCATAAGCCAGCATCAATGTCAGATTGACCTGTGGACTCGTTGGGTTGTGGAATTTGTGAATCACAACTATAGATTTGTGGTTGTTGTGGACCTGTTATGGTCATGTGCGGAATCACTCCCTAATCCCTAGTATCCAATAGTTGTATGCCTTTTCGGCCTCTATATTCAGAATTATCAGTTGTGTAATCCTTTTAGAGTATCTTATAGACGTTCTTGCAACCTGAATTCTTATACTAGTATCTATGTCCATGAGAGTGTCTCCTTGCGTCTGGCTGTCGGACCAAAGGATCACAATCAAATGTTTTCTCTCTTTCAAGCCCTTCTACAGTCATGTGGATATTTGTCTAGGGTAATCTGTAGTTTGGCTGGTTTGACCAAAACGTATACGCTTTGTCGTCTTCTACGTTTAGTCCTCTTAGCTGTGAGCTGATTTGTTGTAAGTCTGTTGTTGTTTGGAAGACTTGGATTCTAAGGTTCTGATCTATATCAGTTATTGTCGTAATAAGATTGGGTTGAGGCACGATTGGCTCGAATACGTATTCTCTGGGCTCTCTAGGTCCCGTGATTGTCATGCAAGAAGGAAATGATATAAATCTAACTAATGACAGAATAAATTAACTACGCAAGATATATCTATGTATATTCCTAAATCTGATTTTATTGATAAGCTACTGAAAAGAATTTACAATAGCAATTATCTAATATATCTGGCAATTGACAACTAAACTAATAACACAATTAAAATAGACAAAACAACTGAGTATAGCTACTTGTCTGTGCAGTTTGTAGATCTACTCTAAATATACAGATAATTAATCTACTCTATTTGAAAGACTCTCTGATCCTACCTCAGAAGTGAGGAAGTGAATCATAGTTTCTCGTAAACTATCAATCCCCATAGCTTCCCTGACAATATTGAAAGTAAAATTAACTAAAATGAAATGATTGGCTACTCTATTTGATATTCTTTAACTAGAACTTTGAAAGCTTGAACCTGTATTTTGGAGAACAGTGGCGAATCCGATGGTGTGTGCCCTCTGTCCCCTCAGTGTGATCTCCTCATTCTTTTGTGCTCACGTGGATCCAAAAATGCGTGTAATGCTAGCATCAGTAGAAGTAGATATTGGGAATAATGGCAGCTTAGGATGTGGACTGAATACAATGCGAGTAGGAGAGGGATAGCGCAAGAGAACAGAGCTTGGCTTATGCAATTCCTAGCGGGATTTATTGCGAGTCATACAACATAAAACGTCCAGAACCTGAAACTATCCTATTTGACGAGCAGAACCTGCAACTTTAATGGCTTCCTACTAAAAATCAAACTATCCTACTCCAATTGATTGGATGTAAATAATAACAGTATCTGCATAAGAAGAATATGTGGCTTTCTAACAGCTAA
The DNA here is from genome assembly GCA_019776745.2 of Taxus chinensis. Lineage (NCBI taxonomy): Eukaryota > Viridiplantae > Streptophyta > Pinopsida > Cupressales > Taxaceae > Taxus > Taxus chinensis. The sequence goes on from CM034149.1 coordinate 810,503,502, forward strand.
ACAACACTAACCATGCATACAACAAATGAAACTATGAATCCTAAGAAAAATTGAAAGGCTAAGCTATTGAAATGAGAAATTAAGAGGAAAATTTGAGGGGCCATTTGCTTGAGCACAAGCCAGCTATTTATAGAATCCCATTTACCCAAAGGTGAAAACCAAATTGATCTCTTAAACCATAAACAATGCCAAAACACTATTCTAGGGAACTAGAATCATAACTACAAGCAAAGGCAGTGAAAAAAGATGGTAAACATTGAAAATTTACACAAGTCGCATTAAAAAGAGCATTCTAGAAAATGTGTGAAGGACCGCCACCCTAACTGGGTGGCGGTCACGAGACCGCTGCCCAGGCAGGGTGGCAGTTTCGTCACTAAAGATCAAAACACAAAGAAAAGGAGGCAAGGAGAGAAAACAAAGCACACAGGGCCTAAGTGTTGCATGTGCGATGTTAATGCATACTTGGAGAGATTTTTCAGATACTGAACACCATGCGAGGAGACCTGTATCATCATTCGGGCATGTGTAATGTTGTTTCGGCGATGCAGTACCCTACAATTTTGGGTACATATAGTGTGCCAATCCTTGAGTCCCTTTCTTGTGGTTGGGTTATTGCTAGTATTCGTTCATTGCAACTCGGGAAAGTGTAGCATAGATATTTATATGGTGTTTTTATGTGTCTATGTGAGTGTATGACTTAGGTAAGTGTCGTATGTGTTGTGGAGTTTTCCTTAATTGGAGCCCTTATAAAGGAATGATTTTTTTTATGGATTGGTGAGCTACTATAGGAAGTTCATTAAAAACATCGATGGAGTTTGTGTAGTTATCACTAAGAGTATGAATGTTGATCACAAAGAGTCTATGCGGATGAAGGAAGTAGAGCATAGATTCTAAGATTTAAGGTAGAGGATAGCATCACAACCATTACAAGTATTTCAAAGTTTTGAAAACTTATTTCAAATTTATTATGACATTTTCAGTGGAATTTTTTTTCATCTAGTCTTCTAAAATTGGCGGAGAACCTTTTTTATATTTTCTTAGAACATAGAGTTTTAATATCTATTTCTCTTCTTTATTGAATAAGACAATATTTGACATAAGACTTTATTTATGAAGGTATATTTTGTACACAAAATGTGGGGCCCATCCTAGGTGTTTTACATTTTATGGTTGTTTTGTGTTTTATGGTTTGTTTTGGCATTTTTCATTTTTTCTAGAGATAATGGGAAACATAAGGTAGATTATAATGTTGTAAAATATTAGTGTGGATCTTGGGATAATAGAGAATATATTTTGAATCTTCTAAAAAAATTGTAAATTGTGTGTGTTTTGGATGAATTTTTACTTCTTGTTGTTGGATCTACATCAATCAGTTTATCTTGTACATTGATGATCAAGTGTTGTCATCTATCAATAGTTAGATAAAACTGAATAAAAAGGAACTTGAATTGGGTAGTAAAATTCTTTAAAATATATTCATTTTTATTGAAAACTTGAAGTGGGAAGTCCAACAAGGTGGAATATGCCTTGATTAGGAGGGTGATATTATTAAAATAAATGTGTAATGAAGTCTTGTGTTTTGTGACCATGAACGAACTATATATACAAGATGAGAATTTTAAGGAGGAATGAGAGGTATACACAGAACTAACAGACACATAGAATTTTATGGTTATATGTCCACATTTGGAAAAGAAGATTATTCGTGGTGCATTATTGTGTATAAACAAAGGATCAATGAATGATAATTTAATGAAGTAAAAATATAATTGAGGCTTATGATGTTCATGTTATCTCTATTTTGTCCCCCGAAAAAATTGATGTAATATGACCCTATGCAGGAAGAAATTCAAGAAATAGTTCCGTCAAATGAACCCACACTTCAAATCAAATGAGCAGGTTACATGTAGGCTCTAAAATGGAGTAGAATGGTTAGGTCCTAGATCCTAGGTCAAGGAAGAAATCAGATCCTCAAAGGAAAAGAAATGGTGAAGGTTCAAAGTCTTCGGGCTCTACAAATGACTCAAAACGAGCCCCAAAATTTGATAAATATAAAGAGTCAATGGAAGCTGCCAAGTGTCAAAATGGCACACCTCCAAAGATTGAATCGAAAGGGGTAGACTCAAACAACTTCCAAGCCTCCGCATGTCCTAGGCCCAAAGAGGGGTAGATTCAACAACTAAAATTTAAAAAAGTGGATAGGGCGAGCCCAAAAAAACTAAGTATAAAGGTGCTAGCGGAAGCTGCCACGTGTCAGCTGGGCATATCTCCGAAGGTAAATCCAAAAATAGAGACCAAAATCAGCGCGGGCTCACCCTGCATTCCATGTTAAAAAATGGGACAGAGCCGGCCCAAAATTGACTAAGTATAGAGATCCAGGGGACAACGCCACATGTTGCATCAACACAATTTCAAAGGCTCAGCCCAAAAGGTGATCCCAAAATGAGTGCCAACTTGCCACGTGTTCATGGCTCGAAAAATAATAGCAGCCTTTGAAAATTCCAAGAGCCTGAGGAGGCTTACATGTGTCAACCTGATGCTCCTTCAAAGGTAAAATCCTGAGTGGGTTTCCAAATGAGCGCAGACCTTCCATGTGTCCCAGGTCTAGTAAAGGGACAGGGTTGGGGTTGAATAGTCAAAGTAGAGACAGGCTAGTAGAGGGAGCCAAGTGTCAACATGATGCTACTTCAAAAGTAAAATTTGGGGGATGTTCCCAAACATGTGCTAGCCCTCCACATGTCTAGTTTCCAATAGACCCATTTTGATAACTCGTTCACACCATTTTGTACAGGCTAGATTCAAATTTTTAAATGGGCATGTCTTTTTATTCAGTGCTATAAATGCTTTGAAAAATTTAGCACCATTGGAAAGATCGCGATCTCATCTACGCCATGGAGATCTGAAACTTTAATTTTGAAGAAATTAGGTGGGGAAAATAAAGATACATCTTCATGCCATTAATATAAGATCTATTTTCTCCACCAACCAGATCAGATTTCATCTGATCCGCCATTCTTCCTCCTTCAAGGTGTCAAATAAGTAATCAATGTAGACATGATAGATTTGGCACAAAGATTTGCAGGAGGCATTGATGTCTAGTGGTTAATCTTCGAATTAGGTTTTCCCGCCTCTCTCTCCTTCTTCCCTCTTTGTTGAATCTATAAAGGAAGGGTTAAGGATCCTTGTAAAAGGTTGGACATTTTTTTTTTGCACCCTCCCTTCCTCTTTTGTTTGCAAGAGGATTTGTGGAGCTTTCCTAACATCTCATTTGAGATGTAATGCAAGTTTTTCTTCTTAGCCACTGCAATATACTGTATCAACTCCTGAGTAATAATATATATGTCTGTGGATGATTCTCAACCCTCTCATGTATTTTTTGTTGCCATTATGATCTCTTATTGTAGTTTGGTTATCTGTGCATGGTGTTTTTATTACATTTCTGTGGTTTGTGTTAACTTTCAAAACTAGTGTCTTACATTCCTTTGGTGCATCACCTCCTTAGCTTACGTTTAATTTCTTACATCTCCTCAACCCTGTCTCCTTGGTAATATAGAGTAGATTTAGAACAGATCCTCTATAATTTATTTGTGTGCACTTGAATAGAGGAATAAGATCCGACCTTAATCGAGAGAGATCTCTCGACTTGCAAGATCCCACACTTTGAGAGATGATCCATGTTTTCCCAAGAACACTGAATTCCCCACATCACACCTAGGCCATTTCAAGGGTGCTGTGATTTTACTTTAATAGTTTTGGCATGCCCGGTGGGACCAAGAAATCTCCATATTTATTGTAGTAAGATTGATGTTTACTTGTTGTGATTTTAGCTTTTAAGAAGATTCCAAATTACACATCTAGCGACTTCAAAAGAACCAAAATCTACTAGTTTCAACATTCAAAAATTTTCAAGTTCATGAGAAGAATACAAACAATGTCAAGAACCAGAGAGGAGGGACTATTTTTCTATCTATACTTGTCCCCAGATAGAAGGAGAAGAGGGAGAAGAGCCAAAAGGTCTTCATCTCCACCAAATAAAAACTTGTCAACACATCCTCCTAGTAGGCCATTCAGCCAATCAACAACGGTTCTGAGGCTGATCAGAATGGCACAACCACCTAATACTTATGTCAACTTCACTGGCAGTAGCCCACTTTCTGTCAATGCAAAAAATCCATTCCCAATGGCATCATTAAAGAGCATCATATATTTCACTAGAGAAAACCAAACTTCTCCTAGTGACCACATTCAAGACATTACAAATGTCTGTGTAATTCATGAGATCACAGAGATGGACATTGTAGTCAAGTTACTAGCCTCTTCACTCAAGGGTAAAGCTTCACAATGGTTCAGGAGTCTAAAAATAGGCTCTATTCAAACTTGGGACCATATGTGTAGAGATCTTCATGATCAATTTTGAGAGAAGGGAGATAATCTATCCCTGTTGGAGCATTTAACGACCATTAAGAGGGCCCCTAATGAAAATCTAATAGATTTCAACTTTAGATTCCAAAGGAAATGGGATAAGATTCTATTGGCTATAAGGCCTATAGATGAAGGTGCTTTCATATACTTTCTTACAACTCTAAATTATGATATTTCTTTAATGATTCAATCCATAGGAGGAACCACCTTACCTTAAGCCTATAACATTTCCATAAGCACTGAAAATTCTCTAATTTAGGTTGGAAAACTTTCTCCTAGGCCACCTATGCATCTATACCTAGAACTAGAAGATTGGACTAGTAGCCAGACACCGACATTAGCTCCTATACCTACCCTTAGGAATCAAAGTTGAGCTAAATCCTCCACCTCATCCTCTAGCACCTCAAAAGAGCTTCAAGAAGTTATGAAAAAACTGTAGAACCTATTGAATGAGTTAGTGATTATCAAACAGTAGTAAACTCAAATGTTTAGGCCATACCAGACTCAGAATAAGTATCATGCTCGACCCCATACCAGAAAAATAGGAAACCGTCTTAGGCTGTAAATCAGAATCAAAACCAAGGAAAACTTCAAGCTATTATACCTTTCAGTTCATGTGATCCAAAGATAGCTTCAACATTAAGGGAATTGGTTCCAACACAAAATAATATGGCATAAGAATATGATTGGTGTTTCCCATGCAATCAACTCCATAACTAATCAATGTGATTTAATGGTGCACTAAACCAGACCTTGATGGTACAGAACATTGGTGGGTCACAAAAGTCTAACCAAGAAGAAAATAAATAACAAGGATCTCATCAAGAGGCACCACCAAGTGAAACTGGGCTTGTCGATTGGCAAGAAGATTTCTATGGTATGAATCAAACCCCTTCTCAAACTGTAGATTCCAATACACGGTCCAAGAAAAGGAATATTAGAGAAGGAAAATCACCAAACTCAGGTAATCCTCAACCCTCCATTACTCCACAAGGTATTGGTATTCAAAATGCAACTCCCAATATGCAGAGCTAGTCCAATTCACCATCCATACCCACTCAGGCACTGGTTGTAACAACTCGTATGCAAGAGAAAAATGTAGAAGCCAATGGGCAACAAAATGATAGCTCATTTAATATCATTAAACAAATGAAGAAGAAAAATGTGAACATTTCAATGTGGCAGTCACTGGCCATTCCAGGATAGAGAGATATGTTGTAGTCTCTTATGGCCAATTGGTCAAGCTCAAATAGGCCCCCTAGTAGCAAGAGAAAGTGCTTACCAATACGGCTCAGCCTGAGGGAAACCATGGAGGAAAACAAGGTAGGAATATGAATTCTCCTCCATTCTATGTTTCATTGATCATTGGGGAAAAAATGGTACATAATTGCATGATTGATTCGAGGGTAAGTAGTTTTCTAATGCCAAAATAAATAGCCGATGAACTGGGTCTTCAATAAGAAGTCATCTCCATAGGGATAGTGCAATTGGATGGGACAGCAGTGACAACCATTTGAATCATTAATGATTTGAGCCTCACATAGCATGCATGCCCCAATGTGACTATATTGCAAAATGTTGCAGTCATAGACTTACCACCACATTTTGCATTATGTTTGTCTAGGGACTTCACTACTAAGATTGGAGGCTATTTTTCTGCTGATTAGTTGGACATGCTTTTTAGAACAAGTAATGGAGCTAAAGCAACAATTAGATGTAAGCCCATTTTAGATTACCATATTGATTCTTATGTACCTAACCCAATCAATGTCAATTATTCATCCTTTGATCAAGAGGACCTCCCAAACACTTGTAATAAAAATACCAAGGTGGGGTGTATCCCAGACTTGACCCTCGACGATTGGGTGAACAAGAGGCATTCTTTTGACCCATATAAAGAGATGGAGGAATCCAAGCTAGGAGTGTACTGTTTGCATGAGTAAAATCACCGTCCTCCTGACATCATTAAGCAAAATCACAAAGATGATAATTAAGTATGGAAATTGTTCTTTGATAGATCAAGGAGTAGATGAGGAGCTAGAGGAGGGGCTATGCTTGTCTCGCCTCAAAGTATGAAATACTAATCAACTTTCTGCTTCCAATTTTCTTGTTCAAACAACACAGCAGAGTATGAAGCTTTAGTTCATGGACTGCACTAGGCAAGGAAACAAAGATCAATAACTTGCAAGTGTTTCGTGATAGTGAACTAGTTGCTAATTATGTATGAGAAAAAAATACTACTAAGAGTGATCTGCTAAATATCTACAAGAACCAGGTATGGGACCTCATTGAGGATTTCAAAGCATTCAACATCAATTCCATCCCAAGGAAGAAGAATGAAGCAGCAGACATATTGGAAGAAAATGGGGCAGCCTTTGACGTTGTGGAGAGTATCAAGAGTGATAAATCTCAGCCCCATATAAAGTTGGTTGTGAGGCCAGCTATCCTAGACAACAATACAAGTTGGAAAGTCTTTGAAAATGATCAAAAAATTGTCAAATTTCTACAAGATGAAGATGAGTTCTCCTCCAAGAATCAAGACAGATTGGAGCAGTAGTACAACGATCAAGTGGTGCAGATGAGGAATAACAGACTACTAAAGGGTCTTTTCACTTTGCAATCAATCTTGAAACCAAATGACCAATTCTGAAAGTAGAAGGTGAATATTTAGGTCAAGGGTGAGGATTTAGAGCTCATTTTCATAGAATAAGGTAAAACATTGCATATTCGCAAGGTAAGCACTCAACAAGAAAAATATGGGTTTATTCAACTTTTTCAAGAATTCCCATGTCTTTTCCTAGACTTACAAAGATTTAAGAGGTTTCAACCCAAAGTTGGCATAGCACACTATCAAGCTGGACATAGGATCTAAGCCCTTCAAATAGAAGGAGAGGCCATTAAATCCTCACATTGAGCCTCTAACGATAAAATAATTAAACAACCTAATTGAGGCCATTATCATCTTTCTTATTAAGTATTTGAGTTGGTTTGCTAAGTTGGTAGCTGTGAGAAATAAAAATGGAGAAATCAGGTTGTGTGTGGACTTGCATGATCTTAACAGAGTATCACTTAAGGATCACTACCCAATTCCATCAATGGAACAAATCTTACAAGTTGTAGTTAGTTTTGAGAGGTTTTCATTGTTAGATGGGTACTTAGGCTATATGCAAATAATGGTGAAAGAGGAAGATCAATTCAAGATATCCTTCACCAGCAAATGGCATATATATGCTTATAAGAAAATGTCATTTGGACTATCAAATGTTGGAGCAACATCTCAGTGAGCTATGGACGTGGCATTTACAGGTTTAGTCAACAACATAGTCCTATTATATCTAGATGATATCAATGTCTTCTCAAAGAATGTTGCAGACCATCTCTTTCACCTTAGAAATGTATTGTAGAGATGTAGAACATTCGAGGGGTCATTAAACCCAAAAAAGTGTGTGTTCCTAGCTCATGAATGGAAATTGTTGGGCCACATTGTCTCAAGAGAGGGATTGACAATTGATCCTATAAGGTTTGAAGCCATCCAGAAACTTCCATTGCCACAACATACAAATTCTCTCCAAAGCTTCTTTAGGAGGATAAACTTTGTTCATAAGTTTGTACCTGATTTTGTTACTCTTTTGAAGCCTTTAATAATGATGTTAAAGAAGAGTCTTGCATATAAATGGATAGCAGAAGGAAAAGAGATTTTTGAGGTCATCAAGCTTGTAATATCACAAGCTCCAACCCTCATTAACCTAGACTTCTCAAAATACTTCATTCTATATGCTTTTGGAGGGTCAGACACCATCTCAGCCATCATGGTCCAGCCCAACAATGAAGGTTCAGAAAAAACCATAGCTTTATTCAGCCAGAGCTTGGAGGACAACGAGGTATAATACTCTTTCATTGAAAAACATGTCCTTGTTGTTGTTGGGAGCTTAAAAAATTTCAGACACTTGGTTTCAAATAACAAGATTCAACTGCTAGTATCTCATGTTGGTGTTAAGGACATCCTTTTAAATAAGGATTTGAATGAGAAAAGGGTAGGTTGGATCACCTAGGTAATGGAATATGACATTGAGATCAAGGTGACCAAATTGGTTCAAGGAAAAGATCTATTTGAATAGCTCACCTCCATGTAATAGGTTTAGTCAGAGGGTGGAAAAGAGGTTTTCCTATTTCTACAAAATGATTATGAACAACAAGCTATTCATGCACCTGCTCCATGTTGGACCCAAGCCTTGGTGCATTACCTTCAAATAGGTTTATGCCCACAACAAATGAAAAAATAAAAAAAGAATATACTTCAGACTACAAGCAATTCCATATGTGCTTATTGGTGGTGTCTTGTTTAAAAGGGACATCAATTGTGTTCTATTGAGGTGCATTGAGACTTTCCAAATTGAGAGAGTGTTGCATGAGTTCCATGATGGATATGCAAGAGATCACTTTTCCCCTTGAACAACAACTCTCAAGATCATGAAAGTTGGTTATTATTGGACTAGAATGTTTAGGGACTACTATTCATGGGTTAAGAAGTGCAAGAAGTGTTCTTTGTTCACAGGAAAAGAGAAATTAACAGCCATGCCCCTTCATCTCATTTCAGTGGATCATCCATTCATGTAATGGGGACTAGAATTCATTGGAGTGATTAACCCAAATTAAATCCAAGGCCACAAATGGATACTTACTGCAACAAAATATTTCGCCATGTGGAATGAAGAAGAGGTACTTAAAGAAGCAAATGAATCCAACATCTTGGATTTTTATGAAGGAATAGCCACCAGGTTTCGAGTCCTTACCACTATTATATCAGATAATGCATTGTAATTCCTTTGTGTAAGGATCACTGAATGGGAAATTATGAATGGTGTTACTTGAGCACTTCATCAAATTATTACCCTGAGGGTGATGGCCAAACAGAGTCCAAAAATGAGAATGTATTAAGGCTTATCTGAAGGAATCTTGAGGAAAATCAGAGGGCTTGGCATGCAAAGCTCAAATAAGCTCTATGGGATTATAGGATCATATCCAAAATATCCACAGGAAGCTCCCCATATAAGCTTGTGTATGGAAAATAGGCAATATTTCCCATATCATTGAAGTTTCCTTTTCTGGAGCTCATGAAACTATTGGAGCTAGCTGAGTTTGAAGCTATGGCAATCGGGTATCTAGAGCTAATGGAGGTATGGGAGGCAAGAGAGCATGCAATGCGAGTCATGGAAAAGGATCAAGCATTGATAAAAAAAGATTTCTGACAAGAAAACAAGAGCGAGGGCATTTTTAGAAGGGAACTTAGTTCTAAAGTGGGATGCAGATCGGGAAAAGAGAGGAAAGCACTCTAAATTTGATGCCATCTGGAGTGGCCCTTACATGATCACAGAGTGCAGGAGTAGCAATGCCTTCCAACTGGCTAAATTGGATAGCAAATAATTACAGATCCTAGTTAACAAGATCTATCTAAAACATTGATACTGAATGGGAAATTTCTACCCTTGTAAATATTAGCATAGGATTTTAATTTCCCTAAGTGCATATGCACATTATTTTTTTGTAGCCCTTGGTTTTGTTTCCCTAAGTGTTATGGCATAGGTTCTTTGTTCCTCTAGGTTTGTTTTGTTATACAGTTCCATGTGCCTCCAAGAGAGTGCACCAGGACCTTCAATGTTGCAGTAAGGAGACCCATAGTTTCTGTGATAGTTGCTCATTTTCTGATAGAAAAAATAGAGAGCAACTAAAGTCGGGCTCCAAAGGGTCCTTTTTCAGAAGAACAATATCAACCTCAAGTCACCAATCACGACTCCGTGCCTAATGGATATAACAAGAAAACTGATCTCTTCTTCTAATAGATATATGCCCCCTAGAGTTGCCAAATTGTTATCAATATTTTTTCCCTTGACACAATTGATCAAACACGACCCCATGCAGGAATAAATTCAGGAAATGGTTCCCTCAAATGAACCCACGCTTCAAATCCAATGAGTAGGTTATAGGAAGGTTCTAAAATGGAGGAGCATGGTAGGAGAAGGAAGAAATCAAAGGCTCAAAGGAAAAGAAACAACGAAGGCTTGAATTCTTCAGGCTCTGCAAATGACTCAGAATGAGCCCAAAAATAGGCTAAGTATAGAGAGTCAATGGAAGCTACCAAGTGTACAAAAGGCAAACCTCTAAATATTAAATCCAAAAGGGAAGACTCAACCAACCGGTAGGTCTCCACGTGTCCTAGGCCCAAACAGGGGTAGATTCAATAGCTAAAAGTCAAAAAATCAAACAGGGCAACCCTAAAAAAATAAAGTATAAAGGTACTAGCGGAAGCTACCACGTATCATCTCGGTGCATCTCCAAAGGTAAATCCAAAATAAGGGACCCAAATGAGCGTGGGCTCGCCACGTATTCCAAGTTTAAAAATGGGACAGAGGGGGCCCAAAATAGACTAATTATTATCAACTAGCGTATGGTGCCACATGTTGCATTAGCACAATTTAAAAGGCACGGCCCAAAAGGCAATCCCCAAATGAGTGCCATCTTGCCACGTGTTCAGGGCCTAAAAATATAAGAGCTTCCATTGAAAATTCCAAGATCTTACGGATTCTTCCATGTGTCAACCTCACGATCCTTTAAAGGTAAAATCCTAAGCAGGTTTCCAAATGAGCGTAGACCTTTCATGTGTCCCATGTCTAATAAAGGGATAGGTTCATGGTTGAATATTCAAAGTAGAGACAAGCCAGTGGAGGGAGCCAAGTGTTATCACAGTGCTACTTTAGAATTAAAATTCAGGGGACGTTCCCAAACATGCACTAGCCCTCCATGTGTCCAGTTTCCAAAAGACCCATTTTGATAACTGGTTCCTACAATTTTTTAAGGGCCCAAATCAAAATTTCAAATGGGCATATCTTTTGATTCAGTACTCGAAATCAGAAAAATTTGGTATCCTTGGAAAGATCTTGACCTTTTCCATGCCATGGAATTCTGAAACTTTAATTTTGAAGAAGTTAGCTAAGGAAAAATGAAGAGACGTATTTTGTAGTGCCTGGAATCTTTAAAAAAAACATAAAATATAATGAACTAATCAAAAGTAGATAAATTTAAAAATAAAAAATAAAAAAAATCATTGTAATAAAATAAAGGAACGTAATTGAAGTTGGCGGTGGTTAGACAGTGGAGATGGTGTCATGGTGATGGCGAGTGAATGGGAGATGGTTTAACACGTTGGAGACATTATAGTTTTAGTGATGCCAGGAAGGATTTTCATGTAGCAGAGATAAAGACTGTCAGACCCCCCCCCCTCGGAGCCTTTTTCAGAGTCATCCTTTCCTTGCACAATAATGCAGGAATGCATTAACTCATGAAACCCAAGTAGCTTTGAAAATATATAAGTAATTTGATAGTTTTAGGTGAGTAAAAAAAATGTATTGCACCTCCCCTAGCTGGTAACACGTTCATGGTATTATTTTTTGCACGTTGTGATAGTGTTTAGATGCATGAAGGAATGAGGAAACTTCTAATAGGATTACATTTTGGGTAGGGTTCAGAAGACACAGGATTCTTCCAAGCCAGTCACATGGTTTCATCCTTGTACAAACAGATCTTCAACGTGATTAGTTATCCCTTTTTCATCCGCCTCCCAACCTACACAAAAAAGGATACTTTCTCAGATGTTGTAGTTACAAGTGTTCAGGTAGATATGTATGCAAAACATGGAAGCATGTAAAGGCATGAGTGACCTCCTTAGATAGTCAAAATATTCCTTATATGATGCAAACATGTCTCCAATCAGAATAGCTTTCATTTTCTGTGTATTCCTTGCTTGTGCAAAAAAATGTAATCTTTGTAAATGGATAAGGACGTCTATAAAAGAATAATGAAAATAAATTTTTTTGGTTACTTTTCTATTTTACTCCCACTATGCACTAAAATGGGAGTTCTACCATATTTTATAGTTGTAATTGGTATGGTAGATACATATTCAAGTGTGGAATCATGATCTTGGCATGTGAACTGTTCTACTAAATGCTTGAAACGTGTCTTACATGATTACATTGGTTGCAGAATATGTGTAAAATGGGTTTTTTAAAAGGCTATGGAACTTTTCAAGACTGCAGGACATGCTTAACAACCTTTTCCAGCATCCTCCAACTTGTGCGAAAATGGATAATTTAGAACAAGAATTTCATCAGATGTTGTAGTCGGGAATTCCAAGGTAGACATGGGTGTAAAACGTGGGGTCATGCATGGCGTATAAACATTATGAAAAAAATTGCTTCAAAAAATGTGGTCTTATGGGAAACATAGACTGCAAGATGTGCACGAAAAGGTTTTTTTGAAAATTCTTGGAAACTTCGAGAAAGCTACTGTCTTAGAGGCTGAAGAATAGAGGAAGCCAAATCCAAAATTGTTGTAAAGTTGATGGAGGAGGGCGAATGAGGGGTTAATCATTTGTAATGTGCCCATCTACAAAACTTGTAGATCATCCTTTGATAATGGGCCATGAATTTGAGTTAAAAGGAAAGCATGTGGGTTGTTAAATCAGTTTGATTGACCTTATGTAACCCACAGGTGTCTAACCTGATCAGTTCTACATTTGTTAACATCCACATAGCTGGTGCAAAAATACTAGAGGTTTTGAATTGAGATTTTGGAATCCGCCAATTAATTATGGAGCATTTTCTAAATGCACACAATTTGTTTGGTGAAATGCTAAAAGTCATTCAACACCTACTAGAATATGGATTAACCCGTCATACACTACGGACGCAAATTTATCCCAGGCATGGTTCATCTCCCCTCATCTCTCATAATTTCTATTATTTAGTTCTCTTTTCCAATGGATTAAAAATTTAAAGCAAAGGGTTTTATTTTTATTTTTGGTACATTTGATTATATTAAATAAACCAGTTTTAAAACAATAAAACATTATAATATAACGTACGAGACCTATTATTCCTTGGTAAACAATGAACTTAAAGCCTCACTTCGAGATGATCTAGCAATGTCCCAACCAAACTAGATAGCTACAGCACCTCTTTTATTGATGACTATAATTTGACTTCATGGTAAATGTGTTGGCCATCTCCTTGTTTAAATAGATAAAATTGCAACTTTCAGAGACTCGCAAAGCAACCTTCATAACTCTGGAAAGGGGAGGTTAAGCTTCTTTCATGTACCTTGTTATGTGAGGTGTCACTTCAATCTTTGAATCACCCCCAAATGAACATTTGTGACCTTTTTGATGCTTTTACTGGATCCCTATTATATTGTTTTGTAGCGGTAGGAAGTTGCTAAATCTAAATAGTTGGCTTTCATTTCGAACCACCATTTGAAACCTGGATAGAGAAATTATTATCTGTCTTCACAAACCTGTAGTGTTTTTACTAGAAAATTACATGGAACCTTCAGTTCATGGAAAATAATTTTTTGTATAGTTTAGAAAAGCCATTTTTTAGGCCTCTATTCACAATTTGACTAGGTCAAACTGGACCAATTAGGACTAGTGGCTTCAAAAATCATGTCGTCGTTTGAAAATAGTTTGCTAGTTTTGAGTTCCATCGAATTTGATCAATTATCCATATATGGGGGAACTTGTAGGAATTTTATCATGGCACGTACATCCATCAAACATTATTTTTGCATGTGGTTTACTGATCCCTTTAGCTAACTTTTAATCATTTGTAGCTAGGCCAAATACAACTGATGGCCCTAGAAAACTATTCACCAATCATGAACCGTTCACTAGTTCTGAAGTTCGTCAGTTCTTATCAACTCTTGGTATATAATTGGACATGTATAAATTTAACCATGTTGTGTTTGATCATCGGAAAACAACATTTAAAAGTGGATTCTTAGCCTCCGAGCTTGATTCGAACATTTTTTGTAGCCAACATGAAAATGTAAAAAGAGAGTTGTAGGACCCTTGTCAGGTTGCCAAACCACTGTGGAAACTTTTGACACATGTGAATAACTATTTGCAAACTCTATAGTGTAACTTGTGTGAAGTAGAACTTTTGACAAAATGGTGTTTATCTCTCTTGCTTTCTCTCACCTTGATTACAAAATGAAGTGAAATGAAATGAAACGAGTACATGTTTCTAAACCTTTCCTTTCAAATGAAAATTATAATTAGTATTATATGTAAATGGGAAACTAAAGACATTAATTATGTTAGATTAGGGTGGAGTCCATGCCAGCGATTTATCATTGATTTCATGCTCACATGGTTTTGCAGGATGTAAGAATGATGACGAAAAGGTGATGTGTAATTGATTATTTACTATTGTAATTTATATAGGTCATTGTAAAATGAATATATGTATAATGCAGTCTCATGCCATAGAAACTTTATATTTTAAATTTTCTAATATGAATGAGATACGAGTTTTAAGGATATCTTGGGAAATATGTATCTAATCATGGATTTTATTTTGATCCCAAAATTTGTATGGTCAAAGATGAATATATATATTTAATGAAATTGAATTTGATACCTTGTAGTGCACTTCCATTGGAAAATTTTTGATTAAATAGTGGGTGATGTGTTTCTCACCTTGAAGTTACAATAAAGAAATCCAAGTGAAACATTCAACCCTAGTTCAAAATTCGTGCATATCTAACCTACATGTGTTAATACCCTAGCATTGGAAAGTGTGACCTTCAAATGAACCTTTACACTCGATGGAACATCCTAGTTTAGGTAAATAAGAGCCCAAAAATGGCTTTATCTTCTTAGTTGGTATGTTTGGTGACATCTTTATAAACCTGGCAGATAGGAGCAACACAGTCAAGCTTTATCTGAAGTAAGTAGATATATCTCTTCCTTTCTAACCTAGTGGACTACCTTGTCCTCCGAAGTTAGATTTATAATTAAAATTCTTCATCAAATGAATTGCTTCTGGGATCCATACGACATCATGGAGTTACTGAAATAGATGTACTATCACTTAAAATCTTCTTAATGTCCTCTTTAGATCCTCTTAGCTAAATGTCTTACCTTTGGCTAGTGAAAATATAGCGTCTTGATCTTTTACGGAGAGTTTATAGGGTAAATATATTTTTGAATCTTAATCTAATATATAATAGGGCGTAAATCCTGAGTGAAAATTGAAATCAAATTAAACCTAAGTTGATTAGGAGATTAACATGTGGGTAGAAAATTATAAGTAACTCTTTGCAAACAAAATTGATTTAAAAGATGTCGGCTTTAGAGAACCCAGGAAACTAAAATATTGTCCTGTAATCCCTCATTATGCCCTTTTATGACATTATGATTCAAAGAATTTTCACATGCGGAATCGTGAAATGTAGAAAACATGGGATCTGAACTTGAACATAAATCATTTGTGGTTCATGTATAGTTATAATTCTCCCATTCTTGTACCTCTTCAAGATGTTAGACAAATACTTCCGTAACTCCTTCTGTTACAGATCAATGCTAATAATGAGACCATAATGCAATGTAAGATCATATCATATAAGTTGAAAACGAGATTTGAGATTAGGATTAAGGTCAATCTTGGAGTCTGTATAATTCATTTAAACATTTTCATGTGTTAGGAAGAATATGAATTTCCCTTGGTGAGATAAAAATTCGAGAAAACAAAAGATATATATGAATAAAAATAAAATTTCTTGATGTGGAAATGTTGAATGGATTCAACAAGTTGTTTTCAACTATATTAACTATGGTAGGGAAATAAATATACCTTGATCAAAGAATGTTTGTGGTAACAGGTACCTTTAATCTAAATCTCCCTTAGGTCCTAGTATTTTATTTCTCAGCACCACATCAAATTCACTTGTGTAGCAAGGGTAAAATTATAACTTTGAATAAATGTTTGAGAAGCATATTCTTAACGTAAGAAGAAGAGCATTAAGTACCTTGTATGCAATTTTCAATTATGCCAAATAATTATGTAACTTGTGGAAATTTTTGTAAAGAATAAAAATCCAACTTAAAATGGTTGATATGTAAATTAAATGTGGAATGAAATTAAGAATCTGTAGGCAGAAAAAGGATAAAAATATCCTTACACAATGATTTTATTGGAATTTTAATCGTAATTAAGATACAATTAAAGAAATGATACATTGTAGGTGTGCCGATCCTTGTGTCCTTTTCTTGTGGTTCGATTATTGCTAATATTCGTTCATTGGATAAAGTGTAGCATAGACATTTATATGGTGTTTTTATGTGTCTATGTGAGTCGATGACTTATGTAAGTGTCATATGTGTTGTTGAGTTTTCCTTAATTAGAGCCCTTATGGCACTGTGTAATGCACAATGTAAATAAATAAAAATTTATCGTGGTATTTTACTGTAGTTTTTATGTGTGTAAAATGTGGGCGTTACATATTTGTGCCATTAATATAAGATCTATTTATTCTAACAACCAGATCGGATTTGATATGATCCATCATTCATCCTCCTCCAAGGCATCGAATAAGTAATCAATGCGGACATGAAAAATTTGGGGTGGATTTAATGGAGGCATTGATGGCCAGTGGTTGAGATTTGAATTAGTTTTCCTGCCTATCTCTCCTTCTTCCCTCTATGCTGAATCTATAAAGGAAGGGTTGGGACTCATTGTACAAGTTTGGACATTTCTATTTTGTGCCCTCCGTTCTTTTTTTTTGCAAGAGGATTTATGGAGCTTTCCTAAACACTCATTCAAGATATAATGCAAGTTTTTCTTCTTGGCCACTACAATATACTGTATCAACTCCTGAGAAATAATATATATGTCTGCCGATGATTCACAACCCTCTCATGTATTCATTGTTGTCTTTCCGATCTCTTATTGTAGTTTGGTTATCTATGCATGGTGTTTATATTGCATTTCTTTGGTCTGTGTTAAATTGAAAAACAAATGTATAATATTCCTGTGGTGCATCACCTCATTATCTTAGGTTTATTTTCTTGCATCTCATCAACCTTGTCTCCTTGATTAAATAGAGTAGATTTAGAATAGATCCTCTGCAATTTATTTGTGTGCACCTGAACATAGGAATAAGAACCAACCTTAATATAGAGAGCTCTCTCAACTCAAAAGGTCCCAAAATTTTAGAGATGCTCTATGTTGTGCAATCACACCGAATTCCCCACTTCACATCCAAGCCATTCGGGGGTGTTATGATTCTACACTAACAGTTTCTTTCGAGGTCACAATACTTCAGCGAAATTAGAGGAGCATTATTAATTTCCAAGAATTAGTGTATATGTGCTCAAATATGTTCACATATATATAATTACCAGCTATACAAGTGGTGCAAAGAAAATACAAGGTTATATGTATCATTCTTTTTACCCAAGAAGCCATAGACTACTATCAACATGGATTTTTGTTTATGTTTCCAAGAAACATGAAAAGAATTGACTCCATATTTGTGGTGGTCAAAATATTGTCATATTAGGTACATTTTATAACATGAAGCAATACCAATGATTCATCAAGCATCATATATTGTTTTCTTAGGGAAATATTACGACTATATGGATTACCACTATGTGATTATTTTCATAGGTAATTTTTGGAGGATTTTATGGAAAAAATATGGACATAAGGTTTAATTTAAGTTCAATGTATCATACATAGAGTGATGGGAAAATGGAAGTAAAAAAATAGAATTATAGACAATTTATAACATAATTTGTTGCAATATAATCCCAAGTACTGGGATATGGTATAAATGCAAGCTGAATTTTTGTTCAATGAACAAGCCAATAGAATTGTAAAGAAAGAACCAATACTAAAATTTCTATGGAATGATTCCAAGATGAGTAACAATATTGTGCAAAGTTGTGGAAAAGATGAGCATATAAGTGGGAAGATTATGTAAAATATGTGTGAGATTTAGGATGAAGTGTTCATAAAATTATAAAAAAATATCTAAGCTTACAAGGAGCATATGGATGAAAGGGGAAAAAAGATCTTTTATGTTGGAAATATATATTGGTGCATTTAAAAAATAAGATATTTCCCAAAGGGACATATAAAAACTTGTAGAGAAAAAACTATGCACATATAAATACTTTACGATGACATCTGTATGTGATTATATGTATGAAACTTAAGTAATAAAAGTACTCACTTGTGACACTATCCATTATCCATCTACGATATTTGATTTATTTCTATTGTGACTCTCTTGTAAACCTTTTAGTTTTGTATGCACTTATGGTCACATCAAAGGAATCCATATATTTCTATCTTGTCACATCTATCATTCATGGTCTTAGGAAACTAAAGCCCAATCAGGAAATAGCTAGCACCTAGGTGCTTGTGTGACTTCAAGGTGCTCCTGTCCATTTTGTTATTTTTGCACATTTTTATCATTTGTGGTTGGCCTTGTTTCCTTTCTTATACTTATTTTGCATTCTTATTAAAATTTTAGTGTCACTAGTGTCAAAATTTAATCAAGATAATCATATATAGGAAACATACTAACCATTATTTTTGCTAACAAATCAAGAGGTAATATCACAAATAAATATTTCTACTACAACTCAAAGGGACTGCATACACAACATAGGAAGGAAAAAGTGTTGAATTCCATACCAAAGATCTACATTCTTAGATCAAAGAAATTTATAGCCCGTTATCTCAAATTCATCAGTGTAAGGGAAAACCTAAGGACCCCCATTTCACACACAATCACAAAGAATTACATGGAGTTTGACATGTACTCTGCAGTGCTAGGTATTAAGGTCACTCGTCAAGTGACCACTGGGGTGAGTCTAACTTCACATATTGCATATTTTATTCATATCTCATGTGTTTTTGAGTTTTTACAGGTAGCTGCATTTTATGTTGCAAGTTACTAGTGCAATCAGAACTGTAAAAGAGAAATTAGAGTAGAAAATAGAAAGTATAAGCAAAGATCTTCCGACCTAGAAAATATCATATCTTTAACATTCATGTAAGCACTAGTGCACATAACAAACATTAGCGCTTGAGGGCACTCCTTTCCTCCTGTGGCCACTTATTTAAAATACAATTATAAAGTTCCAGAACCCTATGTGAACCATTTCAACAATGTTTCCATTAAAATCAAATATTCATAAAGTCTTGATCACTTCCAAATCAATTGAAATAAGAAAATCCATCTTTCTTCTTCCTTTTTTTTAGGTTTTTACATTGTTAAATACTTATTTCCTATATATTACTATATTCCACAATCTGAATATTAATTGTGACATTAGTTACTCTAAAATAATATTTAATTCAAATTATATTTTAATCATTTGGTAAACTTAACTCCTTCATCAAAATTATTTTGATATGATCCATATCCCTCATGGCTATGAAATGGTACCCTTCCCCAAATCACCCTAAGATCTTTATGAGCATACAAAAACTTATTTACAACAACTACGAAGAATATGAGTTATGTGCTTTTATGTATAATCCTTTATATGATCCTCATGTCATCCACCAACTCCTTGTATTCCAAGAATCTAATCATGATGTTTTCCTGAGTTTGTAATTCTTCATTTGTATCTTATATTATAAAAATTTATGAATATAATCTCCATTCCACTGAAACATGAACGGTGTTGCATCCTCTTCTCCTTGTAATATAGAAAATGATAGCATTAATCTATATTATTTCTCTTATGAACATTTTTTCTTGTGAAAATATGGATGAAAGTGATGTTGATTATGATAATGATAATGAAAAATCTTAATGACAATGTTTTTTCCATTAAGATTGTTGAAGGTGAATCTATATATCCTATCTCTTCTATTTCTGAAATTATTTCTAATGATTTCCATATTGAAATAAATTATACTCGTACTGCATCTCCTACTATTAATGTTAACTATACACCCATGGAATCTTTACATATTAAACCATTAGATCATCCACTTACATACTCTCCTTCCACATCTAGTTCCTCTCCTCAATTCCCCATGATCACTCATAATGGCTAGCTTCAACCTCTAAATGTGCTTCTCACTTCTCACAACATTCCTTCATAAGACATCGTTTCTTTGATACATTTTTTGGTGATTTGCAAAGAAAATTCCACACCCTTACCCTCGCGTTAAAAAGCTATTATGCTTCTATTGACAATAATAACCCTTCCCTAGAAATCCCCATCCCTAATAAAACTCACAATTCCATTTTCCCCTAATGGTTTCAATTTACCTACTTTCTCACATTTCGATGGCATGGGAAATCCTTATTTACATCTTAACACTTTATGGTTAGTCACAGCTTCCTATTCCAGTGATATATTGTTATAAAAAGATTTCTCCCATAGTCTTTTCGATATTTCTCTTCAATGTTATATTCATCTACCTAATGGATTTATTAGCACTTATTATGATATAGAGAATGCATTCCTAAGATGTTTTATTTCTAATAATGGGCCTAAAGCTACTTATGAAGGCTTACCTTATTTGCATCAGGGAAAGAAAAAATGAATTATAGATTATATTTTACACTTTAATTCTTTCATGCACCATTTTTATTTTTCATCATGTTGATCTACAAATATAATATAATTTTTTCATGGTTTACTTATTCCATCAAAATATTTTTTTTTTTATGATATATGTGATTTCTTTATTATTCTTTTTATTATTTTATTGACAGTACGAAAGGATTCAATTGTGCATCATGTTATAATACCTTCTTATACTTCCTCTACTCATCCCTCTCCTACTAATACCTCTTCTCTCCCACTTATTATACCTCCCTCATGGTCACCATGTTCTCTTACGTATAAGCATCCCTCTCCTCCACTACTGCATGGACATCTACCTAGATCTTCCTCACATCCCACCCATAGACCATTATACTTCTTACACACCACTAAACTACATGATATCTTACATAACTTACTTAATAAGCAGTTGATTCCTTTACCTTCCAACAAGAATCATATCGCTCATCGGCTACATCACCATTGTGACCACTCCTTTTACAATTTTCACCTTATTAATGATCACCATGACAATGATTGTTATTCCCTTCATGATAGACTCCAAATATTAAAATATTGGGGTGTATTTTGTTTTTAAACCCACTCCCCATGATAGAAAATATATCTCCTCTTCCACGTAGAAGAGCCTCTGCCACCATTATTCATCCAATCCTAAATTCATTACTCTTCCACATCCTCTAGTTGTCATACCCCTTCTACATATTTTTCAACCTACTCCTATTGTTATTACACCACAATGGATTATTGAGAAGTACACTTCAACATATCCCACCATCACACTTCTCTTCTGTTGGCACATTTTCCTTCGAAATCCAATTATTTACATATACACATGGACCTTGTTATTTCACATTTTCCTACTATGCATCGATGACATATTAGCCTATGGTAGATGATTCCCATCTCCATATATCTATTCGATGATGCACTCATGTTCTCATGGTTGATACATAATTATTAAGGAGATTATTTCTTAAATGAACCTCAATGTAACGTTGGGGGAAATTATCATTTTTCCCCTTCTATCCTCAACAAATTTACTTCTCTTAATTGTTACGCATCTCATTATCATACAATTATCATTGCATTATTAGTTTATCATCCTACATTCCTATACATTATATCATCATATAACCATTTATATCTATTCTCTACTCATTACCACGTTGCGTCACATATATGCATCTATCTACCATATACTATAATATTTTTTAATCTCCAAATCTAATTCTCATTCAATTCAAACTTCAAAATAACACAATTATTTATACATAAACAAAAATCTCAACAATCAACATTATCTACCAAATCAAAAACACCCATAATGTATATAGAAACAACAAAATATACAATCACTACCAGTGCCAAAAATAATCATCACACAATACACAATAGACATATACACCAAATAAGCCATCAATAATATGAGTGTGTATACACAAACACACACAATCATGTGCATGCGTGAGTGTGCACGTGCACACGTGCACACGCGCACACACACACACAACACACACACAACATATATGTATATATGTATATACATACATAGATACATAGATACATACATACATACATACATACATATATGTAAGTAAGTAAGTATGTATGTATATATACATACATATATATACAAATATACACATACATAATAGATATATGTATGTATATATATGTATATATATATATATAATATATAATCCAAAATTAAAGTTACATAATACAATCGCAAGGGGGAAAGACTTCATGCCTCAATAAATCAAATAAAATACATCAAATGTCCTCCTTGCTGACCATTTTTGGTCATCGTTGGGAAGGGGTTAGAAAAATATTTCTCGGTTGCTCAATTTTGACGGATTAAAGGATGTCATACATTCAAATTTGTAGCTCAAAGTGTGTTTTTAGGATGCAATGGCTTATATATGATGCCTTTCTAGGATGTCATCTTCACCAAGACCATACATCACCCATAGAACACTATTGCCAGGGCCTTAAAGGAGGCAGGAATGATAACACACATTAGAATTAACATGTTGAAACAATAGGCTAAGCTATTGATTAGATGTTTTTAAGGGATTTATAGTTATAATCAGGTGTTAGTACTCATGTTCTAGATGATCAAATATACGTACAATTAAGTCATTTTATTTCCTTATGATTATGTGATTTTTTGTTAGTGTGTTGTGTTGGATATTTTCATTTAATATTAAGTAACTGAAAATAAATACAAAAATAAAAATATACAACTCATTACTTAAGACTATTTAATTTTATCGTAAGGAAAGTGTACACAAATCCGACACAAGTTGAGGGATAATGCTTAAAAAGAATACATATAAAGTATAAAACTAGAAATGAAAAAATTTAAAGAAGACCCATCATTGCCTTTTTTAGATGAGGCCACTTTCTTGCAGGTTATGCTCCAATATTCTTCATAAATTTTTTCTATGGTCCTGAAAGAATAAAATGACAAAGGTTAGATCTCAGGGTTTCTCTTTGCCTTGTTATATTTTCATCTTTAAAAAAAACATGCATTCAGACTACAAAAAGGTAAGAAACAAAGTGAAAAAAACATTATCAACATGTTTTTAAAAAGAAGAAATTTTTAGGGTTATAGTTCTTATCAATGAATCAAGTACATGTTTATGTCAATTGTGACATTTTAGGTTTAGATGATACATCCTCCAATATATATTTTCAATCTTTTAAAATGTAAAATTTAGTAAAATAAATATTTTATAAGCGTTCTACAAATTTCAAAATTGAATATACATTACATGATCAAGGAGGGAAAAAACAACTCACTATGAAAGACACCGAAATTTGAAATTATTTCAGTCTACAATTATTCACAAATAGAGATTCAAATAATAACTTTCAAGAAGTGCATTATTGGGAACATCGTTCTTCAGTCCATGTAAACAGATCTAGAAGTGAGGTATTTACTTAAAATATGCTCATATATTTTTATCAACGTCTTTAACACAGGCTCAAAATTACAATTTTCCCAAGAATAGTACTAAATGCTTTTCATTTTCCTATCAAGGTTTCATGCATTCTACAAAAATAATAGTCCTCATAGAATAGATCTCTGAAACAATACATCCAAGGTCTTCATCAATATACATGTGCTCATAAGAAGGAAATAGCTACAATAAAAATGTAATAAATCTAGTTATGTTTCTCAAGCTTCCTAGAAGATCATTAAAACCAAAAAATGAGAGTACATATACAACATACAAGTTTCAAATATGCATTTTTCTTCAATTTATCTTGAATATATTAAACCAAAAATGTAATGTACAGGAGTAGGCTATCAACTATAAAAAAAATTCTTCAACTTTACATTCCTACCGTAATGGAGAAACAAATCCTCATACTATGATAAGGAGCACAGTAAATTTTAAATGAAATGAAGTGTTACAGAAACCAAGTAATGGAATGGATTTTCAGTAAAATTAAAAACTTGCAAAAGCAACTCCCCATCTGAGTTAATACGTGAGCTTGATCAAATTTATACACACATCAAGCCTGAGGAAACATGGAGAGAAGAAAACATAAATGTCTCAAACATGTAAATAACAACAACTAATCACACTGAGCACTACAACAATTCACTCACCGGGATCAAGAAGAGTAAGAAAACAAGAGGATGAGCCATTAATTGGACATGATGATATTCAACCATTCAACAAAGTTAAACCTAAGCTTAGGGAAAAAAGTTGAGTGATGCAAGAAGATCAAAGATAACATAGGATGAACTAATAAACAAAAATAAAATCTGGATGAGTTGATGAGCTAGATGGACATGGAAAGAATAGAGCTATACATAAGAGATAATAGAGCTTGAATAGGTTACAATGCGGAGCCAGGATCAGTGTTAAAAAAATGATTATAATAAAACATGATAGAGTTGCAACAATGGGAGGCCTAAGCATTGACAAAATAGGGTGGTCGAGATATGCAAGGTAACCCTCAACTAAGCAAATCCATATCTACAAAAGGCCAAAAAAATATATACCCCCATGAGATGCATGAAAAATATTGAAGACAATAGAATAGCGAGCTATAAGGAGAGTTTTCAACTCAAACAAGTAGTTTAATAAAGTGGATTTGTGCAAGTTAAAAGAAAAAATGGATATCATTTAAACAAAGTTGACCCCTTTGTAAACACACACAATGATATTTTTAGAAACAAAAAAACCCCAAGTGTAACCCAACAAAATGAGATTGAACTAACAAGTTATAAAGGAAATACAAATGTAGATACAAGTATAGATCTATAACACAATGAAATATAGAACATAGAGCATAGGCTATTTTTTATGAAGGGTAAAGGTTTTTTTGGCATGGATCCTACCTTAGAACAACCAAAATGGTTCTAACCACCCAGACAAGAAAAAGACAGGATCAAACAAGTTACAACTTGAACAAGATGACAAGTTTGCCAAAGATCACCAAAACTGAAAAACAAAGGCAAAAAAAATTTAACAAACCATGTACGACCTGAAGTGGCAAACAAGAAAATACTAGAATAAAATGGGGGAAATATCTAGATACCATTTTCTTCTACTCTTTATGACTCTATCACAATACAAAAAATGAGTGCTTATTGTCTATCTCTTCTGTATTGGACCTTGTTTCACCTATCATTTGAATCCTTGACATGCCCCAAATATCTCCTTGATGTAATTTTTATATCTCCTACCCTCCTAGGATTTAAGAAACTTAGGGGATTCAGTATTAATCTGAGGTTGAAGAGTCCAAGATGATATCTTCTTCTTGTTTTTAGAGTCAATCCCCAAAAACCACCTCCAATTTACCCAAAGGAGACTGTTCATCAACCACAACCTGATTTAAACACATGTTCAGTTTTTTGGTTTCTGAAATTTTCTAGATTTGTAATGTCTTTAATTTTTCCTCATAAAAATTCCATCTCCTCTTCAATGGAGACATCTGTTTCAACTAAACCCATTTTTATCATCCTAGATTTGATAGTTGGTACTTTGTTATTAGTCAACCTACGCATCCCCCTGCCCAAATTCCCTAGCTTCTTTTATCCATCGACCCTGAGGGAATTATTGGAGAATTAACAAAATTATATTCCAAGGATCCATCCATAGCCAAAAAAATCTCAAAGAAAACATTTTTCTCATCTTCCAAATCCTCTCTATCTACATCATTTTTCTCATTTTTCATTTTTTCTACATGCTACTGATTGTTATGGTCTTCTAACTATCCTTATGAGCCCTCTAAGGCTTCCACATCTGTCTTAGAGCCTGCTTCACTTTCATCTTCTGAGTTGGTCTTATGTTCCTTCTTAGGGTCAACATTTCGCCCACTCAAATCTACACTAGCTAAATGAGGTACAACAACTCCAACACTAAATATATCATTTTTGTGCCCCCTGTATGGGAAGGAGGAATTGAATCCAAATATTGGTTAGGTGAAACAAGTTCCTCCATTTTTTAATCCTGTAGTCCTTTATTATTGTTGATCTTACATTTTGGAAAAGGGGTTTTACATACAGCCATATATAATTTGGAGCAAAACATAGTGGATCCTTCCAATTTGGTCTTATGATATCTTATGTTAGTTGTGGAAGTAATTCAAATAGATTGAGGGATGGTTCAAACCTTGACTCACACTAACATAAAATCTAGCCCTAACCATTTTGGTTCTAGCTAGAGTAGTAGGATCAAAGGATAGGACGTGACCACAAGATTTAGCTATACCTAGTAGAACCTCTGGATCCCAAAAATCTATAGGCATGGTTGGAAGACTCACTTAGATAAGTCAATAGGGGACCAAAGAATCCATATATACCCCTAGCTTCCACCTTCAGAGATCAATGATTTTTTTCCCGTAAAACCATTAAAGTATCTTAGGATATGTTTACAACGGCTAAAACATGGAATTAACTCTCAACCTAGGTCAAATTAAATATCAGCTCACCTTTTACAAAGATAAGGCTCAGTTCTAAGGAGGATAACATGAGCTATGCTACAAGATTGAAAAAGAAAACAATACAAGATTCCTCAACTCGAGCTACAAACAATAAGTAGAAAAGTAAAACAAACTTCAAATGCAAAAGTGCAACCATTTCTTCATCGAAAACCCCAACAAAACTAAAACCAACCAGCCATATAGGGGAACCAGGAGTAGGTAAGAAAACAATAAATATTTTTTCTTCCATTCCTTGTTGGATCCCACATAACTACTTGTACTTTGACCAACTGATATGCACTTTCCCACAAAATATGAGAGAACATTAGTAATCAAAGGTTTGGTCAAAAACTCTATGAGCTGAAATGAGATGAATGGAAGAATGTAAATGCTTACCCATAATCACATTAAAAGACATCCTAACAGATATCATTCAACTCAAAAAAAATATTAGTAGGTTCAATAGTCAATAGATCTCCCCAAATCCTTAGAAATCCCCATAAATATTTCTTTTTCCAAAAATTCAAGAGCCATAACAAGAAGGATGACACTAATAGGGAAGGAACTAGATTTAATTTTCTCCATATCTAAACCAAGGATACATCCTATATAGCTATAACACTATTTTTCCGTAAAAAAGAAGGCTATCCATAATCACTCTGAGGAAGTCATCTTTGACCATAAACCAAAATATGAAAGATCCATAAGAAATGGAAATCACTTCAATATGACATAGCAGAACTCATTCTCTTCTCACCCAGGCTCTAACGGAGTCAATGAAGACGATAAGATAAAAAGTCATACCTTTTTCTTTTCTCTATTCTCCATCTTTTCTGGCATGATCATAGATGGGCCATCAGCTTCTTAGATAGTATTAAGATGAGAGAGTGGAGACAAATTTCACATAGAACACCCACCTAAAACTCAACCTGCCAGGGAAAATTGTTTCAGCTCTTGATTGTTTTCTCTTAAATCCATCTTCCCCTTATAGAAACAAATACCAAGATCATGGTCAAGGTCAGCTTCCCGCCTCTCTGAATTTTGAAATTCCATCCTCGTTATTTTCTTTAAAACTATTATCTTTAAAATATTTGAAGTTTGGGGATTTGATTATCAATGCCCTAATTTTATTTTTAAAAATTGGTTTCTTAAATATTATTATTTCTATTAATTTTGTATTCAAATTTTTACTAAACATTTTATGATCAGTGGATAATTAGATTATTTAGGCACATATCCATGCTATAAATTACTCTTGTAATCAAGATTAAGTTATGTAATAATTAAACCACATTTATTTTTTTGAAGGTATGAAATATTCGTATGTTTTACATTTATTTTGTATGTTATAAATATCTTGCGGTTTATTTTTTATTATTTCCATAATAGGCTTTCAAAAAATTACAATTTCTTTAATCTGTCTAAATTGTCTAACAAATAGTATTTACAAAATAACAAAGAATTTCTTTGTTTTTGGAAAATTATATTTGTTATACAAAACAATTGGCACTTAATCCAAAAGAGCATTTTATTTATAGCCCTAAAAAAAATAAGACTGGAAAATATATGAGAAGAAAAATATAAGTTTTGTTGTAAATAAACATAAATAACATCTAAAGAATAACATATTGAAGGCATGAGAGTAATGTGGTGAAGATGAACTTTGGAAAGATTCATTAACTTATTTAGTGAAACTATGGAAAATAGTTCTCACTTGTTTGGATAGATTAGACACATTATTTTCTTTATTTCTTTTTGCACACAAAACGTTGGATATAGTAGATTAGAATGAGGTATATGAGGAATGGAAAAGAAATAAATATTATAGACATCTTCCTTTTAGTGATCCAAGTTGAACATGCACTAATTACTTTGATGAATCTTTATTAGTTAATATAACTACATTTTAAGACCTTTAGTTTATTTTTCAATATTTGATGATCATGAATTTTTTCATATATATTTTAATATAAAATAATAAAATATATATTGAAAGGTAATTAAGATTTTATTTTTTCATTTGAAAGGAAATGTATTATTAAATATGTCACATAATAAGGGTCAAGCCTAACCTAGCCCTTCTAATTAAAATGTAGGGTGTGAACAAGGAAAATTTACAAAAGTTATGAAATGAGGAAAGAACACTTAAGAATCCTTAAAGCTTTAAACAACAAATGAATGGAGCATCACGATAAGATATATGAAAGAAACCATTACTTTGCATGCATCAACTTGAAATAAACATGCAAACCTAACATTTCTAGATATTCTCTACTCTTTGAATGCTATGAAAATGAACCTATTAAGACTCTTAGCAATCAATTAGGATAATTTGATCTCTAAGGTATTTGAGAATGAGAGCTCACAATTAATGGCTTCCCCTCTTTTACCTAAAATCTTGAGTGAAAGATGCAATATCAAAGAAGATAGCTCAATAAACAATGAAGAAAGCTCTTAATCCTAAAGAAAATACTATAGTTTATGCTAGAAATGATGAAGTGTTCTTGGAAAAGTGACAGGGGTTTTGTTTTATTTTATAGGTTTGTAATTCCAAAACGAGAAGAATTTTGGTGCATGTGGGACAAATGAATAAGACAAAAAAATTCTTTTTAGGTTTAGAAGAGGCTAAACATGCCTTAAGCTAGTTAATCTAGGTTTACAACCAATTAATCCTAATTAATGATGAATTAGGGGCCTGAGAGAGGATTGAGAGGACTAGTCAATCCAATGAAATGGATTGATAATCTAGGAAGCTAGTAGAGTTTGTTTGGAAGGAGATGAGAAGATGGTTTAGCTAATAAGATGTTATTTTAGCTTGATTAGTCAGTTATAAGAGGAATACGACCAAAATGATGGTCCGTAAAAGGAGATTTAGATAAGCCTAATTGACAAGGTGTTGTCAATTTGTGAGGAGGAGAATATTTAGTACAATATTAAGAATAATAGTGATTTGATCAAACTATATGTGTCTATATTTATCCTTTTTGGTGTGGCGTAAGCTACGCTAATTCAAAGAAAGTAGACAAACACAAAAAAATCCATTTTTTCAAAGGAGTGGAAGAAACATTAGTAGGGAGAAGGATGTCACCTCGAGTGTCGATAGGGTGATGAAAGAGGTCGATCGATGATTAAAAAAAAAAGAATAGGAAAATAAAATATTGTGGATTGGAGAGAATGATTTGATGTGAAAATGGTAGAATAAGGAAGAATAAAATACAAGGATAAATTGATCTATAATTGACTTGGCCTTGCATTAGATAATGTTTATTACATCATATTGCTAGAAATATTCATCATCGGTCCTTATTAAAAAATATAAGCATATGATAAAAGTGTATAATGACATAAAATTCCATAATACAAATAGCTATCCATTTCTAAAACTTCTAACTCCATGTAACATAAAAAATGAAGTACAATACGAGAAGTAAAAAAGCTAATCTAATAGGGAAATAAGTACAAACTGACATACTCAAATCAACAATGCTTAAGATAGTTACACAAAATATTTTTGTTATCAAGCTTTAGTCCCCAAATGTTTTGTGATAAATGAAAAAGGATTAAAAATTATGCCCCAAGAAAATTTCATATGTAAGAGGAAGAATGGAGGATAATTGGGTGCTATGAAAAAAGTAATGTGCACCACGAAATAGTACCAGGAAACTCATTGTGCCCTAGAGTACAAACAAAGTAAGCACCGTATCTTTTGTAAATGATTATAAATTAAGATGATCCACTTTCCATTGTTTCAAAACATGTGAAAAATCAAACAAGATACAAGATGAGTCCCATGTGAGAGACATAAGCTTCAGCTGCGTATAATCTTTTTTACAAAGTTTTGTGGATTTTTGAATTTTTATGATTTTTTGGAAGTTTGGAAAAAATTTGTAACAATGTTTTTTTGAGTGATTTAATTTTTTCTTGTTATTTTTTAAAGTTTTTGATCAGTTATAAGAATTTATAAAGTGGAAGATCACCTAGAACTACGTGAAATTCCACATGGTGAAGAAATAGGTGTCGAGGAGCAAAAATATGCCCTGACAAGATGAAAAAAAATGGGATAATTTATTTATTTTTTAAAATAATCATCATGAAGGTGAATAAAAAAATGAAGAATGAAAACAATACCTAGAAAACATTATAAAAATTCCATTGGGAGGAGAAATGAATGAAATGGGTAGACTTGGTTCAAGAGTACCCTACAGAACAAGGAAGATGGATCATATGTGAGTGCCCTATCACTTCCTATCAAAATTTGAATTTAATATCTTGTTTTTATATTTTTTTAGCATGTTCAGGGTAGTTTTAAATGCATACATGTGCCTTAGCAGTGCACCGGCATCATTCAACATGCATATGTGTCAGAAAAATGGGTATGTGCATGCGTACGCATTGAAAATAGGGGTATGCGCATGCACATGGATCATGGTGGACACGTATGCACTGGCTAGGGGTAGAATAAAATGAAAAAAAAACGTTAAGGGAGTACTATGTTAGGATGTGTGCGTAGGCTTTAGTAGGATCGTGCAAATGTCCTAGGCGCAGAGGCACCAATATGGGTGCACAATACATCAATAGAGGTGCGCTATGCACAAGGAAAAATACTTACCCCAATTAATTTGAAGAAAAAAAATGATAAATATAGAAGAATGTGGTTCCAAAATGTTGTAGAATAAAGTTGAAAGTAGTATGTAGAAGAATAAAATAGAAGAAAATAGAAAAATTGAAATCATAACAAGTGTATTTTCATTTTGCAGAGACAACTTGTAGTATTAAAAACTAGAGAGTTGTATGGTTGCTTGGGTGCTATAAAGGTAGGTTTCGATGAGGAGAACATGGAGCTTTTGGACATCCTTTTATAGGTTACCAGATTAGATCATGTCACCAGTATTCCATAGATTACTTTGGATCATGGCATCCTCATAACCTTAGCTGAGAGGTGGCATAGAGAGAGTCAGTGTTTTCAGCTCCCAACTAGTGAGATAACTATCATGTTGGAGGATGTATGGAGGATTTTTTGGGTTCCCTTCTAGGGTCAATTGATTGAATATACAAGTCACCAGAATGATATCACAGCTTATCTATTTGAGTTATTCGGAGTTGAGGATATACCATGCCAAGGTATGATTGTTTGATTGCATTGTTGTATAGCAGACCCAGAGTTAGGTTAGGTGGTGGTTTACTTGATGGCCTTTGTCAACTGCGTTCTACTTATTAAAAAGACTAACACTTCACTACCTTTGAATCTCATCGGAGTAGTACGTGGACTAGCTGATGGTGAGAGGTATTTTTGGGGCTAGTGTATATTGGCGCATTTGTATAGGGATAGTTATCTTATCACCTACTACCATCAAAAGGGGTTAGGCTTGGCTAGATTATTACATATATGGGCCTAGGATCATATAGCCATTGGTTTTCCCATAGGCGTATTACATGCTCATGCTTCAAAGGAGTCAGCTTGGATGGGTTGGGTTCCAGTCGGAGATGATATGTGGCCTATTAATGGAGATACATATCATTATCATCGAGAGTTAGATGATATCTAACATGCTCAGATGGTATGGAGGCCCTTTAGAAATTTTTAGTAGTCATAGGATGGTGTAGAGCTCACAGTGGCAATCGTTGGTCACTTTATGTTTGGGAGTCAACACTACATAAGAGAGTTTTACATAGTGAATATATGCCATTGGTAATTTCATATTGTTCAAGATGTGCCAATTCATAATATGTGGTATACACATAGAGCTAGGGAGGTTTCTGATATGGGGCTGTAGATTCATATGGATATGCCTAGGGATAGCTATGAGGAGATGGTGCCAGTACGATGGGTACTATTGAGATAGGTTAGGGATCCAAGGGTGAGAAGAGACTATGCTCCATTATATCATACAGTGATACCTTATCAATCAACCATCCCATGGGAAGCTTGGAATGCATGGGTTAGGAAACCTCCACTTGGAACATATGATAGTGGTGATGATGAGGATGATGCAGATGATGATGAGTGCCATGATGGGGGTGAGGGATAGGGTCCTCCCCCTCATCTGCCACATTAATAGGGGCTTAGGACAAGACAAGGATGGGTACATATGGTTCCACAAGTACATACTCCTCTAGTTGATATACCAGTTGGAGTTCTTATTCCATTACGATAGGTTCCAGCATAGATACAGGAGGGTCTTCATCCTCATACGAAATGGCAACATATTCTTAAATAGTAGGATCCGCAAAAAATTCTTCCTCCTAGTCTGCCACATGGTCTAGGGGGTGGCAGAGGATACAGTGGTCCTGGAGGAGATGGAGGGTAGATGGATCTACTACAATAGAAGTTAAAATAGACTATAGATGTGTAGCTTCAGGTGATGTTTGAGAGAGATCAGGTCAAGGAAAAACTACATGTGGTTAGCGTAGATCAAGACTAGGTTAGAGATTAGGGAAGTCAAGGAAGTGGTGGATATGGTGCCACCAGGTTTCACAATATTTAGATGTTATCTGCTCAGAGTAAACAAATTTTGAGCTTATTACAACAATCACAAGAACAATGTACAACAACTAATATTTTAGAGGGACTAGGCCTAGGCTGATGCTTAGGCCCTTACAATAGAGAGAGATCAGGAACAGGCCCTAGAGTAGATTATTAATGTGACTAGATATTGGATTGTTTCTGCATTGACACAGGATTAGGTGGATGTGGCCTGAGTCATAGGAGAGTGTAATGCTCTACAATAGGTGGGATGGCCAAGATATTGTCAGATGTTATGAGGGCTAGTGGTGAGGCCTCCTATTACAAGTCTCTATACTATGAGGAAGTTCTTGATGGACTGAGAGTGATGCCATTTGATTAGTTAGATGTGAGTAGGTATAGATCTAGGTCCAAGAGGACCTCTCAATTAGCTAGATCAATACAATAACCCACATTACAACAGAGTGTTACATCCTTAGCTGGGCCATCTCATTAGCAACAACATCCTCCTCTGAGACATATGCTAGGCACTCTAGGAGAGGGCAAGAGTTGTCGATGACTCTCCTTTTTTATTGTATACTAACAGATGTATGTACCCTTTATGTATTCCTCTTATGAAGGAATTTTTTTTATCAATGATGTACGATTTAGTATGTTGGATTTATGCCTCGTGATGAAGAATTTACATTTGGACTTTATGCCCTTAGTGGAAGATTTTTTATCGATCATGTATATCTTCTTGAGACACACATCTTATACATGTATATAGACATTTGATGTTATTTGTGTTATGTATTTATATGAATTATGATGATGATTTATTGATGATGGTTGTATCATAATGTTGTATGGTTTTATTCCTTATCTATGTATCATGATGGATGTTGATGATGTATCACATGTTTTAGATTTATGATATATCGCTAGATGATATCATATATTTTTTACATGAGATGTTTTTAATTTTAGTGTAGGAGATAATATTTTTATAGAAAGGGTAAAAAAAATTAGTTTAGAGGGGACAAAAAAACCCTGAGTACAAAGGGAGAAAAGACATAGTAAAAAAGCAAAAATGAAGTCACCTCTTCCAACAGCCAAACCATAACAATAACATAAAAATATATTACCCATTAGAATCCATACCATGAGATCTTAAATTCATTTTGAGAGGGCGTAAAGAATCTTTTCTTTTCTTTTATCCTTTCACACTGATCCTATCCCCTGCCTTATTAGGATCATCATTTTAAATGTAGTGGATTGGTAAAACTATTTCAATCTATTTTTTTCCAGATGTCGCCCCCAAAGGATGCATAAGAACACCACAAGGTTGAAGAGAAATTGAATCATCAGCCCCCAACACCAAAGGAGAAATAAGGGATTCACCTAATTGCTGAAATTCATCGTCATCCAACCCTAAATCCTCTAGAGAGGCCGTTAGGGCATCTCCCACAACAAATATACTAGGTTGTGAATACCTACAACACGATATCTTATCAAAATTTATATATGTCACACTTGTACAATGTGAAGTTAAGTGTAACAAAGCAAAGAATTTATGACATCTGAAGGGAAAACCTTCATAGTCAAAATGTTGAGTCCATATTATATCTAGCACCCTAACCTCCGTAAATGGTGGAAGATCAACAATGGTATCAATGGAAAGACATTTCTACAAAAAAATTCCAATGGAAAAAATACTATCATCCCCACAAAATTGTAGTGGCAAGTGATGTAATCGCACCCAAATACGCTTCACATTAATTTTTTTAGTAGTATGATTTAAAGAGGGGTACCATGGTTTGATAAACATAGATGACCATGAAGCTCCCAAAGCTTATAAAAAATAGTAGCACGATCTTACAAAACCTTAAACACAAAAGAAAAAAACCCCTGAACACAATCATAAATATCCACCCTACATTGTAGCAAGGGAAACCACTATGAAGAGATCGAGGAATGTAAATGCAGAAGACCTGGACACAATCCAAAAAATCTACAAATCAGAGCTTTTTCTTGCAAAAATATCCTAGGATTCAATCACCTAATCATCAAACATAACCAAAAGAGTGAAAATAGCTTCTTTAATGGGTCTCTTATTTGACATCACCGTAGCATAGGATTTTGGATTAGGGGTTTCAATTATGGGTTGAGCCCATGATTGAACACGAGTCTCAGCATTAAAAGTTGTGATAAGATCAGCGCCCACGCTAATAGAAGCGATAACATGGGAGCCACCCAAATACTATTTAGCATAAGAACTAGGGGCAGCAGAAGGGGCCCAAACCATGATCCAAGGACCCAATGCCCATGCCCATACCACCACCAAATCCCATAGGGCCACTAGTAGAGAGATGACCACTCACTGTAAGAACAACTCCATCAAAAGGAACAAATAAATTCATGGCACCACCAGTAGGTCCAATAAATGGATTAGGGGATGAGAAAACAGAGCCCGTGCCTGCATACAGAAGATAATAATCCTGGTCCATGGATCTGCCACCATAGCCCAAGCCTTCAGAAGCCCCAGTACATCTATCATCAACTCCAAGCGTTGAGACCCAAGAGCCACCACCACGATGCAAACCAGTTTCAAAGCCATAGCAAACATGAAGATTAGGGCAAGTTATCAAGGAAAAAACATGATATAAATTAGGAAACATCATTGAATTGATTGTATGGTATGCTATTTATGATATTGGTGAGAGCGATATATTTTTGATCATGCGCAATCCCTCTTGCCCCATTGATGATACGATATGTGATGATTGACTTACCATACATGCTTGATGTAAAACTTAGCATTTTTATTGATATATGATTTATAGATGATTTTAGATGTGATGATAGTATAGATGATAGATGTGATAACAAACAAATTTGCATGAAACAAACACATAAGAAAAAATAACAACACTAAACAAATATACACATACAAAACAACACAACAATATGCAACTGAAAAGGAACTTCAACATTCTTAACAACAGATTGACCTGGTACTTAATCTAAGAAAGTGAATGAATCACATTAAATGCATATAACAGATGATGAAAACACACCTATATTTACAGGTATGAAATCTTTAAATGAACTCAATGCAACACACAATAGATGAAATGTGGTTTAATCTAATTTCAAGCAAATGAACCACATTTTAAATCACACAGCAATACGAAAATATACTGCAGATTAAAAACTATACAAACTTACAATTAAAAGCAATAAAAATACTACTTTTTTTTGTGGGACAATGTTGATATATATTTCTAATGATTTTGGCATTATATCAAAAGATAAGTTTTCAAGGCTACCGTTCACATTGATTTTAGGATTTCCTCAAGACAAGGTTAAGTTGTTGGTGTCATGTCATTTTTAGAGGGGATTTTTTTGAAAGTTTAGGTTTTTGCAATGTTTTGGGAATGTTTTTTTATTTTCCAATGTCCTATTTGAAAAGCAATGTACAATAAAAAATAAGTTTGTAGGCCCACAGTGTGAGATGGGAATATATATAAAGGAAGAATTTCACTCTCTTATGTTCAAGAACATTATATGCAAAGGTGCCATCAATGTTAGATTACAATATACAAATTTGATTCCTTCCTTTAGAGACAACAATAGGTGTGCTGAATCACAGTTTTGCAAGATAGGTTCTATATGATTCCTAGACCGGAGAGAGGAACTAATCCTAAATATAAGCGAGAGTTACCCATTTAGATGTGAGAGTATCTTTTGAATGGTGAATCCTCCTCAAGCACCAGAAACATGTTTTCACCAAAAGGCTTTCCCAATGCGCCAAAATTTGGATGGTTTTCACACTTAGATGACCTCTTTTCTTTTTATTATTTTCTTAATTTTTTATTTTGTTCTTTTTTTTTTCATTTTTTTCTAATGAAATTATTATTCAAGCATAGAATCACTTGAGATGAATTGCATTCAAGGGTTTTTTTTAATTCCTCACCATCTAAGTGAGCAAGCTTATATAACCTTAAACTGTATTTAGCGACCACAACATATGGTCGTAACAAGTTGGGTTCTAACTTTCCTTTCTTTTCTCTATATTTAATAGTATTTTTCTGATTCTCTTTCAACACAAGATCGTGTATGTCAAAATCATGAGGTATGATCCATTTATTATTTCTCTTTGATACCTGGTTTTGATAAACCTTCAACTGATTGAGCACTCCCATATGATTTTCATCTAATAACTCTAACTCTGTCAGTCAAGCAACCCTATAGTATTCATATTTATCTAGATAGTCCCCTGAGAGATATTCTTAAGGAGGGAAGCTCAATTTCCAAGGGTATGATGGCTTCAGTGCCATAGACTAATGAATATGGGGGTAGCACTTAGTAGGGGTGTGAATGAAGGTTTGACAGGCCCAGAGGACGGGATGAATATGGAGGTTTCAATTACAACCAATCTTAATAAAAAAATTCTCCATGATACGAACAAGGGTTTTATTGGTGGCCTTTGCTTGTCCATTACCTTGAGGGTAATAGGGGATGGACCACTAGAGTTGGATTTGAAAGCACTGGCAAAACACTTTAACTAAATTTTTCTTGAATGACTTACCATTATCTACAACAATGGTGGAGGGGATTTCGTAATGCCAGATGAGATGATTCAATATGAATTTAGATATTTGTGCACCAGTTATGTAAGTTAGAGGCACATCCTTTACCCATTAAGTAAAAGTACTCGGTGGAGGTGATAATGTGGGTATGGCCATCCGAGGAAACTAGAGTGAACTTCCCTATGAGATCAAGTCCCCATTTAGAAAACAGGAAAGGGGTTGTGATGGGATACAAATCTTGCACTGATGGATGTATCAAGTTTCCATCATTTTGACACAATTCACACTTATTCACGAAGGTTAAACAATTTTCTTCCATGGTAGGTAAATAATAGCCTAATCTTAAGAGTTTCTTAGCAAGGTTCATGTTGCTAGTATCTGCTCCACAAATACCTCCATGCAGTTCTTTAATAGCTTGGAATAACTTGGTAACATCCAAATAATATAGTAGATTCCCGTCATAGACACGATGGTAGAGGGTTCCTCCTAGGAGGTTATAATAGCTATATGGAGAATAAGAGATTTTTTCTCAGTATGGGAAATGTTTGGGGGAATCGTGCCATATTATTGACAATTAAATTATGGAGTTGTACTGGGGTGAGAACATGCCAACAATTTCACATGCCAAACAAATTTTTGGTATGTCGTATGCAGGAACTCGTAAGTGCACCAAAAAGAATGGAATTTTATTTTGCTGAGGCAGAATGCATAGTAAAGATCCCACTGTAGCCATCTCATACACCAATTGGTTGTGTGGTCTTCATCTTTGTTCAAATACAACTTGTACAAGGTATTATTTCAAATTTTCCACCAATTTCTTGTATGGAATAAGCTTTTCATCTTTGACCTTGTATTCATCCTTAACTTGTTTAATGATTAGTTTAAAGTCACCAATGACTCATAGTTGTTGAATATACTAGGTGATATCTAACTTAACGTTGGCAATGAGCACTTCATACTCTGTAATTTTATTTCTATAAGTGAATCGCAAATGAAATGTTCATGGAAAAACCTCTCTTATGGGAGTGATGAGTACTACTCCTACTTTTGATCCATGAAATGTGAATGATCCGTCAAAGTGGAATTGCCACATGATGGAATCCTTGATATACGTCATATATGCATTTGGAAGATCTAGAATTAATGGTTCCATTCCTTGTAGGGGAGCCTCAACCAACTGATATGCCAATTATTTTCCTTTTAGAAACTTTTGGTTAACGAACTCAATGTCATATTCACTAAGGAGAATGATCTAATTAGTCATTCCTCCCATGAGGGATGGTTTGGATAAGAGGTACTTGAGAGGGTCAACTTTGGATATTAACTTTGTTTTATTGTTAAGGAGGCAATGGAAAAGTTTTTGGAAAGTAAAAACTAGTGTTAGACAAGACTTTTCAATCTGCGAATAGTTCAACGCAGAGGTAATTAAGGTGCGGCTAAGCCAGTAAACCACCCTTTCTTTGTGGCCAAGGTCATATTGGGAATGTAGTGTACTAATATAAAAATGAGTGCTGAAATATAAAATTAGAGGAGTTATTTTGGGGTAGGAGATGTGAGAATAGGTGGGTTAATTAGCTATTTCTTAAGCAATTCAAATGCCTTCCGACAATTTGGCCCCAGTTGAAGGGAACAATTCATGTATAATAACAACACCCCTGAATGTCTACAACTCGATGGATTAAAACTCTTAGTGTGATTGCATAACATGGATCTTTTCCCAAAGTGTGGGAATTTGCAATCGGGAAGGCTCTTCGAATGAAGGTCAGTTCCTATTCCTCTATTCAGGTATACACATACAGTTTACAGAGGATCTACTTTAAAATATACTCTAATTTTCCAAGGAGATAGGGTTGAGAAGATGCGTGAAAATAAACCTAACTAACAAAGGTGATGCACCAAAGGAATGTTGAAACACCTACTTTGCAAATAAACACAAATCATTAAAAGCAATAAAATCACCATGCACAATTAAACAAACTGTAATGAGAGATCAGGTGGATACAATGAACACAAGAGAGGGTTGAAATCATCCACAGACTTATTTTATTGCTCCATAAATTTGATACAGACAATTTCCATGGCTAAGAGGCACAAAATTGCATTATAATTTTGATGGGAGGTTTTAACTTCACAACATCACTGACAGACAAAGAAGAAGGGAGGGTAGAAAATCCAAAATGTCTAACCTTTTAGAAAATTCCCCTCCTTAAAATATATAGGAAGAATGAGAGAAGGAGATGAGAAGAATTCAAAATACTACTCCAACCAACCAAGAAATGCATTGAATTCTCCTACAACAATGATGGTTTCTACTACAAAAACCATGCCTCCATGTGTTGTTCCTTGTTGGGAAAGAAAGGAAGCCCATACCTACTATGGTTATAGGTGAGAAATTTGGGACACCTCTAGAAAATGACAAACTATATTTTTCAATTTTAAGAACTTAGTCCCACTAATTTAAAGATATCCATGTAGTTGAGTAGCATATGTTGAGAGATTTCGAAAATTTCCTCTTTTTGCTCAAATCTGAGCATCCAGTAAAAAGATATGGCCATCTAAAGGTCGAGCTGTCATTCTGCAAAAATGAAAGGTTCTTGATTTGTCCTTTTTGGATTCCAAAATGCATGCAACCTCTGAAAGTCCGAAATTTGGAATTTCAGAAATTTCAGTTTCAGAGATTGAAACATTGTTCATTTCTCTAAATGATCTAAGAGTTCTAAAAGTCTAAAACCTGAAAACCTGAAAGTCTGAAATTTTAGACTTTCAGACTTTGGGATTATGGACATTTCTTTGTGATTTTTACGTTTTGGGGTTCGAGACTTCTGAAACTCTGAAGTCTGAAACCCCAAAATTCTGAAATGTGAAAGTTCAAAATTTCAAACTTTCAGGATTTCAAGCTTTTTGCTTTGCCTCTATTTTTTTGGTACGATTCCAAAAAATTACTAAAAACCTGAAAGTATGAAATTTCAAGCTTTCAGACTTCGAGATTTTGGTCTTTATCTACCCATTTATAGCACAATTCCCAAGGTCCCCGAAACCGTGAAAACCTAAAAGTCTAAAATTTTGGACTTTCTGACTTTGGGATTTCAGACTTTTTCTGGTGATTTTCCAAATTTTCACCTGAGATTTCCAAAAGTCTGAAATTTTAGACTTTCAAAATTTCAGGTTTTGGACATTTTCTACCCATTTCTTGCCCTATTATTTTCGAAGTTCCAAAAATGTGAAAAATTGAAAACCTTGAGCCTAAATTTCCAACATTCTTCATCTTGAGCTCTGATCTCTTTTGACACCCTTAGCCATTCATTTGCTGACCTTACATCTCCATTGATGAGCCCTCCTGCAACTAGATTTTTCGGGATCGAATGTGAGCTTACACAACCGAACCAACTGCTTCCTCTCTTCTGTGTAAGATTTTGTTTGATCAATTTCTCCTAAGCAGCAACATTTGATAATAGTAACATATTTTTTACTAGATCTGTAAAAGGATAACACTTATCAGGAAGATTTTAAATAAATTGACGAATTTCCTAAATTTTTTCTTGTATAATTACTAGTTATGATGGTTACAACCTTAGCGGGATCTACCTTTATCCCTCTCTGCAAAAAATTGAAACTCAAGATTTCTCCTGATAATAGGTCGAAGACACACTTTTTGGGATTTAGATGAACTTTATAATATCATAGGTGTTGGAAGATACATCTCATCACTTCATGTTGCTCTTCTTTGGGTTTAGAATTTTCTAAGATATTGTCAATTTTAATCTTCCATGATGTCATTCATCATGTCATGGAAAATGACCATCATTACACGTTGATATGTGGCCCCGATATTTTTGAGTCTGAAAGGCATGACCTTATAAAAAAATGTTCCCTAAGGGGTGATGAAAGGAATCTTGAGTTGATCTTCCTCTAC
Organism: Taxus chinensis; assembly: GCA_019776745.2. NCBI lineage: Eukaryota > Viridiplantae > Streptophyta > Pinopsida > Cupressales > Taxaceae > Taxus > Taxus chinensis. The sequence goes on from CM034149.1 coordinate 810,545,255, forward strand.
AATGCTGATTTGGTTATAACCTAAAAGGCCATACATTAAGGATAACATTTCATAACCAACAATTGAGTCGACGATCATATCGATGTTAGGTAGAGGGAAGTCATCCCTGGGACATGATTTTTCTATGTCTTGGAAGTCCTTGTATATTCTGATACCGACCAATTTATTTTGAACTGGGAATATATTGGATATCCAATATGAATAGTCGATGGGTTTGATAAAATCTATTGATAATAACTTTTCCAGTTTTTCTTTAACAAGCAGTGCAATCTTGGGATGCATCTTTCTTACCTTCTAATTGTTGGGTTTGGAATCTACGTGCACAAAAAGATTATGTATGACCAATTCAAGGTGTAAACCAGACATATTTTTGTACGACCATACAAATATTGTCTGTGTATTCTCATAATAAGGCCACAAAAACTTTTTATTCCTGTGCCGAGACTGAAGCTCCCAAATTTATCATTCTAGGCTCTTCTTCTGAACCAATATAAACACTAATTATTTCTCTAATGAGCATCTTAGACACATCTTCCATCCAGGTAGGATAATGAGGAAGAGTAAGATTGACCTCCACATGTGGTTCACAGAGATAACCATTTTTGAATGGATACACCACTTTCTTTATAGCTTCTTCGGTTTGTTTATCCACTAATTCCTAAAAGAGGTTCTCACAATGGGACTTATGTTTCTTTTTCCTGCAAGGATTTTAAGAAGCAATTTTCCCTTGCTTGGGATCTTTTTATTCAAGCGACCACGCGTCTCTTCTTCTTCCCCGTAGTATGCAAAGGTATCCAATTTAATAGAGAAACCTTTCGTGTCATCCCTATTTGGAATAATATCCCTAAGTCCCATGAATTTCATAAATGCCTCATCATTCTCAAAAGAAATCAATTGGGAGGTGAAGTTGTTGATCTCCCAATCTATAAGTTTGGGATATATAAGGGTAGATTGACAATTGGCTTGGGGATCAGATCCAGATAAGGTGAAGATAGCTGAATTTTGAAATAGGTTGGTGGAGGTAAGATCCTCATATATGCTACACTAGGAATCTGCGTCACTCTCTAAACGAGATAAACTATCCTCATATTTAGAAGAAGTAGTGTCTATCTCAAAAGGTAGATTGTCATGAGGCTTGATACCAAGGCTGTGCTTGTTTAACTTAAAGTGAGGAATAGGAACGGGTTCTAGCCTTCCTTTTTCTTTTCTTCCACATCCAAATCCATTATAACGCATAACATAGATCATGTGGTGACCTTTGACATATTGTGGAGCTTGATGACATGATACCATAGTGCCTTCATGTATCCATTTGGTGGGTGTATCTAACATCTTCTCCTTGGATAAGAGGCCACTAGGAATAAACCTCTCAAATGGTTCAAGGCATCTATACTAAGTGCTTTTGAACTGAAATTATGGTTTACCATGTGTCTTGGTTGACACTGAAAGATTTGATATTAAAAAGGCTTGTTGAAGAGTGAATTGATCATCAAACATGATGAAAAAGGAATACATTCATGCGTATTGTCATTGGGGCCACTATATAGATAACTTTGACTCTAACTCACAATGTAAAATGTAGTCAAGTGGGTGTGTGGAGAACTTCCTATTTCGTCCATGAGGTTACTCAGTGGTGGACTACTTTAGGGTTCCTAGAATCACCCCCATTGTTGTAGTTTAAGGCGATATGCCAAAGAGGTTACGTGCTAGTTTAGTGGATAAGGATGTACCCTTGTTCAAACCTACAAATATAGTGTGATGAATATGGCGTGTCTTTTATCTTTTTAACTTAGTGTGGTTTTATGTAGCACACCTTTTGGCAACCTATATCAAACACGTTAATATTGTTTTAGGCTTCAATCCTTTGACAATCAATTTTGGTCCTATATTCAGATTAGTAATGTTCCAATAACATCATTTAAACAGGATAAGATGTTGCTTTTTATTTCCTAGATCTTCTTAAGACGAAAGGAAAAGATCATACACAACAATCTATCCTACTCAAACGTGCCAAGAAATGGAAAATATTTTAAACAATTAAAAAAATAAAATCCTTTTAGCCAACTTTGAAATTTAATCCTTCATGAAACTTAAATTGAAGTTATTGGAAAGCAAAGAAAAGGTTTTTGAGACATTTTTTATCCCTGAGATCACCTAGAAGGTGTTAGAGAAGAGAATACGCGCTTCAAAAGACCTCTATAAATGAAAAATGCAAACACTTAACTAAGTTTGGCTAAAATAAGATCAAAAGAACATACAAACCACTTCACCTTATTGCTTTCAAATTTAATCACTTGGCCATATCCACTTGTTAATGGCACAAAAGTTATTTTCATATGTGTATTTGTTTATGTTACTCACAATTCCTATAGGCAATTTTTTTTGTTAATATCAATCTTACATTAAATCCTTTTATATATTTTTTAAGCAATAAATAAATTATAAATATTTTATAAATTATTTTCTTACATACTTATTTAAAACAATATAAATATATCATTTATCATATCTAAATTTACAAAAATATATGAAGTAACAAAGAGGATATTAGATTTGAGTACACAATAATTTTTGAAAAATTAATACGTCTCAATATTTAAAACCAAAGATAATCCCCAATAGAAGAATACATGGGAACATTTATTTCCCAATTACTAAGGAAGATTATAGAATGATAAAAACTAGTTATAAGTGATTCATTTGTTTTTCGTTTTGCAATAAACATGAAATATGCCACTCATGAGGTCTAAATCATGGGTAGGATACATCTCAAATCCAATGCATCTATCTATAAACAATTTACAAATGTTGAAGGGGTTATAGTTGTATGATAGAATATACAATAATTGTTATATTACTTATTGAGGTATACATTACTAAAAAGACATGTGAAATAATAATTAGCGGGTTAGACTTGACTAAAAATATTTTTAATAAAATGAGTATTTCTCAATCTTTAAAAGTAACAAATACTTGTTAACATGAAACACTAAACTCCAGATAGCATTTGAAGGTTTACTCTACATTCATTTATGAAGAAGATTATAACTTGGTTTGAAATAGTGACTAATTTGTTTTTTATTTCGATAATAATGATAAAATGGATTAGTCGTGATATTTTAAATAGTGTGACATGTAGATCATAAATGCAATACGTATATCTAAAATTTGATATGTTTAATGTAATTAATTATTCACATCTTAGGTACAAATTAATATGATTTAAAATAGTAAATTCATTTTTTATGATTATAATATTCATACTAATCAATTTTCTAAGTGAAATTTATCTAAACTTATTTCTTACATTTTCATTAAAATGTAATGATTTATTACCTAATTTTTCGGATTTAAAAGGCAAGCATCTCCACTAAAATCTGTCAACACGATATATACACAAAGTATAATTAGTTTCTTTCCTCTTGCACAGCTAAAAATCTTAAACGAAAATCTGTCCTGGGAAGGAAAAAGGTTATTGTCATCATGATATTTGAATTGACTAATCTTTTTCTGATTACATTAAATAAAATGTGAAGCACCATAATCTGTCAACATTTGAAGGATTATATCTACCGCAGAAATTCCTAATTTGTCTAATCCTCGAATAATACGGAAAAGATATCAAACGGGTTCTCTGGACTGCAATTGATCGCATCTCCATTAACTGTAATCTTATGCAAGTCCAAATATAATCCTATAAGCTCTTCACGTTGGAAAAAATTACAGAAGTCTAAAACTTACGTAATGTTAGGAAATCTATTATATCAAATTATGGTGGTAAATGTCAAGAAATATATATAAATTGATTGACACCCTAAAAAATGATTAAATGTGTGACACACTTATATGTTATAAGTGTGCTAGTAACAATTTGGTATCTGTTTTCCTAGTAGGATTTGTTATTTGTTTCGAAAAAAATTTGTAAACCAACAATAAGTTAAGAGTAGAAATGTCCTCGAGTATCACTAAATGATCAAAAGAATCTTAATCATATATTTGATCTAAGTGGGGAAGTTATAAATTTGTATTATCCATTTCATAAACGTATTTCCAAAAATAATTAATTTGTTTTACAATCTATCTATCTAATGCTATATTGTAATGGTATTTCAATATACATTGTTGTTAATTAAACCATCTGGTTTCAAATGTCTTAAACTTCCAAATAATCAATAGGTCCATTTTTCTAATGATATTTTTATGACCTATACAGTTGCTAGAGGTGTTTAATATAATTGAATTCATTTAGTAAGTTAATATGTTTATTTCAAATAATTTAAAATAAAAATTATAAATAACACAAAAATATGTATATAAATGACCACTAAAACGTATAATATACATAGCCATTTAAAAAAAGAAATTCCACTCCCATAGATTCATTTTATCAAAATGTATGTTAATAATATCCATAACAAGATAACAAAGGTGTGGGTGATAAATAGAAGATGTAGATTTATTGAAGCAAGGTTTCACCTTATAAACTATGCAGATGTCACACTTTTTATAATAAGGCCCAAATATAGGAATGCATTAACATATAATGAACCGTTTTATCTTGTTCTCAGGAATATTTTCTGACCAGGAGCTAAAATGTGTTTTGGATCGAACATCTTCTTTCTGTGAAGAAATTGATTCCACTTTTTTCCCAAAATGTTGAATCCAATGTGCTTGCGAATCTTGAGTTCCAAGATATTTCTTTACTTTAATACCAGCACTTTTGCAATAGTCAAGGATCTTCTTGTTCTGAGCTAACAAGGTGGTTGCTGCAGGACCGTCCGGATATGGCTTGTTAAAATATAGGAGTGATACAGTGTAGAAAATATCATTCCCATCCTCTGGAATAACAACAGATGTACTAGAATTCCACCTAAAAAAACAAATGATATATTATATTCACCATATATAATAAAAGTGAAAAATAAATTTAGTAAACTATTATTATACTCTTTTAATTGTAAAAAAGAAAGTTAAAAAAAATCGCTTTGAGTATTGTAAAAATGTGATTATCTAAGTTTTGCATGCTTACACAAAATTCATCATATATCATTAACATTGATCTAAAATGTTTACAAAAAGTTTTTGTGCCTTCATTTTTTTTATAATGAAAATGAATAGTATTAAATAATAAATAAGTATTATATATTAACGAAAATTTTAATAAACATTATAACATATATTAGAAAATATATTAATGTTTAAGTGGCCTCCTCTTCTTTTTAGTGAAGATGGCTCAATGATCTTGGAGTTGGTCCTTCAATAGCCTATGCAAAAAAAATGCACATCAAATAGTGTGAAAATAGTTTTTGATATCATTATATGAGGATGTATATTTTGTTAACAAAATTATTAATAAAATAAGTTATAAAATATATAGAATAAATGTTCATCTTATTTTTTATATAAGTTAATGCATTTGATAGATTTTATAAATTAATTGTCTTATAAAATTTAAAAATCAAAATAAATAATAAAATTCATTAAAATTAATTTAATGAATCGGTATATTCTTTGCATATGTGTGTTTTCCGAAAGGAAATTTAGATTTTTTTAATGAGGATAGATAATGTAAGAAATATCAATCAAAATTTATTTTTAGTTTTATATACAATTTATCTACTTGTACCATGTTTTATGAATAATGTAGATGTCTTTTAAAGAGATGCAGAGACTTACAAACTTTTGTGCATAGGATAACATATGATGACTCCCTCTATCCCTTTCTTGAGGACATCATTAAAAATGATGTTGTTGAATTCAGCCATTGTAGATTTTGGAATGAAAAGATTTAGCCAAGCATGAGAGGCATACCAGATACCATTAGCTCTATCCATTACCTCTTCTGAATGAACTCGATACAAAAAATCAAAATAAGAGCTGTCACGGTTGAATTGCAAACCCCTTATAAAGCCAAGTTTTGATATAATAACATCTACTGTCTGCAATCAAATACCCAAAAAATTATTTTAAAAATTAGAATATAATAATTACATGGAAAAATAAATTATTGAAAAAATTACCAAAATAAAGTGAAAATATTTTTTTTTTAAATTATATTAATAGTATTAATTTAGAGACATAAAGATTACACATTATGCCAAATTACTGATATGATTAGAAGAAAATCACACATTGTTAACTTATTACGTAATTTAAAATTCTATATTTCCCCATTAAATAATTTTATATAATGTTTATAATAATTAAAATTGACATGTATATGAATAAAAAAATAATAATTATATATTATTCATATATAAATTGAGAGACAACCTGATTAGGGTTTGTTCCAGGATTATAGTAGAGGGTGGCCTCGATTACATAAAGCATGAAACCTGCCGCAGAAGGAATTAGACTTGAATTAAACATAACACCTTGTGAAAAAGGTAAGGAAGGCCAACCATCCTTATCATTGGTTGCAATGAACCCTTCCACATAATCAAAAGCTTCTTCATGTGGAAGAGAAATAAGAAGCTCTTGATCATGCATAAAATCTGTGAAATTCCAATAAACAAATCTCCATTGACTAGCCTGCAAGTTACAACCAATACAAATTCATTAGATAGGTTATCTACACCATATCAAATATAACAAGGTATTTATAGAATAGTTATACGACAATCACGAAAAAGGACTAATAAAAAATATATGTATAACTTTTTTGAAAATAAATTACTTAATGATTTGTCTAAATTGTTGAATAGCCTTAATGATTTACTTTTGACACAATAATTAACCAAACAATTAGTGTATTTATCCTCTTTCTACTCCATACGCTACTCTCCACTAGGCCTGAAGATTGACAAGCTATAGGCCGTTTTTCGTGATTTTAACCATATATCACAACTGAAATTTTTTTAGAAGCCGCAAATAATGACAGGCTGAAAATTTTAAAACCGTATATTTTTTAAAGTAATTTATATAAAAATATAATACCTATTTATATAAATATGAACAAATTATAGAAATATCTATAAAATATTTTGGAATTTACAGCCACTTGAAAGAGCTAAACTGTCACAAAATTTCTTTTTGACAAGCACGGGTGACTGTCAAATTCCAGGCCTGCTCTACACTTGTAACAAAATTAATTTTTTCATTATGTCATTGTCTCAAGTTTTTTCTCATCAATTATTGTAAAGATAAAAAGCTAAAATTATATTGACTCGAAAGAGTCATATAAATTTTCTTTTAAATTATTCAAATTTCAGATAAATTTTATAATGGTCCTTAAAAATTTCTTATATACATTATTTAAACAATAAATAAACTATTACCCGTTTATCCATTTTTACCCTAAAAATTATACTAAATTAAAATATTATACAAATATTAAAGAGTTCGTAGTTCCTCATATACTATTTAATAATGGTTGTCATTTAGTAGAATATAAATCTTAAATAAATAAAAATACAAAATAAAATATAAATGTGATATAGATTTCATAAAATAACTTATACAAATACTTTTCAACCCTTAACATTAAAGTGAAAAAGACATCCGAATACATATTTTCTAATCATTAAAAACATTATAAATGGATATAAATTAGGCAGTAAAATACTACGAGGGATTCATTAATTTTTCGAATAAATTATAGATCGGAAATCTAATGCATGCATCTATAAACCTTGACATCTTTAATTTTATTAATCATGCAAACTGCATGTTCTACCCTTTTTCTGTCGTCGATATTTACGTGGAACGGTTTTCTCGCGTGATTAGATCGCATCTTACCACTTTTTAGTATTGTAGATGGCGTGTCAATTTTATGTCTAACGTGTAAATGTAATTATTGTATACTGTAATTCTATGGATAGATAAGGCCTGCCCCGCTACTGATCTTTGCGGACACCATATATACGTCAAGCATGATTTCTTTCTAGCCTCCTGCACGGCTAGGACTGTTCCAAAAATAAAATGTGTCGGGAGGTCAGAGAAAAATTATCCTGGTGAAAACAATTTGAGTAGGTGTAAGCACAGATCATGTTCACACACAGGACAATGTTTGGTTGCAACTTGCGACAAGACAAAATACTGTACGTTTTCTCTATGATGAGAAGGACGTGACTACACTCTTGGATTTTGTAACGACAAGATAGTCCTACACAGTAATGGAATTTAATGAAATTGGAAGAAATAAAACGTGGACTGTCATACCCTTTCATATGTCCTCTCAAGGATGATTTCTGCCCCAGTGATGATTCCAAATTGGCCTAATCCTCCAAGTGTGCCGAAAAAGAGATCAGACTGGTTATCTGAACTGCAGTTAATCACATCTCCATTACCTGCAAATTCATATAAGCTCATATATAATCTTAAAAGCTCTGCAAGGTTCAAAAATCGACATATGATTCACATTTACGAACCATAAAGTGTTAGGGAATGGACTCTATTTTAATATGTGGCAAACTCCCATAAATATAAAAAGTTGCAGACATCGTAAATAAATTATTGAGTTTTTTCAAAAAAGAAAATTTGGGGAACTGGTTTTTAATCTCAATTTCATGCATAAACTTTAAAAGTAATCAGTCGTCAATCTAAAAGGAGATGAACAGATACGAAGAGAATAAGAGGTTAGTATTGAATTAGGGAACCTGTGACCACTTCCAACTGCAATACATTGCTGATCTGAGGTCCATATCTATGTGTCTGGCCACTTATTCCAGCATTAGACAGAGTCCCTCCGATAGAAAGATCAATATAGTCAGTCCATGATCTTGGTGAAAGTCCCAAAGCTTGTGTTGTTCTCAGAACATCTACCCAAAATTCACCCGCCTTAACATTAACATAAGATTGATGGTCACTTTTGTTGAACACATTGATTCCTTTCAATGATGTCATATTCACCACAATTCCATTCAAAGCCAGAGCTTGGCCAGCCACGGAATGGCCATTCCCTCTAGCAGCTATGGTCAAAGTGGGCGATGCATTTGCAATTTTAATGAGCTTGCTGATGTCCTCCACAGAGGCAGGTGAGAGGACAGCAGCAGGCTTCCTCTTAACTATGCCTCCAAAATCACCAGATGCTTCTGTTATCGAAGGCCCAGAGGTAAACACCATTGAGCCCTCGAACTTGGCTTCTGCAATCTGTTTGCAGGTATTCTTGTCAATTATAGGAGAGGATATGCATTCTCCATATATTTCTCCGCTTGTTCTCACAGTAAATATAATAATGAGGAGGCACAGCAAGGCCATTACACCACTGTCATACCCCATTTCCCTTCGAAATAAACATAACCACAGTACTTCATGAATGGTTCCCTTCAATTGTATTTATATTGAATTCTAACGCTGATAACAACCCGCATACGTGATAAAATTTATGCCGAGAGGCATTCTCATTTATATATATATATATTGAGTGGAGGAGTCTGATGTCGTCCCGTGAAATTGTGTCCGTGATATTTATTTTTAATTTGTAAAATTTGTGTGGAGAAGTTACAAAACACTTTACTAATTTAATTGGTTAAATTCTCGGTGTGGGAAGTAAATAATTTAAAATTAAAGTAAAGAGGGTGTGGGGAAGTAAATAATTTTAAAAAAATTTGTAAATTAGTTTTTTAAATTCTCGGATTAGTAATTTAATGTGTGGGGAAGTTTAAATAAATTATAAGTTTAAAAAATACTATTAGTTAAATAATTTTTAATTTAACTTTAGTAATTTTAAAATTATCTTGGGGAAATTAGTAATTTAAATTGTTTAAACAAGTAAAAAATACTTTTAATGTTAATTTAAAAACTATAATGTTTAAATAAATAAATAAGTTTAAATATGCAATATATTATTAGGTAAATAATTTTTAATTTAACTTTAGTAATTTACTAATTTAATTTAATTCTTGGGGAAATTAGATAAATTAAAGTAGGGTGTGGGTAAGTAAATTTGTAATTAAAAAAATACAAGTAAAAAATACTTTAGTGAATTAATTTAAAAATTAAAGTAAATAAATTGTTTAAACAAGTAAAAAATACTTTTAATGTGTTAATTTAAAAAGTATAATGTTTAAATAAATAAATAAGTTTAAATATGCAATATATTATTAGGTAAATAATTTTTAATTTAACTTTAGTAATTTACTAATTTAATTTAATTCTTGGGGAAATTACATAAATTAAAGTGAAGAGGGTGTGGGGAAGTAAATAATTAAATAAAAAAAAATAAGTAAATTAATTTTTTAAAGGTTGAATTATATTTAAAAATTAAAGTAAAAATTATTTAAACAAGTAAAAAATATTTTTAGTGTTAATTTTAAAAACTATAATGTTTAAATAAATAAATAAGTTTAAATATGAAATATATTATTAGGTAAATAATTTTAAGTAATAAATAAGTTATTAAAAATAGTTACATAACTTCCCCACGCATTATAATAATTTAATTTCTTCCTTACAAACAAACGGATTGGAAATTGTGACAGGTTCAATAACGTGATAGTAAGATCTTATTCTTTATGTTTCATTTCAGTATAATTCCTTATTTTAGATAGAACATTGCTCACTGCATAATTTAATTTGTTCCTTATAAACAAACCTGGATTGGAAATTAACAGGTTACAGTGTTTTATATATTTCAATTTTATTTTTGGGATTATGTGAATAAATTCTTACCTTACATGGTATTGCAGGAAATGGAGACATAATTAATTGCAGTTCACATAACTTGGACAGACTCCAGGATTAGTCATTAATATGATATAGGTATGAAATTTATAAACAAATTTATTAATTGCAGTTCACATAACTTGGACACACTCCAGGATTAGTAATTAATATGATATAGGTATGAAATTTATAAAAAAATTATTATTAGAAAATATATTCAATGTCTTTTTCACTTTGATGTTTAGGTTTGATATGTATTTTTAAAAGTTACTTTATGAATTTATATATATTTAAATGTATATCATTTAATAATTTTGAATGAAAAGAAAAAAATCCAGTTGAGATGTATTACTAAAAATTTATGAAATTTATATCCTATTTAAATTTCTATCTTGGTAAAATTTATTAATTTTGAAAGAAAAAAATATACTTGAAATTTTGAGTAATTTTTAAAAAAATGTAGACATTGTAAGTTGAATTGTTTAGAAAAAGATTCTGGTTGAGATGTATTATTAAAACAACATTTCTATGTGCCCAAGACAAATTACAACTTTAATAATGTTTGTATTTTTATCAACCCATATATTGAATAAAAATTTTCCTAACACATTAAACAATATATTTCATGTTTAATATAGGTTTCCATATTCCCTGACATAGAAAACCAACATTTCTATGTGTAGATGGTAATTATTACTTTATTAATGTTTGTATTTTTAATAAACCCATGTAAAAATATTTATTTTTATTTTAACAATTTATTTAAATAAAACTTTTAAATAGTTATTATTCAAAGTGATATGTAATTTATAATAGTAGTAACTTAGAGTGAGATGTGATAGTCTCTCTACAAACTTTACTTTTAAAAAGACAATCGGAAACATTACAATTAGAGATGTATTAGCAATATCATCTAAAAATTATAGAAACTTGTAAAATATTTCAATTATTAAGATTTTGCTTTTGTTATATAGATAATTTTTAAATAGTTCAATTATTAAGATTTTGCTTTTATTATATAGACAATTTTTAACATCTTAGTGTGCATTGTGTATTTAGAAATTGAATATTTGTACATTTATAATTTTAAGACATTGACTAATATAAAATTTCTTAGTGTGCATTGTGTATTTAGAAATTGAATATTTGTACATTTATAATTTTAAGACATTGACTAATATAAAATTTCTGAAAAAAAAGAATGTGATGTTTATGAGAAATTTTTGTATGCGTATATATATCCTTACATTATTTTCATTGGGCAACATTTGTGGATATTTGTCCAACTCGGAATCTATCGTTGCATGTGCCTTTTTCGATACCGGGAGCTAGGATTTGCAAATGGGATGTTTCCTGTTATGCTCTCCTAGCACGTCCTAATTTGGATGTCATCCTGTGTTCTCAAAAAGGTTTTTAAAGCAACGTAACGAGGGAAATCCCGATGTATGTATAACATATGCATCTTCTAACAATGCAATTTTTCTATAAGAAATGTCAAATATAAATATTTTATATTTCTATAGCAAAACCGTGAAATCATATTTTGTGTATGCTTGGAAAAATGTTTTAATATAAATTCTCAGGAACTATGGTTCCATCATAATGTTTTTCATTTTTATGAGTGGATGACATATTATTTTTTGTATGTTGTGTTTTTTCAAGCAATGATTAACGTGGATATGTGCATTTGAACATTTCTTTACAATGTGGTGTGTGTTTATTTCATTGAAGGACATGGATATAGTTGATTTTTGAATACGCAATTGAGAATTATTTGTTTTATATTTTTGTCTTTGATATTGTGTTATTTATGAGAGGAACATTGTTGAATTGTCACAACTTGCCTGTATAATAACGATTTATACAATGACGTTGATGAAGAATTGTTGAGTTAATAGAGAATTGAGGTATTAGTAAATGTGATAGTTTGTGTCGCTTTAGTTCATATCATATTTTGAGCGTCCTTCATAATTTTTACATTCTCTTTACTATATGATTATTTCCTATTACATGCACATGGAGTTTTAAATAATATAAATAATTAGGTGATTTTCTGAAAATACTTTAAAGGCATGGCTCCACCAAGATTAAATTTTGAAAATGAAGAGGAAAGAAAAGAATATCAAAGAGAATATCAAAGACAATATCGCAGAAGAAGACAACAAGAAATGACAGATGCGCAACGAGAGGAACAAAGGAAACGTCGAAATGATAATGATAGAAGAGCATTTGCAGAACGGAGGGTTGAATTGACAAATGAAGAAATAGATGCAGAGAGACGACAACATGCAAATAACATGATGACAATTCGTGCACAATCGTCTCAAGATGACTCACATGTATCAGAATAAGGATACAAGGACAGATTCGTACAGATCGGTTTGCTGAGGAAGAAAGACGAGAATGTGAGGATTTACTTGCATTATTTATATAAAAGATTTTATAAATTGCATAGTGTTTTGAGTGTGTTGGTGAAAAAACTGTTATAAATCAAACAAAAGGTCATAGATATGGAAATGAAAACACTTTTTCTAATCTCCTATTCTCTTAAATTCATATCATTCTTTGACTAGCCTTGCTAATTGTTACAACGTGGATAATATATGATTGATTTCTATTACATGTACGTGGATTTTTTAGTTATATAAATAATTACAAAATTTGTTGAAAATAATTTATAGGTGGGGCTCGACCACGATTAAATTTTGAAAATGAAGATGAAAGAAGAGCATATCGAAGAGAATATCAAAGACAATATCGCAGAAGGAGACAACAAGAAATGACAGATGCACAACGAGAGGAACAAAGGAAACTTCGAAATGATAACGATAGACAAAGGTTCACAGAACGGAGGGCTGAATTAACAAATGAAGAATTGGATGCAGAAAGACGACAACATGCAAATAACATGACAATAATTCGTGAACGATTGTCTCAAGATGACTCACATGTATCAAGAGCAAGGTTACAAAGACAGATTCGTTCAGGTCAGTTGCAAGAGGAGGAAAGACTACATAGACAAGAACTTCACCGCGAAGCATCTCAGAGGAATTATCGTAGAATGGCTGGTAATGTTGAAGCTAATTCTTGGGGAAGAAAATTCAACATCGATGGATTGCGTGCTCGAAACACTAGAAAACTTGGCCCAAGATATAATGAATATAGATGTTGTAAATAATTTAGAGAATGATAGTGTGCAACAGGAGACGACATTACAACCAATACGAACAACGAGAAGAAGAAGAATGCAAAATAATGATTTACAAGAGGATGCAAAATAATGATTTACAAGAGGAGTTAACAATCGAACCTAGAAGAAGAAGAAGAATGCAAGACTCGCATATTGCGAGAGAACACATGATAGATGATCCCAATGGAATGCTTGGGAGAGATTTCAATACGGTCCAAATGATTTTTCGACACGGTCTTGATAACCTTTCTTCGCCGGTCATGTGTTATATTTGTCAAGAATGTTACATTGGAATAAAAGTTTCTCGAACACCTGAAGGACCTGTGTGTACTAGATGTCGAAAAGAGAAAGGTCATCATCGATTTTCAGCATCAAACAATATGGATCCTGGGCCACAACCGCCAGAACTTGCAAACTTAACTCAAATTGAGGAAATGTTAATAGCTCGTGTCAACCCAATCCTACAGGTGACACATGCAACAGGAGGTCAATATAAATATAAAGGTCACACGATAAGTTTTCCTCAAGAAGTAAAAGAAATCGCTAATCTTTTACCCCATAGATTGAAAGATTTTCCGATGATTATTGTTCGGAGGAGAGATCAGCGTGGAACAAATTATGACTTTACAGTCAATAGAGAGCGAGTTTATAATGCATTGAAATATAAAATAGAACATGATAAGTTCTACTCAGATGTCCAAATCGATGAAAATGCTCTGAATGAACTTCCACCTCATTCTGCTGAGAATGTGTTCGAGCAGCTGAACTCAGTTCATATGGAGTTTGATTCCGACGCAAATGAAATTGTGTTTGTAGGTCCGACCGTGGAGACAGATGAAGGAAATATAATTAGTCATACAACATCGATGGCATCTAAACTTCCTAATGCACCAAGGGAGATGGAATTAATCCATGCGTGGGTGAATAACCCTCATGCAGACCCTGGAGCACTCATTGATTGGCCAGGGATAGGAGCATCTCCTATCAATGAGTATGTGACAGTAGGACTACTTGATATGGCATTCCCTACTCTCTTTCCTGATGGGAAATGTGATTGGATAGAACCGCGATTAAGACGAGTACGTCTCCATGAATTTGTAAAGCATTTATTGCGATATAGGGATCACCGATTTGGCCGACATCCTCGGTTCAGGTATTACATGATGAACATGATCATGAGACATCGTGCACAAAATTCATCTATAGTTTTTGTGAAGAAAAACCTCCAAGATATGCCAATCACCATCAACGAATTACGTGAGCATATGAAGAATGTTCCCCATTCCAATCTGGCTGATCGTTTGATGTGGTTTGGAACATCATTGAGGGGTACAAGGTCTTACTGGGCAAAATGTCGTGGTGAATTGGCTGACATGTTGCATCAAATAGGATCGCCTACTATTTTTTTCACATTGAGCGCGGCTAATATGTATTGGCCTGATCTACATGCATTAATGCCTGGAACACCGCCGGATAATCCACGAGAAGCGCAAAATTGGCGAAGGAAAAATATCATCGATTTTCCACATATAGTGGCACATTATATGCACCTGCGACATACACTTTTCCGAAAGGAGGTATTACAAAAAGGAATGAAAGTTAAAGATTATTGGTCTAGATATGAATGGCAGCATAGAGGTTCGCCACATGTGCATGGATTCATATGGTTAGAAGGGGCACCGAATATGGACAACCTTGATTGGAATGATGATTTTCAACGTGGAAATGCTGAAAAATACTTCCATTCTATTGTCCATGCATGGAATCCTCGGGATGACCCGCACCAACGAAACATACAGGTAATTTATCGATTCTCATCGAGTCTATGATTTATATAGAATTTTTGCGTTCTCAAAATATATTGTGTATTCTTATGTTCTATGTTACAGGTCTACCAAAATTTTATGCAACATCCGTGTCTTCGAAATACAAGACAACTGACACAATTCGATATGGAACGTGACTATGAAGAGATTCTCAATAGTGTAGAACGACATACGATGTGTAGAGAGGGTGCCTGCCTACGTAAGAAAAGGGGAAAAAGTGTCTGTAGGTAAGGTGTTCAAAAATTTGAATAATTAAATTGAACTAAAAAACACATACATGGAAGAACTAATAATTGATTATTACATTTTGTAGGTATAATGCACCGTGGCCATTGAATCTCAATGGATCAAAGTTATATCAAGACTCAGAGACGGGAGATAAAAAGTTTGAACCTGCGAGAAATGATGATAGGGTAAATACACATAATCGCTACATATTACAATTGTGGAGAGCAAACGTAGATTGGTAACCTGTTCTTTCCAAACATGCCGTAGTCAAGTACATTGCAAAGTATGCAGCGAAAGCGGAGAAAAGCTCTGAAACTTATCATCAAATGTTGATGCGGATGGAAAATATTGAAAACCCGGATGAAATGGCAGTGACAGCATATAGGAGACTTCTAACCGAAACAATTGTTGAAAGAGACATTGGTGCACAAGAAACATGTCACATGTTGTTAGAGCTCCCTTTGGTAGAGAGCAGTAGAGTATTTGTCAATTTGAATGTTGCGTGTGAGGTGTTCAAAAAAGTAACAACACCTGATGCAGATGACCATGAGGAACATGCAAAAAGTTTCATTGATGGGTACAAGAATAGGCCTTTTTCCATGGAAAGTGTGTCTCTTATTGATGCCGCTAGATCTTGGACATATAATCCAAGGAGAAAACGGGATAACAAGTGGGAGGTCAGGAGTTTTGGAGCTATTGTGAGAGTTTTCCCGAGGTTTTCCTCTGTCCCTTCGCGGGAATCTCATAAATGGGTTGATTTTTGTTGGTCAGATTTGTTGCTTTACAAGCCGTTTCGAGATATAGACAGAGATATCGGACATGATTCTGATTCAATAAGTTTAAACTGGGATTCGTTCCGTTATAATCCATGGCATGTCGAAAGGAGGATTGCAGTAGAAGACATTGAAAATAACAGTAATTCTGAAGATGAAATTAATCCACATGTTCAACAGAATACAATAGAACATGAATGGGAAATCATGTGTAGGCTTCATCATGGTCAATTTTTGCAAGCGACGGAAATAGATATGTTGGGAAGGAGAGATATTGACAGACAAGCACCATGGAATGATGAATATCGAGGTGAAGAATACACAAGCAAAGCGATAAAATTCATAAGCAGCATGAAAGATAATGGGTTGGTTATAGATGATGAATTAGCCCCGAATTTCAATTGCGACACCTTGGGTGCTAAACAAAAACAAGCACTTGATATAATAATGACACATTATAATCAACATCGAAATAACATTCCATTGCTCATGATAGTTCAAGGAACAACGGGAATAGGGAAATCATATTTGATTGGTGCGATTCGTCAGGCACTTTTTGATGCATCATTCCCTGAACGTTCTCCTCTTCTATTGCTTGCACCAACAGGAGTTGCAGCTTTTAATATTGGTGCCTCGACCATCCATTCACAACTTCGAATACCTATTACAGATTTTGCAGAATTGGAGGGATCGAGACTTGCAACATTCCAACAAGAGATTTGCCACATAAAATATGTATTGATTGATGAAATGAGCTTCGTCGGACAAAGTTTGCTAGAAAACATGGACTCCCGACTTCGTCAAGCATTCCCTGAAAGAGCAGACATGAGTTTTGGTGGTGTTTCTATGATTTTGGTAGGAGATTTGGGGCAACTTCCTCCTGTTACCGATAAACCGCCATATGATAGTAATAGACGTGCAAAGCTATTATGGGAAGCATTCGGAACAGTTGTTACATTGGATAAGGTATTTAGGCAAGCAGGAGAGGATGAAGACCAAAAGCGTTTTCGAGAACTTCTGGCCAATCTCAGAGATGTGAATCCAACACTGGATGATTGGATGTTGTTAATGAGTAGAACAAGTTCTGCATTAGACAAAGATAAAAATGAAGAATTCTATAATAATATTCACCTAATGGCGACAAAGATTAACATGAATAACCACAACAAAAAAAATTGCATTCATTGAAAAGACCTGTCGCACGTAGCATTGCAACTAGAACAAGTACCGCCAACACACTGGCAGGAGGTCTGAATGATGAACTTGATTTAGAATTATTAATTTCTAATGATGCAAGGGTTATGCTAACATCCAATCTTTGGATAGAAGCAGGTCTTGTAAATGGAGCTCTGAAACATAGTATATGATATATTCGAAACATAGAATACCATTTGAAGATATGCACCAATGGCACACACCAATTACCCTTACTGGCATTCCACGCAAGGTTTGAACCCGCCAACTATCGATGTAATGGCCATTTTCATATGAGCGCTATGCAAAAATGAAGAACGGAAAACTACTTTCGAAACGAAAGGCTGAGGAAAAAAGACTTATGTCCTTGGAATATAAATAATGTACCATATGTAGCACACATTGCATTATATGAATTTGTCATTACATGTGATGTACATTGCACATTTCAATTCGTATGAAAAAGGATTGTATTTTTTTAACTTGATAATACAATTACTAATAAAATCCATAAGAACTTCGTGCATTATAGACCTTGATTTTTTTTTCTCATACTCATTCTCCAAAGTCAAATATGTGTTAAGTTATATAGTAATATAATTACATAAGAAAATTACATATAAGTGACTATGTTTTGATAATAAGTAATTATAATATTAAATTATAAATTTTATTTTATTCATACACGAACTAAATTCCCCCTGATTTTTCATACTTTATTTTTGGTATTGTTTTATGTATAATGCAACCCCTGCGGTTGCTACTAGCATACCTATATTCTCTAAATATATGTAATATATGCCGAGAGGTATATATTACATATATTTATATATTATGTAAATATATAGGTGCCTCGTGAACTTCACCTCTCGGCATATTTTACATACCATGTTTTGGTTTATGTTTCTATGTGTATGTAAAATATGTCGAGAGGTGAAGTTCACGAGGCACCTATATATTTACATAATATATAAATATATGTAATATATACCTCTCGGCATATATTACATATATTTAGAGAATATAGGTATGCTAGTTAGTATACAAATTAATATTATGTAATTTATAAATATTTATTACGCTTTTGTGATATTATGTGTGTTATATTGGCATTTCATTATATATTTTATTCATTAACTTTAATTGTACTTCAAATACACAAACTTCAAATTAATACTTAAAAATCACTAACATTTAAATTAATATAAAATAATTTATGGATTCTTATTAAACTTTTGTGGTAATAAGTGATTTATACCAACATTTCATTACAATATAATCAAATTAAATACTAATCTTTATACTAATCTTTATATTAATATATTAATATACTAATCTTTTTTGGAGACTGCCACGAGGGAAGTGAACCGACAAAGAAAATCTATGAAAGATCATAAACAAAGACCTTTAAATGCAGATTTGAACCGTAGCAGAAGGAAGATAGACAATACAAGTGAAATGATTTCATTATTGACTTCGGAGGCGAGGATTTCAAATTCTGTCTCACCCATATTAAAAGGAAATTTAGAGGTGGTTCTCGACGTGGATGACGAAAACAAGGCGGGCTAGAGCACTGTTTGTAGGAAATCTTTCCGCGGTTTTCGTGGAGGGGGGTGCGCGCCGAGGCACTTAGGATGGATGTAATTGTTCTCATCGGCGCTGTTTCTTTGTTGTTTTCTTGCTGGATTTTACGGGTTTTAGTGGCTGTCTTTGGTAGGTTTTCTTCCTACTTGCGTCCTTGTTGTTTTTGACCTTTTGTTCTTTTGCTCGCTTGGGAACATCCGGCTTCTGAGCCTTCTATGTACAAGGGTATAGTCCCTTTCAAAAAACTATTTGTCAATAATTAAAAAATATATCAAAAAGTATAATTATTGAAAAAAAAATTAATACTTTAAGTATAAATAGTTATTAGTTCTTAAATAATTTAAAGTTTAAATTTTATATCATAGTCATTATTAATAAAAAAATTATTGTTATACATGTTGATATAAATTTGAATATTTTTCTTCAAGTATAAATATAGTAATTAATTGTTTTTTATAATAACAATTCATTTAAGATATAAAATTATAAATTATTTATTTTTATGTTTAAATCAAAATTTGATATTTATTTAATATTCATACAATAATATTAATTTTAAAATATATATCTATTTAGTTGTTATATACAATGATTTCAACTTGATTCATGAAGTTAAAGGAAAAACAATAATATCTCTATTATAATGAGGAGCTCAAAGCTATATTTTAGGAGAAAGTTATTTTAGTCACACTAAGTGACATACATAGATAAATGTTCTTTCACAACAATAAATAGAAATTGGCAGAAAATGTAACATAATTAATATGTTATGTAAAAAAAAGTCAATAAGTAACTTTCTCATTAATAATGTTTCTTTCTACTTAAAGAGTTCAATTCTTATCAAGTGTAATCATCATAGTATTAAAACATATAAAATTAATATCATCTCACAATGAATTTTCTAGAAGGATTAGATGAAATATTTTTTAAGGTAACTAATCTTTCTAACTATTGTAGCTAATAGAAGAATTTTTTTATGCTAATTAATAAAAACTATAAAACTAATCTTTTATAAAAATAAATTATACTAATTATAAATACTTTAAACAACATAATTTTTATATCATTTTTTTAATTTGTAAATGTTTAACTTAAAATAATTTTATACTTTATCATATTTAAAAATTCAAATTATATATACATAAATAAATAAGACTATGAAAAAATAATAACTTATAAACCTCTATAATTTTTTCTTAAATGTAAACCCTTTTTCACTTGGTAGATTTTATAAAGTTTACTTACATATCGGATTCATGTTTTCTTACACTTATTTAATTTAAATTAATAATTTCTTTTTTTATTAATATTGAAATCAAAATTTTCAAATAAAAAAATATGGAACTACGAGTAGAATTCAATGGTTTTCCTTTGGACAGCTTTGTTAGGGTTAGGTCTTAGATGTTTTTATGTCCATGCTCCCCATCATATGTAGTGCTTGCAAACGTCTTTCCCTTCGGTTTTTCAGTAGGATTTTTACTCATTATTTTTTTTACAGGGAACTGTTACTCTTCCTTTTTGTGCGGCAACTAGTCCCCTTTTAATGGCCTTTGATTTGACTACCTCATCTACTAATGAAGGGATCTTCGATGAAGTGACTAACAACAATGGATCCAAAGAAAAGCACAAAATTTCGTCCCAAGGTTTTCGAGGAGGTAACGAAATTGATTCTCCTTTATGTGATGTAGTTCTTGATTTTCCTCCTTTTGATAATGCTTGCAGTTGGTTTTAAAAATATACCCCAGTTGGGTATTATGTTGACTATGTCCCCTTGAGAGAATTTTGAAACAACAGGTCCACAAAAACTAGCTAGAAGAGTCATGGGGTTAAACTCAATAGAGTTCAAAACCTCAGGAATGTTTTTTTTTGTTTCATTTTACCAACTTGGAACACTGCAACGCCATTGTTAACCATATTCCTTTGTTCATCACTAATTACTTGGTTTTTTTATTACACTTGACTTGGGAATTTCAAGTTTCTTAGAAAGCGAAGGTCAAAGTCCCTGTTTGGATTGAATTTCGAGGAATGCCTTTACCCCTTTGGGGTTTTATTGGGGATTTAGTCAAACCTTTGGGACATCTCATCTGCAATGAAGAACCCAATATTTTTCATGCTCATCCTCAACGTTGTGTTTGCGTTGAAACCAATTAGTAAATAAATTTAAAAGAAACCATTGATATTCAGATTGGGGATACCCATTTTTCTCAAAGGTTTATTTACTGTAACTTACCAAATACTTATTTCTGATGTCATTCATCTGAGCACATGATTCGTGACTGTTCTCTTATGCTCAACTCTCATCCGGATCTCACTAATAAACTTGAGACACACCCTAAAGCTACTTTTCCATCTGATGGTTACACCACTAGAACTAACAAGAAGGGTGCTTCCTAGGGCCCTTAATAACTCCCATCCTCCACTTATCATCTTGTCACTACATCGGTGCTACTGCTTCCACAACGCACATGAAACAAGCTGAGCCTGCTAAACCCAAACCTCTGTAGTCCTACACATCTCTAGACACTTCTATTGTTTCTCGTGTTTCTCTTCCTTAGATTTTATCCATGGTTCTTATACCTTTACCTGAGTCCCAATTTATGGATGACTCATCTCAATCACGCAAGACTTAGTTAGCCGGCTCTCGTATCCCTTATCCCTCAAAAGATGGCGTGTATGTGCAAGATAAATGCCACCCTTCGAATTTAGGAGAAATAACTTCATTTATTACCAAGTTTTCTTCTTATCATAACCCATTTTCTACACTTTCTAATATGGACGTTGAAGGGAACATGTACTTAAACCCTTTTCAATGATTTTTTACTCTTGGAATATATGTGGGCATATTGAACAGACTTTGAGATATCTAGTTAGGGACATATGTCTTCATTTTAGTCACACGAAAATTTTGTGTTTGCAAGAAGTCAATCTAGCTTGCTTTTTACTAAACTCTGTAGCATGTACTATCTAGTCCCATGCCATTTGTCATACCCCTAATCATGACTGTGGACATGGAAGAGGCATGACCTTGATTGCTCTTGACATTTCCCAACATGTGATTTCTTGGGGCTACGACCCCACACATCGAGTGTTGTGGTCCCTTTTCAATTTTGACTGGTGTATTTTTGGGTTAGCCAACATCTACACTTAGAACGATGTAGGAAAGTGGCATTGTCTCGTTGAATCCTTACTAGAGGCCCTATCCATTGTTTTCGAAGACATTAACATCATTGAAATCCCTGAAGATAAATAGGGTCATCTTCTAATGCATTGGTGTGCGGGTGATCGGTAGGCTTGGTACTATTTTAGGAAAAATCTTGGAATATTTACCCCAATCTTTCCTTTCATCATAAATCATATTTTTTCTAGTTTATTTTGTGTAATTTTAGAGAAGGCCGAGATCAATTTGTTTAGCTGTTGAACAAATCCCTCATGACAAGTCAATATTTTTTTTCCTTTCACTTGTTCTGGTTCGTCATGTTGTTGTTGGTGACACCAATTTCATTTCCGATATTTCCCCATTTTCTTCAACATTTCGTGGTCTGTTCCTCAAAAAATCATCATGTTAATTATTGATTTTACCTTAATACTAGTCACCTCAAACATGGTCAAACTATGTCACACATACAACATCTTTGGAATCTGGTGGATCATCATTCTGATGGGTCTGGATAGATCACTTGGTGGAATGATGTCATTAAATGCACCACAACCTAATTCCACATATATGAGAAGCAAGATTCAATTTTTAAACAATATGCACGTGAAGCCTCACATCATGAGCTCTCTATAATCTCACAAGGGCTCAATGCCTAACCTTTCAATTGTGTTTTTCAAACCATGATGCATACTAGACCCATACTAATAAATTTCATAAAGCCTACCGATCACGGTGAGCTCATCTTTGAGCTTTCTTGCATTTCCTTAGTATTGGGGACTGAGGTTGCTAGGAATTATTTTCCATGCTACGTTCCAAGTAGTATTCAGACAAGATCAAAGACATATCTCATGGAAATTATTGAATCCTGCATACCACCTTACCTGATATTCTCAAAAAAAATGTTGTTCATTATCATAAGGTTTTTTTTTCTCAACCTGCCACTCCAACTCAGGAAGCACCACTTTTAAAATGTATCATCCCGGGGCCTTGAAAATTTTATCAAACCCAATGGGTGGCCTATGATAGGCCTATATCTCTTTCTAATCTTAAAGAGGGTTTCATTCAAATGAATTCAAACAAAGCTCTTGTATTTGATGGTTTCCCAACTAATTTTTTTCAAAGTTTGTGGGACAATTTTTATTCTAATTGCCATAATGTCTACTTGGAAGATTTGGAATCTAACTCTTTGGTTGACGTGATGAATCAAGGAAATATTAAATATATTTCCAAATTAGGAGACCCTAAAAAATTTTCCAATTGGCACCCCATTACATTTCTTAACATGTCATACAAGATTATTGTTAAAGATTTGGATAACATGATCTCTAATCTTCTGCCCTTAATTATTCACAGTGAGAAAAAAATATTTATTAAGAATAGGTATATTCTTGATAACATTATAACTATTTGGGAAGGTATGGAACGGGCTCATCTTTTCTCTCTCATTAGAAACTATTTATCAAGATTGGTTTTTCTAAATCATATGACATAATTGAATGGTCTTTGAATTTATCTATGCTCTAAGCCATATGGGTTGGTTCTCACTTTGTTCAGACCGTGAAATGCTCTTTGAAAATGTTGGAACCTTTATTACGATCAATGCTGCCCACTCTTCTAGGTTTGGATTGTTTAGATCAACTAGGAAAGGTTACCCCTCAGCCATTTCCTTTAATGTGTTGGCTTCTGAAGGATTTCACTATTTTCTATCTCATGGGATTTCAATAGGACTATTAAAAGGTATTTCTTTACATTCTTCTACTCAACAAATTATTAATGCTCACTTCTCTGATGATTATTTTATCACACTTTTTGAGGAGTAACCTGTTCATCATGCTTTGGATTGTCTCAAAAAAAAAATTATAGATTCAGGATTTGCTATTTAATGGGAGAAAACTCAATATTAGCTGCAATCTTAGACTCCCATTCTTGTTTGGTTTTGTGATATGTAATACAGATGGATCCAGATTAAGGTGTAGTTAAAGTTTCTTGGGATCCCTTTCACCATTCCAGCTACTTATGCTCATCTCTTCTCTTATGTGGCCAAAATAGTTGAATGCAAGATCTCTTATTAGATCACCAATCCTCTTTCTCTTGCAGGGAAATTTCAGATTTTCTCTAAGGTTTTGGCTGCCATACATCTGTACTACTCCTCATGTTGGGCTCCATTCAATTCTAGCGACGTAAAAATTGAGAACATTTGTCATGATTTACTTCAGGCCAACATTGAAGGGCAAAAAAGGTTACACAAGGTTTTTTGGGTTTGTTTTGGAGGCCTAACGAAACTGTTGGTCTAGGATTAAGTGATGTAAAACAAAAGAGGTAGACTCTTTGTGCTAAATGGATTTTGTGTAGTCTAGAATGGAACAAATCTTGGAAAATTCTCCTTCATCATGTTATTTTTCAGGGTGTTCCTCTCGGCAAAAAGGCTTGGAAGGGTCTTAACTTTCAATCCCTTCTTCTCTATTCTATTCTAGTCAAGACTAAGGGCACTGTTATTTTGCAAGTTATTTGGAAGGGAAAGCAATCTCTCAAACCACACCTTATCTGGGTTCACAATTGTTTTAGATCTAGAATTTATCTCAATTTAGTTTTTCTTTAGCGGTTCACTCTCTTTTCTTACCATGATTCACCTCTATCTTTGGATGCTTTGGCTAAAGCCCTTTATTTTAAAAAAGGGAATTAAAATTTTTGGCGATTTTTTCTACAATAAATCTCATTCTTATCTTTCTTGGGATACTTTATCTTTAACAATACACCTTCTTCTTGCAAATGCTTCTCCTATCTGAAAATTAATTACATGCATTCCTAAATATTATTTGATCAAGATAAGGCTTACCTCGAGAGTTCCTTGGTGGCTAACTAGAATTGACGTAATAGTACCCCATTTCACATATATTAACCTTCCCTTCGTTATTCTCTTTTGGTTCCTTATTTGTTTGACAGTGACACACTCAATAGGCATTGGTCTCTTTCGTTCTCAGCCTCAGTGTGGTCTCGTCGCTTCTAGAGGGTTTGGTCTACCAATGTTGAGCCTAAGAAATCTTATTTCCTTTGGTTCCTTATTTACCAACGTCTCCATGTTGGTTTCTATCTTAAACATTTTCGGGTTAACCCCATGTGTTTGTGCTACAAGCAGCTGAAGTCTATCAAAGACAATATTTGGTTTTTCCCCCATGCTCAGATGGCTTGGAGATGGATTCAAACCCTTTTTTAACTCTTTTCCCAAGTTATTATATTGGAAATTGGTTCTCTTGGGGGATTCGACCATCTTACCTATAATTTAAAACAAAATTTGGCACATTTTAAGAAGTCAAATTGTGTCCTGTTATGGAAAGATAGAAATAATTTTATTTTTAAAAATTATCATCTCGATTATGATTTATCTGTTACTAATAGGGTGGTCGTGATTTCTACGTTTATGCTTCAAATTCAAAATCAAGCTAAAAAATTTCATTTGGAGGTGGAGCATCTCCAACGCCTCCTGAACCATTAGGATTCGGCCCCATGTGCTGTCAGTTAGGTGCCCCCAGATGCATATTTGTGCCTTTGCTCGCCACCTCAGAACCATCGTTCAGGTCTACCTTCTCGTGTTTAGGGAGGTCCACTCATCGGTGGATCCCTCCACCTCCATCGAGATAGTGATACAGTGGGTCGAGTCCTCCTTTTCCTATGTCTTCTCCTCTTGGCGGTTTGAGGTCGCTTCACATGCCTCAAGGGATTCCTTCGAATGGTTATGGGAATTTCTCCTACAAGGCTTGATGATACTACTGATGATGAGTAGAAGAATGATTATGGTTGGGATGCATGGGATCTTGTATCCTATGAGGCTCACACCTTTGGTTTGGATTGGGGTGATAAGCTTGATAGTCTTTCTCCTCCTCTGCCACATGTTGCTATGTTTGTTGGTGTTGTTTGATCTTTATCTTTTCTTCTCTTTTTATAGACAATCAAACTATGTGATTTTTTATGCTGGATTTTTTAGGTGACCTAACCTATCTCAAGGCCTTTTTGGCTCAATTTGATGGAACTCTTGGCACACTAGGGTGTGATGTTTTTCACCCAATTTTTCTGATTAACATTGTATATCCTTATTATTAATATAAAAGTGTGTTTTTCAATAAAAAATAATAAATTATTACATTTTTGTTTGAATTATTTAGTCTCTGTTGTGTTATCTATGAGTATATACCAATGTTGATTAGCCAAAATACCTCTCAATTTATGTGATCGCTTGTTACCGTACCTTTTAAATTAATAATATTTTATCAATTTATTATTAAAATATTATTTTACATATCATGTGATGCCGTATTACTATTTAAACTGTCACATATATATTCAAGAGAAGATTTATTTTTAATTTTGAAAGCCCCCAAGAATTTTTTTTGGCAATATTAGTTCAGTTTCAAAAATTAAAAATTTATTAATTTTTAATGTTAATTTAGTTGAGCATATAAATAGAAAATGTGAAACGACTTATAAATATAGTAGCGGCAATGGGAACATTGTAATAGTCAACTTTTAAAATACTCTTTTCTCTCTTTCACGTACTCCTCTTCATAACTATTTTTAACTAACATCGTGTGTTTGTAAACCCAATTGATGTAAATGCCTGTTCCCATTTCCAATCATTTTTTTCTATGTTAATATATAGATGAGCACCATTAATTATCAAATTTACCTTATATGCGCTCTATAATCAATGTGTACTTATATAGTTATAATTGAAAGTTTTAATTTATTTTAAGTAGCAATAAAAGTCATAGATGTTTGTGGAGGATTGGTAAAGGTATGTTTATTAATTTCAAATGAGTAACTAAAAAATACATAAATTTATTGCTGAATATTTATTGTCTTAGAAAATTAAAAAACATGAGCTCTCCTCTTGACATATCATGTAACCCTAACCCTAAACATGTTGATGCTGACAATGTTAATGGGTTGGTCATTTGTGGGATGTGTGGGAGGCCTCTTGCAGGTTTGCATGGAACAGTTAATGGAACCATGGCGATTTAAGATGGAGGCCCTGTTAATGACTTTGGATCCCATTCTGTTGACCATGGTTTTGTTATGGTGTTGGAGGTTTTTGATTCGGCCATGTCTAGTAAGCAAGTCCCTTGTTTGGGGATGGATCAAGAAAAATTGCTCATCGTAATGGTGTGCACAGAGGCTATATTTCACATCCTGGCACTAAGTCGTCAACTTCCCCTATTTTGGGAGTGATGGGTTCTCGAAAAGAGGTTGTGTTGTAGAATGATACGATTGGAAACTAGGAGGTCACCCCTATTTCTAGCGGATAGAAGGGGGTAAAATAGAGCTTTGCAGTAGTTACCAAATACTCTACACAAAAACCCGCTAAACCCATGGAATTTTCAAATAATCCTCTTGTTGTTTTCTTTGGTGCAGAAGTTCTAAAATATGAAGCTTACTTCAAGCAAAATAGACTCATTTTTAGGTTCAATTCTTTTTTCCCTGGTCTCCTAGTGCTGCATGAATGGATTTAAAATCATTAAAGGCCTCTCAAGATAGGTAAACTGAACATCTACCCTATATCTAGAGGTTTTTTCATTGTTGTGTTTGTTTAAACCCCTAAGAAAGACCTAAATTTTGGAAAAGTTTTGGAGATTAAGTCCCACTTTTTTCTTATAAAACCATGGTTCCATCTATTTAATCCATTAACCAAAACCTTCTATGTCAAACCTATTTGAGTTTGGTTTCCTAATTTTCCCCTCCATCTTTGGAGTGATAACTACCTGCATTCAATTGGGAATACCTTGGGTTAATTCCATGCTATTGACCCAAAGACATTATCCTATGACTATACCAGTACATACGCCCACTTATTGGCTGATATGAATATTTTCGTTGATTCTCCTACAATTATTGAGCTCAAAGTGGAGGAAGAAACTTGGAATCAATATTTAGACTATGAAAGGTTCCCCTTCAGATGTAGAACTTGTTTCTCTCTTGGTCACTTAGCTTATGCGGGTCAAGTTATGATAAAATTTGTTAAGAGTAGACCCTCTTGGTGGAAGAATTCAGATTCTTGTCAATTGCTTGTTAAAGATTCCTTGGATAGTGAGATCATTTTGATGTATTTGAAAAGATTTATTGTTTTGTTAAGAACATCATTTTGTGTGTATCCAATGGATTTATAATTGCAACATCCTCATTTCTTTGAGTTTTTTATTTTAAATAAACATGTATCGTGAGACTATATTTCCCTGAAAGAATTTAGTTTTAGTTTGATAAAATAATTTTGAGTATATGCGAAAGGAATAAAACTCCAATATCCCATTCTCTTTGCAACATTTTTATAAATACCTAACATGGCCCAACATGTGCTTCTACATTACACTAAAATCTCTATTCTAAATCCCATGGTTTTGCATAAGTTTTAACCTAAATCTAGTAAGGCTTGTAGAATGTAGATTTATATTTGGTAATTATATTCGATTAAACATTCAAAAGTCTTATAAACCTATATCATGTCATCATCAACATAAAACTTATACACAATTTATAATTTTGACATGAATTTTTAGAAAATCATCTCATTCTATGATATATTAATCTAACATCACCAAGCCTCTTTTAACGTACCATAGTGATTAAATGAAAATTATTAAGATAACTTGAAAAAGGAAAAATATCTAACAAGTATATTTGAATTTTTAATGTTAAACCAAACGTTTTCATATTACGTGTATATCCATTGTTATATTTACTAAAACTAGCAATTGTACGTGAAGTGTACGATGGAAATGCTGAAGGGGATGAAGTGAAGAATTAAAAAATGAGAAAGTGAAATAGATGGAAAGGATGAGGGGTGATCAGGAAGGGGTAAAATTGAAGGGGAGGAAATTGAGTTATAATTTAACAAGTGAAACTATTCATTGAAAAAGAAAATCATAGAGATTGAAATATTATTGCATTTATATGGGTTATTTCCGGTTTACATGATTTCTATCTTGACAGGTTTTGAATCACAGAATAATGTTAACACCACATGGATTTTGATCAGAAATGGAGAATAAAGGTTCAAGTGATTTTTAATTGTGATGTACAAAGTGCACCAGGAATTGCTTTAGAATTCATGGCAAATAGAAATAGGAAGGTAGATTTCATGGATGTTCATATTTCTTCAAAGTCATTGTTGTTACAGAATCACAACACCCCTAGAATATGTAACTTGATGGGTTAAGATCCTTAGTGTGAGTCCACAACATGGAGCATTTCTCAAAGAGTGGGAATTTTTGAGTCGAGAGAGCTCTCTGGATGAAAGATGACTCCTATTCGTCTGTTTAGGTTCACACGTTCAGATTGTAGAGGGTCTATCCTTAATCCTATTCTAATTTGCTAAGGAGACAGAGTTAAAGGGATGCAAGAATTAAAACCTAATCTAATAGAGGTGATGCACCAAAGGAATGTTGAACATTTGCATTTCCTTTAAAAACAAACCATTAAAATGTGAAACAATATCCATGCACATATGACCAATATTGTAATGAGGGATAAGGAAGAAGCAAATAAACATAAGAGAGGGTTGAAATCATCCATGAACTTATTCTATTGCTCTAAGAAGTGATACAGTACATTACAATAGCCAAGAGGCAAAAATTACATTACAATTTGGATGGAAGGGTTCGAGACTCAACAAATTCACCTGCAGAGTAGAGAAAAGGGAGGGCATAAAGCAAGAATGTCCAACCCCTTGAAATTGTCTGTCTTGTGTAATATATAGGAAGAATGAGAGAGAGAAAAGGAGGGAAAAATCTAACCATGTTCCAACCGCTCTTGAAGGAGCATTGAATTCTCCTACCACAATGATGGGTCTCGCTACAACACCCATGCCCCCATCGCTGTTCCTTGTTGGACAAGAAGGGAAAATAAGACTATATAAAATAATTAAATGTGAGATACTCTAAGTTTTTAAATTTATTTAGTTGTGAATGAAAAAATAAGCTACGAGAATTATAAAGGAAAAGGTGAGATGAACCATGCCTGGAATGATCAACAATAGAAGATAAGTGGTTTTGGGGTTCAATGATCTAGTTGTAGTTGCTAGAGGGGTTTCAAAGCCTTTTTCATCAAGTCCATCTCCTCTATCTTAATTAATCCTCCATACTGCAATAAGTTTCCAAATTTGATGTAATGATCTTTACTGGTCAAGGAGTTTTTGAAAATTTTTACCACAACCTCACCTTTATTTTAAAAATTCTAACGCAATAGAAGTGGATAAATTCTAGTACCGTATCTATTTCTAAATGATTTTGACACCCATTTATAAAACATACTCAACTGCTTCGACATCCTTATTTTTAACATTCCCCACTGTTTTCACTTAGAGGGCATCGTCAATATTAAATTCTTAGTAATGTCTTCCAGATACATTCTAGTTTTTTTCTCCTATTTCATAAGAAATTAGAATCTTTGAATCCATTTCTTTCTCTCAAACCTTTCCATAAGCACCACTTCAAGATGATTTCCTCCCATCTGCTAGTGGTGAAAAACTAAATACTTAGGAGAATAATATGGCCATGAATGATCCCAACTATGTAAATATTTTGAACAACATATGAACATCTTCCCTTGCTGTTTTTGTTTGCACCCTTCTTACCCTTTCAACCTTCATTACAAGAATATTGTGTCTATTTTTATGCTCTTGCAAGGACTCATTATTATTATGCATGTATGAAACATTATTGTGAATGCATTTTCCATATTGTGGAGAACTGTTATGACCCTTTCTAGTGTGCACTTTGCTTATGTATCTCACACATAAGAATACTACCCTCACTCCCTCCTTCTCTGGTGTATCACCGTTGTAGTGTAGGATTTCATTTTTTATGCACTCTCTCTCCTTGGTCCCTTGGAAAGCTAGATTAGGACAGTTAGATTTTCCTACATTAGAGTAGATTGTGGCAGGTACTTTAGGAGCAAGAACCAACTTTCTCTGGAGGTCTATCTCAAGTATCAAGTCCCACAACTTAGAGATAGTACCCATGTTATCCAATCACACCGTGAACTCAAGTATATGAACTTTTGTAAACATAAGGGTGTTGTGATTTGGTGATAATAGTATGCAGATACATTTAAATGGAAGCATCAAATCTAAAACAATTCCCCAATGTATTTCCAATGGCTTCAAAACAAGGGTCAAACCTTAGTTGTAAAGGTAGACCTAGTAATCTTACATAGATTTACATCCAATCTACATATAAATTCATAAAAATTGAAGGTTCTAAAATTTCAATTATATCCTCATCATTTTAATTATATATGTTTATGATAACATGTAGGATGATGATTGGTCAATTGGTAACAAATTATTCTTGAAAATTCACAAACAACCTCTATCTTTGTCTTCATGTAAATAATCTACCTTTTTAAAGGTTCTAGCTCTCCTTTAATAATTCCTAGTGTATTCTTGGATGAAGATATGTCTCAAAAATTAAAAAATAACTCTCATATGGTTAAACACACATCCTTTGAAGAGTTGGAGTTGTAGAAATTTGAATTATTATTGAACTAACTTCTTCTCTTGCTTTCTTCCTTATTATTTTTGTCATCGTAAGGGAATCTTCAAAAATATTCAAAGGGTGATTAGCTAGAGATAAGTTGATTTTTCATTTCTTTGAAATGCCCATAACATCCTCATTTATTCCTATAAATATTTCTTGTCCTTATGTATCACTTTTATAGTAATTACTTTTTGTAACTTTTAATATTTATATTATAATATACGGAGACATCTTGAGGATAATATGCAAGTGTTTGATATATATATATATACATTAATCATATTTTATTGTTTCTAATGGTTTTTGGATAACTCATCTTTTTCTTTGGATCCATCTAAAGTCTCTCTAGTAGTAAACGTATTGACGATAGAAAAGATATATTAATATACCATAGGAACAATGGTAGAAGAATCTTGAATAAATGTGAAAAATGACATGAAGGCTTGACTCATATGAGGAGTGAAAATAAGTTTATTCATTGGAATTGAAATGTGATGACACATACAAACTTGTAGTGGAAATTGAGGGATTTATAATAAAGGGATGAAAGGAATAAAGGGCCTAGATTGGGGAGTCAATGATAGTGAAAAATCCATATCTATGTTATTCCCTTTTTATGGCACCATCTCTATAAAAGAGATGGGTTGTTGTAGAATAATTCTTGGTGAATTTTGATAATGGATGTTGAGATGATATTTGGTGATATAAGAGATATTTGTAAGGTGAAGTAGTATGATAATTTGTAGAGGAAATCTTGGTTAAGTTGAAATGAGAGAAGAAGGAGGTGGTATGGGGAAAAATGGAGAAAAGGTGGGAGAAGGGGAAAAATCAAGAAAAAACATTAGGATAAGTACTATAATTTATCGTAATATGGGTAGTTTTTATAGAAATAACCATAGGAAGCGTAAAATCCATGATCCCATGAGTTTTCAATTGATCCATAGGAGAGGATCTTGTTATGCTTAGACTAGTTAAGATAATATAAACCTCTTATTTCATGGAATTACCTCTTTAAGTAGGGAATTCATATCCTTGAATTGATGGTATCATGATTAGAGGTATTGAAAATTATGGATATGATGTCTTATCATACACCTAACCATTTTTCTGATATTAATATAGGCTAAATCCTCTCATGTTATTATTATTGTTAGAGAACGGGGTGAGGAAAAATACTTAATATACTCATCTTTAAATACTTATGTAATATATAAAGGGATCCCATAAGTATTTTAACGTGAAATTTTAATGGGACTTTTAGAAACCCTACAACATTGAGTTCACCCACTACGCCATCCATAGTGGATTAGTTTACGGGTATAATAGTCCTCTTTATTAGTATAATGGTCATATGAATGAGGATATATATAACTTAGAGTCATGAACTGTATAATTTCTCTTCCCTGAGTGTCCAATTTTATACACAAAATTACTACCAAATGATCATTAAGCATATGTATCCGTGAAAAGATCAATATAGTAGTGTCAGTATTAAATTTGTGAAAATGAATTGCAACGTCTCGCAACTACATTCTCATATCAAGTGGATCCGCTTCAAATATAACCTATATTTTTGGATCTTGCATTTTTAATGAATCATTTTAGTTTACTCCAGTTCTAATGAGGGTAAACATCCTATAATAACAATATGTCCTAATAATTTTCATAGAATATTGTAATTCAAGGATAATTTTATGTCTCCGTACTCCATCAATCGTGTAGTAAACAATTAGATAAATTTATTCACAAATATTTTATATTATTCGGCCATTATTAGTCTTTTATAACATTGAGAATACCACATGAACTAAGGAAGTGGATGTGGGAATATTATTGGAACATGGGGGTAGTAGATTCTTGGAAAGAAAAAAGGCCATAAAGTAAGATAACATTTTAAATTTCCTCTAGCTGCAACTTGATCCTAAGATATTTTGAAGATGAACTCTAGAAGCACTAAAAGATTAGTCTTCTTATCGTAAAGAATCATAACCAATAAGTGCACCTGTGCGTGATTGATATGGTTATACTTATCATCTCCATATCTTCTATATAGTGAAAAAATAGTCATTTATACCCCTTACCTAAACAATGTAATAGGCAGGACAAAGATTTGTCTTTGTTATTTTGTGAGTTATGCAATATTTTAAATTATTGAATTATATCCTTTTAGTACATCCAATCCTTTAAATTATCTTAATAATAAGACAAAGAAGGAACATCCATATTGTAAATATAATTATTTTTGTCTCCTATTGCAAGGGAAATGATTAAGAGTCAATAGAAACAATTTTCCAATATTTTAGAGTGCATGTTCAATGATCACATATCTTAATAAGTCTTCATTTGGGAAATCCTCATATCTTAAAATATGTTTTGAATATAAGACTCCCTAATATACTTAATGTATTTAAAATATATCTTGTCATATTATGATAGATATTTTCCTCCATAGACCTTATCGCAATAATTAATTCATTTTTTTTTTAATTACTTATTCTAGATGTAGGAGATTTAGCTTACCAAGTATCACTATACTCCTCGATTTGAGTTGAAGTAGAGTCATCCTTCTTGGGTTTAATAAAAAAAATTCATAATTACATACTTATTTTCATAATACCTTTTTGATATTAAGTACCTTGTGTTAATGGAACTTAGCAAATAGGTCTCTATAAATAAAATAAAAAATGACTCAAACTCATTTACATGAAGATATTATACTAAAACAAATTGTAATTCACTATGTCATTATTTTTTTTATGTTTTCCTTTTGCAATCAAATTTCATTCATTTAGTTATTTTTAGATAAGTCAATAAAGAATATTTTGAAGGGATCGCGAACCCTGTACAACGGAAAGATAGATCATCAAAGTAGAAAAGTGAGACATCAAGGATCAACACCTCATAGGCCAAAGGTGAAACATCCAAACGACACAAAATAAACAAGACGTAGGAAAAACAAAAAGGACAAAGGGCTCCACAAAGAAGACCAGTCAAAACAGCTTGAACATCTGCACAAGGGCCTACTCTAACTACCATGGTATTTCCTCTTGTGAGATATAAGGCTCATATTGAGAGGAGAATTTCTAGTTTTTCCTTTATTCTATTTGTTCACTACCTTCCATCCATCGCCCATTAGGATCCACGTTCTAATCCGGATGGACAGGTAGATAGATTTAAAGAACCTCCTTGTTTTTAGGATTATGACTCTACATAGATCTAGGGGGCACTATAAAGAAGCCTCCCCTTTCCTGCATGCTCCTTTGAATCAATAACTGATCTAGAGGGAGAGAAAATAATCTCACCCTTCTTCTCTTCGTCACTATCCCTAAGACTAAATGAATCATCTTGTCTATCACTATCCTTAAGAGCACATACCACTAAATTATCTAGATTAAAATCCTTCCACCATGATAGTTGTCCCTTTATCTATTTATTTATGATGGGATAGTAAAAAGGTAGATGTCCTAGTGGAAAACAATTTCTACATCTAAAAGGAAAACCTTCATAATCCAAGTTTTGTGTCCATATTGTATCCTTGACTTTAAGATCCATGATAGCTGAAACATCAATAAAAATATATATGGCCTCCAGAATCTTGGCTTATGTGGTATGGTGATAACATACAGTATTTGGATCTACAACTACAACTTTTCCCAAAGCATAACCCATAGCCTTGAAGAAAACATCACTCCACAAGTGCAAAGGAAAGTAGTGTAGCCTTATCTACATAGGTTTGATATTAAATGTTTCAGTTAATAGATTAAAATGAGGGAACCAGGGCTTCTTGAAAATAAGATGTAACTGGTATGCCAAAAATTTCCCTAAAATAACCTCCTTATCTAAGGAATTGTCAAACCGTGATATCAAAATTCCATGAGAAGGAGAAATATATAGTGACTTTAGCTTTAATGAGGGGACACCATTACTTAGAAATCAAGTTGTGTAAAACATGAAGGCTAGGGAAGAAACCATTGAACCTACAAATCAAACCTCTGTTATGGTAGAAATCAAATGATTCTGAAACCTCCACCCCAAAGGAAACAATATGCATCATTTTACCATAGGCCATGGGTTTAGAGGGGGGAAAACTCCCATACTTGGAAAAAACTATTAGCGTAGCAACTAGCTAACATGATGAGATCGGTCTCAACCATTAGTTTGAGGTTTTGGTGTGACAGAAAATCGTACATGGTATCAAAGCTAGGCAATTAAGCACGCCCAACCAGTAGTAGTACTGGGATGGGTGACCTCTCGAAAAATCCCAGTCTCATTACCTCCTTATGTCATTAGGCCTAATTAGGTTAATACGTGGTGGGCCCAAAGCTCACATGGTTTCATCCATTTTTATACTACGAGGATGTCTTGGTGTAGTAGTTGGTTAACACAATAAGTTTCCTCTCCACCATCAGTTTGAGATTTTGGTGTGACAAAAATTTTTACAACAGAAAGGAAGGAGACAACCCCATTACGACCCAGCACAGGTCCATCGTTTCCCCTGTTAGAAGCCTCAATCAACCTGGTGAATTTTTTTCCAGTGATTATCCTATCACCATCACTACTCCTAACCTTGAAACTTCCCAAATCCGTAGCCACAAATCCAATAAACTTTGTCTCTAACTCACCCCATATAAAACCACTACACAGTTTACGGAAAGTTTGAACTGCACCATGGAAAATGCTAGAGGCTAAAAAACCATCTTACAGACCATCCTCACGTCATTCACACATTTATTCCATTGCAACAACAATTTTTTCTCTATCACTCTTAAGATTAGGGTTTGTATTTGAGCACCGCAAATCTTCAAAGGGCGTAGCAATGTTTCCCCTGAGAACTCCCCCATTGATACCTCTTCCAAATCAAGTCGATCTATAGTTGATTGAGATCAAAATTGTAGTAGGAAGCTATAAAAGATCACCCCCACCTCTAGAGCTACAAAAAATCTACCATCGCAATGGATATTAGGGTTAGGGATAAAATTGGGAGCCATCACTATTAAGAGTGAATTACCATATGTTATTAACACTAAATTCAAAAGAATCATTTTTTATCTTTCAAAAATATTGACGTATGAATTTAGTGACATATCTCTATGATTAAATGCTCTATCCTTGTTCTTATTTTATGAGAAATCCCATCTCTTACTGATCATTTAAACTTGGTGAGGATTGTTGGTAAAAATTAGCATCAATGGATTTGTGATGCATGGATTAGATTTCCCTTTGATCATGTAGAATATTGAGAATGGAAACATGGTGAACATTAGTATTACTATGTATGGTAAAATTCTATTCTTAGACTCATGTGTGTGTCTTATTGGAATGAGTGACATATGTTCACTAAAACTATAATAAACTTTAGGAGTTGGGGAGCTCTATTGTGATGTATTTTTTATGGTTGGTGGGAATGTTTGTCAATAATTCTTATAAAACTTTGATCCTCATTTTAAAAAGGATTGGCGGAATGCTTAATGGATATCAAGCACATGTTTTAATCATTTTCATTAAACTAAATATTGATACATGTAAACATAGATATTCGTGTTGGCTTAGGATTTAGAGAATTGAAATCACTGGCACTCATCACTTATGGAGGTCCTACATTCTTTGAAATATATAAACCATTAGCATTGTATAAAAAAAAACTTGTATTCTAAGTAACGAAACATGTATAAAATAAATGCACATTTAGTCCTCAACAAGGAGTTCCCTTTGAATTAAAATGGAAAACTTCATCATAATCAAAAGATAAGGTATTTGAATGTCAAGTTAAAATTTAGAAGAAATAATGTTTTAGAAAACAAAAATAATTTTCAAATCCTTTTACCTTCTTTTTCAAAATAACTTATCAATCCAACATACGCATGAAAATATGTTTAATAGATAAAGTAATTTGAAGCATTAAAATCATAATAAATAAATAATATTATAAAATTAGAATATTTAATAGATGGATATCTAGTTTTACACCTTACCTACCAAATTTAGACATTTGTGGATCAGATATATCTTCACTTCGATTATGAATATAATATTTATCTTCCCTTATCAAAGAAGAATTCAAGGAGAAGTGATGGAATTTATTGAAAGGACCATACCATGTGTTATTATATGCAAAACTAGAATCGCCACTGCCATGTATGATACCCCGTAAGTGTTCAAATCTACTACTTCAACCACCTCCTTAAAAATTATAGGATGGATGAGAACAATGGCCATAACTTTGATGTCATCTATTTGATTGGCTATGGTGAAGAATGCAAACATAAGCTGTAAACATCAACGCAATTATTATAATGGTTACCCATTGAATATACATGACACATTTTATGAATGGTCAATTATGAGATTTTGCATATGTTCCATTTATAAGAAAACTTTCTTTTCCTAAACCTAGATATAATGGAACATATTTACAATGAAAAAAACTTTATTAAATATAGAAAGAACATTATTCATTTTCATTAAACTAAAAAGAGGATTATTTCTATCTTTCCATATTTGAGAAACAATGTAATCTATGTAAAATTACAAAAATTAGTTGGAATTTATATGTATTGTGGATGATTCTCATATTAAGACCATTTTATAAGAAGATAAACCTAGAAGAAAGTGTTGGAACATCGAATATATCTATTTCCAGATAGATTGGGAAAGAGGGAAAAATTGAATAATTTTTTAATATTCTTAGGTTGGTTACATTCTATGATAACATTATTGGAAACACCTATATGGTAAATTAATTCCCCAAATGGGATTCCATTTTTAAATATAAACTAGATAATGTGGGTCTTCTTATGTTCTGTGGGAATTATCCAAATTCTTTCAAACCACCTCACCCATACATGTTGTGAAGAATAAATGTTTCATTAGTAGTTTATTGAATCCATAGATATATCTTCTTCCATAATAAAATTAACCAATCTTGTGTGTGTACCACAAGAAAGGTATGGAACTTACCAATTCCTATAATACAAAAAATTACCTTGAGAAAAAACACCAATTTTGTGAAGGTGATCCTACAAAAATGAATTTTCAAAATTAATTATTTAAATGGAATTAACATTATTGAGTATAAGTTTTTCAATGAAATTTTTCCAATATTGGATCCAATTTTTGTCTTTTTATAATAATAGTTAGTACAATTTTCAATACAATAATTGAAAAGTAAAAGGAAATTGAGACTAGTTATCATCCCTTAAAAAAATTCTTTATTCAAAATATTGATGACCCACAAATGGAATGAGAGTTGATGGAGAGACAATTTTTGAAATGAAATTACCTCTAATTTTGAAGTCCATATGTGTCATAATAGATTAAGGGTATAATCTTAGAGTAACATGATAATGTTCAAATGGGTTTCCCTCTAAAATACATTTTAGGAGTAGAAATTTGCATGCTTCATACTCCTCCAAATATTTTAAAATCCAGTTGGAACTTAGGACATGACATGGAGTTTGACATCAATAATCTCTAGCCCCCTACCTTCTTTAGGTATATAATACATGTCGCAATAAAATCTATGAAATCCAATTCTTCTGTACAAAATGGCACATATTAACTGGCTCAATAATTTTTAAAGTTTAATATAGATAGATTTGGAAGGTGCTAAACAAGAGGAATACTAAATTTGTGTAGCAACAAAAAATTTAGATCATATATTGATATTTTATTATAGATAGAGGGGCTTAGATATCTGGATCTAAATATTTTTCTCCACCCTCTCACTGACATAGGAAATAATATCAGCTAGAGAAGCTTTAAAGTTGAAGAGGATATGAAGAATCTTAAATTGAATCCTAGCCGGATCCAATGTCATTTGAAATTATCGTTCTAAACTAGGGGAGGCAATATGGGTAATCTATTTCACTTGTTTTAAACCATTAAATAGAAGAGATAGAAGCTAAAGAAAAT
The DNA here is from genome assembly GCA_019776745.2 of Taxus chinensis. NCBI lineage: Eukaryota > Viridiplantae > Streptophyta > Pinopsida > Cupressales > Taxaceae > Taxus > Taxus chinensis. The sequence goes on from CM034149.1 coordinate 810,585,247, forward strand.
ATTGCAAAGCATTACATTTTATTATAGAAAAATTAGTACTCCTACAATAATATTAGAAAAAATCGTCAACAAAGTGTCCATTAATTATTTATTGGTTATTATGAGGAGAGGATTTACCTTTAAAAAATACCCTTGAATAAACATTTTCTTTCGAGATATTCAAAAAATTTAGCAACTACCACATATAAAGAAGGATCAAGAAGGTTGTCATGAAAAATTTATCTAAAAATCTCAAATTCATGGGATTTAATTCCATTAAAGGTCATAAAAGGGTAAATATTCTCAAATGTCATAGTGAAATTGTGAATAAATATGGGGCCAAATCCTAAGCCTTGTAGCATGTGTATGATAAAGGGACATTCAATCATATGATAATAATTTTTATATCCATTTTGTAGAGAAGTGTTTTTAATTAGATAGCATATCTGATTGCATACCTTCTTTAACTATACTTAAATTATAAATAATGTATATATGTTGAATTTAAGCGAGTATGTTATCTTATGAAAATTATAAGAAGAATGTCCCTTAGTCTAAGTGAAAGAGATTTTGAAATGAAATAATAGGATACATTCAGTAAAGTAATACATATGAAGTTATTGATAAGCTTGGGATCTCCTACCCTAGGAATGTCTTGATATTTACCTTTTTGATAATATTTTCAAGAGTGTTAGATTGTATGGATTATATATAAAATTTGTAGTGATCATACACAACCATGTACTAAATGGTTTGATAAAATTCACTTGGAATATTCTCAATACAAATATATTTGTCATTTTCAAACTACATGGTGTCTTCCTTTAAATTATTCATACTAAGAAGTATCTCACAAGCCAATATTTGGTCTTCTAAGATCTTGGATACATCAATAAACCATGCCATCTATAGCAGGAGACGTAATAATGATGGATAAAGGAACTTATAATGTCTAGTAAATTATTATTTCTAAGCACTTGAATATCAAACCTGCTCAATTCAATTGGCATCCTACTTAGAAAAAATAAGACAAAAATTAGAAAAACAAAATAAACAAGGTAACTCCATTAATGAAAGAAATAGGGAGGCGCTTATTGTAAGAGAATATTTAAAAAATTATCTTCTTAGGCCAATAACACATGATCTAATCTATTAATGGGCATTTGTTATCCTTTTCTTAAATTGGTGCAGGCAAACTACAATGAATAAGAATATTATCGTTGTCGATTATGATAAAAAATACAAAGATTTTACACATATAAAATAAGACATACCTTTCAATGACACACTAATTCATTTGAAGATGACCTTCTTTGTCCTCAGTTTCTTCAACTATTTTGATATCCACACAATTAACCTTTTAAAAAAAGGGAGCAAGCATGAAAACCGTCTCCATACTGATGTGCATTCCAAAACATACTTGGAACCATAAAGGTTGGAAAACCAAAGAATATGGTTTCTGAAATCAAATACGGTTCACAATACCCAATACATAGAGTATAAGCACCATGAAATAATACTCAAAGAGATATTTAAAGCATATACAAATGTTGGTGCAATACAACCTAGAAAATTTGTCACACACATTTACATTGTAGTTATGATGCTTATTATTTACCATATAGTAAAATAACCATGAGAAAACTAATTTCCTATCATTCCCCCTAGTGTGAAAATGGGGTAAGGACCAATGAAAACATAATCATATGTCATCAGATACTTTTAGGTCTACATACCATTATCTAGATCTTGTTGTCTACATCTTGCTACACATGATCTCCATTATATGAGAATTTATCTTGCTTTCACTTCTATTTGAGTGTATTCACCAACTAACCTTATTCTAATTAATTACAATACTCAAAACATATTTGTATTCATAGAATCTCTATAAATATCTTCCCTCATACACAATTTTAATACTCTCAAACCTTCCACAACATTATATCAAAACATATCAAAGAAAAATAATTGAATAACACTCATGTGAGAAGGAAACAACTTATGTTGTTATTCAGACACAAACAAGTGAAAAGAAATATTTCACCACAACTAAATATAGCCCCATCATTGGTGACCAACGAGAGGTGTTAATCTTCCTCCTTCCTCCATTACCAGTGTTGTTCAATTTCAATTGAAGTTATATAATACAAAATATATTCAACAATAGGGAAAGATACTTCTTCATCATTTGAATAATTATTCACTATTAGTTTACTAAGCTAAGTAGGCGTTTTGATCTAGTTTATCATCCAAAAGATCTTGTGCCCTCTTCCTACATTTTGTAATTAAATGTCATTTTTATTTACATTAGTAACATTTGATTTTTTTATTTTGGAGTAACAAGATTTGAGTTTTACTTGCCCTTTTTTGAAAATTTACAATCCTTGTTTTGGACATATAATACCTCTTATAGTTCAAACCTTTCAATTTTCTTTCCCTCATGGAGTAAAGTGGAGATAACTCCATGTAAGATAATGTTCATCTTACTTAAAGTAAATACCATAATAGAAACTCTCTTGGGAAGGATATTTAGAAGTATTTCTTTGGCATCATCATATTTTACTTTTCTTTAATACCTGCTAACTAATTTAGAATGGAATGGAAATAAAATTATACGTTCTACTATTTGTCCATCTTCCTCCATCTTTGACCCATACAATAACTAGTTCAATGATGTATCTTGTCTTTCTTCTTTAGATCTGAACAATTTATTTAAAGAGTCTTAAATCTCTTTATTTACCTTTGAGAATTCCACATGGTTCAACCATGATTTTTATAAAAAAAGACAAATATTTCCCAAGGCTTTTTTATCCCTCATAGTCCACTTTGTGAGATCAGTTACATTCATTGGTGTTAACACATTTGGTTTGACAACATCCCATAGATATTTTTCAATCAAGGTTAGTTGCATCTGTATATGCCATGTATGAAAATATCTAACTTTAAAATTTTCAATTAATTTCAAATTTTCGTTATAAATTTAGAAAATATTTTATTTTCAATATCAATAAAACAAAAAATGTATCCATGATATAATTATTAACTCACACTTTTTTCTTGTATATGATCTTTTTGAAAAAACTATTCACGTGAATTAAAAAATTATTTCACCATTCTTTTACAACGTATATGAAAGTAATAAAAACTAAAAAGTTTTTCTTCATTTTATTACTTTTCCAGGATAAAAAATAATCACCTCAATCTGAAACTTATGCTATGTTCATTTTAATGATTATTTATTGAAAAAAGTTTCTTTTGTATTTCTTCAATTGATATAATTTATGTAATATATAATTTAATCTCACATTACTAGAGACAACCATCACTTTGGACACCTTCTCTTGCTCTAGTACCAAATGAAAACTAATGCTTCTATATATATTCTACTAATCGAAAATGTGGGATAACTTTCTTTGGACATGATTATATATATAGGATGTTCTACAATGCCCAGAAAAAAAAAGGATATAACAAAAATTATAAAATAAATAAAGGTGCATAGGCACGTGGGCAAGTGGGGTGAGTGTGGTAGGGGACCCCTCCCAACGTGAAGGCACATGGGAACCCATAATAACAATGAAGATCTTTCATTTCCTTCAGAAACAAAAAGATTTTGATTAAATTTGAGATATAGGAGCTTAGACCACGCACAAACCCATGGAAACATTAAAAATTTAGTTGTGGTTGGAAGGTTACAGTGTTGGCTGAATGTAGAGGGGGCCATAGTTTCCTTAGAGACATTCACACTAGTTCTCAATACAAAAAACGGGTCTCCAATCTGACCAGTTCACATTTTCTACATACTCCTAGCCTGTGCCAAAATTTTAGCTCCGGAACAGGGTATGGACACCAATCTATGCATAAAGAATGGAGTAATTTTGCCAGATGTTGTAGTTTCAGATGCTCTGACATATGCATATGCAAATGTAAAACCTTGCGCAAGGGGAAAATGAATTGTTTCCCATAATGAATATTTTTGTAAAAATGTGGTTCATGGACATCATTAACTATTGGATATGCGCAAAATGGGTTTGTTGAAAAGGATTAGAAACATTCAAGACAATCTAATTTAAAATTTAAAATGAATAGATATTGGGGATGTGCAGATACTGTACCAATGTAAATGTGTAATGATCCATTGCCAATAGTTACAGAAGCTATTTTTTTCCTAGAGAAGCTGTGAAAATATCTAAGAGGATCACTGAAGTCAAGATAAAGAATACAAATTTTATAGAAAAATGAGTTTTAGATGGATTAATAGTATGTACAGTTCGAGAAATAACAACGTGGGCAGCTGTGAGAACTGTTATTCCTGGGCAGGTGACATTAATAGTGGATATTTGTGTAAAAGTAGTCATTATATGAGAAGTTATAATTTTTGAGTTGATTTAAAATATTTATAAATTTGGTGACAAGCGATCTGTTTCATGCTACACTGAAAAGAATGTGCAGACGTTTATTTTTTTTGGATGTTTTCCATGGACGTGTAAAGGTTTGTATGTAATTAGAGATCTCCTAACTGGTGAAATTAACATAGAAGAAGGATGTAAAAAGGAATAAGTATCTTTTCCAATTACAAATGATCAAATCGTATGCCTGAAACAACAAAAAAAAATACAAGGAGGATGCCTCAGGGAGACACGCCATTTCAATATGCACACACGGGTATCTCCCTAACTGAAAAAGTAAACCAGGTGGTAAATATGGGACTACGTGAATAAATAGTGCATGGTATGTAGATAGGAGGTTACGGAGGCATTAAAATGTTTCAGGGACTTACAATCAATTGGAAGTGGAAAATGCAAAACAAAGATCCTAAATCTATAGCAACATTTCCTAGTTTCTACCAAGAGGAAAGCTTTAAAATGGGTATGTACACATCAAAGCATAACAAATAGTGGGTTTCTCAGTTTGTAGTAGTTGTCTATACCTTGTTAGAAGTGTTGGTAAAGGATATAAATGAATACAAAATTTAAAAAGAAGAGTTTCCGAATGCACACAATTGGTTTGAGGAAATGTTAAAAGACATTCAACACATTCTGTGAATGTGCTTGACCCGCAATAGACTGCAGACATTAGTATTTCTAGGCATGGTTCATCTCTCCCTATCTTTCATAATTTTTGTTCTTTAGTTGCTCTTTTACATCGAAATAATTTTTAAATGTAGCATTATTATAGAATTAATAGTTTTAAATAAACATGTTTTCAAAACAAAAGACGTCATACCCTAGTTCGCGTAGTTAAAATATTTCTTGGTAGACAAGTATAAACTAAAACCCTAATTTTTAGATGATCTAACAAAATTTCTGACTATTCAAGATTGCTACAGTACCCCTTTCTTATTAACAAGTTTAAGTTGAGCACCGTATAAATATGTTGACAACTTTCTTGTTAAAATAGATAAATAATGATTTTTAGAGACTTGCAAACCAACCTTGATAGGTCTGGAAAGGAGATGTCAAGTTTCCTACATGTAACTTGTTATGTGAGGAGTCACTTCAATCCTTGGATCAACCTCAACTTACTATCTATGATCTTTTTGATGCATTTCTAGGAGCCATGTTACACCATTTTATAACTGTAGGAAGCTATTAAAAGTGAAAAAATGGGTTTCATTCCAGCTTGCCATTTGAACGTTGAGCAACAAAATGCTTATCTGCCTTTACAAACCTCTAGTATTTTTTACTAGACAATTGCCTGAAACTTTCGGTGCTGAAAAATCAAATTCTTGATTTGTTTGGAAAAGGGGTTTTCTAGGCCTCCAATCATAGTTTGAATAGGTCAAACTATACCAATTACGACCTGTGGCTCCAAAAAACCCGTCGGCATTTGAAACCCGTTTGTCAGTTCTCAGTTCCCATCGGCACTGATGAATTATCCATATATAAGGGAACCTAGAAATTTCTCATTTCTCACCCATCCATTGAACATTTTTTGTGGATGTGGTTTATGATCCCTTGAGCTTTTGATTGTTTACAACCAAGCCAGTTATGACTAATGGCCTCGGAAAACTAAACGCCAATCGTAAATCATTCACAAGTTATTAATTCCGTGAGTTCCTGTGAACTCTTGGTATATATGTGGAAACGTAGGATTTCTATCATCATGAATTTACTTATCAGAAGATATTTTTTTAGCACCCTTTTTTGGCCTCCAACCCTAAATTGAATGTTTTTGCAACTAGCAGGAGAACATAAAAAGAAATTTTAGGACCCTCTTCGGGTTACCAAATGACTTTGGAAACATGTGGACACTTGTAAATAAATTTTTGAAACCCTATCATGTGAAATTTTCTTTTAAAAATGAAATTTTGGAAAAATAATGTTTATCTCTTTCCTTTCTCTTTCTCTCTCCTTGGTTACAAAATGATGTGAAATGAAATGAAATGAATACATGGTTCTAAACCTTTTCTTTCAAATGAAATTTATATTTTTGATTATATGTAAATTGGAAAACTAAATACATTAATTATGTTAGAATTGGGTGGATGCCATGCCAACGTTTTATCACTGATTTCATGTTCACGTAGTTTTGCAAGATACAAGAAATATGGTGAAAAGTCGATGTGCAATTCATTATTTATTATTGTAATTTAAATAGGTCATTGTAAAATGAATATATGAGTAATGTAGTCCCATGTTACATAAAAGTTATATTTGAAATTTTCTAATATGTATGAGATGCTAGTTTTAGGGATACCTTGGGAAATGTTCTAAATGAATCTGAATTTAATATCTTGTAGTATGTTTGTAGTGTGCAATAGATGATTAAATAATTGGTGTTGTGTTTATTACCTTGAAAATATAATAAAGGAATCTAATCACAACAGTCAACCCTAGTGTAATATTCATACATAATTTGTCCTCACGTGTGATCCTTGTAAGCGTAGAAGAATTTGATACCGCAGAATGAACTTAAACCTTGTATTCGATGGAACCTCCTAGTTTAGGTAAATAATACACCTAGTTTGACTTTAGCATCATAATCTATATGTTTAGCGTCCTTTTCGTGAACCCATCGTTTAGGAATGACATGGTCCAAATTTATCCAGAGTATGTGGTTTCCATCTAGTTTGGTAACCATGTGTGGGGTAAGGAGAATGTCTTCTCTTCAGGTCCAACACTGTGTTGAGTGATGAAGACTACCTTGGGATTCACCTTAAGATTCCTTGTTCGAAAGTAACGACTATGCGGTGTAGCCTTACCATTTATTGTGTAAGTATAGCTATTACTCCCTTACAATCCTAGTGGAGTATAAAGTATTACAAAGTAGTTCTATAATTTTTCTTGTCATCGAATGAGTTCCTTGGGGCAGAAATTGTACAGAACCCTTAAAAAATGCTATTGTATTAAAATAAGTTGACTTAAGAGAAATGTTGAAACAAAAAAGGGGGTCTCATTACCCCATGTGTGCAGTTTCCCTTTTATACTATAGTGAGTGGTCCAAAACAAAACATAGGTATTTTTCCTATGATATTCCTATGATTGATCTCATGGTGTGATTAAATTACACAAGTGGATGTCTTGGTTGCAACATCCATAACACTATCAGTGTATAAGAGAAAGGAATTGAGTTGTCTCATGCTAGGTTACACTCCTTGTAGTAGTGAATCCTTTATTTAAACTTATGTGTTATTTTGTTTACAAATGTGATAAAATGACGCTAATAATGAGACTATAGTGCAATGTAAGAGTAAATCATATAAGAGTAAAATGATATTTTTGGTTAGGAATAATGTCACTCTTGGAATCCTTATAACTCAATTAGACATTTCCTTATGTTAAAAAGAATATGAATTTCCTTGGTCAGAAAAAACTTTGAGAAAATAAAGATATACTTCTTCAAGATGTTAGACTACTACTTTCGTAACTCTTCATGTTATAAAATGACGCCAAAAAGAGACCTAAGAAACAATGTCAATGAAATGAAGAAAAAAAGTATATGTGATAATGGTTTAGGAAAAAATTTATCATGTGATTTCCTTATGGTTGATTTAAGATTTGACTTTTTGTTAAGAATGGAAACAAATTGTTCTTGGTGGGACTAGGCATTCGAGCCAATATAGAGACCACTAAAAATAAAATAAAACAAAATTATGTCATGTAAATGCTTAATTGAATCAAACTAAATTTATAACTAAAACAACCATAGTATGAGAACAATTGTGCTTCTAATGTAAGTAATTTTATAGGAAAGGGAAACTTTAACCTTCACCTTCTTGGAATAGTATTATTATTTTTCCCTCGAAAACTTATGGTTGGTCCCCTTGCATAATGAGGGTAAAATTAAATGTCAACTAAACATATTTTAAGAAACAAACCTTTAGCATAAGAATGAGAGAATTAGGAAATTTGTACGTAATTTGAAATATGGAAAATAATAATTTAAGTTATGAAGATTGTTAGAAGGGATAAAGATAAAAATTAGATGGTCGAACTGTAAGTTGAATGTGAAATGAACTTATGAATGTGTAGGTGGAAAAAAAAAAATAGAGAGAAAATTATACTTACATAATAATGTTATTGGAAGATTAATCATAACGAAGATGTAATCATGGTAATGATGTGTTGTGGGGTTGCCAATCCTTGAGTTCTTTTTCTTAGTGTTGGGTTATTGCTTTCATTCGTTCATTGGGGAAAGTGTGGCATGGACATGTATATGGTATTGTCATGTGTCTATGTGAGTCGATGACTTATGTAAGTGGCGTATGTGTTGTTGATTTTTATTTACATGGAGCCCTTGTGGCGTGGTGTACTGAGCAATGTAAGTCAAAAAAACATTATCTTGGTATTTTTACTGTTGTATTTGTGTGTGTAAAAATGTGGGTGTTACACTTAGTATCAAAGCATAGGTTCATGCTCTTGAACCTCTGGGGCAGATTGGAGTTGTGGTGGTTTTTTCATAGTGGTGGTAGAGATTGGAAGAGTAATGTGATATAAGCGTGATGTGAACTATGTCGTAATTGTGATTCGGGAATGCACATGTTGTGTATGTCACTTAGTGCATATTTTTTTATCATGTTTATGTGCTTGTGATGAGAGTATTCTCTCTCCTTTTCATGGATTCTATGAAGATTCCACGTGTGATGTACCACCTTATTGTGTGTGAAAAGGAATGTTATTTTGGATTGTGAGAGTGCTGGAGCATTTTACGTTATGTGATATGAAGGTGTGTTCATGTGTTGCATAATGTTTTTAAAAAAAAGGTATATGGTGAATCAAACTGTATCATGATGTCATCACCGTATTGTGATGAGTGGTGTGCATCACATTGTTTTATTTCAAATGACTATATGTTGTAAGGTTAGACATTGTATTCCTCATATGTTTAATTCATGTAATATGTGATGGTTCATTTCGTGATTTAGGGGCATATGGTGAGTGTATGATCCCTAGTGTACATTGATTGCACTTTGGGTGCATAATGTGGTAATGTGATGTATCATAACTTGTGAAAGTAATGATTGTGTTATACCATGTATGTATACCATGTGTAAGCACACTATTGTTAATGTGTGTGAATCACCATTGTGTTAGTGATGTAGTTATATGTTATGTTGTGAACCCTACACTAACCGACCCTAAGGGAAATCGGTAAAATGTGTATGTTTGGAGTGAGGAAATATGTACTGTTGACCAGTCACTTGATCCGAGTACGAGATAGGAAGTGGAGCCTTACATGGGCTAAAAACCCACTTTTTTTCATTTGGTATGTGTGGCAATTGCTCAACAGGTGTCATGCATATTGTGTTTCACGGACACCTTAGGCTTAGTTGATGATGACTTGTACTCCTTTCTCTCTCCTGATATGGTTATTGTATGGATTCAACCTATGTGATTTTGACTATGTTGAGCCTTGTCGAAGTGGTGGCGAGGATGATTCAGATAGAGATGATGATATTGTATTATTGATATGATATTTTACGAGTTGAGGCTTGATGTTTCGAGTGCCAAAAATGTCGTTGAGTACCCCCGTTGTTGGTCGTATAAGACCACATAGTTATTGTAATGTGTTATTCCTATAAATGTATTTTATTCGTAAATTGAACATTTGTTTTCTTTTCTTGCAAGAACCAACAATTTTCTTGATTGAAATGTTCTTATATTTTGGGAATTTATTTGGTTGTTGCACTAACATGCAGATTTTTGCACTAACTATGGCTAATTAGCCATTTTCTTTTCTTAGTCTTAAATTTGTGTATCAAGTTTAAAATTTTTATAGCCTAGCCCAAGGCTAGAATTTTTTGCCACTTGGCATTTGAAATGGATTGTTATGTTGGTTCTAATGTCATAATGTGTTGGAATAGGGTCATGGGATTCACCATGGAGTGGTGGGACCTATGGACATGTTTCATTGTATAGGGGTATGCCATAAAGAGTTCCAGATAACTAGTGGGTTGTTGAACAACAAGTTATTATGTCACTTGGGTTAGAATTATTTGGACTCTATGCGCTTATGGCCATAGGGTGACCAACCTCTTTTGGGGAGTAAAAAGGAAAAATTATCTTTATTTTATTTGCTTGAGGGAGGAATAAGACACTTGAGGGAGACATAAGAGAACTGAGGGAGGCATAAGAGACTTGAGGGAGACATAAGAGAATTGAGGGAGGCACAAGAGACTTGAGGGAGGCATAAGAGACTTGAGGGAGGCATAAAAGATTTGTGTGGGTGTGATTGATGCTTTGGGAGGTATATGGAGTTATGTGATTCTTGGGAGGTATATGTATTTGTTTAGTGATGCTTTGCGAGATATATGGAGATTGTTTTGTGATGTCTTGTGATGTGTGGAGTTGGTATAGTGAGTATGTGTGGATTTGTGAGTCTAGGCTATGTGTTGTGATATTCTTTTCCATCTTGACACTATGTAGCTATAAAAATGGTCTGGAGTTTTGTGAAACCTTCATATGTGTACAGGTTAGGAATTCCATGTTGTTGTAGTATGCTTATGTTACAAGTACTATTGTGTCGAGGGCATGTGCAATAATCACTATGTTGTGTTGATTGTGTATGTACCTTCCATGGTTTGGTTGATTTCTTGTGATGTGATACAGTCGTGAAACTAAGTAGAAAGGTTTATCATGGGTTGTTTGTGTTGTGTTAAGTTTTGTGTGACATATTGAGGCCAATTACTATTGGGCACCCACGAAAATAAATAAAGTGAAATCTTGAAAGAATGAAATATTAAGAGCTTCAGAATAAGGAATAAAGTAAAGGAAAAGACTAACTAATTGATAGAATAAAAGAGAACTTCCAATCTTCACAAAATATTAAAAGTTTAAGAATTTTTAAAACTTTATTGACCTGATTATGGTCATGTTCTAATGAGAAAGATCTTATCCCTAGATGAAACTTGTCATCATTAGCTTCCTTCATTGCTTATTACTTTTTCTACATTGGCGTTATGTTGCATCGAGGATGATGCTCTTATAAGGGGAGGGAAATGTAATGCCCAGAAAAAAAAGGATATAATATAAAATAAATAAATAAAGGTACGTATGTAGGTGGAGCAAGTGGGTGAGTGTGGTAGGTGACCCCCCAAGTAAAGGCACATGGGCACCCATAATAACAAGGCAGACCTATCATTTCCCTGAAAAAGGGTTTGATTAAATTTGAGGTCCAGGAGCTTAGACCACACACAAACCAATGGAAATTTGTAAATTTAGTGGTTTTTAGAAGGTTACAGTGTTGTTTGAATGCAATAAACAGTACTCCAACCTAGTTCCTCAAAGACATTCAAACTAGTTCTCAATCTAACAAACAATACTCCAACCTGATCAGTTCGCATTTTCTACATACTCCCAGCCTGCGCCAAAATGTTAGCTCTAGAACAAGGTATGGACATGAATCTATGCATAAATAATGGAGAATATTTTCCAGATGTTGTAGTTGTTAATGATTTGGCAGATGCATATGGAAATGTGGAGCCTTGCGCAAGGGGAAAATGAATTGTTTCACTTAATTATTATTTAAAAAAAACATGGTGCATGGACATCATTAACTGTTGGATATGTGTAAAATGGGTTTGTTGAAAAGGATTAGAAAATTTCAAGAAAATTTGATTTAAAAGTTGTAATGAATGGATCTCAAGGACGTGAAGATACTATACCAATGTCAATGTGTAATGATCAATTTCTAGCAGCTATAGAAGGTATTATGTTCCTGGAGACGCTGTTAAAATATATAAGAGGACCACTTAAGTCAAGATAGAAAATACAAATTTTATAGAAAAAGGAGTTTTAGATGGATTAATAGTATGTACTGTTTGAGAAATATCAACGTGGCCAACTATGAGCAATGGTAATCCTGGGCAAGGGACATTTATAGTGGATATTTGTCCAAAAGTGGTTAGTATATGAGAAGTTACAATTTTTGAGTTGACTGAAAATATTTATAAATTTGGTGATAAGAGATTTATTTCATGCTACATTGAAAAGAATGTGTAGATGTTTATTTTTTGTGGATGTTTTCCACAGACGTGTAAAGGTTTGTATACAATTAGAGATCTCCTAAATGGTGAAATTAGCATAGAAGAAGGATGTCCAAAGGAATAAGTATTTTTTTCATTTACAAATGGTCAAATCGTATGTCTGAAACAACAGAAACAAAACCAAGGAGGATACGTCAGGGAGACATGCCATTTCGATATGCACACAGGGGTATCTCTTTGACTAAAAAAGTAAACTATGTGGTAAATATGGGACTTTGTGAAGAAATAGTGCATGGTATATAGATAGGAGTGTATGGTGGTGTTAAAATGTTTCGGTAACTTCAAGAAAATGGAAAATGCAAAACAAATATCCTAAATCTCTAACAACATTTCCTAGTTTTTTCCAAGAGGAAAGCTTTGAAATGCGTATGTACCCATCAAAGCATAACAAAAAATGGGTTTCTTAGTTGTAGCAATTGGCTATACCTTGGTAAAAATGTTGGCAATATATATAAATGCATACAAAATTCAAATAGAGGAGTTTCCGAATGCACACAATCAGTTTGACGAAATGCTAAAAGACATTCAATGCCTTCTGGAATGCGCTTGAACCCACCATAGACTGCATACATTATTATTTCCAAGCATGGTTCATCTCTCTCTATCTTTCATAATTTTTGTTCTTTAGTTGTTCTTTTGCAATAAAATATAATTTTAAATGTAGCATTATCATAGAATTAATAGTTTTAAATAAACTGGTTTTCAAAATAAAAGACATCATACCGTAGCTTGTGCAATTAAAATATTCCTTGGTAGATAAGTATAAACTCAAACCCTCATTTTGAGTTGATCTAACAAATTCCTGACTAAACCATATTTCTACAGTACCCCTTTCTTATTGACAAGTTTAAGTTGAGCACCCTATAAATATGTTGACTGCTCTCTTGTTAAAATAGATAAATCATGATTTTCAGAGACTTGCAAACCAACCTTCATAGCTTTGGAAAGGTGATGTCAAGTATCCAACGTGTACCTTGTTAAATGAGGATTCACTTCAATCCTTGGATCAACCTCAATTTACTATCTACGATATTTTTGACGCCCTTTTAAGAGCCCTGTTACACCATTTTACAGCTATAGGAAGTTGTTAAAAGTGAAAAGTTGGGTTTGATTTTGGCTCGCCATTTGAACACTGAAAAAAAATTCTTATCTACCTTCGCAAACCTTTAGTATTTTTACTAGACAATTTCTTAAAACCTTTGGTTTAGAAAAATCACATTCCTGGTTAGTTTAGGAAAGAGGTTTTGTAGGCCTTCGATCACAGTTTGACTAAGTCAAACAATACCAATTATGATTGGTGGCTCCAGAAAACCCGTCGCCATTTGAAACCCATTCGTTAGTTCTTAGTTCCATCGAATCTGATGAATTATCCATATATAAGGGAACTTTTAGGAAATTTCTCATTGCTCACCCATCCATCAAACATTATTTTTGGATGTGGTTTCTGATCCCTCGAGATTTTGATTATTTGCAACTACACTAGGTATGACCAATGGCCTTGGGAAAAGTAACCGCCAATCATAAACCATTCATGAGTTCTGAATTCCTTAAGTTCCTGTGAACTCTTGGTATATATGTGGACATGTAGGATTTCTCTCGTCATGAATTTACTTAGCAGAAGATAGTTTTTTAACGCACTTTCTAGTTAGCTTCCATCCCTAAATTGAACGTTTTTGCAACTAGGAGGAGAATATAAAAAGAAAGTTTTAGGACCCCCGTCGGGTTACCAAACGACAATGGAAACATGTGGACACTTGTAAATAACTATTTGAAACCCTATCATGTGAATTTTTGTGTGAAAAAGAACTTTTGGAAAAATAATGTTTCTCTCTTTCCTTTCTCCTTCCCTCTCCTTGTTACGAAATGAAGTGAAATGAATGAAATGAATACATGTTTCTAAAGCTTTTCTTTCAAATGAAAATTATAATTAATATTATATGTAAATTGGAAAACTAAAGACATTAATTATGTTATAATTGGGTGGATACCATGCCACCATTTTATCGTTGATTTCATGTTCACGCGGTTTTGCAGGATGCAAGAAAGATGGTGAAAAGGTGATGTGTAATTCATTATTTATTATTGTAATTTATATAGGTCATTGTAAAATGAATATATGAATAATGTAGTCCCATGTTACATAAAATTTATATTTAAAATTTGCTAATATGTATGAGATGCTAGTTTTATGGATACCTTGGGAAATGTGCATTTAATCATAGGTGTAAGTTTGATTCATAATTATGTATGGTAAAATAAAAAAGGATTGATAGATATATATATATATATATATATATATATTGATATATATATATGCTAAATGAATTTGAATTTAATATCTTATAGTGCATTTGTAGTGTGCCATAGATGATTAAATAATTGGTGTTGTGTTTCTTACCTTGAAAATGTAATAAAGGAATCTAACCACAAGAGTCAACCCTAGTATAATATTCATACATAATTTTTCTTCATGTGTGATCCTTCTAAGTGTAGAAAAATTTGAAACCACAAGAATGAACTTAAACCTTGTATTTGATGGAACCTCTTCGTTTAGGTAAATAATACCTCTAGTTTGAGTTTATGTCATAATTGTATGTTTAGCATAGTTTTCATTAACCCATCCTTTAGGAACGACATGGTCCATATTTATCTAGAGTATGTGGTTTCCTTCTAGTTTGGTAACCATGCGTAGGGTAAGGAGAATGTCTTCTCTTTAGGTCCGACACCATGTTGAGCGATGAAGACTACCTTGGGAGTCACCTTAAGAGTCCTTGTTGAAGTAACGACTATGCGGTGTAACCTTACCATTTATTGTTTAAGTAGAGATATTAATCCCTTAGTATCCTAGTGGAGTACCAAGTGTTACAAAGTAGATCTAGAATTTTGCTTGTCATCGAATGAGTTCCTTGCGGGCGAAAATTGTACATAACCCTTAGAAAATTCTATTGTATTAAAATAACTTGACTTAAGAGAAGTGTTGAAAAAAAAGGGGGGGGTCTCGTTACCCCATGTGTCCAGCTGCCCTTTTGTACCCTAGTGAGTGGCCCAAAACCAAACATAGGTAGTTTTACTATGATATTCCTATGATTTCTCTCATGGTGTGATTAAATTACACAAGTGAATGTCTTGGTTGCAGTATGAGTAACACTACATTGTATAAGAGAAAGGAATTTAGTTCTCTCATGCTAGGTTACACTCCTTGTAGTAGTGAATCCATTAGTGAAAAGTATGTGTTATTTTGTTTACAAATGTGATAAAACAACGCTAATAATGAGACCATAGTGCAATGTAAGAGTAAATCATATAATTGTAAAATGATATTTGAGGTTAGGAATAATGTCACTCTTGGAATCCTTATAACTCAATTAGACATTTCCTTATGTTAAAAAGATTATGAATTTCCATGGTCAGAGTAAACTTTGAGAAAAAAAATATATACTTCTTTGAGATGTTAGACTACTAATTTCGTGACTCTTCATGTTATAAAGTGACGCCAAAAAGATACCTAAGAAACAATGTCAATGAAATGAGGAAAAAAATTATATGTGATAATGGTTTAGGAAAAAATTATCACGTGAAGTCCTTATGGTTGATTTAAGCTTGGAATTTTGTGTTAAGAGTGGATACAAATTGTTCTTGGTGGGACTAGGCATTCGAGCCAATATAGAGACCACTAAAAATAAAATAAAATAAAATTATGTCATGTAAATGCTTAATTGAATCAAACTAAATTTGGAACTAAAACAACCATAGTACGAGAACAATTGTGCTTCTAATGTAAGTAAGTTTATAGGAAAGGGAAACTTTAACCTTCACCTTCTTGGAATAGTATTATTTTTTTTCTCTCGAAAACTTATGGTTGGTCCCCTTGCATAATGAGGGTAAAATTAAATGTCAACTAAACATATTTTAAGAAACAAACCTTTAGCATAAGAACGAAATAATTAGGAACTTTGTATGCAATTTGAAATTTGGAAAATAATAATTTAAGTTATGAAGATTGTCATAAGAGATAAAGACCAAAGTTAGATGGTCAAACTGTAAGTTCAATGTGGAATAAACTTATGAATGTGTAGATATAAAAAAAAGAGAAAATTATACTTAGATAATAATGTTATTGGAAAATTAATCGTAACGAAGATGTAATCATGGTAATGATGTGTTGTGGGGTTGCCAATCCTTGAGTCCCTTTTCTTTTGGTTGGGTTATTGCTAGCATTCGTTCATTGGGGAAAGTGTGGCATGGAGCTGTGTATGGTGTTGTCATGTGTCTATGTGAGTCGATGACTTATGTAAGTGGCTTATGCATTGTTGAGTTTTCTTTACTTGGAGCCCTTGTGGTTTTGTGCAGTAAGCAATGTAAGTCAAAAAAGAATTATCCTGGTATTTTTACTGTTGTATTTGTGTGTAAAAATGTGGGCGTAAAGATTCATTTTCCCAAAGTATAGGAATTGGCTATAACCAATCATATAAAAACTCATAATTATGAGAAATTGTTTGAACAACTCAACTAGCGTAAAATACCATATAATAAACATTATTGTTTATAAAACAATAATGTAACAACTTATTTGTGTGGGTTGCTAAATCTAACAACTCACACACATTTACATTGTATTTAACATACAATAAATTAACCATGAGAACACTAATTTCATCATATGAATGTTGATATAGAGAACCTTCTATGGAATGTGATTTTCTCCTACCTAAATATCAATGGTTTCCTTTAGTTTTGTAACAATTTCCTCATAAATCCTCTGTTTTGGGAAAGTAACATAGAACTTAGGTTATTCATGTCAAGTTAAAGAAATGTATGGTTTGGATATAATTCTCAATTAAACTCTAGAGAGATGTTGGAATGCCTCTAAATTCCAACAAAACATGGAGTTATTTTGAGCTTATCTTTCTCTGTAACTTGATATTCATTGTAGGAAGGGAAAAACACAACTAGGGTTTTCCAAATTAACCATGGACAACAGTTAGTAATGACTTTCCAATGTCCAGGGTTTATAAATGGAAGAAGAAGAAGCAGTTTATTATGTTTTGGACCACCTTTACATTTAGCAATGTGGTGTTGCCACTGGTTGTCAATCCATTGTTTAAGCATAACATCCATAGGGGACTCGGCCAACAATTGAATAACCAATCGAAAGTTAAATTTTTGAACCAATAAAATTCTTTATCAAATTCAGCTAAATCTAATAGCACTTCAATGAGATTCATACTTCCTATTGGACTTTCGGAACAAACATGTAGGAAGGTTTTGGTGCTCTAAATTTCTGGATGAGTCTCCTATGGTATTTCGTGCATGA
This sequence comes from Taxus chinensis, assembly GCA_019776745.2. Taxonomy (NCBI): domain Eukaryota; kingdom Viridiplantae; phylum Streptophyta; class Pinopsida; order Cupressales; family Taxaceae; genus Taxus; species Taxus chinensis. The sequence continues at coordinate 810,603,030 of CM034149.1, forward strand.
AATGATGTTTATGCTACTTTCACTTATGGTATAAGACTCATTCGACACTAACTTGGAAAGATTTTACACTTGTCTCGAACAAACAATGAAGATTTTTTACACGAATTTTAGGACATGTGCGTACAAATTAGAGCATGTAAAGGTTGTTGCGAACTATTTACCCGAAATTGTGGAGAAGGTGGCAGAGTGGACATTCCAAAATATTTGTGAGCCCAGGGTTAGGTGAACTATGAAACATACAAAAGAGGAAATTCAGGAGAAGGTGGCAGAGTTGATATTGCAGTATATTTGTGAGCCAGTGATTAGGTGAACTGAGAAAACTACAAAAGAGGAAATTCTGGAGAAGTTGGGAGAAACGATATTGCAGATCTTAGGCGATCTTTGCGTAGAATAGCGAGGGATTTGAATTGACTTACAGTTTAAGCACAATTTAAGCAGCGTAACGTTCAAAGGTTGAAGATTATATTTCATATCAACTGTATATTTGACTATATAAGCAGTAGGAAAACGTATGCTTCACTGCGTACGAAACTTAATATAAAATCATTTAGTATTATGTTTTTATGAACAATATACACTTACGAAATTCATTAAATGCATTCTGGAAAAATCTGACAAGATTTTGTTTTCCTTGACCGGATAAGAAAAATCAAGATTGACAAAGATTTTATTTAAATGTTTGAAGAAAAACAATGTAAATGAAAATGACGTGCGATGGACAGATTTACGCTGACGACAAATTCTGAGGACAAAATCAAATGATATATTGAATTTTCTTTCAAATCTTAATCTTAATACTCATTTCACATCACTAGACCAAACAGTTCGCCGAACTTTAGATTTTGTATTTTGTTTGACGTTATTATTATTCTTTTCTTCCATTTCAATTCTACAAAATAAAAACAAGTACTTTCAGCCAAATAGTATACCAACCACTGATTTTGTATATAGTCTTCCAGTTTTTAACCTCTATTTTCATGTACCACTTTTCTTGTTTTTGACGTCCGTAGAGCAATTACTACAAGTGACCTTTTAACATGGGTTAGAAATACATTATTAGTATAAGATTCATTGCACACCTAGTGGGCAAGGCTGAAATCAAGAATCAAGTGGTGAATCCCCTCCTGAGTCACAACATAAATCAACGATTTTATATGTGGTAGAAATAATAAAACATCTACGTATTATGTTAGTGTTTTTTTATCATGGGTAAATAATTTTTGAAAGGGACTATACCCTTGTACAAGTGTTTATATTCAAATCCATATCAACAGATTGTACCCGAACTGAAAGTGCTCAAGAGCAGGATTTTACATTAAAGCTTGGAAAAGTAGAAAAATATGATCAAGAGAATTGAAACCCCAACCAAGAAACAGTATCAACAAAAATAAATCGAAAATGGTAAACATTTTACCAATTTTATTTACATTGTATAGAACCATAATCCATTCATGATAGATTTTGTAATAGGATCATAAAAGTAAGGACTTCAAGAACATGATCTATGTATTGTTTGAGCAAAGAGATCGAGGATGAACATTCAAATTAGGCTAAGGATACTTCTATTGCGAAGGCTTTGGAATCCCTTGAGTAGAACATGCCACATGATTCCTTATTTAGCAACGACACGATCATCTGCAAATGTGTTTCGGGGAATTTTTCCACTACATGTCTTCTCCTCAACATCAGAAATAAAAATATCTGTAGTGATGCCCACTTCCCTTCGACACTTTTGATATTGATCGTGATACTGCTGACTATATTATGGACATTATTATAGTTTTGATTTAGTATGGTGTTAGATGTCAGATCATGGATTATTGTTGACTCTAATTCATATATGATGCATGATGGATTGTTAAAGACATTTTATATAGATATTGACATGATGTTTGACATGGTTATATATATATATATATATATATATATATATATATATATATATATATATATGCTTATATTTATGGATGTTGTTAGGACATGTGATATTTGTATATATTGAGTAGACCTAGAAATATTGAATCTAAAATGTGATGATTATATAGTTGTTGATGAAATTGTAAGTGATATTGTTGATTGTCTTGATGATGTTGTGATTCATATATGTATGGATGATTTTGAATTTTTAAATTATATTATATTCATTTGAATGATTTGGATATGGCCAAGAGGCCAAAGGGGTATTGTGTATTGTGCAGGTTAAAAATATCACAACAAACATCAGGGGATTGGAGAGCAACCAGATTAGAATTCTAGATGAATTCAACAAGGTCACCATGACAACTTGTATTGTTCGCGCGCGCGCAGCAGCTGCGCGCGCGCGCGCGCGTGTGTGTGTGTGTGTGTTTGATTGTTGTTAGGGATTCCCATGGGGGGATCACCTTTAAATGTGACCAAGGGTTATGTGTATTTATTTATTTGGTTCCTTTGTTAATGTTGTATGTGTTTTATAAGTGATGTGCTTTCCCCTTTCATTATTGAATTAAATTGTGGTAAATTAATGTGAGTAATCATGTTGTTAAAATTAACTAATCAAATTGGGACATAAGAAAGTAATTATTAGAGTTGTTGGCTCTTGTATTAAATGTTGTAAGATGTGTGTAAGATAATGTGTAAGTGATGTGTAAGAGATGTGTAAATTAATTTTGGAGTATGAAACACTCCACCTCCTTTTGAAATTCGAATTTGTCCTTGGAGGCTGATTTTAGAGGCTTGTGGGACAAGTTAAACTTGTCCCATACCTCTTAAATTTGCATGCCAACCTTAGCTATGGTTGGAGAGTTTAAATCTAGCCTTCATTATGCATTTTTGTAAGTCAAGTTGTATGCTTTAATTGTAACTTTATTACATGTTATTAATTTAAGTCATTATGGGTTGTGGGCTTGATTTGAGTGTGTAAGTAAAACTGTCATTTATTCACCTACTTAATTATTGTGCCTTGGAGATTTAATTTGACTTATGAGTTGGAGTTGAGGATGTGTGATGTGGCATCCCACATGGATTCACCTCATCCTTTTCTCTTCCCTCTTCTATATATTCGAATTCCTTGGCTTGTTTTGGGGGTTACTTCACCTTGCATTGCTTCATTTTGGGTGACTTGCTTTTGGTTTTGGGAGCTCTTGCAATTTTTGGAGAAAGTTGGAGATTGTTGAATGCTTGTGGATTGTTGATCTTGGACTATTTTACATTGGAAAGCTTTTTGTGTTTGGAACTTTGGAAAAAAATTCATCATGGAGAGATAGGCGCTTGGCTCTTTAAAATGCTCTTCTCTTCAATTGTATGCATATGTAAATGGTTGTGAATGTTTTGATATTGTTTGTTAGTTGGTTGGGTAGATGGCCTAGGGATGGTGTGGGAGAAGACTACGGGGCACTTTGTGGGAGGCATAAGTTTTTTGGGGAGGTATAAGTGTGGAGGGAGTTGGGATTTGGGTTCAACCTTAGAAAGAAACAGCTTGCATTTCTTTACTTGTTATGGGGTGCCATAAGAGGTTGGGGAGGCATAAGGAAATGTGAGGAATAAGGGGTACTTGGGGGACACATAAGGGAATGTCAAGGTTTTGAAATGATATATATATTTTGGTGGTTTGTTCTCAGGTGGTGATACCCATTTCCCCTTTGGGAGGCATAAGCAACATCCCCATAGTTTCTTGCTCCTTTGGCTTGCATGATGAAGCCTGAGTGTTGTTTGTTGTATTTTTTTGTGGTGCAAACTGCAGTTTTGTTTTGGACTATGTTTTGAATGAGAAATTTGTTTTTGTGTTGTGGATCCTATTGTTGCCATGAGTTGAAAAAAAAATATTTCTTATTGCAATGTGGTTGGGGCTTGGGGGCCAATGAAGAAGGATGGCTTCTCCCTTTTCATTGGATGTCTTGGTTGGGTGGAGAGAGTTGTCTTTCCCCTGTTCTGTTGTGACCAAATTGGAGAATGATGGAAATTCATACCACTGTTATTCTGGAGGAAAGAAAGAAGACAGATTTGACATTCCTTGCTGAGATCATTTCTTAATGTAACCTTTTCCCACTTGAAGTGGATGATCTTGTATATTATTTGTGATGGAAAGATGGTTTGTATGGGCTATGAAAGTTGTAAATTTAATTGTGAAAGAGATATACTCTGTTTTTTATTCTTTTGAAAGAATGTGAAAGAAATCATATTCTATATTGTAATTGAGGAATGAAAGAAGAAATTGAAAACATATCTCTTTGAATCAATAAAGGATTGTATTACTTTACTCAAATGGCATTATTGGGTATTGAAATTTGATTGTTGAATGTATTTTGAAATCTGTTGGAAGGATGAAAATGTGAATACATATGGAGAAGTGTCATAATACTCTATTTTTATTTTAAATAAATGTTTTAGAAACTAAAATTGTAATTTGGCATTTGAATACTTTTCTTGAGTCAACTTAGTATGTTAGATTGGGTTGGAATGAATTCATAGTTAAATTTGGCAAATGAAAACAAATCTATTAGAATTTGGATCTTTGTTAGATAACTTTCAATATTGGTAAATGTATTAATCAGAAATATGCACATAGAATCGACCCTACAACATTAGAAAATGAAATAAAGTGATTGAATTTTATTTGTACATGGTCAAAACAACCCCAAACATACTAAAATACTTATGAATTTTTTATAGAACCTTTCAAATCGGGCAAAGGCAAAATTGCAGACTTCGTTTTACCATCAAAAGTTGATAAATTTTGAATATGCAAATCAATCAAACGCAATATTAACCTTGCAATCCATCCTAAAATCCTCTAAGTATCAATCCTCCATGCCTGTTCTAGGCATTTTGAGAAAAGAAGGAGGTTAACGACAAATTTGAACAAATGTTGATAAGTTAAAATGTTACCATTCATTTTCTAGGTTTTAAAATCCTCAAAATTGAATTGTTAAAATTTATCAAAGAAAAATTCTAGAGGTTTCTGTGAAAAGAACGTCGAGAATTTCCAGAAAGTCCCTTTTCCAAAAACTGAGTTCCCAATCAAAATTTATGGCCTTCTGAAGTTTTTACTTATTTTGGCTTAAAAAAAAAGAAATAAAAAAAATCTAACTGTCAAATTTTAAATGAATAAAATATTCTTGGGCAGACCGTAGGGGAAAAATATTTCCCTTTTGTGTTTTTTCCTAAAAGGTGCTAAAGGCATGAAGTTTCCCTCGCCGCTCCACTAATCCCAAAAAGCCTTCATTTTTTCTAAAAATAATCTAAGTTCGAAAAAGGTTAATTTAGAAAATTTTCCCTCCATCCCCACCGCACCACCTTCGGTTTTGGAAGCATTTTTAGAGGCGTGCGGGCCTGCAATCAATTGAATCAACCATTTTCTAATTTTGGAAAAAAATCCTATCTTTATCCACAGCCTCGTACTGCCACCCAAGGCTTGGATCAAGGTATCTCGCAGGCGCTAAAGCTCACGCTTTCAAACTTAACTTTTTTTTTAAATTTGGCAAAATTTCCTAAGTTTTCCCCGCAGCCCCGCCGGCCCGTAGCTAATCAGGTGACTGCCACTTGGCTTCACTTAGGTGTTGGTGAAAGAGCGTAGTGCTTTTTAAGCCTTTTAACACTTCTAGCTTCAAAAGTTAATTTTTTCCTAAATTATCTGCTGCCCCACCACATCGTAGCTAATGGTTGGTTGACATGTGGCATCTCTAAGCATCGTGTTGACTTAGGTGCGGGTAAATTTGATTGTTTTTTCCCTTCCTTTTGATAATAGTCAAAAATTCTTCCAAATGGTGTCCGGTGACCCAGCTGACCCTAACCTGGTTAAGGATTTAGACGTGTGCCTCCCTTAGGCATCGGACGGAGGTGCGGGTGTAAACATTCCTTCTTAGGGTATGAGGTCCCAAAAGGGACTCAAAAGCATGCTAGCATACCTTCCCCACTTTTTTCCCAAAGGGGTGAAGCGCTATGTTTTCTTCCCCAAGCCCGCTGGTCCCTTTTATCCTCTTGCGCAAATTTTCTCTTCGAAGCCCGTAGGCCTGATGTTGGGGAAAATTTTCCTCCCCAGGCCTGCAGGCCCGCTCTTGGGGAAAATTTTCACCACAAGGCCCGCCGGCCCATAACTTGAGAATTATGACGAGTTAGAGGGAGTTATTTATATGACTAAAAAGGTGAAGAAATTTCCTATTAGTTGAGAATGTTTTCAGGAAGTTTTGAGTGCATTAAATATGAGAAAAATCAAGTTGAATCTTTTAAGAGAGTTCTCGGAGTGGGTAAGTGAGAATTTACCCTGTTAGTTTAAATGTGTATTCTCCCCGTTACAATTAGGCCTTGTTAATTATTAAAACCTTGTAGAATTAAATACCTAGGTTATTTAATTGTTTTGTCTCTTCTTACCACGTGAGTTTAATTAAGAACTATTGGATTAGTGATAATCTAATTTTAAATGGTTAGATTATCACCTAAGGAAAATTTAACTGTGCTCGAGATAAATTTCACTCTCTTAGTGTTTTTTAAGGTGATTTGATAATTGTTTTAATGGACTCTAAATTTTTTGTTGTGAACAATTTTTTTTAAAAAATTATTCTATAATTTTTCTAACTAAACTTAGGTTGTTCTTTGGTCTCGAGTGGGAGTTTTTAGAGGGCGTTACAATAGCTAGCTAGTAACATAAGCATTTTAACATGCAAATCAATCTCTACAATTAAGAAACCTATAGATATAAGTTGTGTTTATTTATAGAGAGAAAACCATAGAAACCACTGAGAGAATGTTAGAATGAGGATATTCCAAATCTAATTTTGGAAATGAGATACCTAAAAGAGACCCTTCATAACCAAGAGTTTGAATAGTGATGGTAAAAACTTCGATAGTTATGAAAATTTATTCAAGTAGATTAAAGGTCCTAACATCAACAAAAGAATGGGAAGATCCAATACCTAAGGAGACATGAGAAACAAGCCAATTTTAAGGTAATTCTCTTTCCAAGTTGAGATGGGAAGAAGGATGAACAAATATGTAGGCAATACATTGGGCCACAAGTTTCTTAGAAAAATTAAGGATATTATTGATGAACAATAACATTATCTCATAGTCCACCCTAGGATGGGAAGACATACAAATATAATCTAGAGTATAGTCAACTTTATTGGTGTTGATCACAATGCTTGACTAGGAAATGAAAATTCTATGCAACCTCAAATAAAAAAGAGTAGAGGAAAATACATCTCACACATCATACTAGATATGTGAAATTTTTGAAGAAAGTGGTCATCTATGGTGAGAGGGAGTTGATGGAGGAAAATAAGACTGAGCTGAAGCTAGGTGTAATGGAGGATAAAGGGACATATAAAAAAGGAGGCACGAGTGGAAGGAATGGGAGAATGATGACACAATGAGGTGATTATTAGTTCTAGTGGGAAGTAATTAAATTATTGAAAATGACTAATTTGCCCCTCTCTATAAATATATGCTTGATGATACAAGATAAAATCATATTAAATCCTAGAAGAAGAGATTTTTTTTTCTACATTACAAGTTGTAATGGGATAGTTAAAAACACCATCTCCAATGAAATAACCTGATCAAGCATAATTAATACATCTAGACCCAATTGGATTTCACATAGAGAACACAAAAATGTTGAGTTTACAAATCCCACAAGTTTGCAAGATCAATTTGGAATTCAGTAAACTCAATTCACTTAAATTATTAAGAGTTGTTAGGAAATATATCTTAGTGCTCCATTTGTATGGGTGAATAATAATTACATGTGTAATTATTATTATGGTAAATTAGTGAAAGTACATTTACTATGTAAATGTAAATAGTAAATGTAAAATGTGGTTAGTATGTGGTAAGTTAGTAAGTTAGAATAATAAAACAATTAGTGTTGTTTTATTATTATATTGGTGAGAGGTTGAAACCATATGGGTGTATAGTTGTATATGAAGACAAAGTTTGTTGTGAGAATTGTTATTATACATCTCCTATATAATGAAGTGTATTGAAATAGTGAAAATAATAAAAATATAATATAGAGTTGTTGATTTCAATTATTGTCTGTGTAGCTATTTCTTGGATTCTTTGTATTAGATCAGATTAATTTTTACATTTGGTATCAGAGTAGGTAAAATCTGTCTCGAAGAATATTTTTGTAACTTTTGTTTCCCGATCTGGGTTTCTCCAAAATTTTGTGTGTGGAACGATGTATTATACGGGAAGCTACAGTAGAAATTTCAGAAAAAACCTAGTTCGTATTATGGGAGAAACGTGAAATTTACTATACATCACATTGATCACTGCTTTTTTTTTGAAGAAATCAGAGAATCAAAGGTAATTCAAATCTACATTCAATTTTTTTTTGGATATTTAGATTCAGTAAAATGGACACACCATTATATAAATTTAATGGGCTGAAATTCCATACATGGAGAGTAAAAATTAAGATGCAGCTAATGAATAAAAACCTATGGAGGATAGTAGATGGAAAAGAAAAAACACCTATAGCTATAAGCAAAATTGTAGAATGGGAGGCTAGAGATGAACAAATAACATATGAAATTGACTATAAATATGAAGAATTTCTATACTAATTGAATTTCTTGGAGGAAGGAGGCACAGGAGGTTGGAGGTCATTCAGTGACCTCTTGTCAGTCACCAACGACGAGGCCACATAAAAGGTTTGGTGGCACATTTTGTTTCAGTTGTGTGTTTGCTTCCAATTGTGTGTGGAGTGTTTGGTTACAGTGTTCCTATTTTGGTTTGCAAAATAAAGTAAATTTCACATTGAGGGGGGAACATGATCTCAATGTTCCATTTCTAGTTTTCTACATTTCTGGTATTTTCTATATATGCAACAGATTTCAGCAGAATTTCCTATGTTATTCCCTACAGTGAGATGTGATGAGGGCTAAGAATAATACTTGGCATATCATGATGTGGTTGTAGGTAAACCACTTGAAAAACTTCATTTTTGGTTTGTGGTACACCACTTGTAAAACCACCATTTTCGGTTGTTGGTAAACCCTATGCAAAACCATCACCCTTTTGGTTTGTGGTACACCACTTGTAAAACCACCATTTTTAGTTGTTGGTAAAACCTATGCAAAACCATCACCCTTTTTGGTTTATGGTAAACCAACTGCAAAACCATCATTTTTGGTTTATGGTCAACCCTATGAAAAACCATCCATTAGGTTTATGATCATCCTGTAAAATCATCAGATCATGAGAAGGTGCAAGTATAAGGTAGGTTTTCCACATGTTCGCACTAAGGGGGGGAATGTTAGGAAATATATCTTAGTGCTCCATTTGTATGGGTGAATAATAATTACATGTGTAATTATTATTATGGTAAATTAGTGAAAGTACATTTACTATGTAAATGTAAATAGTAAATGTAAAATGTGGTTAGTATGTGGTAAGTTAGTAAGTTAGAATAATAAAACAATTAGTGTTGTTTATTATTATATTGGTGAGAGGTTGAAACCATATGGGTGTAATAGTTGTATATGAAGACAAAGTTTGTTGTGAGAATTGTTATTATACATCTCCTATATAATGGAGTGTATTGAAATAGTGAAAATATAAAAATATAATATAGAGTTGTTGATTTCAATTATTATCTGTGTAGCTATTTCATGGATTCTTTGTATTAGATCAGATTAATTTTTACAGTTGTTACATTTGAACTACTAATAGGGAGATTATTTAGTTTATAAATTTACCCATCTATTTATTATAGTTGGCTCAACTTGACACAAAGTGTAAACAATTTCATTTCATTTGGTTGTCCTAAAAAGAATTGATTTTATTCTATGGTTGATGTTAGGAATATTGTATTACTATTCACATGAAAGTTAGTTAGTAAACTAAGTGTACCTGTGAAGAAAATAATGTGATGAATTGTTAGTTACAACTCACAGTTAAAAATAGTTTGTGTGTGAGTTACTATATATATTAATAATGAAGATTATGAAAGTTATTGCACTAACTCTTATAATAGTGTGAGAATAATTATTACTTTACAATGTTGTGATCCTATAAATATAATGTCTCTCACACGAGTATGCAATCAAAGACGGGTTGTATTGAGTGTTATTATTATATGTTCTGTGTGCCGCTCTACCAAAGTTTAGATGTGGTATCAGCTCTATCATTTTCTGTGCGTATGATGGTATAAAATCAATCAAAGGGTAGCCGTGTAATTCATCTATGATGCCCCTAAATTCAGTGAAAGTACATCTACTCTGTAAAAATAAATCAGTAAACGTAAACTGTGGTTATGCAATTTGGTAAGTTTGTAAGTTTGAATAATAGAAACAATTAGTTTTATTGTATTCCATTGGTTTTCCTTGGTGCAGTTATTTTTGAAACTCATATCCCGAGTGTATGGTTCATACATGAAGACAAATGTTGTTGTAAGGATCCGTTATTTTTACATCTTCTATATGGATTGGACAGTGTAGAAAGTTTTGCCAGCAACAGTCATATATGCTTCTAAGCTATGTCGTTTGCCTCGATCCCAACGTCCTATTTAGATCTGTTATTTAGCTGTACTGCGTGGATTCTTTGAAGCAGATTGTGATTTCATTCTGAGATATTTCATATGAGATGTCAAGAATATTGGAGACACCATATAGTATTTTATTATCAACAGCGGGCGGAGCATCATATGAATGGATGTGTGAAGTGAGCATGTTAAGAGAAGCGCATGAATCCAACATTAGTTAGAGGGAGATCTTAGGATTGCCCAGGATAAAGTAATTATGCATTGACCTTAAAACGTGTAATTGTTATAAATGACATGCATATCAGACCCCTAGTGCATAAATGCGCGTTAGGAAAGTGGTTATAACAACTATTTTCGTAGGTTGTTGTTTCTTATAATAGTAGCTAGGCCATAACCCACGTTGGTGATATATAGATTTTACATCAGCTCGGACTGTACTATATGCCATGTATCTTGCAGTTTACGAATAAAGGTTGTGCACGTGGACTACTGGGACACTACAGTTTTAACTGTTATCGATAGATCTTGTGTGTATTACGGCCCGTGGTTAGATTAAGTGAGAATAAGAATGATATTCGGAATTCTTAGGTATTCTACCACGACGTCGTCACTCCCCAGCTGTTCCTCATCGGTTCATAAACTTGGAAGATTGTCGAGTTATCATTCGGTGCATTGGACACCGGTTTTCACCTCTCCACTCCATCTTTACATCGACAATATATATCTATTTTTCGGGTTTGATTTACCATTCGCCAGGTTTTGGATTTACTTCAAGTCACCAAGTCTGGGTTCAACATTGCCGTGAGAATTGCCCAGTGTTGGCTTCAACCCACAGGGCGTTTGCATCAGGATCACTGTCGACTTCGCCCCGAGCTCGGACCTCCACATGGCATTCGTTCTTTGCGTTAAAAATAAAGAAGCTCAAATAAGCTGGGTTATGTCTCGAAAGTATTGAGAAAAATAGAGAATGTCAAAACATACATTTTGAAAACGCTGCTCATTGATACCAAACTAGGTATATACCCTGAACATCAGGGGTTCTTGATGTAGATGCTAACAAGAGTAGTGGTGTCATCAAGTATCATGATGTAGGGTTGGTTTTTAAGCGATTTTAAGTTATTGTGGTAAGTGTCATGTGTTGTGGATAGTGAATAAACATGGGTGTCACTATCAAAAGTCCTAAAACACATAGCATGTCATGTTACTATGTATAGTACCATGAATTAGGTAAAGTGCACTATGTCCCATGGTCATGATGTATTTTTTGTGTAGTTTTAAGTAGTATTTAGAACCATATGTACGAATTTAGAGTCTCATCGTATATTTTAATGAAACAAGTGAAAAAGAGACTTATGCGTAGTGAATTAATTTTGGCTAATATATGTGATAGATTGTTATAATACTATCTCAAGGTATGAAGTAAATATAAATGTAGTATGGTACATAGATGTATTTTTTGTATGAATGTCGATGTTTTAGGTCTGTACTTGTCAATTCTTTTTGTGGTATATTATCTCTAAAATGTGATATAGTTGGTTGAGTAGGTAACTCGTACCAAACTGGCTATTAATAGTAACTATTCTTGTTGTTGTAAGGATACTCATTTAAAGCATTAATTTTATGCTAAAAGACCAATGACCATGCTCATCAACCACTATATCGATGGGACATGCAAATTGTAACATACCAAAATAACCCATTATTAGTGCCAAAATGACTAAATTTGAGGCGAAGTAACTAGCTGTGGCAGTTATATTCTTTGTTGTGCCATTTGAGACCATAAGTGATAGTGATCCACAGTGGCCCCTATAAAGGAAGTTCTAACCTTGGCATGAGTCAAATCCATTAATTTCATAATTATGTATTTTTATTTCAAATTTGTAGTGTGAGTGAAAATAAGAACCCAAGTGCACACTAGTTCACATGTGTATCTCATAACACTTACAGTTTTTGCTTGATGTGATGATTATGCCATAATGTTATCTTGACCATGAGGATCAAAGGAGAAGATGCAACTTGACAATCACTAGGTGGTACAAAGGATGTCCCCATCTACTTTTGAATCATAATCAGGTTGATATTATGGTCAAAGAATTGGTTGATTCAAATTTGTTAGTACATGTTAAATGGTTGACTGTTCACATTAGGTCAATGATTGATTCCAACAGTTCTAGAGGTTGCATATGTTCCCACAATCAAGAGCAAGGCATTAATACGACATGTTGGAAGGTCATAATCCATATGCAAACTTCCGGAGGTGCATGCTTTTCTTGGTTTTAGAAAGTGCATATTTCCTCCCCATTTAGTACCATAGGGGGAATTTTATTCATCTTTAATATTATGATTAGTACTTACACGAAAATGCTTCATGGTTAGGTTTGTTACTACTATCTATTGGGTATATGTTGTTCTCAATAAGATGTAATGAATTCTTATGTTTCAACTCATAGTTAGAACATAGTATGTGTGTGAGTTAGTACTTGAAGTATCTAATGGGCATTATGAGAGTCTGTATGCAATAGCAAATCATAATGTCTCTAGATTGTTGTTTAAATGCATTTAATCCTATAGTTGGATGTAAATAACATCATGTAACATTCATTTTGTTGAAGTGCCTTGTAAGGGGATTGAAATAAAGGTGTAGATTCTCCCTTTGCAAAGAATGTAAATGAATAAATGTCTCTTAAATGAGTGTTATTGATTATATGTATTAATTGATGTACTTATCAACCAAACTTATACAACATCAGAAAAGCTTTATACACGTATGACAGGGTATTACCATTGAATTCAAAACAACATAAAAATAGATAATGGTAGTGTTGTTCTTGAATTTAGCTTAGTGCTACAACAATAGATGGGAATCTTAAAGTGGTTAAATGGGTTGTCCACAAAGTTCATTATGGAGCGGTACGATGTTGTCCATGAACACTACAGTGTATATGGATGGGTTAAAGCATGGTTGCGGTTAGGGGTGAAAATTAAATGAAACATAAATTGTGACTACAAATTCACAACTCTTAGAGAAAGAACCTCACACCGGCAAGATTAGACTTACACAATTCATAAGAAACAATTTTCAATGATATTTTTATATAAATCCATTGAGGAAAAGATGTATAGATTTTTGAGAATAAAGACACCATCCCTTTTTGTTATGGTCTTATTGAAAAATGTCCACAAATATTCTACAATATGAATGGATTAAAAACATGTATGAAACTGTTTAACTATTAATTAAATTTGAGATCAATTTAATTAGGTTTTAGATTAGATTAGATTTGATTGCATATCTTACAAATATGTTACAACAGAAATAATAACTAATATCTGTAACTTAGATCAAATAGAAATAATACATCATGTACTGATGAACCTAACACATAATTAAAAGTAAAAAATATATGTATAGAGGCACTTATCTGATTACTGATGACCTTTCGAGAGATTTGATATTGTACACTTCTTATAAGTTGGTGATCTATAACTTAATGACCTTCTCAAGTAAAAATGTGACTGTTAATTGACCTTGGTTTGTGTCATACCAAACTATTATGATCATACCACATGTTATTGACCCAACTATGTACTCTTGGAATTTCTTTGAATTAAATCGTTAATTTTTTTTTTGTTCACCTTCCATGTTTTTCTTATCGATGTGATACCCTAGTTGTCACACATGTAACAAGCCTCTCAGAATGAATTTATTATCTTCTCAAGTAATATCCATGAATGAATAATCCTACCAAAAAAATCATAAAAGGTGTTGTGAGAACCCTCATGCAACCCTGCCATTATCACAAGTCTTAAGAGGCCTAGAAGCAAATGTCATTCTTGACCTAGTATGTGATATCTAGATAGATCAATCATATTTATCATTTTCTCTAACGTGGTTGTTTTTAATTGTATCTTACTAAAATAATTGAAGAGATGATGTTTGTGTACTTATGGAATACATATATGGTTATCTTGACCAATTTTGATAATTTGAACCTTCTGTGTGTTGCAATAATGACTTTAGATGCGACGGTGTGATATTTTGGGATATTTGGATGTATTTTACAAGTATATGAATTATGTTCTCTAGTGCATTTTAATAGGAGTTTCATGTTTAAAAAATGAGGTAGTGTTTACTTTGTTACATAGGGTTCCATAGATGATTAATGTAAGAAAGGATGACCCATATGAAGTATAAGAAAAAATGAAACGTATTGATTTGAAAGTGTAGTTGCAAGACATCTTGGTTTAAGATCATACGAATTAGTAAGGACTTGATATAAATTCCTGAACAAACTATACAACCATGAAATGGATAAGAAACTATGTTAAATGAAGTTTGCAACAGATAAATTGATGTTTTCTATTGATTTTATGTGTTGTATTCTCAAAATGTGTGAACATGTAAGAGTGTAAGGATAAACAAAATAAAAAATGGTGTTAAGAAAGTGCTAATTAGATATGAAGAATTCATATTTATCATATCAAAAATGCATAGCCAAAAAAATGATTTCAAAATTAAAAATTACAAAATTTGAGTACCTATATTTCCCCCCCTTTAAGTATTATTTTAAAATTACATGCTTAAAGGAAATATTACCTGAGTGTGTAAACACACTCATCCTTTTCTTGAAAGTATGTTTTGAATTTTCAATATTGTGATTGATTTTGTAATATTCCATGATTAAGCTTGCAACATAGACTCTAGTAAATATCCATGATAGATAAATGACCATAACTTAGATAAAACATGTAACACAAAAATATTTACATTTGAATATATGTAAAGTGATAATATGTAAAGAGGAAATGAATAAATTTTTTTTATTACACTCTGATTTATCATGGAGATTTTTAAATAAAATTCATTGAAGGATTGGCATGATGAATAGTAAATTTTTTCTGAGGAGGAATCATAGTGTTAGTTACATGTAACCAAACAAAAAGATATGTAAGAAAGAAAATAAGAAAGAGGTACAAATAAACCCCTTAGAAGAAACAAGACCATACACATTGAAGTTATTATTTAAATTTGATACCTTAACCTTTAAGTGTAATAATTGATGAAATTCCACCCAAAGTCGTTTTCTACTTTTCTACCTTCAATAACCCCATTTATAAGACTAATGGAGATGGATATAGAAATTTTTTTACAAATAAGGACATACAACAAAAATGAGGAAAGATTCCACCAAACTCTATCCATATTCCATAAAAATAATTATAAGTTAAATAAATGCTTAAAGTCATAAATAAAACTGAACAATACTAAAGAGTAAGGATATTTATGCCCCCAAGCTTCTTGAAACTAGTATTAAAGCTTATTTCCATGTGGTCCAATAGGTGTTTCAATCAATTCAAAACCACAGTGATGAAAAATTAGATGATGGTTTAGGGTAAGATGATGTTTTGATGATGGTTCAGATGGGTACATGATGATATAAGAGATTCGGTGAGGATTGCTTGCTCTTGCAAGACCATTCAGGTTCCTAGGTGATGCTACATGATGGTTTGATATTCTTGGTTGCTCTAGAAGCATTTTTGCATGATGGATAGAATATTTGAAGAGTGTTTGGGCACTCACATTAGGTGCATGGGGAATTTATAGGTGATTGACTATGTTTCAAGTGCTCATTTGGAACATGTATGAGTTCTAAGGTGCATGAGGATGAGCTTTGGAGATATATGAGCTCATGAATAAATTTTTTCAAGTGTATCATTGTATACCGAGTATTCTTGAGTAATTTTTAGTGATTTCATGATGAGTTATAACATTCTTGTAGTTGACCCTAGCTTCTAAAGTGTGAAACCCTAAGGGGTAGCTATGCAAGTCTTAGTGTCTATAGATATTTAGCTATGGTGATGAAATTATTATGATTTTAGATTTTATTTTGATGTTTCATGGTGCTTTGAGAAAAAAATAAGGTTTATAGGATATAAATTTTGCAATATATGCTAGTTTTGGTTACAAACGGTTAAAAACTAGTGCATTTCCACCTCAAATTTTATCCTATGATGCTCACCATAAATTGTGTACTTTAAATGGGACCTTGTGGATTTCATGGATGTTTATAAATTGAGTCTATAATGTTTTTTTAAAAATAATTAGGTCATTTCATCATCATGGTTTTACGAATGAATGCTAAGTAGGTAAACAACTAATTATGGGTTAGAAACCCTAGTTTGAAAGTGATATACAAGAAACTCTTCCTAAGTGAAAAATCATGCTTCCTAATGTATGGTTGATGACTTAAATATGCAGAGGAATCCTTAATATTTCCACAAAGGTATGGTTATATGTCATTGTGATGAGTAGGCCCCACTCAAGATGGCATTATCTCTAGAAAGGGCACCCTGTATAGAGATGACTGCACCCTGTAGAGAGTTGGTGTTATCTCTGGATCTCTCTCTTTTGTAGATATAATGGAAACACCTCAGGTTTGTGGGTATACCTATTATTGAGGAAAGTATCTAGTATCAAGGTCGGTTCCTTCTTGATGTATCCTAAACTAATATTTTGGGGTTTTGAGGGTAAAATGATGACTGTCAATGAATTGAAAATTGGGGTGATACACCAAACTTCTTTAGGGATTTGACTGAGTACATGAACAAAAATTTGAGACTAGATTATGGATGCACAAACCAATAGATTTTAGCATAGTATTAAGGTAGAAAACTTGATGTATTGAGGGAAAGATTCACAACAATACTATTAAGATAATCATGCACACTAGTACTATGTAGAATTTACTAAATTTGTAACAAGGTATGATGATCAATCACGTATTTTTGACATCCACAAGAAATAATAAAGTATACACGAAGCTACAAATAATTGGATAAATAAAAATCAATTCTCATTCAAAAGGAAAAACTGGAAAAAATATGCTTTAGTAGCCCTGTGTCCAAAAACTCCTCTCCTATGTGCTCTACCAATGCACACAATATATAGAAAAATTATTCATTCCACCCTTCCTAAAAATAGACTAAAATTTTACTCACCCATGCATCCTATTTTTATCCTTTATCATGAATACATAAAGGAATAAAAATAAACATCCTAATATAATAGGGCATTAATAGCGTTGATTAGAAAATACAACTTAGTCAGTCAAATTGGATTTGACTGTTCTATTTTTAATAAATTTAGGCGAATAATTTGGCTAATAATAAGTTTTGCTTGATGAGGAAGTCTTCTTTAATACATGCAATTTCTATCTACTAGCTGATAATGTCACATCTGCAACTTGGCCCATTTTGTAGTGATAAATTTGACATTCTTTAGTTCTACCCCCTTGGATGCACATGAAAAATTATATCTTTGAGTAAAATTAATGCGTTTTATTTCTCAGCACATAGTAAAATAAATCATCTTCACTGTGGGGACCACCTATAGGCATGTGCATACAAAAATACTCTTATTTTGTGGAAAATAAGGTAATAGGACTCTAAAATGGCTCCTTGTACTATGATTTTGACCTATGTATTGAATTATTTTCTTTGTCTCTTGTTATCATGCCATACTTTATTTCAAATGTGGGGACCATCATGCCATGGTATAGAGACACTTTGTTTTATTTCCTATCCCACATGTACTTACTTTTCTCCTTCAAAGCTACTACGGTTATTTGATTTTTCTAAGGTAATAAGGACTTTAGCTTGACTTGGTCCACGTACACTTGATAAAAAAATCATGTTTTGAAAAGGCTCCCTTTTGATGCTCAAGGTCATAATGTTTTAAGACCCTCCTTTTTATATATCATTAAATGTATAATGATGTTTGACCTTTTACATAGTTGATGGAAATTATTTGGCCCCTTCTGATTAAAAATCATTACAAATGCTATATCTTTCAGGTTTTATATTAATAATTATAACCTACCTTTTACTAATCGAGATCATATGGTTTCAGACCTTAGTAAGGTTAGTGTAATAATTTGGAATTTTATGGGTCTGGTCCCCTCTCCACAATGACTCGACCCTTATTTTGATTTTTGGTGGAAATTGGACTAATTTGGGTTGAGTTACATTGTACCTATGGGTTTGCATTGATAAGTTAAATCAAATGTTGGCCATTGATTCTGGTTTTTACTTTATCTCTGCTCATTTATCTTCTGATCTGTGATTAGGGTTTCAACCTTGCAATCAATATGGTTAGTGAAATTGTAACCATGGTAGTTTGCATAGAATTTGGGACTTCATCCCTACCATCAATCTTTGTACCCTTTTAATCTTGATCATTGATTGATAACCTTCTAATGGGCTATGCCAACTGTGGCTGCATTGAATTTCGTGATTGATTCTTGATCATTGATTGTGGTACATGACTGATCTCCACTATTTGATCAAACTTAGGATGAGTTAGATTGGGTAAAAGCTCATTAAACTTATCACTTTGGCATTATTTTTCTCATCTTGAATGGAAAATCCATGGAAAGTTTTTAGCTCACCGAAAGCCTCCAATTTTCCTTTATCTCTCTTCTCCCTGTTATTTCTTCGCTAACCTATCCATTTTTCCGGCTCCCTCCTTCATTCCTCTATATCTTTTTTCCCCTTACTCTTGAGGTATAGGAAAGGCTAATGCCTTCTTTTCCTCCGGTGCCTCTTCTTGGTTGCCGCTCTTCGCTCCTTCCCCTCCTTTCTGTCGCTTTCCTCGCTGTCCTGTTCTCTTTGCTCCTTCTCTACCACAGGTTTTTAAAAAATCATCATTGGTGCGTTCTAGTTTTATTGATTCATTTTCCCCTTAGGCTTGAAGTTGGTTTGTTTAGAGATTTTGTGGAAGGATGAAATTTACTAGACCTTCGTTGATATATTTTTTAAGCTTGATGTTACTTAATTCCTTTGGGTTTTTTGAAGGAGAGCCTCGATGTTGGGTTTTTCTCTCCTTCCCTTTTCTGCTCTTTGCGAGATATATTAGATAACTTGCTGCACGCTAAATATCTCACTATTGTAGAGCTGATAACCTCGTCAACCTACCATCCTCTAGTAATTTAAGATTATTTTTTACTCATGGATTTAACAACAGCATTTCATTCGTTAATTTCTCCTTGACAATTTCTCTATTTCTGCACCACTCTCTACGACCTTTTGAATTTGAACTCCATTATTGCGAACCCTTTGAGCTTGATGTTCTGTAGTATTTTGTTTACTTTCATTAGATAAGTTGATATTGATTTCCATTTATTGATACGAACTTTTTTGAGTTTCAACGATGGGAGTAAGTATCTATTTACTATTTCTTTTACTCGCTATTTTTGTACATTCCTGACTTGCTTCGAGCTTGAAAATTATTTGTTTTGTTTAATATCCAAAAGGGTATTAATATTTTGATCAAAAGGTACATGATTTTATAAGAGGATTTGATTGGGGTAACTTCTTATCTCTAACGTTTATATCACCGAATCTCTAACTTTTCCTTGAGGGTTTCATTTGGTTTAAAAACTAAAAAACTTGATAAGTCCTTGAGTCTTTTACCTCATGCATATTTCTGTAGTTTTGGCAACCTCTCTAAAAATGACTGCTTAAATCTATGCATTGAGCTCTGTTTGGCCGTTAATTAAAATGGTTTTACAAACGTTAATTTTATTAACGTCCGTTTTTTTGGATTTTTTGTATTGGTTTTCACCATTGTTGATCACTAGAGCCTTGGTTTTAAAGAGGTATCTTCCTTCTTGGTGTTGTACTTCTGAGATATTTCTTGCTCACTGATTAATAGCTTTTATTTGATGCCTAGAAATTGACCTGTGAATGAGTTTAGTACTCTATTTCCAATTTTTCCTATTGCACCACTGAGAAGATTTAGGACTTGTATTGTTATAGTTTCTGAGCTTTTTAAAATGTTATGTAACCTCTAAGATCTATAGATTCTCACGATTGAAGAACACTTTGAAATCTTGTTTGTGAATATATCAGTTTCATTAATTCAAGAGGTGATATTTACTTCTTCAATTGAACTGTAGTGACATCTTCCATAAGGCAAATGCCACTGAAGCTCGGTAACTCTATAAGCTCTGTACTTTCTGGCTCAAATTCTACCACTTAGTTAAATGATTTAATCCTTAATTACCATTGCTTGAGCTCTCTAAATGTAGTAGTTTCTGTTTCTCCTTTTGTATAGAAAAACAATGAATTGTTCAGTTGTATTGTTGTTTCATGATACTTGTTGTTGATTACATAGTGGAACGTCTATTAACTGCTCTATAACTGCCTACTGCGCAAACTTTAACTTGATATGATGTTCTCACTTTCATCAATCTCTATCTGATTTTTATGAGTAAAATACAGATATTTTAATATCTCTTTGTATTGAAATTTTTTACTCGGCGATACCTTGAATGTTTGATAGTCCTTTGATCTTCTTTTTTCCTTTTTTTTTGTGTGTGGTCTCCTCAACTACTCCGTAGATAATTACTTAAAATACATTCATACCCAAATTGGGTTAGCATTTCTATAACTATGTGGCATTATGAAGTCATATTTAATGAAATCACTTCTTGAGATTCATTTGTGTAAATTTCCATGGTAGTTGTATTTTAGCTCGTACTTTGATCTCCATAAATTTTGATTATCTTCTTGGGGAAGTTTTAAATTCATTTGAAAAAGCTTTTCTTCTAAACTGTTTTGCATTCCTCTCTTTGTAGCTTCCTTGGTAAAATGTTGTCAAATCCCAGAATTCCATCATTTATTAGTGAGACAACCATGTTCAAACAACATGATTAATGTTAGGGATACCTTATAGAAAATTTGGCTTTTAAATATCTGTTATTAGGAACCCTTGAATTGAAAAATTAAAACTAGTATTGTGAACTCTGAATTACTTCGTATTGCTCTTTGAACACTTTGTCTTTTCTTTCCATCGAATTTTTCTGTAATTTGAGTGCACTTAAGTGATTAAAAATATTTTCATTAATGCTTTTATATGTAAACAAAGACCTCTATTGAAGCTTGTTGAAAATTTTTAGAGCTCTGATGAATTATCTCTTTTTTTCATTAGAAACTTTAATTTTTGAGTAGAAAACCGTAACATTTAACTCTTAATTACAAGTTCATCTATCAATTTTATTTTATATGCTGTTCCTTAGTGTATCTTTTATATCTATTCAAATTTGGAACTCTCTTGACATCCGACTTTTATACCTTTTTTCCCTGACTCTTTATCATTATGAACTGTCTGAACGAGCTTTTATTTAGTCTTTTTTAGCCTGAAGGTTTTACCTAATGTCTTACTTCCCCCTACAACCGAGGGCCTAGATATTTGTTATACGAACTTTTTGAAGTTTTCAACGATGGGGATTAAGTTATCTATTATACTCACTCGCTACTTTTTTGTGCATTCTGATCTTGCTTCAGAGTCTTGAAAATATTTGTTTTTTCATAATCCAAAATGGGTCTTATATTTTGATCAAAAGTACAACGATTTTAGAGGATTTTTGGATTGGGGTAATTCTTATCTAACTTTAAATAATCACCGATCTATAACTTTTCCTTGAGGGTTTCATTTGGTTTAACTAGCAAACTTTATAAGTCCTTGATTCTTTTACTCTTCATATTTTTTTTGTTTGTATATTTGATAAGTTCTCTGTGAGTTTGCACCTCCTAGAAAATTACTGCTACTAAATCTAATGCCTTTAGCTCTGTTTGGCCTTTAAGTAATGGTTTGACAAACGTTAATTTTATGAAACCTCACGTTTTTGGATTTTTATTGTATTGTTTTTCACCATTGTTGCTCACTATAGCTTTGGTTTTACGGTATCTCTTCCTTCTTCTGGTTTGTACTTTTGAGATATTTCTTGCTCACATGATTAGAGATTTTATTTGATGCCTAAGAAATTCGACGTGAATGATTTTTTTATTACCTATTTCAATTTTTTCTATTGGGCACACTTGAAGAATTTAGACTTGTATTGTATGTTTCTGAGCTTTTAAATGTTGATGTAACCCTCGAAGATCTATAGATCTCACTATTTGACAATTTGATAATATTGTTTGTGAATAGATCAGTTCATGAATTCCAAGAGTATTTACTTACTTCTTCAATGAACTGTAAGGACATCTTCCCCTTGCTTGACACTGAGCTAGGTCTCTAGAAGCTCTGTACTTCTGTCTCAACTTCTAAATCAACCTAACTTATTAATATTTAATCTTAAGTACCTTGCTTGAGCTCTTCTAAAGGTATTATTTTCTACTTGTAAGAAAGACCATGATTGTTCCCTTATTGTATTGTTTGTTTCTGATAACTTGTTTGTTAGTTACAAGTGGAGAACTTCTATTAACCTGGCTGGCACTTTAACTTGATATGTTTTCTCACTTTCAATCTCTATTCGGATTTTGATGAGAAATTTAATACAGATATGTGTATATCTCTTTGAAATTTTTATTCGTCGATACCTTGAAGGTTTGATGAGGTCCTTGATCTATCTTTTTTTGTTTTGTTCGCCCCCCCCCCCCCCCCTCCTCTCCTCACTCTCGAATATAATTACTTAAAATACATTCATGAACCAATTTGGTTAGTCATTTCTATAACTATGGTGGTCATTTGAAATCATATTTAAATGAAATCACTCTTGAGAGTATATATGTGGTAAAATTTCCATGGTGTTGGAATTTAAGCTCTGTACTTTGATCTCCATAATATTTTATTATCTTCTTGGGAAGTGTATTAATTTCATTTGAAAAGCTTTTTTTCTAAACTGGTTCACTTCCTTCTTTTGTAGTCTCCTTTGTAAAATTTTCACATACTATAAGTATTCATCATTTATTAGTGAGCAACCATTTCACATGATTATGTTATTGATACCTATCAAAAATTGCTTTTATCTGTATTAGGAACCTTAATTGAAAAATCTAAAACTAGTATGTGTGCCATATGATACTTCGTATGGATTTTGAAACACTTGTTCTTCCAATCTGAACTTTTCTGTAATTTGAGTGACTTAAGTGATAACTATATTTCATTAATGCTTATTATATGGACAAAGCCTCTAGAAGCTTGTTGAAATTTTTAGAGCTCTGATAATTATCTGTTTTGTTCATTAGAACTTTAATGTTGAGTAGAAACTAACATATATAACTTAATTTACATAGTTCATCTATGGCAATTTTATTTTAATAAGGGCTGTAATCCATAGTGTTCTTTGATCTATTCAATTTGGGAATCTCTTTGACAGAACGTTTTATACCTTTTTCTGACTCTTGATCATTATGAACTGTCATGGAACGAGCTTTTAGTTTAGGTCCTTTTGCCTTGAGTGGTTGTACCTATGTCTTACTTGCCCTACACCTAGATATTTGATTATAGCCTCCTTTATTTATTTTTCTCTACTTTTTAATTTAATTCACATCCAGTGTGATATCTGAGATCATTCTGGTCCTTCCTGGTAAATCCTTATGGCTTTTGTTACTTTGCCCATCTATATAAATCTGTTATCAGGCATACTTTCGCATGTTAAGTGGTCTCTAAAACAACTGTCCCTTGGATTTCATTGTACTTTGTCCTGTTTTCATTTGTCATGCTGCCTTTTTAAAATACATTCTGCTTATGAATTATTTTTTTACTACTCTGATCAAATTTATATATGAAGAAGAACCAACCACCATTATGAATTGGAAAATTTCTCTGTAATACATGGCATCTTTCCTTAACTGCCCTGATAGAATCGTAAATTCCTATATGATAGTGAAATATAAATATTTGTAACTCTTATGTAGGGCATTACTAAGAAGTTCTAAAATAGAAAATTAGTTGTACTCCTCCTTTTTTGCTCTTATAAACATGAACATGCTACATTATTCTTGTTGAAGGGAGTTGAATGTCCTATAATACTTCTCTTTATTACATTAGCTTTTGATCAGGCACAGTGTTTATCTTTGGTCACATATTTCAAGCATGTATTAGTTGTAAATAACATGAATGGAAAGATGCAAAATTTCCATTATACAGGGCGATGCCCTGCACATTTTCTAGAATTTGTCTTTTTAACCATGTGTTCGGCGGGCAATTTCATCTCATTCTATTTGTTAGAACTACAGCACTAACTAAAACTTTGCAGTTCTTTTATGGATTAGATCAGTACATAGTTGATATGTAGACTTTAGCCTATACTAAAATAATTTACTTTTCTTTATCTGTAAACACAATAGTTAATGTTTATTTCCTTCTTCTCTCTTCTTCTTACATATACCTGCACATTTATATAAACTAGTTATAACACATTAGGAGTTTTGCCTCTCTTCTGTTCCATAATTTTCTCTTTAGCTTTACTGTCTGAAATGATTATAAGAATCATATGTAGTTTACGAAATATTGTTTTGGCTTTCTATGCATTTATCTTTTCTACTAATCATCCCTCTTTATATCGGAGAATATCTTATTCCTGAAGATAGACAATATAAGAACATATATTTAATATCTTGACCTCATGACTGATAGTATTACTCGCTTTTTTTTTTCTGTATTAGGAACCTTAATTGAAAAATCTAAAACTAGTATGTGTGCCATATGATACTTCGTATGGATTTTGAAACACTTGTTCTTCCAATCTGAACTTTTCTGTAATTTGAGTGACTTAAGTGATAACTATATTTCATTAATGCTTATTATATGGACAAAGCCTCTAGAAGCTTGTTGAAATTTTTAGAGCTCTGATAATTATCTGTTTTGTTCATTAGAACTTTAATGTTGAGTAGAAACTAACATATATAACTTAATTTACATAGTTCATCTATGGCAATTTTATTTTAATAAGGGCTGTAATCCATAGTGTTCTTTGATCTATTCAATTTGGGAATCTCTTTGACAGAACGTTTTATACCTTTTTCTGACTCTTGATCATTATGAACTGTCATGGAACGAGCTTTTAGTTTAGGTCCTTTTGCCTTGAGTGGTTGTACCTATGTCTTACTTGCCCTACACCTAGATATTTGATTATAGCCTCCTTTATTTATTTTTCTCTACTTTTTAATTTAATTCACATCCAGTGTGATATCTGAGATCATTCTGGTCCTTCCTGGTAAATCCTTATGGCTTTTGTTACTTTGCCCATCTATATAAATCTGTTATCAGGCATACTTTCGCATGTTAAGTGGTCTCTAAAACAACTGTCCCTTGGATTTCATTGTACTTTGTCCTGTTTTCATTTGTCATGCTGCCTTTTTAAAATACATTCTGCTTATGAATTATTTTTTTACTACTCTGATCAAATTTATATATGAAGAAGAACCAACCACCATTATGAATTGGAAAATTTCTCTGTAATACATGGCATCTTTCCTTAACTGCCCTGATAGAATCGTAAATTCCTATATGATAGTGAAATATAAATATTTGTAACTCTTATGTAGGGCATTACTAAGAAGTTCTAAAATAGAAAATTAGTTGTACTCCTCCTTTTTTGCTCTTATAACTATGAAATGCTACATTATTCTTTGTTGAATATGAGTTGATTTCTATAATACTTCTCTTTATTTACATTACTATTTGACTCAGCACATTAGTTTATCTTTGGTCACAGATTTCAAGCATGTATTAGTTGTAAAATAACATGATGGAAAGATGCAAAATTTCCATTATACATGGCGATGCCCTGTCAAAATTTTCTTAGATTTCTTTTTACATTTTGTTTCAGCTGCAATTTCATCTCATTCTATTTGTTAGAATCTACA
Organism: Taxus chinensis; assembly: GCA_019776745.2. Lineage (NCBI taxonomy): Eukaryota > Viridiplantae > Streptophyta > Pinopsida > Cupressales > Taxaceae > Taxus > Taxus chinensis. Next base: position 810,629,149 of record CM034149.1, read on the forward strand.
GCACTAAACTTGCATTTCTTTTATGGATTAGTACAAGTACATATTTGCATATTTAGCCTTTAGCCTATACTAAAATAAATGTACTTTTCTTATATGTAAACACAATAGTTAATGTTTATTTCCTTCTTCTTAATATACCCTGCACATTTTATATAAACTAGTTAGAAAACATTAGGATTTTTGGCCTCTCTTCTGTCTCCATAATTTTCTCTTTCTCTTACTGTCGAAATGATTTAAGCACATCATAGTAGTTACGAAAAATATTGTTTCTTCTTCTATGCATTAATCTTTCTAACTCAGACCTCTGATATCAGGAGATTCATTTTCTGAAGATTAGACAATATAAGAAACATGATTTAATCTGATTCAGGACTGATAGTATTTCTCTTTTTTTTTAGGTATAAGTAGTGTTGAATAACAAGGATGAAGATGGAGGTAAAGATGGAGCTGGAAGGGAGCGACGGAGACAAAAGAAACAAGAAAATGATGGGTTCCTTCATATTCTTTTTAATTTTATTTTCATGCACATGCACCTTCTACCTTAGTAGTTATGATGTTTACTTGAGTCACATCCCATGGTTTGTGTGGGAAACATTTGAAATTCCCTTATGAATAAACATTGAATTCTGAAACTGAGTTGTGTAGCTTGTATATGGATGTATAATGAATGAAACAACTCAATAAAATAAATGAATGTATTTAATCATGAAGGAAAGAACTTTAAAATACCTGTAACCTTAGCAATGAACTTTGATTGCTGTAATCTGCAAATTTGGTGGTTATTCCAAAACTTAACATTTAATCTATTCTCTATTTTATGTCTTCATCAAGATAACACATCTATCCTTTAGGGCCTTTGTGTTATTTTGCTGAAGACAAACATGAAATTACAGACTATATGATTGTTACATTTTGTAACAACACACATAGTTACAAATTACATGTATTCATTAATTAATCGAAAGGAACAAATATTAAACTAAACGAATCTCCCCTTGTATAGGTTCACTTAACAAATTCCATCCATCGTAATAAAGTTTCAAGTTTCCAAATTTTTCACGAGTGTAAAAAATTGTCAACATTTATGGCAATCCTGTGGGGAAAGATGTCTGCTAGCTTATAGACAAATGCCCTGATCTTCTCTATTGGGCATGGAGTTCAAGTATATAACCAAGATATTCCATTTTGGAGGTCCAAACCTTCCAAAACAAACTAAAATTGGAAAGGATCTTGAAACCACACCACATGCATGAATGAAATTTATTGAAATTGAAAAAAACATGCAATGCAAAGGAACTACACTTATTGAAAAGGAAATCCTACTCTAAATAGAAACTGTAGGATTTTCAATAACAGTGTTTGAGAAATATACCATTAACACTAATGGGAAGTTCCTCTCCATTCAACCTCAAAAGCTAGAAAGCATTATGTTCCTTGCAAGCTGAAATCATATAAGGACCACTCCAAAGTGTGTCAAATTTTGTGTTGTTTCCTGGATTTGCACGATTAACATCCCATTTCAAGAAAATGTCTCCTTCATTGAAGACTTTGAACGTAGCCTTCTTATCAAAATTTCTCTTAATTTATTTTTTATTCTTTTCCATTTTCATTTAAGCTTGATATCTTAGCTCTTGTAATTCAATTAATTCTACATAACAAACCTACAATGGTTTATTCTCGAGTAGCTCCATCTAATGTAACAAATCTAAAATTAGACAACTCAAGTGAGATGGGCATTCTTGCCTCTCTTCCATAAACAAGCTTGTATAATGAATCGCCAACTAATATTTTAGGAATTACTCTGTCACCCCAAAGAGTTGAATTAAACATTAAATGCCAAGCTCTCTGGTTATCTTTAAGTGTTCTTCTGATGATCCTTAAAAGATTCTTATTAGTACTTTTAGCTAACCCGTTACCTTGTGGTTAATAATTAGATGATGTATTTAAATAAATTCCATGCTTAATAGCCCAATCTATTAAACTTTCTCTAAGAAACACTAAAGCATGACCTAAAATGATATTTACTGGAACACCAAATCTGTAAACTATAACTTCATAAAAAGATGGTATCAAAGTCTCATTAGCCTATTTCAAAGCTATTGCTTCAGTACAACGTGTAAAATAATTTGTAGTAGTCAAGATCCACTTGTGTCCTTGTGACGAAGATGGGTTTATCATGCCAATAAAATCTAGACCCCACTGCATGAGTGGTTGATCCAATGATATAGGCTGTAGGGGCAGCAAAGCTAAAAGTTCCTTTCCAACAAAGAAAGCACATTTCTTACACTTCTTGATCCATTTGAAACAATATTTAAATATGTTGGGGCCAATAGTAACTAGATTTCATAATTTTTAAGGATGTAGTACGTGCTGAAAATGACCTCCTGCAGATCATTTGTGGAATTCAGATAATAATTGTTGAATTCTATCATAATCACCACATCGCAGTAAGATTTCATTTATATTTCTTTTAAATAACACTCCATCAATGAAAACATAAGGTACAACTTGTAACCTGAAATATCTTTTTTTTTTCTTGTCCATACCTTCGTGATAAGTGCCATGTTGTAGATAGTTAACAAAATCAGTCATCCATCTTGATTTTTGAACTTCTTGAATAAGATCAGCTTCTTAGTTTTCTAGTTATACCAATGCTATTTGATTGTTGATACGTTAACTTCAACATGTTGTTCTAGATTTTCTGGTTCTATAGCCTACTATTTTTCCATATATGAAATTAGATGCTCACACAAACCTTTACCTTGAACTATTTTTGCAACATGGATATCAAAATCATATTCCATAACCTTCGTTATCTAGCCTTCTCTCTTATAATTCAATTCTTTATTTAAAAAGAAAGCTTTCACACTTGGATGAGAAACAAGAATATGTATCTTATTTTTTGAAAGCATGTACTTAAAATTATTTAGTGCTCTTACTACTGAAAGTACTTGTTTTAAAATAAAAGTGTACCCTCATTTCGTGGTCATGCAAAATTTGTTCAACAATAGCAATTGGCTGCTCAATATTTTAATCATTAACCTGACTTAATATGGCTGAAATTGTTTCAACTCCTCCAAGTTCATACATTCAAAAAACATTTATCAAAATTAGCATTTGCAAGAGTAGGAGCTTGAGAAATGCTTGTTTTAATGGCTTCAAACCCTTCTCTCCTTCTCTTGTCTAAGAGAAATTTTTCTCTTTCTTCAGCATAGCTGTCAATGATTTAACCAATGCTGCAAAATCTGGAACAAATCTTCTAGCAAAGTTCATTTTTCTAATAAAAATCTACAATGCCTTGTTGTGATGAGGAAATGATAGCTGTGATATGGCTTCAATTCTTAAAGGGTTCAATTGGTAAAACCTTGTTTTGAAACAATATGACCAAGAAATTTACCTTGATGTACTGAAAAGATAGACTTTTTAGGATTCAATGATATTCCAAACTATTTTCATAACTAAAAAGTCTACCTTAAAATGTATTAGATGTTCATCTATTTTTTTTGAAAATATGGTAACATCATCAAAATAAACCAATATGTATCTATTTAGTAAGTTAATGAAAATTCATGTCCATTGCACTAGTGTTTGAAAGGACACAATGCATCCTTTTGTAAGCATAAGTACCACACTTGGTGGTAAAAGTTGTTTTGTATCTATCTTCTTCTCGACTAAAATCTTAATGTATCCACTATAACAATCTAAAAGAGATAGTCTATCAGAACCAAAAACTCTTCTTAAAGTCTGATCCATGTTAGGTAGTGGATAATGATCTTTCAATGAAGCCATATTAAGATCTCTAAAATCCACACATAATGTGATTTCTCCATTCTTTTTTCTGAACAAGAATAAGATAATCTACCCAAATTGAATGCTTAATTAGAAAAATAATTCATGATTTGATTATATTAGATAACTCTTTTCTCGTTAATGACTCAATTTTCGGATTTACTAGCCTTTGTTTCTACCTAACTAGTTTGGAATTTGATTGTAATTATATCATACGTTGAGCTAAAATTAGATAAAATCATCTCAAATATTGGTACTTCTAGGAAAAATAGTAGCTATTTTTCAGCTAAAGAATATATCTTTTGAATAAGTAGCTTCTTGTCATCATCCACCAAGATTTCTTCCTAGATATTTGAAGGAGTTGAAATATTGCCTTTGTCTTTTCTTAACTGATCATCAAAACTAAAAAAATGTCTTCTAGAGTGAGCAATCCTTGAGGCAACCTGTTTTTTTTTAACTGAACAATTTGATCACTATAAAAGTGGTGCAGTTTTTCTTGTTTTATCATAGAAAATTCAGGTTCTTGTCGTAGAAATCTACAAATATATTTATTGTCTTCGAAAACCTCCCAATTTTCTCCATTATCAGGCATTGAAGTCCAGATAATTAATTTAATATGTGGTTTTACCCTTGTTGTTTAAAATATGTTCTAGTATCTCAATGCTAGTACCAACTGCTGCAAGTCTATCTGGATACCTTTTTTAAGATCTTGGGACAAATTGAATGTTAATAGCATCAAAATCATCCATTAAGTATAAAAAATCTATATTTGTAAGACTTGAACAATGAATTCTTACACACATTAAAGTTCTTTACTTTAAAAAATAACTAAATTTGAATCTCTGAAAACTTGTAAAGTGTTGATACCTCTCTTTCTATCCCATTGCAAGCCATGAATTAACGCTTCCTATTCAGCTACATTACAAGTACAAGTAAACTGTAAACTTAAAGCTGAAATTTATGTTTCATTTGAAGGGGAAGTAAGCATTAAACATGCACCTTTTCCTTTCTTATTTTTGGCTCCATCGAAGTAAAGCTTCCATAACCCTTCTGTTGCTTTTTCTATTTTGGACAATAAGGGAATTGGTGCATTTTCTTCATACAAGAAATAAACACCAAAAACATCTTCTTCCACTTCCTTAAAAGGTTCATAGGGATTTTTTTCTTGATTCTTTTCATCCATGAATAGATTAAAAACACCATCAAGTGCAAGCAACATGAGATGTAACATCAAAATCAGACTGATATAGAATTGAATAATTTGCATGTGACATTCGAAGCATGAGGCTCCATATAGCAAGAGGATTTGAATTTATGGTAACCTTAGTTCCCTATAGTGTAGTAAAGAAACAAAAACGACCAATCCAAAGAAAGATAACCTCCTATTTCTACTATGAAATATTGTGATAAGCATAAGGAAAAATAAGGAGGCAAATCTACAACAATCACATCTTGTAGAATTGTAACGTTAGGATAAACATGTAAAATCACTTCCAAGTTTTTGATAACACCAACTATATTAGTTTGTTTGTCCCATCTAGCTGTAACACGATTTTTTGAGTAAGCTCATACTGGTGGCCCAACTTTTCCACAATTGCTTTTGGCATAATTGTGGCTACTTGCACCACTATCAACTATGCAGTTATGAACTAAATGGTCACCAATAATCAAAGATATATAAAATGGTGGTGGATTTCTTTATATCATGAGTGTTTAAGACCTTTTGAAACCTTCATATAAATTATTTAATGTGGTCTTGTTCCATTCTTCCAAGGACCATGTCCGCTTTCTAAACTTCCTTTTCTGTTGATTTTTAAGAAATCTATAGCGTAGCAAGTTCATGAGAAAGTAGCTCCTGATGTCCTGGAATACTTAGATCATCTCACATTTAGATATTAACATTATATTTTTTCATTACATCAACAATGTTAAAAGAAGCAACATTTTTGGAAACATATTCTACTATCTTAGCATAGGATTTGGCGAAAACTGACTCTACTTCAGCTGCATTTGATATCTAAGGGATAAACAATCTTCTTGGATCGGGTTGTGACTATTATTTCTATTCTTTACCAGCTAAAACACCTGCTATTTTCTGAGGAACAATAGAACTGTTAGTTTATTATTCTCCTATAGTTGTTTTATCCATGACTATGGGTAGAATAGGTGTGTTTTTGAAACTTTTGTCTTTCTTGAGTTGTTTCTTGGGCCCTAGTAGTAACTGTAGTAAAATCATCTTCAATAAAATTGACCAAGTTCTATTCAGGTGCTTTCTGAACATGTGTTTCTTGCTTCCCACCCACCATTTGAGGCATGAACGGTGTCTCAGGTTGAGGTCATGCAACAAAGCTTATATTCATAAACACATTCGAACAATTTGAAGTTGTATGAGGTTGATTACAAGGTTGACACCATTCTTATGTAGCCATATTAACTGGGACTAAAGCGTTATATGAACTAGGAGAATTTAAATGACATTTAGAAAATTATTTCTAGCTCTGATAAATTAAATGATTAGTCCTCATTAAATGACATAAATTCCTGGCAGACCCAAAACAACTTCTTACACTCAGAATTCCATATCTTTTGAAATTCACAATGAAAATACAAAAAAATTGTACCATTGGAATCGTGGTTCCGAGACCGATGCACATAAATAAAAAATAAGAATTTGATGAGGAATTTATGTAGATTTTTATGAAAATGTGGCTAGTTTTAGAACAATGTTTTATTGGGTAGTTGGGATGCATTCAACAAAGCATGTACATACTTTTTCTCACTTCTGCAAGTTATACGATAGTATGGGTGGCCTTTTGCAAGAAACATGCCATAATTTCAACCCATTTATGACATAAATTCCTATGGAGGGTGGAAAAATTTAGGGATTTTCATTTAGACTCTCTCTCTCTCTCTCTCTCTCCTCTAAGAATTCTATAAATTGGAGTTTTTGGGATCATTATACAAAAATATAGTTTTGAGTAGTAAAACTTTTGTCAATTTTTTTGTGTGAAGCCAATGTGCTACAAGCCTTTTTAGTGGACTCCTTGCATGGAGATAAATGCCCTTATTTTGTAACAGATTGAACTATGCATATCAATGAAGTAATAAATACGATTTTGTGGATGCCTCTTCCTCTATTGTGTTTGTTTGCATTCTTCTTGCCTCTACAACCTCATGCAAATATATTATGTCTATCTTATGATCTTGCAGGGATTCATTATCATTGTGTATGTATGAAATATTTTTGTGAATGCACTTGCAAGACTATGAATAACTATTATCACCCCTTCTCGTATGCATTTTTCTTCTACTTTTAACACATTGGAAAACTGTTCTCACAACCTCCTCTTCTGGGATTTTTTTTCATGCACTCTCTATCATTGATCCATTAGAAAGTTATATTAGGCCCAAATTTTTTTTTGCCTACATTAGAGTAGACTCTGGCAGGTAGTTTAGGATCAAGAACCAACTGTCTCTGGAGGTATATATCAAGTAGCAAGTCTGAAAACTTGGAGATTGTACCAATTTTATCTAGTCGCACTGTGAGCTAAAGCAACACACTTTTGCAAACCATTGGGTGCTATGAATTGGTGATAATAGTACTAATTCACCCCCTCTCATTACATTTTTCTTCTAACAATGGGTATCAGATCAAGTTCTTCTAGAGAAGCTTAACATCTTGAAGGAGATCTTCTCAAGCACAAATGGGTAGTAAGAAGAAGAATTATTAGAAAGGGAAGAACTATAAAGATTATTGTTATTCTGCTTCATGTGAAGGTAAAAATTTCTTATAAATTGTTCCTAAAGTTTATTTTCCCTTACGAGTTGTAACTTATTAATTTGGAAAAGTATTTTTTGATTACGATTCATATTATGAAGATTCACCCTTAGGAAGTAGTAAAAAGATAAATTTCTCATGCTAGATATGAAAACCAAAAGATCACATAACATATTGATAAAATGATGAGAAACCATGAAAACCATATTAAGATCTTAGAAGACAAGTTTGAATAATGAGGGTACAGGACATGATGAGATCAAAAAACATCTAGAGGATAAGTTAGAGAGAGTTGTATGCACCCTTGGATCTAAGGAAGATTCTCATTTGCATAGTACTGTTATTCAGATTTTGGAGTCACAAATGGAGGAACTGTCTAAAAATATAAAGGTCAAAGAGGAATAATATACTCAACTAAAATCATATGTTTATCTACTTAATGATAGAATCTAATCTAAGGAGGATGATTACATCAAGTATGAAATAGGCATGAAGTATTTTCATTCAAGACTTGATCTATTTTAAATAAAACTAAAAAATATTTGAGAAAAATATAAATTAACTATATAATATTCTTAGCCAACAAAGATCAACAAGTGATAAGTATGATTTGGGATTCAATGAGGATCTTAAGGAAAAGGAATTAAAGAAGAAGGACATAATTTCAAGAAATCAATATGGTGTACCGGATAGTAAGGAATAAAATATGGTGACATACACAAAGGAAAATGAGAAGACAAATCCTATTAGGAAATCTAAGCCATCGTGGTATGAAAGATCATTCAAAGGTTATTGGTTCTCATGTAATGATTTTGGTCATAGAGATAAATATTGCAAGAAAATGTCTCTTAGGAATGGTGTAAGAATCTTCCATGGTAAATGTCATTCAAGTTGTGAGTATGGTCATAGAGAAAAGGATTGTGGATACAAATATAAGAGCATTTGATCCAAGAAAAAGTAATAATATAAAATGAATGATAACTAGATCGTATCAAGCAAAGAACATATATGCTAATCAAACACTGCAATCAATAAGATGAAAGAAATTCACTAGACTAAATTTTCATAAACCTTTGCAAAAAAATCAGATCAAGCCATAAATCAAGGAAAGAACTAGTAACCAAAGAGCTAGTCAAGAGCATAGATTTAAGAGATAACTAGACATCAAGGATCTAGTAAATACCATAGATAAAGGTAATAACTATTTAATATCATAGATTAAGGAAATAACTATACATAACAACTAGATGATATCCCCCTAATATTTGAATAAGATAAAATAAATATCCACAAACATAAGTGGGTGAGGATAAATATAATAAAGGTAAATTAAGTACCTAGGTGAACATGAGATAAGGTAAACACCTACTATAAAAACCCCCCTCAAGTTAATATAGGGGCCAAAATATAAGTGGCATGTCCATAGTATGATTCCCGACAACTAGGCCTGATGAGAAACTCATGTAAAATATATCCATGAGGATATCTCGAACCAAAAGAAGGAAAGAATCTTGATATAAGGAAAGAGAAATAAGAAGAAGAAGGAATATTTTCTCATGAACAATCCACAAGAAAGACTTCAAAAACCCCAATCATTTGATGAAACTCAAGATAATGAGGTGATGGAAAATGGCTCATAAAGATGTCTGCAACCTACTACTGAGTCAAAATTTACTCGAAGAAAAGAAATCCATCTTGAATGCACTGACCAATAAAGTGGATGTATATGTCAATATGTTTATTCTACTGGTGCTCAACTGGGTTGCGAGAAATGTGAATTGCACTTTGGTTGTCACACCATAGTACACTCATTGAATCGTATGGTAAAACTCTTTAAATAACTATCAAAGCAAATGAATCTTCTGACTCGTTGTAACTATTTTCCTGTACTCTTCCTCTGAAAGTCAAAAGTGCAATAGCTTATTTATTTTTGTACACACAAGCAACTGGAGAAGAACTAAGAAAAAAATATAGATAGAAGTGGAATGCCTATCACCAATAGAATCTTCCTAATTTGAATTTATAAACCCAACCAACTAAGTATAACCCCTAGTGTAGTGTGGGAAAAACTAGGTAGTTCCTTGTAAATAGCATAAAATCCTTTTAGTAGCATGTAAGTGACTATTATGAGGAGAATTTGACAACTGAGATACAATCCCTACTGCAAATGAAATATCAGGGTGAGTATTGGTTGAGTACATGAGACTCCCAAATAATTGCCTATATAATGTAGGATCATAAAGTAGTGTGGTACATTTAGAAGTAAGAGTAACCACAGACTAAAAAGGATATGGATTTGGATTACAATCATCTATATCAAAGCACTGAAGAAGATCATGGATGTACTTTTTATGAATCAAATGAATCCTTGAATCTATCTGAGAAATGTGCAAACCAAAGAAATAATGTAATAACTCAAGCTCTATCATGTTAAACTATGTAGAAAGATCCCTCTGAATAATCTGAATGTGGGAAGAAGAGTTGTTAGTAAGTAACAGATAATCAACATACAAGATAAGTATCACAATATCCTAACCAACATGCTAGACATAAACTATATGATTGAAGTGGCAATGAAAAAAACAAGTAGATAGAATAAAATAATCCATCTTTTCATAACAAGCTCAAGGGGCTTGTTTGAGACCATAAAGAGACCTTTAGAACCTACAAACAAGAGAAGAATCCTGAACAAATCCAACATGTTGCTCAATGAATATTTTCTCTTGTAAATCTTCATGTAAGAAGGCACTCTTCATGTTAATATGGTATGCATGCCACCCCTGTGATGCAATAATAACAAGTACAAGGAATACATATTCCATCTTGGCAATGGGTGCAAAAGTCTCAGAGTAATCAATACCTTCAACTTGTGAAAACACTTTGCAACAAGACAAGCCTCGTGATTTTCAGTGGACCCATCAGCTTCATATTTGGTTCGGTATACCCACTTACACCTAACCATATTTCTTCCTTTAGGAAGAGATAACAAATCCCAATAATGATTCTTCATCAAATAATAATAATCAATTGTCATCAGATCATCCTAATCTTGTATCCCATGAGACTTTGAAAAGTACCATGGATCCTTAGAAACTACCTGACAAAAAATTCCAGAACATGAAGAATGTGTGTGATAATGCCTAGTGGGCGGAATATTGTTTATGAAAGGTGTTGCCTCAAAAACTATAGTACGATCCCACTTAGTCATCAGTGGGAATAGGATACTCAACAACATCTATAGCTTCCTCATCAACTTCCTCAAATAAAGGATCCTCAATATGAGATGATGAAGAGGAAGGATGCATGGAAGAAGATGAAGAATCATTAGTAGTGAAGCTCTCATCAAATTTAAAATGTGTTCAAAAAAAAATGTCATGAGTATCATGATCTAAAATTTGATAAGATCTCATGTCCTCATAATAGCCTACAAAGATCAAGGGTTTTTATTATCTTATCCAAAGCTTTCCTTTTTTTCTTTGGCACAAATTCCTAAACATGGGTCTTAAAGACTTGAAAAAGTGAGACATCTAGCTTAGTTTTGGACCAATCTTCCACTAGATTCAAATGCTCAAGTGATCTATGTGGTGTGGAATTCTAAATGTAGTTAGTATGATTAATTACTTCTACCCAGTAGATAGGAGGTAAATCTCTAGAATGCATCATATATTTAGCCATTTACTTCAAAGTTATATTCTTTCGTTATGCTAAGCCATTTTGTTGTGGAGTGTGAGGAACAAAATTCTGGTGAATAATGCCTTGAGTTGCCAAAAAATTAGAAAACTCATTTCTGAAGTATTCCTGTCAATTATCAGTACCAAGGTTCTTTATGTAAATACATTATAGTTTCTCGACCAAAGCCTTGAATACTTTAAAGTGTGAAAAAAACATCACTTTTTTACTTTAGAAAATAAACCCAAGTACACCTCAAGAAATGATCAACAAAGGTACCTGCATACTTAGCTCCATTGAAATACGGGGTAGGAAAAACAATCAAGTGACTATACACAAGCTCATGTGGTGAAGAAACTCTCTTGGAAATTTTTTAGGAAATGGATCTTGGTGTTGTTTCCCTAATGCATAGCCAAAGAAAACTCCCTCGAGACAATAAACTTGAGAAAGACTGTATTTCATACGATGAGTGCTTAACTCCTTCAAATATCTGTAATTGACATGTCAAAATATTTCATGCCAAAGATTTATCTCTAAATTTGTATGAGAAACCAATCCTATCCCTATAGACAAAGTGTCATCAAAACCCTCTAAGTGATAAATTCTGGAATTATGATCAACAATATCTTGAGTAATAAGTGAATGAGGCTCCAACAAAGTTCCTGCTTTTGCCGCATCTGGTGTAAAAGTAGCTATTTTTCCTTGACTAGAATGACTAATTTGATATACGAAAAGAAAATTTTTGGTAATGTTAGGATCATACAGTGCATCTTGGATATTGTTATCATTAAGGTGTATATCACATTTTCCCTTAAAAAAAAAAAGGAAAAATCTCCAACATCAATTTTGGAAGTAGAACTCAAACCTAGAAAAACAAAAGACTCCTTAGAAGAAGTCATTGGATGAGATGCACCAAAATATATAACCTAACTATCTGTAAGTGGTGACTGAGATCTCCCAACAAAATTAAGTGCTTTTCCATCATGATTATAAGGAGGTGGAGTGGAGATAGAAATTTTTTGTTTCTTAAGTGCATCTTCTAAGGCTTACATTCTCTTATAACAACTATTTTCTTCATGACCACTACTCCCATAAAAAGAGCATGAAAGGATAGAATTATTCTTAGATTTACAATAATCCTTGTGTTTCAATTTGTTTTCTTTGTAACTTGGAGATGGAGAATGGGTGGATTTTGTTTTACTTTTTGGTTTTCCCTTGCTCTTAGGATTAGATGCAACTAATGCCTTTTGAGAGGTGGAGGACTCAAGGTGAGACAATTTAGATTCTTCCTTAGTAAGTCTTTCAAAAAATCTTTCTAAGTCAGGAATTTGGAATGTGTCACCTAAGGCATCCATACTAGAGAAAAAGGTAGAATAAAATATTTGAAATAGTCCTCTCAACTTGGATAGAATCAAGTAAACAAAATTTTCATCTTTATCATATCTTCCACTTCCCTTCAATTGTGTCAAAAAATTCTTGAGCTTTGTAAGATAGTCTATAATTGTTTGAAAATATTTAGGAATAAGAGAGGTGATCTCAATTTCAAGTTGCAGGGCTCTCATATGATTCACCTTACCAATTAAATCCTCTAATTTCTCTCACACGTTTAAAGGAGAGTCACATTTTTCCAAATGAAAGTAACGAATGTTACTTATATCAAACCCATACACTGATCAGATTTGAACAGGTACCCAAATTTCTTATATTCTCTTGTGAACACTAGTAGTTCTAAAGAGGTTAAAGCCCATAATCCTTTCTTCTTAATTAATTTTTCCATTCTTGGTTTTCATGTGTGGTAATTATGTGTTGATAATGGCTCAACATTATCTAATTTAGAAGTAGATAAAAACACCATCCTAAAAAAATCACCAAAATAAATGCAAGAACCAAGCAATGCAACAAGATCCCTAAACAATGAAACAAGAGACCCTTCGTATTTTGGAACTTTATAATGAGTGCATGTGATGATATGCAAATTTATAATTATAATGTGATTCTATAAATATATATTGCAAATGGAAATATCATGAAAAAAAATAACTTCAGCACTCAATTTCGAGTTACTGATCAAAATGTACACACTTTACAAGTTTATGCTCTACTATTTATTTTATCTACTACTCAAACAAAATAAAGTGCTCTTATCTTCACCACTCAAATGAAATGAAAAGAGGATGGAGTTAAGCACCTACTAGTAGGAATCACAATATTTTAGCCCTCATACCACCATACCATATGACCAAGGGATAAATATTTTAATGGCTGTATGCACCACTTACTATTCTAGGGTGAGCCGCTGGTTTTTGAGAAAGTCACATCCAATTTCTTCATCTAGTAAAAAATGAAATTTTTAGAATGTGTCGAAAATGACCTTCATCGTCTAAAATATAAAACCATGTACAACAGCCTGTGAACCATTCCAAAAAAGGAAATAAACTTCTTGTTGGTGCTCAAAGTAGTCTTGCACCAATTTACCTTTAAAAATCTATCAATTTGCGGAATCTATCGCTTTCTTTTTCCCCGTGTTGTGCCTGGTTAATATTTGTTGCCATTTTAATTTGTTCCTGGATCATAGGTCACTTACGGGTCCATGGTTTTCTCCTTGTTTCTTTTTCCCTCTGGAAAAGGTCTGCAATTTGGTTTCCCATTCTCTGTTTATCAAAAAACTTGGGTTCCCCCATGTTTTCTATTCTCCACGGTTGGGATTTGTCTTCCTTGTAATATCTTCCCTAAATACTTGAAGAGAAATGAATGGATTTACCTCTGAGAAACACATTTGACCCTTGTAACATTTCCAAATTCTCTGTCCTTGGAGAAATTTTCATTTTTGGGCTTGAATGATTGTTTCTTTGTATTTTACGATTTGATGGGTGTTTCTTCTGGTCAAATTGACATCCTTACATCGACAGGGGACGTGGCACCTTTTGGTTGGATGCGGATGGGTTGGGTACTTTAAAATTTCTATGAATCACCTCACCTTAAATTGTGTCCAAGTGGAGGAACAACACTCATTTGAAGGTCTACTTTTGGTTTGGCCTTGGAGTAGCGTTGGGAGGACATGCGGAGGTTTTCGCTACTTCACTTGGACTTAGAAATTTTTTTATGTAGTTGGTATAGTTTGGCGGAACAAGACACGTGGCAAGCTCACACTCATTCGGGGTCTCCTCTTTGGGAACCATTTTGAAAATTTTTCCATGGGGAATGTCGAGGAACCCTGCATGTTTGGGGATTGGCCCTTGAGTTGTATTTTAAAGAAGCATCAGGATGACACGTGGAGGCCTCCACTTAATTTTCATTTTTCTTAGAATTTTCAATGGCCAAAGGAGACTACCTCGAAGCATGACACATGGTGCCTTTCACTGAGCTTCAAGCATTCAGAAAAAATTTTCTGAAACAAAACACGTGGTGAGCCTGTGCTCATTCAAGGTATCAATTTTTTGGGACCGTCTCAAGGTGCGCCATGGTGACACGTGGTGGTTTGAAAATTCAAAGGGGTGGGGAGGTGGACCATCAGGGCCAATTTGGTTTTTTTTCCTCGTAAGGATTAAAATCTCAAAATGTCCCACAAGCTCGATAAAGGAAGAGTCAAATCTTTCTCTGACCAATGATGGAGGTGTGGAATCACAAGGGAAATTTGCAAAAATTTCCTTTTGGGAGAAAAGTAGTAAAACATCAAAATGGCCAACAGACCCGGTAGGAAATAGTCAATATTTTTCTTTGGTTAACCAAGGAAGGGCGAAGCTGTGGGGAAAACTTAGAAAATTTTCCCTTTTCCAAAAAGTTAGTAAAATGGAAAAATTTGGCTATGGTTCCACTGGGGCCTGTTATCCAAAATTCACCCCCTAGGGTAATTTTGATAACATGCTTAAAATTATTTAGTCCCGAGCCAGTAGAGTGATTCAAGGCCCAAAATCATGTTTTTCGAGGTCCCCTCGGCCTTTTTCTAACTCCCCCATCCAAGAAGAAATCCCAACAGGTTGAGAAAATGGAAGAAATGCAAAAAATAAGGTTGCAGGACTGTTTTGAGGCATTTCAGGTCTGAAGGGTACGGGTTGAACTGAGGTTCATCGTACCAAACTTGACGCCGAAAAAATGAAGAAAATCAGCTAAGTCCTAGTCCAGGCGCTCTGCAGGACAGTTGGGACATCGGGACGTGTGGGACGTGAAAAGCTAAATCAGCCGAAAGAGGGAAAAAATTTCCTAAGTCTTGTTTCGCATGGTCTAGGACATCCGGGCCAAAAGTACAAACAGGATGCGGATCGGCCGGTTTGGCGCAAGTCGGTCTATTTCGGGCGGTTCGGGGATATTTGTCCCAGACAGTTTGGGACATACGGGCCAAAAGTATGTGAAGGATGCGAACCAGCCGATTCGGCTGAAACAAGAGACTTTCATCCGAGACAGTTTGGAATAGCTAGGCCAAAAGTATGTGAGGGACACGAAAAGCCGAAAGAGCCGCCAACGAATCAAATCTCGCCACGTGTCTTCACCTCATCGACCCGGCGGGAAAATTTTGAAAATTTTTCCCAAGGCAAAACAAAAGGGAAATGGTCAGGAAGGGCCCGCGTCCAATGAAATCGTGCCATGTGGCACTTGAAGTGGTGGAGCATGGGGGAGAAATGGAAAACTTTCCCAAAGTGAAAAATACTAAATTTTCGAAGGACAAAGTGCGCCCCTCAGGCTCGAGCCAAGAAAATAGTGCCACGTGTCCAAGTGGCAAGAAAAAAAGGAAGGGCCCGAAAGAAATTTTCAAAGGATGAGCCCGCGGATGAATCAGAGCCTGACACGTGTCATCCAAGTGGCAGAGCGTGGAAAAAATACAAATATTTTCCCGTCGATTCGTTTTGGCTTGTTTTTGCCCTAAATCTTAAAATCACCATATATTTCGATCCAGAGCTCGGATTTTCACGTTCTTTATATCAATGGAAATCTAGTGAAATTCTCTACACGATTATAGAGTTAATCTTGCATTTTGGTTCAGTTTGGAGAGATAAAATCAAGAAACATCTCTGGCGCATGGAAATGGCCAGAATTGACATTTCAACAACCAGTTTTAATGTGAAATGGGTCACATTCTTCTCCAGCACGGTCAAAAATGTCAGGGCATGGGTCTGTAAGGATGCCCATGCTATTTTAATGCATCTGCATTCAATGAGGAATGGCTCCCACATTTTTTTCACATTTTCTCTCTCCTTGGCTTGACCCATGCATTGTAAAAAGCCAGATTTGGCTCATTTTCAAAAGGTGTGGTTCATATTTTCAGCTCTGCCCTCCCTTCTTTTCTTCTCCAGGGTTGAAAATGGAGTTTAAACCTCCTCCCCTATTCTGTAATGGCATTTTTTCCTTTTACCATTAAAATGATGTTCTGTGCAAACTTCTGAAGCAACAAAAAATGTGTTTCGTGATGCATCTGTCCATCCTTGCTCGTTCTTTTCTTGTATTACATCTTTCCTCTCTTCATTGAAAGTATTTATGCATGTTTTAATACTCATTACAGGTTTGGAGCTGTGTTCATGGAGTTTTGGGGCATTTTCTGTGTGAAATCTATCCTTGGGCCTGTGATGCATCTGTCCATCCTTCCCATTGCTCACCTTTCCTTGTTCCATGGCAGTTTTGATAGATGTTCAACAATTTTCTTCTCTGGTGTATCACCGTTTTAGTGTAGGCTCTATTTTTCCCTTTTCTCTCTCTCTCTTTGTCTCCTTGGCATGGTTAGATTAGGATTAGATTAGCTTGCCTACACTGGAATAGCTTGTGGCAGGTAGTTTAGGAATAGGAACCAGCCTTCTCTAGAGATTCCTTTCTCATTTTTGCAAGTCTCACACTTGGAGAAAGGATTCCATGTTGTGCAATCACACTGGATGCTAGTATGATCAAACTAGAAATCTGATCAACATCTAGGGGTGCTATGAATCTGCACTAACAGTTCTGGCACTCCCGGTGGGACCTTAGAGGTCTTCCACTTCATCTTTTGCAGGTTGGTGTGTTCCTGTGAAGATTTCAGCCTTTAGAGGCACTTGCAAACACATCTGGTGACTCCATCTGATTAGTAACCCATTTCTGAAGTTTCAGACCTATTTTTCATCCATTCCCATCCATCTTTCTTTCCATCTCTTTCATTCTTTTCCATTCCATGAAGCTGTGCAATCATGACTTCATTTCCATCATGGAATTCACATTTTCAACAACAGCAACAATGTCTCCCACCTCCAACATGTTTTCTAAATCCTCCAAATCAGCATTTTGAACAAATTCAAAATCAGCATGCATACCCATATGAGCAACAATGCCAAAATCAGTTTGGCTATAGAGCTTTCCAAGAGCAAGAGTATGCATATAATGAAGACAATCAGATGCAAGATGCTGGTCTGTTGGAGAAAATCCAAAAGATGGAGGTAAAGATGGTGCAGTCCAGAGCAACAGCTCAAATGAGAGCTTTCAGAATTGGTTGTAGGACTCCTTGTCCATGGGGAGGCCCTTTTCCAAGACACTTCAGCCCTTAGGAGAAGCTGGACTTCATAATGAAGATGTTGTCCCAACTTGCACAATGGACAACAGAAATAGAGGCCTATACACTTGTTGTTGAACAACCTTGTTAATGGGTAAGTTCTACACTATCATCTCATTTTTCTCTTCCCATTACTCAAGCAACATCATCTCATTTGGAATTGCAAATTCTAAACTCCCCATCTGCTGTCCCAAATGTTGATCCCATGTCTCCACCTCTCAGTCTTCCACCACACCTCAATTCTTCTTTCCTTTTTCCTTCCAAACAGTCATCCCCTCCACAAGAGCTAAAAGAAATACACTCTCCCCCAAAGAAACAAGAGGTTTTACCTCCTCTACCACCACAAAAAATTGCCAAATCAATTGAGTTACAACCCATCCCTCCTCTTGCATTCCCAATTCCATGTGGGGAAGAAGAAATTGCAAAAATCGGCCATGAAGGACAGCAAGAAGAGGAGCCCAATAGAAAAGAAATGACAGACAACTTGAGGGTTTGGGCTACAAAATTTGGGATGACAAAGATCCCTTTGATGGTTAAACCTATAGAAGAGGCTAAGGTTGAACAAATGGTGGTTAATACTGATTTTGTGGTAGTAGAAGAAGAGCAAAAAGAAGAAGCAGATCAGCAGTCAGTTTTCTCAGAAAGTAGTGTCCATGTTGGCACTCTATTTGAATGGAATGCTGATTCAATTCAAGTTGCATAATCAGCCATAAAGGAAGAAATCTCAGAAGAATATCTTGCAGTCCCAACTTGTCCTCTAGAGTAGCAGATTGAAGAGTTTGACTTGAAAAACTTCATGCTAGAGGAAGAGTTCTATCAAGAGCAAGATTTTCTTCAAGTAGTAGAGAAAGGAGAAGCTTCTCCAGATCTAAAAGAAGAGGAGCACATTCTAGTTGTGGAGGAGAAAATTGTAGATCCAAGGGCTTTGATCACAAAGCAGGCTACATGAGAACCTTCAGTTCTTCTTTCTACTTCACCTCTCTCAAGTTCTAGTACTGAAGAGGAGTTTGATCTCTCAAACTCAATGTTGGAGGGTGAAAGAAACCATGATGGTCAAGTTACAGATCAAGAAGACACCATGGAGGAAGTGGAGCATTTGCAGCAGGACATCCATGAGGCAGTTTATCTGTCAGATTTGGAGGACTGTTTTGATGGAGAAGAGCCGGTTAAGTTTCCACCATTCTCTCTTTCGTCATCCACATTCCAAACACTTGAGTTTGCTGTCATGAAGGAGAACATTCATTTGCAGCAGCCTACATCTTATAGCAGCTCTTTGGAACCAAGATTGGAAGATTTTAATCTTTCATGTCCTTCATTGGAGGAAGATAAAGGGCACACATATTTCTACCATTGCTTCCACACCATCCATTCAAGAAGGTCTACAAGAAGACTCCATTTTTGGAGTTGAAAATCAGAGCTATGGGCAGATCAAACGGACCATACCTTGCCCAATCAGGTATTTGGATTTATTGGAGCCAAAGGAGAAGTCACAACCAGTCATGCTTGCTTCTGAGCATGAGGGTGAGCTACAAAGTACCAACGATCAGTTGTCATACCTCTTCAATCCAAATGTAGAGCAACTAAAAGAGGTATTGAATTTGCCTTCAGCTGATACCTTGATTATTTGGGTGGAAGACAAGCTTCTTGTTGATTTTCCATTCATCCAATCAGCCATGTTCAATGCCAAATCAGTTGCATGGTTGCCAATTTTGAAGAAAGGAAGCTATTTTTCACAACCAGTTGCAGGGTTTGTTTAGCTTGCCTTTGCTTCCAGTTAGAGTAGAGTAGGTAGGTTTGCTTTTAGCAGAAGAAATGCTTGTGCACACTTTGCATGTTCCATTTGGAGCATGTATGATTTTCAGTTTTGTACATAGTTTTTTTGGTGCTGGTTTTGCTCTTGCACGGTCCATTTCAGTGGGTTTCCAAGTGGCTCAGAGAGGAGGTTTTCAAAGTTCAGATCAGTTTGCAGGCTACAACTCATGACTCCATGCCCAATGGATGCTTCAGGAAACTAGTAACTTCAACCAGCAGGCAGATGACCCCGTTGAGTTGCCAAATTGTTATCCAAAATTCACCCCCTAGGGTAATTTTGATAACATGCTTCAAATTCTTTAGTCCCGAGCAAGTAGAGTGATTCAAGGCCCAAAATCATGTTTTTCGAGGTCCCCTCGGCCTTTTTCTAACTCCCCCACCCAAGAAGAAATCCCAACAGGTTGAGAAAATGGAAGAAATGCAAAAAATAAGGTTGCAGGACTGTTTTGAGGCATTTCGGGTCTGAAGGGTTCGGGTTGAACTGAGGTTCATCGTACCAAACTTGAGGCCGAAAAAATGAAGAAAATCGGCTAAGTCCTAGTCCAAGCAGTTTGCGGGATAGTTGGGACGTCAGGATGCGTGGGACGTGAAAAGCTGAATTGGCCGAAAGAGGGAAAAAATTGCCTAAGTCTTGTTTCGTGCGGTCTGGGACATCCGGGCCAAAAGTACGCGTGGGATGCGGATCGGCTGGTTTGGCGGAAGTCGGTCCATTTTGGGCGGTTCGGGGATATTTGTCCCAGATAGTCTGAGACATCCAGGCCAAAAGTATGTGGAGGACGTGAACCAGCAGATTCGGCTGAAATAGGAGACTTTCTTCTGAGACAATTTGGGACAGCCAGGCCAAAAGTACGCGAGGGACGCGTGGGACGTGAAAAGCCGAAGGAGCCACCAACGAATCAAATCTCGCAACGTGTCTTCACCTCATCGGCCTGGCGGGAAAATTTTGAAAATTTTTCCAAAGGCAAAAAAAAAAGGGAAATGGTCAGGAGGCCCGTGTCTAGAGAAATCATGCCATGTGGCACTCAAAGTGGCGAAGCGCGGGGGAGAAATGGGAAATTTTTCCCAAAGTGAAAAATACTAAATTTTCGAAGGACAAAGTGCACCCCTCAGGCCCAAGCCAATAAAATAGTGCCATGTGTCCAAGCGGCAAGAAAAAAAGGAAGGGCCTGAAAGAAATTTTCAAAGGATGAGCCCGCGGATGAATCAGAGCCCGACACGTGTCATCCAAGTGGCAGAGTGTGGAAAAAATTCAAATATTTTTCCCGCGAATTCATTTTGGCCTGTTTTTTCCCTAAATCTTCAAATCACCATATCTTTCGATCCAGAGCTCAGATTTTCACGTTCTTTATATCAATGGAAATCTGGTGAAATTCTCTACACGATTTCAAGGTCAGTGTTTCATTTTGGTTTAGTTTTGAGAGAGAAAATTAAGAAACATCTCTAGCGCGTGGTAATGGCTAGAACTGACGTTTCAACAACCAATTTTAATGTGAAATGGGTCACATTCTTCTCCAGCACGGCCAAAAATGTCAGGGCATGGGTCTGTAAGGATGCCCATGCTATTTTAATGCATCTACATTCAATGAGGAATGGTTCCCATGTTTTTTCATGTTTTCTCTCTCCTGGGCTTGACCCGTGCATTATAAAAAGCCCGATTTGGCTCATTTTCAAAAGGTGTGGTTCATATTTTCGGCTCTGCCCTCCCTTCTTTTCTTCTCTAGGGTTCAAAATGGTGTTTGAACCTCCTCCCCTATTCTGTAATGGTGTTTTTTCCTTTTACCATTAAAATGATGTTCTGTGCAAACTTCTGAAGCAACAAAAAATGTGTTTCGTGATGCATCTGTCCATCCTTGCTTGTTCTTTGCTTGTATTACATCTTGCCTCTCTTCATTGAAAGTATTTGTGCATTTTTTAATACTCATTACAGGTTTGGAGCTGTGTTTATGGAGTTTTGGGACATTTTCTGTGTGAAATTTATCCTTGGGCCCATGATGCATCTGTCCATCCTTCCCATTGCTCACCTCTCCTTGTTCCATGGCAGTTTTGATAGATGTTCAACATTTTCCTTCTCTATTGTATCACCATTTTAGTGTAGGCTCTATTTTTCCCTTTTCTCTCTCTCTCTCTCTCTGTCTCCTTGGCATGGTTAGATTAGGATTAGATTAGCTTGCCTGCACTGGAATAGCTTGTGGCAGGTAGTTTAGGAATAGGAACCAGCCTTCTCTGGAGATTCCTTTCTCATTTTTGCAAGTCCCACACTTGGAGAAAGGATTCCATGTTGTGCAATCACACTGGATGCTAGTATGATCAAACTAGAAATCTAATCAACATCCAGGGGTGCTGTGAATCTGCACTAACAGGGCCCACCTTAGGATACGTGTTAGGATCATTTCTCGAGGGTGGAGGTGTGGAGAAAAATGGATTTTTTTTCCATTTTTCCAAAAAGTTGTAAAATGTCAAAGGAAGCCCCTAGGTCTATTTTTATGTTTGAATCTTCCACGTGGATGACCCAAATTCAAAGTAAAGATCAATGACATCTGATAGTATAAATCTTATTTTTCCCCCATTTTACTAAAACATGCCTAGAAGTGCGAGTCTTCATGATTTCTTTCTATTTCCTACATGCCAAGCAGGGAGGGGAGTTAAAGTTGATATCTGAGTTTGGTGGGAAGATTTGGAAAACATCTTTCACCATTAAAATGGTCCAACTATTGTGCTCGATTGGATTTTGAATTTTTCTTCTCACATGGATGCAAGGATCCATACTTGATAGATTAGGGGCGAAATTGGATGTAAATTGAAGAAAGAGTGACCTTCTAGAGGAAAGAGTTGAATGCGGGAGATATTTGATGAGATCTTCCCCCTCGAGCACCTGGTGACTTTTTACAGATCTGATTGTGAGAATCACAATCAAGATCATGGCGAGCAATGGTGCATTAAATGTTTTTGTCTTTTGGGGAGAAAGGGCTCTATTGTAAATTTACTAAATGGCAAAAAAAAAATTGTACAAATTCTTGGTGGTTGGAGGTTAGAGGTTGGAGTGTTAGAGGTTGAAGAAAATTCCCAAGAGGAAAATTTGACAAAGCTTGTCTTTTGAGAATCCATCTGAGAAACTAGGTTATCTCTTTTTGTATTAAGTTTTATTGTGTCAAGGTGGTTGCAAGTGTACTGTCGTTGACAATATCTGAGACTATTCTAGAAACTTTCCCCTGCTAATAGACTTAATCAAATTCAAGTTTTTCTGTGTTGTCTTAAGAAAAATGTGTTGGTTTTATTTCTGAATGTATGTGAGTAGTTTTTCTTGTTTCTGTTGCAATCTTGTATCAAATTTGATTCAATCACATAGGCCACAATCCTTGTGACATTTTAGTGGCATCTGCAATTTCATTTCTCAGAAGATATTTTTTTTGGGATTGGAATAAATGATTTAAAATAACTTTTCTTTCATTTATTGATAGATATTGTCTATAATCCTCTAGGTGTACCTTAGGCATGATTTGACTAAGATCTTGATGCTTTGTTGGATTTTCTAACTCGAGCCTTCATGATAGAATCTCAAAGATTATGTGAAAGAGTGATAATATGGGCTTTCATTGAAGCACATATTCTAGTTAAAGAAACATTATAGCTATTCTGTGACATTCTGTTGGTTTAACCTTCCATTTTGTAAGTTTCCTCAAGGATCTGGTGAATCAAGTTTAGCTTGCCCCACCTCCCACAAAAAATTCATTCAAAAACAACCAATCCTACATATACTACGCTTGTTTTTCTTGTGTTCACACAAATGCATAATCTCTATTACGAAAACATGTAAAAACAATCAGGGTCTCAAATGTCTTTATTAACCTTTGCCTTGTTGTGAAAATATCTCAATGATCTGGAAGTGACAACTCGTGAGAATCAGATCTGGTGTGTTGATCATATTTTCCCAAGGTCTTCTTTATAAAATTACAAAAGAAGGGTTTATCATTGTTCTTCAATAAAAAAAGGTTACAAAATAGGTTCTCTTACCTTGGTTGAAAGGCATAACCTAAAACACTTAGGATCATATCACATCCTTTTAAGGTGCTACCCACTCCTTTCAAAACCTGAGTGCTAACAAGTCAGATAGATTGCTTCCCTAGCTACAAAGTGACATACATGATTATCTATCTACCTCTGAGTGTCCTGTCAAATCCATGATGCTGCTCAACCTTTGAAGGGAATTTAATTTGGGTACCAACACTTCCTACTTGACATAGTCTGTTGCACGTCTTTAGAAAATGATGCATCACAGAAGAAAAAATACGTAGAGTGGATCTCGAACAACCCAACGCAACCTAGAAAATGGTTTTCTGGGTTTCCTTCCTAGCTAGTATGAATCCTGAGGTGAACCAGTGTGTTTCTCTACAACAACAAAAATACAAAAAAAATGACTTCCTCTAGAAATGGTCGATTTTACAGTCAATCTTGGCGTTTTTCCACCTTTTGGATTCAATAGAAACCTCTGTTTTATATTTAAAAATGTACACATAAAAAAATATGGACAAATACCGAATATATGAATATACAAAAAAAAATGTTTGTAAAACAAAACTTACAAACAAATTTCAAAACCAATAGCCTACTCTGATACCATAGAAGGAACGATGACCATATCATACCAAGCCAAGAACAAAAATGCTAATGAGACATCACGATCAATACAAGGAAATCAATTCGTTAGATTAACTTTACATAAACCTTTGTAAAAAAATGAGTAGAAATATCATATATTATTATGGAACTCAATGAAATACAATGATAATGGGTCTTGCTTATATAGCAAAGGAAACACAATCTAAGAGCCAATCAAGGTCGTAGATCAACCCCATAAATCAAGGAAATAATTAGTCAATAAAGAACTAGTCAAGACCATATATTTAGGAGATAACTAGACATCAAGGATCTAGTCAATACCATAGATCAAGGAAATAACTATACTTAGCAACTAAATAATATCCCCCTAATATATAAATAATATAAAATAAATATCCACACACATAAGTGTGTGAGGATAAATACAATAAATGTAACTAAAGTACCTAGGTGAACATGAGATAAGGTAAATACATACTCTAATTAAATATGTTCATTAAGAGATATGATCCTAGAGATACTCAGCCATGGGATGACAATAGACATGAATTTGATAAGAATAATGTATGCTATAATTGTAATAAACAAGGACATCTTGGTAGTACTTACTTTTTCAATCCACCTAGACATATTGGTGGTTTAAAGAGGAATAATAAAAGAGTAATCTTCTATTTTTACAAAGTTTTTCGTGTTGCTAAGAATTTCCATTAAGGTGTATGATGTCAAAAAAAGAGTTTTCAAGTTCCTAGTATAGAAGGAAGGGGTCTTCTAAGGCCTAGAATACATGAAAAATGTCCAAATACGAAATGGGAAACAAAACAAGATCTTCATACTTCAATAAAAGATGGTAATGGTGGAAGGAAAGGTGTGATACAAAGCTCAGATCAGAAATGAGAAGGAGTTGTTCATGTACCTAAGGGGGATTGGGACCTTTTCAAGCCCTTCTTTTAGGTCTTTTTCGTGATCATATACCTTCACTATGCTTAGTGAAGGTGAAATAGTGCTAATGAAGCATTCAACTGAGGGGTATTTATCTAGGTAGTTGTGTGTGAATCCTCCGTGATCAGAACATATGTATTTTAATGTCCTTAATTATGTTCTCATGATGAAAATTGATACTCATTGTGTCTGAAAATTCAAATCCTTAGTATTGTGGTAATTGGATGTTCTTGTTTGTGTTATTATGGTCTGTGTTTTTATTTTCATGGTGTTTCATTTATATGACATGGTTTTTCATGTTCATGAGTCTCATTGTCATGATACATAATGTAGGTAGTTGGTTTAGAAAATAAGAAGTATGTTCTTATTATCTTTGAGTCTAAGGTTAGCAATATTAAAAGGAATTATGGTCTGTGAAGAAAAAAAATAACTATACTAAGTCCTCTGAAATATCATGAAGGCATCATGAGTTGTAAATAATAGTTTCAAATTTGACCTTGTGTCCATTATTGAAATGAAGCTATGGATGTGGCTTAGTAGAAATTTGAAGACTCTAAATGATCCTAAAAAGTTCATTCTCCTTAGGAAGTGTGTTTTTTTTCACTATAATATGTCAAATCATGATTATTGGTGTGTAAAGTCTTTAAGTCATGTGGTAAGAGTCTCTAAAGGATGTAATTCATTCTCAAAAATTTGTTGAAGATGATCTTGTTTCATCAAATATATGTCTCATTCAGTCAATCTGAAGGTAGTGACATGTACAGTGTTCATGAAAAATTAAACAAGACTAACTCAAGATGAATTCATGTGTGTCATTGGCACTCTTTGTCCTTCATTTATTGAAAAGGTTCTCAAAGCTTCATGAGTATTAAATAGAATGTGAATGACCATTTTCAAGGTAATAAGTGTAATATTGTACTTTTTTGCCACGTTTCCACTATGAATGGGTACTCACTATGAACTCAAAGTGGTATGAATGGAATCTAATTTTTCAGAGTCTAAATGATGTAATTTAGGGATATAATTTTGTACATATCATCATGACAAGGAGAGTTAAAGGATTCAAGTTTCTTTAAGTCTTAATAATGTGTACATTCATGGGATTTTCTGATAGTTGGTGAGTTGACAGTTTAGGTGTCAAAAGACCTAATTCTAAGATGAATATACTGCAATCTCGAGAAACAAATTCAAGGACATGGTTCAAGACTTCTCAAGGATATAATATGGGAAAAAGGGTATTTGAAAAAAGTGATGTTTTATCAATTAAGTATCTACACCCAAAGCTATGTATGTTTCTTAGTGTTTTAAGGGCTACTTGACTGTGAATGAACTTATTGAAAGTTTAATAAAGAATATGAAGATGACACACAAAATCTGTAAGGAATGGATGATATTGTGAATTAATGTAAGGGAATCAATGATCCTTTGTATGCCTAAAGTATAAATTCTATGATGATTGAATCATGCCTATGTCATACTGTTGAGGTCTTGTGAACTATTTCATGCCAATTGAATATATCTTGAGCTTCATGTTGGATCATGAATTTATGTCTCAAATATCACATTGCCTATGTCATGATATCACTATTATGGATCAAGTAATGTCAGTGTACTATAATTCTTAAAGGTACCAATAAATTTAATATGGACCTCATATGTCCTCACATCTGGGTTAAGATATTTTCTCTAAGTACGGTCATATCTCCAAATTCTGTGATTCCAGGTGTCTAGACTATGAAGATGTGTATTGGATACATGAATCAGTATGTTAAAGTGAGAAAAGACCACACTAAGGTGTCTTAATTTGATTTACGGTCTTTATCATGAATGAATGACCATGTATTAAGAAAATTATTCAACTTACAAGTATGATGAATGGGCTATGAGGAATATTTGTATCAAGAAGCTACGGAGGTGTCACAAGGCATGTTCTTCATGTTGAATTTAGAAATTTACAAAATTAATTTGTGTGCTATGGATAAGGCGTACAAAGTGGGTCTGAGTTATTTAAGTAAGCATGTAATATGAAAGGAAAAACTTTGAATGTGTCAAGTTATCTTGAAGTGGATTAAGATCTTCTATGAAAGTGGAAAAGTACAAAATGAGCTTGTACAGGCACAAAGAGGTAGAGCATTTGACTTGTATATGAAAATAAGGTCTGAGAAATTATGTTAAAACCAAGGGGATAAATCCATCTCATGATAAATATAGATCATCATCTCTATTAAAAATTATTATCTCATTCTTTGTAAGGTGGTTTTGAAATATTTGAGTGGTGACTGAATTTGTAGGCTGAGTGTATGCTTATAATAATGAAAATTTGAAATAATATGATTAAAGTGGTTTTAAATGTATTAGTGAGGCATCTACAAGGGTGTGTTAAATATCATGAATGTTGATTTATGTTTTACAAGATAAGATAATTGATGGTTTACTCTGTATACTCTCTCCGAGTCCAAAGAGTGTGATTGTGTTTGTGTGAACTAACTCAGGGTTGTATGTAACTTGTTAAGTTCTCCGATATTCTTAATTACTGGGAATATATATAATAAACCTTATTTTGTGTTCTAAGATAAATGAGGATGGTTCTAAAGATTTATTTTATTCATAAGTGGAAGTCACAGTGGAAGGTTATCATAAAATTGCATGAAAAGGTTGTACCATAGTCAATGTTGAGATTTTATAGGAATGAAAGGTCATTTGCAACATGTTTATAATTTTCTCCAATAACAACAGATTTGATCAATGCTTGAAGTAAGGAATCATGAGTCCCCGTGTTTTAAGGAGGATTTTCCTAGTCCCAGTAAGTCTTATTTGACTTTTTTATTAGTCCATACACAAGATGGAATGCTTCATGTGAAGGATAGGGTATGAGTATATTCTTATGCATAATAGTGTGTTGACCCTACTATTAAAGTGGTAAAGTGATACTAGTACAATTATTATGTCTTTGGAAATGAAAAGGCATCAAGGTTTACAATCTTCTCGACCCTTGATAAGGTTTTTTGACATATTGTCTCAAAATCAATGTATACAGTGATCTCCAATGTTGTTAAGGTGGATGAAGTTCATATGCTCTTATTGAAGTCAGGGGGGGCTAAATGGGTGATTCTACTATATTATATGAGTGATGTCAAGACATGAAAGGTATGAAGTAGCTGGGTAAGCCAAGATTTTTTTTTTGGGTTCATAAAAGCATTATTTCACCTAGTTTGGATTGTCAAGAACAGGGAAAATTGTTTAGGACTCAGAAAAATTGTCTCATATGATCTCTATCCATGATGCCAAGGTAAGTGTCTCAAATTTATGCTTTTTATATAGATATAATGGTATAAAGTATAGGGGAGTGATGGTTTATTGGGTCATGTGTTGTATGAATTTTTGGAGATAATCAAAATTGGTCCTAAATGTAGTGAGACGACTATTTAATGATCCTAGTCTTAAGTATGGTATGAAGAGAAATAAAGTACATTGTAAAGATAATATCTTTCCTAGAAAACATGGTCTATTCTCAAGAAATGAAGTAATATGGATTTATATGATAATATATTACATTGTTGGCATGATCATGAAGAATATGGTACATGTACAGAACTGGTATAATGCTTACTAAAAAGCTAAAACATGGTTGAGGAGAAAAATTATCATTTATGCATTCCTAGAAGTTGAAATATAATGTCTTGGCTATAAATACGGTAAGATAATTCTTTCTTTATGATTTACTGACATGATCAGATGTTATAGATGCCTGAACCAAGGGGGATCATGGTGATTAGATGCTGGAAAAAGATGGAAAAATCATACTTTGAGGAAATTTTCAATGTTTTGAGCTAGGTTGATACCTTAGGTTGAATTTTTTACCCCAAAAAATATGTTATGAAGCCAAGGAAGGTGAATAATATGATATCATAGGAATTCCTTTTTCATTAATGTAAAAATGGGTAGAATTTTAGGTGGTTTTCAATCAATGAAAAAAGGGCGAGATAATTTACAGGTGATCTTATAGGTGTTATCATTAATGAAAAATTATGTGATGGATTAGGGTAAGATGATTTTATGTATGATGTTTCATTGATGGTTCAGATTTCTACATGATCATACAAGAGATAAAGTGAGGATTTCTTTCTCTTGTCATCCTATTCAGGTGCCTAGGTGATGTTGCATGATGGTTGAGGATCTTGCTTGCTTGAGAAGTATGTTGGCATAATTTATATCAAGCTAAGAAAGTTCTTGGGCACTAACATTAGGTTCATGACGCAAATAAATGTGATAGGCTATGTTTAAGGTGCTCATTTGGAGCAGTTGGGAGTGATAGGGTGTATGGGGATGTGATTTGGTGATATATGAGCTCATGAATGCATTTTTTTAGGTTTATCATGGTATAACAGGTATGTTTGGGTAATTTTACATGATTTAATGATGAGTTATAGAATTCTTTCAATTGAATCTTACTTCTACAGTCTATGTTTCTTGAGAGTTTGAGTTATGGTTATAGAATTATAACAATTGGATATCTTAGTTTGACATTTCATGGTAATTTTAGAAAAAATTCAAGTTTCTAGGATTTGAATATTTCAAGATATGTCATTTTTGGTGAAAAAGGGTAAAGAACTAATGCATTTCAAGCTTGAATTTGGTCTCCTGATGCTCACGCTGAATTGTGTAGTTTGAATGGGTCCTTTTGGATTTAGTGGACGTTTCTATGTTGAGTCTAGAAGGTTTCAAATACATAATTAGGTCATTTAATATTTATGTTTTTATGAACAAATCTTAAGAAGGTAACCAACTAATTATGGGTTTGAAACCCTAGCTTTAAAGTGGTATGCAAGAAGATCTTTTGAAGTACCAATTTTTTTTTAGTGCATAGGTGATTATTATAATAATGTAAAGGACTCATTCTAATTTCTACAAATGTATGTTATTGGTCATTTTGATGATTGGCCCCTAGTCAACAAATCGGTTAGTTTTCGAAAGAAAAGTGTTTGGGACATGGTTGTAAAAAGGACGTACATGCAATTATATTGTGGAATGTATGTGAGTTTATCTATATGTCAAAAGAGATTTCAGGATATGTTCATGTAGGTACATGATCCAAATCAGTTCCATTCAAGTTGACTTGTTAATCGGCACTTTTGAGGCCATAGAATGCAATATCAGTAAAGTGAGCACAACTAGAGCTACATGTAGATTTTGTAGATGAATCAAGTTGTGTTGGAAATATGATTTAAATATATATTTCCAATAATATAAATTATGTCTCATGATTATCATATTTTATGTGGTTTTGCAGATCAATATTTTGACAAGAACCTTTTTTTCTAGTCGCAGGACAGGAGATGATATACTTGAAATTTTGAGATGTTTGTAGTATGAGATGGATTAGGTGATGTTTTCTATCACCTGTAATGTGAATAGGAATTAATTTTTCATCCAATGAATCAATTTATTTGTCTTTAGTGTTCCTATAAATGTTTTTATCAGTTGATCATCAAAACAACTTTTTGGGAAGGTTTATTTGATGAAGAAAAAAGTGATTGTGGTTTGAAAAGGACAATGTTTCATGGATTCTAACCTTATTAGAAGTGTGATACGGGTTTTGGAATTTCCATTTAGTGGTCACATGACATTTTTTGTTTGATTTGTATTGATTTTGTGTCATAATGAGGTTTTCAGGGTCTTGAAGTGCGTAGGAAACATCAGTTTTGAGAGGAACAAAGAGTAATGGGCCTAGTAAATGAAATAATTATATTGGTTGAGATACATTGTGACCATTTACAAATGGTAAATTTTTTTATAAGCGTGTTAAAATACTTATGATTCTGAATAAGTATGGTTTTATGTTAGGGAATTTAATCTTTGTGCCCATGGGATTTTGAGCCCTTTTTGGAACATGAAATTATGTTTTATCCAGGATGACCTACTTAGGTAACTTTTGACTGTTATATTTCAAAATTGGGATGTTTTTATGATGCATGGGTATGAAAATGGTGGGAAAATGTTTTAGTTTAAATTTTAAATGAAGAGGATATTATTAAAACATTGTTTTGGGTACTTTTGCAAGCTAGTAGTGTGTGTGCAAGAAGTGAGACCTAGGTGAAGTTTTTTGAAGGTTTGTGAGAATGAATTGACATTATACCAGGTGGTGACATGTAAAAGAAGACTATAAAGCATGTGTGGATGTGTTTTAGGATTGAATAGTGAAGAAAGCTATTGTATGTGAGAGATTGGATTGGAGACGTTAGGTTTGAGTGAGGGTTTGAAAAAGTGTGAGATGAATACTTAGTCTCCATGAATTTTTGCAAAAAAAATGAGAGATCAAAACAATATCAAGTTGTTTAGTGGGTGTTTGATTATTTTTGGGGCATATAACATCCTTGTGGAGTTGGTGCTTCACAAAATTACAGTTTTATTGCCCCTTGTAGGATTGTAGCTCTACTAAACTAGGGGTTAGTACTCCTTGTGGTGTTGGTGCCTCACTAAATATTGAAACATATGAATATAAGATTTTTTTTCAGTGGGTTTTTATCCCTTTGAGGGTTTCCCACTTATATCTTGTGTTGATTATCTTGTTGATGGTTCTTGCACATGTGATTATTTGTTATATACACACGTTAATGGATGGTTGAATGCTTCTGAGTTTTGAATAATAAAATATGAAATATGAATTGAAATTATTGTATGGACTAATTCACCCTCCTCTCAGTCCATTGTGCTTCTAACATTTAGTATCAGATCAGGTCCTTTTGGAGAATCTTAACATCTTGAAGGAGATATTTTGAAGCACAAATGGGTGCTAAGAAGAAGAATTCTCAAAAAGGGAAGAAATCGAAAGATTCATGTTGTTCTACTTCAAATATTCATGTTTTTCTACTTCCTAAAGTGTATTCTCCCTTAGGAATTATATCTTGTTAATTTGGAGAAGGATTTATTGATTTAAATTAAGATTATGACGAGTTACCTTGGGAAGTAGTAAAAAGGGAACATTCTCATGCTAGAGATGAGAACCAAAAGCTCACACAACAGATTAATGAAATTATGAGAATCCATGAAAACCATATTTAGATTCTAGAAGGAAATTTGTAGGATGAGAGTAAAGAAAATTATGAGATCACAAAACTCAAGAGGAATAGTTAAAGAATGTTGTAACTAGCCTTGAATCAAAGGAATATGCTCATGAGTATAGTGATGCTATTCATATTTTTGAGTCACAAATGGTGGAGTTTTCTAAAACTATAAATTTTAAAGAGGAAGAATGTACTTAGCTAAAATCATGGGTTGTTCTCGTTAGTTATAGACTCAAATCTAAGGTTGATGAGTGAATAAAGTATAAAATAGGCATGAAGTATTTACATTTAATGTTTGATCTAGTTTCAAGAAAAATTAAAAGGTTTGAGAAAATTTCAAATGACCTAGATAATATTGTTAGCCAATAAATATCAATAGGTCATAGGGATGGCATGGGATTAAATGATGATGTCAAAGAAAATGAATTGAAGAAAGAGGAAATGGTTTCAAGAAAGGAAGATCATGAACCAGGTACCAAGGAATAAAATAAGGTGACATACACCAAGGAGAGTAAGATGGCCAAGCCTATTAGGCAACCTAATGCATCAAGGTATAAAAAACCATTCAATGGTTTTTGTTTCTCATGTTATGGTTTTGGTCATAGAGCTAAAGATCGGAAGAAAAGGTATCCTAGGAATGGTGTAGGGATTTTCCATGGTAAATGTCATTCATGTTGTGAGTATGCTCATAGAGCCAAGGATTGTGATGGAATAATATATGAGTTTTTGATCCAATAAAAAGTAAGTGGATTTTCATTAAGATATATAATCCTAGAGATACTCATTCATTGGAAGACAATATAAGTGAGTTTGCTAAAAATATTATATTCTAAAATTAAAATAGAAAAGGATATGTTGTTAGGAATTTCTTTTTTCATCCATCTAGAAATATTGATGGTTACAAGAAATAAAATACGAAACTATGCTACAACTGTATGAAATTTGACCATGTTGCAAGGAATTTCCATCAAGGTATCTCAAGTAAAATCATGAGATTTTAAGGTCCTAGTGTGAAAGGAGAGTGTATTCTAAGGTATAGAACAAATGAAAATTGTTTAAGAAGTAATTGGGAACAAAAAGGGAAATTTTATACTTCAATAACAAATGGTAATGGTAGAAGGAAATTTATGATATATTGCTCAGATAAGAAAAGAAAAGGAGTTGTTAAAGTACATAAGGGGGATTGCTACCTCTTCAATACCATTTTTTAGGTGTTCTTGGTGATCATATACCTTCACTATGTTTATTGAAGGTGTATTACTGATAATGAAGAATTCAACTGAGGGGGAATTGTCTAGCTAGGTTTGTGTAACTCCTCCATGATCACAAAGCATGTCTTTTTAGTGTCCTTAAGTATATTCTCATGATTAAAATAGATAGTCATTGTGTATGAAAATTCAAACTCTTAGTATTGTGGTCATTCGATGTTCTTGTCTTAGTTATTATAGTTTGTGTTTGTATTGTTGCTGTCACTTACCTAGAAAACATGTTTAATTTTTGAAATTTTTGTTAAGTGACCCCTTTGAATGTTTTGTTTGTGTTTTTCAGGTCTTGAGGATGGAAAAAAATATTAGCACTTATCCATTGTTGTGTATTTCTTGTTTTTTAGGATCAAGTCCTTTACTTTGCAGAAATCGCGGGTGCCCAAGGAATAAGTGGAACTTGTTCCCTTTGGCCCTGTGTTCTCCACATTCCATAATTTTCTGCATTTTTTTGGGTCAATGTATTGCGGGTTTTTCTTTTTTTTAAGGGAAATGTTCCATCCGCATTTCTGTTCCCTACACTTTGTTTTTCTCGCACTCATTTTCCTTCTACTAGCCTTGCAAGAATCATTTTTATTGTGGGAATCTCAGGTATTTTTGGTACTTCTAACCTTGTTTCATTCAAACTTTTCTTCTCTGCATCCTTACATTCTCTACACTTTCCTTTCATTTGTAAATTGCTTTTCGTAAAATTTTTGTAAGTGTTGTTTTGATTTGCAGAGACGAGGAATTTCAGTGACCCCACGAACCTTATGTTCTTAAGGGACTTGGGTTTTCAATACACTCAATATTTCCACACTTCCCTTTGTTCCTTTGTATTGCAAAGTTTTTGAGTAATTTAGGAACTAATGGACCATGTTCCTTTCAGCCTCATGTTCTCTGCAAGCTCGCTTCACCTAGACAATAAATCCTCCCTTCACATTGCAGAGGGTTTAGAGATGTATGAATCTAACATCCCTTGTTCCCACTAACCCTTTGTTCCCCAAATATCCAACATATCTGTAGTTCAAAAGAAAAAGGATAAAATTGTTACAAAAGTTATCTCGTTTTCACCATCACACTTAGGAATCCTAATTAATGCATTTAACCAAGTCTATTTTAAGTGAAAAAGTAAAAGAAAGGGTAAAGGACCTCATTTTGACCATTGTTTTAAATTGATAACTGTGCATTTGCTGCTCCCATGCCTTTCAGCTAGTTTTTAGCCATAACTTGATTAGTTTCCACTCAAACTAAAAAATTGATGCTTTCTTGTGATCCTAAGAGAAACGTCAGTATTGTTGTGGCTAAGGTAAGTCAATTGTAATCCTTATATGGGTATTGTGGTTTTGAATTGATCCTTTATGCCCTACCATATGGTATTCCTAAAATCCATCATTGAATTCCTATCCTCCTTAAGGCATTTGATCCCTTGAGACATTTATACTTAATATTGGGAACACTGATTTTCGATACATTGATCTTAATGAGATTTGGGCTCATATTTGTACAATAACTCCCACCCCCATGGCCCAATGCATTAAATATAGTGTTATTTCTCATGTAGGGGGTTTTACCCTCTCATTAAAATGGGAAAACATTGTCCTAGCATGTCATTTTTTCTTTGACCCAGATACAAAGGAAATTACTGATCCCCAGGGTCAATTAACTTCCAAATTTGATGTATGTGGCATAAATGTTGCTTTTAAAATTTCCATTGTTGAAGATGCCAAAATTTTTACTAAAGTATTATATCAAGGTATTTTTGAACAAGAGAAGGAGAGGTATAAAACAATGATACCAAGTTCATGGATTAAAACTCAGAAAATAAGAGATTCAAAGTTTCTTAAGATCATGTATAGGTCAGTTTTAAAGGAGGAGTTGTCTGACATTATCAATTTTTTGTCCAGATTGGCGAGTCTTCCTACATCTAATGAATTTCAGTACTAGACATGTGAGTACATAAATATCATCTGTGAAGGATGGAAAATACTTAATTTAGGGGAGATAATTTTTAAAAACCTTTGTGAATAACTGGTTAATGTGCAACAACAAAAATATTTCTACAAGACCACTTATATCATGTACAAAATTGCAACATACAATGTTTGGTTAGGTATTTCTCCAGTGGATGATAAAAGGAATCAAACAACATATGAAATTTACACTCAAATGACCTTTGAAAATAATAAGATATACTTCAAAATATTTAATGATTCCGTAACAATGTATATTTTCATAATCTTAGATGGAAATACACCTGAAAGGGTGTGTAATGAGGCTAAAAAACTAATCTAAACATATGGTAGTTTATTTATTCAATTAATAAGATTCTCATTTATCAAATTATTTGGATCTGAAACTTTATCTGATAGACTCCCCATGTACTGTAATGATAAGTTTGTCTTAGTGGATGTATATATCAAATTGCACATGATGCATAGGACCTGTAGAGACAAGAAGATTATAGGTATTCAATTCCGAATTACTTTGGAAAATTATAGTTGTAGGACACCATTAGATGACCAAAATGTAGAAAGAACAATTTTTGCATTCAATTTTAATTTTTTTCACAAAATGTCATGTTATGATATTAAAGGTTTCATTTATAATCACCTAAGAATGAGCTATAACCATTTTCCTTTTGCAGAAGATTATTAGGAGAACTTTTTAGATGAGTATGAAGTGAGAATAATGTAATTTGGACAACTTTCTCTGCAATATATTAGTGATATCAATATTTTCAAAGTGCCATAAGACTTTCTAGATGATAATGAAGACCTATATTCTCTCAAATTTATTGAAACCATCAACTTATTTCAAAAATAGAAGGATGATCTTGGGGAAATCATAAATCCAATCTTGGTAAGAAGAAAAGTTTGGTTTTATAGGAAAATGAGAGCATACAAGGAAGGTATAGTTCAACCCTCTTCATAAGGAGCCTCAACATCACTGAAAGAGATTGTTGTTTCAGTGCTAGAAGCACAATCCCAATACACTCCTTCTCTTTTTCCTTTGGAATATGTAACCAAAGTGTACTCTAAGAATGATAAAACTGAGAAGATTGAGAAAATAGAGGAGATAGTTGAAAACTAAGGAAAACACTCTCTCTCCCCAAGCAATAGAGAAATTCCATAGAGATGAATAGATAATTGATGTTTTAGAGGAAGAGGGAAAAGAGAGAGAGGAACTTGAGGAAAGTAACTATGTAAGTAGGAGCACTGAAAAGGAAGAAGATGAATAAAATAAATTTGAAGTTGCAGAGCCAAGTTTAGGGGGATTGAGAATTCCTAAGATAAAAATGCCAATAAAGGAAGTGTATTCTTCAAGAACTGGGACACCCCACTCTTGAGGTATCTTCTGTTAAAAATAATGGTTCTTGTAATACACTAATGTTGTGTCTGACTCCCTCCTCCACCTTTAAATGAATATTTCACATGGGTCCCAGCCCATGATTAATAATAACAAGAGGGAATACATCCTTGTAGATCATTTTCCTAGGATTCGATGTTGTAGCTGCTATCCTTGGCACCAACTCCTACTCATCATACCAAGAAGGCCAAAACTTCCTCTATGTTTTTTATCTCATTTAAAAAGGATAACAATATTTATAGATAAGAAAAACCAAGAGTGGAGAAAGATGAGAAGGATTTGACCATTGCAGACCTAGAGTTAATAAGATTCCCATTGGGTGAATCTACTCCTGAAGGATAAGTTCAAAACTTGAAAGATACAATCTCTAAGATGATAGAAAGGGTGGAACAAACGTAAATTATTTCAAGAGAAGATTGAAATAACTAGTAAAAAATCTTTCTAGTTTCATCATATCTCTTAATGCAAGTGATAAATTTTTTGAACATGCTTCTCTTACTTCAATTCCTCCTCCCACTATCTTTTCTGATGAAGAGGTTGAAGCTATCAAAGATAACCATAAGCATGCTACTTATGGAAAATATATTGAAGAAATGGTGAAAGCAACGTTGTTATTTGGTCTTAATTTCATAGAGGAAGCATATAAGGTATATGACAATATATCCTTGGCACAAAGTTATTTTGAGAACATTCTTGATGATTATAAAAGTAATATTTCTAGAAAATGGGTATTTGGAGTAGAATGGAAGATTAATAACCTTGAGGAATAAATCAATGAGCTTAAAAGCGTGACACGAAAGGGAGAGGATTTCAAATCGAAAATTCTAATAGACTTGCAAGCTCTCAGGTGTTACATGTTCAAAGATAACTCAACAGAAAGACATTCTATGGATGAAGTCAAGACAAAATTAAAAAAATTTATCAAAGAATATCTCTTCAAGGTTGAGACTGTGACCAAAGATAAGATGAAGGAAATCACTAAACTACACAATGTTGACATAGAAACTACTAATATTTTTCTACAGAATAGATGCATTGGAAAAGAGATTGAATTGGAACTGGGTAGCTTCGTGAATGCTATTGCAAATACTACAATAACCAAGGGCATGGAAATTGTTTGAGATTTAGTCAAGTTTAGAAATAAAATACCTAGAGTAAATACGTCAGGTGTGCCTTCCAAAAGTGCTCCTACTTCAATTTCCTAGGCCTTTCTTTTTGGTGAATGTATTTCAAAGTTAGCATCACTATTTTGAAAAATATGAAATTATAAATAAAGATGACTATATGCATTTCATTTGATTAAGTGGAAAGACTTAAATAAAATATTATGGAACTAGATAAAACTAGTTACAACCACCGCTATGCCTATATAAGGCTTTTATCTCATTCTAAAGGAGTGGTTGGATTTTTGTATTTGGAATGTAAGGATACAAAATTTATGATCAATAAAAAAAGAAGAAGCTACCTCTCTTAGATCTGTTATTTTTTTTTTGATCATTTCATTTATATATGTGAATCTAATATATTCAAATTTCAAAAACTGTGTGTTCAATCCATATTTCTTTAGTGAGAAAATTTTTGTATCTTTTGTATCTATGTTTGATTGATTTTCTGGTATACTAATTCATGTTTTCTTAAAGATTTATTCATGCATAAGCAAGGTCTCATTGTGCAATCTATACACCTAAATGTGTTTCCTTCTTCATTCCTTTTATTTTATAGTAGTGAGTAATATTTTATGACTAAGGAAAACACTTGTGTTCTTGTGAGGTAAAAGGTTTAACTTTGTGTCGCCTCTTACCACTCTTTCTGATAAAAATAGTTTTCCTTCGTCTAAAATTATCACACCTTTTCTCATCTTCTTTACTAAAAATAATTGAATATGGAAATATTATTTACACCCAAATCCTCATCTCATTATTTTTAGATTATATATTTGTAAATAAGTATATTTTCCATTTGTTTGGTGATTAAGGGAACATATCCCATAAGAGGAGGGATTGTTGTCCCCTAAAGTTTTTATCATATTGTGAGAATTTTATTCCAAACAGCAATTTCTAGTGCCCAACATGGGGCACATAATTTTCTACTCACTACATAAATCTTCAAGTAAACCACTAGTCATAACACACTGGTGGAGAGTAGATATCCATGAGGAAGAAGACCCCAGGGACATGATGATCTTGATTTTTCAGTTACTAGAACAACAAAAAATTTAGTTAACTCCAAAAGGAAGAGGTAGAGGTAAAAATACTACAAGTACTCCTAAAAAAGATAGAGATGGTTTATCTATTTAAGTAGACATCGACACCCAACCACAAGTGAAAACTATCACTAAAGTTTTTGTTTTAGAAGGAGTTACAGTCTCATTACAATTTTTTTTTCCTAGAATGGTTGTTGTACCTTTACCTTGGCGCTAATGGGATGGGACTTTAGCTCTCCCACAACCATTGCATGATTTACCAAAGGGAAATATAATTTTCCCCCTAAATTTAAAGGTCATGGAAAGGTGCATCAAGATGAGTATATTTAAAATTTTGTTTCTACTTATGGAGTGCTTGGAGTTGAGCATGAGGATGTCTTTGTTAGGATATTTGTTCAGATGTTACAGGAGAGTGTTACAGACTAGTTCTATCATCTCCGAGTTGGTGTTATTACTAGGACATATACTATGAAAGTTGAATTAGAGAATCAGTTCAATCCTATTGAAGATGTACATGCTCCTCCATCATAACTCTCCTAAATAAATAAGGAACCATATGAGCCTATGTGTGAGTTCTTTAGGAGGTTCAAAAAATTGGTAAATAAAATTCTAGTAGCTACTCGCCTTGTTGACCAAATTCACAAGTGTTTCTTCTTGAATGCCTTGTTTTCGTAAGTAAGCTATGTAATAAGGAGAGCAAATATTTCTGATCTAGATGTTGATAAATGATTGGCCATAAGTATAGTATATGACTTGATAATGTTAATAAAATTAAGAAATTATATGCCCAAATCTAAAGCCTATACTTTTGGAACAACTAATTCCAAACAATTGGTTCAAAAGCAGGCTAATGATTTGATTGCCATTAAAAATAAGCTAGCTCAAAATGTACCTTACAAGGAAATTCCGAGAAGGAATTTTCATCCTTGAAATCTTATTCCTCCCACCCAGCCTAAACTAACAATAGAAGCTCCTCCTATTAGAAGTCTAGGATCACAAAGATGAAGCAGATGTAGAAGATATAGAATAACCTGAAGAGTTCAAAGAAGATGTACATGAATCCCATATCATATTGTGTACCAATGAAGGAATTGATGATGAAGATGATGATTATGATGAAATAGTTGTAGAAATGAATAATGAGTCCTATGCTATCATGGCAAGAGAATAGTTGAATAAGAAGGAGGAGGTAATGTAACCTTCGAATAAAGATAAATCTAAATAAATTTCAGTCACCATCCCAATGGTTACAAGAAAAGGAACTCCCATTCGTACCGTTGCTCTGAAGAAAGTAAGTACTCATTTATATATTTTTTCCTCTACTTCCTCTTCTTTTCCTAAAGAAAATACTTCTTCCACCCGCATGTCAAAAGCACCCTCAGCTTCAAAATCCGAAAAATACAAGAATTCTAACATGTAAACCAAAAAATACCCATCCACCTTAGAGTATTTTGACATCATTGATCATATGAAAAAGACCAAGATACAAGTTTCTAAGGCTGAATTTTACCAAATCCATCCTCAATCCTTTGACCTAGTGGTCAAGTTTGTCTATTCTAAGCCTAGTAAGTCACCCATAAATTCTAAAGGCATTTTTCCTACTCCCATCTCCCCTTCCTCACAAAATTTAATGGCCTCTGTACCTTGCATGTCTATGAAAAATGAGCCCATTTATGTT
This sequence comes from Taxus chinensis, assembly GCA_019776745.2. Taxonomy (NCBI): domain Eukaryota; kingdom Viridiplantae; phylum Streptophyta; class Pinopsida; order Cupressales; family Taxaceae; genus Taxus; species Taxus chinensis. Next base: position 810,669,813 of record CM034149.1, read on the forward strand.
ACACTCCTCATAGCTGGCTATAAACTCAGTAATTGTGTTATTGACTTAGGGACATCAGTTAATGTAATGCCTGCCAATGTTTCCCATTCCCTTTGCCAAATTTGGACCTAAACATTTGGCTCATGCTATTAAATGGAGACTAAGGAGGTTTCTCTCATTGGGAGAATTAAATATGCTCAAGTGAATTTTTCTTATTTTCTAGATAAAAGAGTTAACACCACAATTGTTATCACAAATATTCAACCATCTTATGGTATGATTTTAAGTAGGCATTTTTGTAAAGAATTTGGTGGAGATATTTAGAAGGAATGGTCTCATGCTCTAATTCCACTCAATGGGTAGATCAAGAAGTTGTTACCGTAGAGACAAGTTACATATATCGTCCAAAAGATAGATGATCCTAAGGCCCAAATCCTTTACGGAGACATTGGTAATAACAAATATATTGTCATTCAAGGTGGTTATGGATGATATCAATGGTGTTTGAATTATTTAATTTGATGGAAGCCCTTCCATGACTAGTTCCGGAGCACGAGTTGTTTTGATTTTTCCTAAAGGTAAGCTCCACCCATTTTATTATGAGATCCGATTTGATAACACAAATAATACCACTAAGTATGAGGCCCTTCTTCTTGGCCTAGTGGTAACAATAGAAATAGAAATCAAGAATCTCTTTTCTTGATGTTATGTTGAACTTATTGTCAAGAAAGTCAAAGGATATTTCCAAGTAAATAATCAAATTTTGAAGTACTATAGGAATCTAGTATGGAATTCTATCAAGTTATTGGACGAGGTTTCTATCAAATTTATTCCAATAGAAAATAACACTAGATAAAAAACCATAGAAGTTTTGGGTTCCTTTCTTATTCCTCACCCATATTTTTACCAAGAAAAAATCACAATTAAGATGATATATAGACCCATTGTCCTGGAAAATGAAAATAATTGGCAGGTTTTAATGATGACTAACACCTAATTATATTTCCAATGGAGTGAATTTGGTTATCATGAGTAATTTTTAAAGTTTGTGTCCGAAGAAGCAGTTGAAGAAAAATTTGATAAAGATGGCTGCATAAAGCTAAAAGGAAATAAGATACTTAAGGGTATGTTGAGTTTATATGAAATTTGTAAGAATAACAACATGTATATCAAATGGAAGGTATCACAAGATTTAAATCAATAAGGTGAACATGAAAAGATCAACATAGCGAGAAAAGAGGAGCCCAAATTTTTTCATTTTGACAAATTTTGTTATGAAAAAGAAAGGAAGAAAATGATTGAATTATTTAAGGAAAATAAAGATGTCCTAGCTTACTTTTATGATGATTTGAACATCTTTAAACCAAGGGATATGCATCACTATGTTCCCTTGAAGTTGAGAATCAAAACATTTCACCAAAAACAAAGACAATATAATCCAAAGAATGTATGCACGATATATTAGGAAATTCAAAAAAAAATTCATGCTAGAGTAATCTTTCCCATTCATCACTCAACTTGGGTAAATAATATTGTTCCTGTGAGAAAGAAAAGTTGTAAAATATGGATCTATGTAGAATTCGGAAATTTAAACCATGCTTCTCTTAAAGATAATTACCCCTCCCTATGATGGACCAAATTAAGCATGTTTTCACTGGTTAAGAAATATTGTTCATAATGGATGGATTTTCGAGCTACAATCAAATTAAGGTAGATTTTTAAGACCAAAAAAAGATGACATTCAAAAATCCTTGGGGAACATTTACCTATAGAAGAATGTCATTTAGTGTCATCAATACAGGTGCCACTTTCTATTGGGAAATTGATTTGGATTTTGGTGATTTAAAAGGAAAATTTATATTAATCTCTCTTAACGATTTGACTATTTTCTCCAAGAAAAGTGAAGATCACATTCAACACTTGAAATATGTACTTTAGAAGTGTAGGGATCATGGAATTTCTTTGAATCAAAAGAAATCCATTCTTGGTGTCACAAAGGTTAAGTTTCTTGGGCATATCATTTCTACGGATGGAATCAAGATTGATCAAGAATGGGTTCAAGAAATTCAGAAGATTCCTCTTCAGACAAAGAAGAAATATGTACATTCCTTATTTGGAAAAATAAACTTCGTAAAAAAATTTATCCCTGATTTTTTTGAACTCACCAAGATTATAAACCAAATGATGAAAGAGAATTTTTTTTTTGTTGCATTATTGAGGGAAAGAACACCTTTGAAAACATCAAAAAATCTATTGCAAATAATCGTATTCTCATAAAGATTATTCACTATAATGTTATGCTCCTGAGCACACCTTGGCAACAATCCTAGTGAATAATAATTCTGGAGGATGTGAAATACCCATAGCCTTCATGAGCTACGTCTTGAAAGCTCATGAATGGAAATAAACCAAAATGAAAAAACATGATTTTATCATAGTAAACGTATTGAAGAACTTCCAATTTTACATCCTGAATTCTCATTTGACTATTTTTGAGCTAGTTACAATAGTAAAATAGATCCTCACACAACAGGAGTTCATATCAAAATGAGGCAACTAGGTAGCAAAATTCGAGAAGTATAACCTTCATATCAAGCCAAATAAGATTGTTTGAGGTAAAGGCCTTTGTTAATTCCTTGTTAGTGGTCAAAAAAGTGAGTTATCTAGAGAAGAAGCTACTAGTATTCCAACTGTTCTATTTCCTAGTTCAAACGATGAGTGGTATGCTTATATTTATCATTTCCTTACTTATGGAGAATTCTCGGCACATTTAAGTTCCAAAGAAAGAAGTTTTATTAAGATGAAATATATATAGTATGTTCTCTGGGATAACTCATTGTTTAATAGAGGGTATCTTGATTCTCGTCTTGTTCTCATACCATTTTTCCCTAATTTCTTAAAAATCCATGGGCTATGTCATTTATCCTATTTTTTCCCAACCATGGAAGCTCGAGAATGATCAATTTATATTTATATGCCTTTGAAAATAGAAATCCATGGTCAAAATATGCTCAAAACCATGATTCACTAGGTTTTGTTTCAAAAATTTTAATCCTTAGCAAAAAATCAGGTTCTAGGCATGAATGGTGATTTTTTCTATTTTTGACAATCTGGCAGGTGTCTTTTTCCTGTCAAAATTATACATCAACATTCAGCGGTCATGTGGCTTCCTCTTGTTGGTCATGGGATGACAATGAAGTGCTTTAGATTATCACTTTTGGCTTTTTGGCATAAACAAAAATTTGGTCACGTAGCTCTGCTCAGTTCTGATTGGTTCTTTTGGTACTTATGTGGCTTCTCCTAATTGAATGCGGTGCGAAAGGTTTGTTTTTTAAACTTGTTCTTATTTTCTACTTTGGTAGAAATTTTAAACCCACCCCGCAGCCCCACCAGGATTTAATTAAGTAAAATTTAAGTGGTAGGGTTAAAATCTTACTTTGACCTCGTAGGAGGACACGTGGAAAAGTTAAAGGTGGAGATATGGGGGCCTTCGGAAGAAAGTTGGATGTTTTTACATTTTGGGAAAATGGAGTAAAATTCTAAAATGGAAACATGCCTCCACAAAATTATTTTGAAGCCTTAAGGTTTTTTGAAGTTGCGCTATAATGACACATGGAGGTCTTCGCTGGGTCTTCTTTCCTTATAATTTTCACCAACTTCTTAAAGGGCCCGAGACACATGGCGAGCCCGCTCTCATTAAAGGGCCCGAGAATTTTTGGGACCATGTCAAGATGTGCCATTGTGACATGTGGAAGTTTGAAAATTCAAAGCGGTGAGGAAGTGGACCATCGGATGTAACTTGGATTTTTTACCTCTTTTCATCAAAAGGATTAAAATCTCAAAATGGCCCACAAGCTTGATAAGAAGGAGGTCAAGGTTGGCTTTGAAAATATCAAGAGGTGGGGAGGTGGGACATCAGGGGCAACTTGGATTTTTTGCCTCTTAGTATTCAAAAGATTGAAATCATCAAAATGACCTGCGGACCCGATGGAGAAATCTCAAAAATTGCTTGAGTCAATGGTAGAGGTGTGAACTATTGGAGGAAAATTAGAAAAATTTACTTTTGTTGAAAAAAGAGTTAAAAGTCAAAAAAGAAGTGTGGTTCCATTGGCAACCACAATGGGACATGTGTCAGGTCCTTATTTCAATGGCGGAGCTATGGGGAAAATTGTGAAATTTTTCTCTACTTCAAAAAGAGGTGAAATATCATAATTTGGCCACAGTTCCTTTAGGACCCACCTTGGGACATGTGTCAGGCTCAATTTTCAAGGATAGAGATGCAGAGAAAAATGTGAAAATTTTACATTTTTCTAAAAGTTGTAAAAGGTAAAAGGGAATGCATAGGACCATTTTAAAATGGATTTCCCACATTAATGGTTCAAATTCAAAATAAAAATCAACGGTAGTTGTGAACCTGTATCTGATTTTTCCACCATTTTCTCTCCAGAGATTTTGGAGATGCGAATCTTAATGATTTCTTGATATTTCTTGCATGTCGAATAGGGAAGGGGAGTTAATTTGATATCTAAGTTTGGTAAGGAAGATCTGGGGACATATTTTTCCATTAATATGAGATCTAATCTCTAGGCTTGATCTAATCTTCCATATTTTCTTCCCAAGCACGTAAAGAACAAGATTTGATAGATTAGGGATGGAAGCGGTTGGTAAGTAGAGGGAAAAGTGATCTACCAAAGGAAGGATTTGAATGCAGGAGATATTCGAAGAGATCTACCCCTTGAGCACCTAACAAATTTTTACAGATCTGATTCTAGGAAATGCAATCAGAATTATGGCAAGAACTAAGGCATTCAATGTTTATATTATTTGGGTGGAAAAGGCTCTATTGTAAAATGTTATAAATAGGCATGATTTTTCTGTAAAAAGGGTTGGAGGTTGGAATGTTGGAGTGTTAGATATTGGGAATAATTTTTCTAAGAGAGAAACTTGATAAAAACCCATCCTTTTGAGAAATCCTCTGAAGAAACCTATTTATCTCCTTTGTGTTAAATTTGATCTTGTCAAGGTGGTTACGAGTGTATAGCCATTTGCAATCTCTGAGATTGTTTAAGAAACTTTCCCCTGCTGATAGATTTAATCAAACTTGAGTTAACCTGTGTTATTTTTGGGAAAAATTTGTGTTTCCTTCAATCCTGAATGTTTGCAAGTAGTTTTATTATTCCCAGTGTAGTCTTTCATTGAAAAATTTGTGAATCACACGAGATATTATTGTTGTGATACTTTGGTGGCATTTGCAATTTCATTTATTAGAAGAGATTTTATTTGATAATGAAATAAACAAATTTAAAATCACTCTAACTCTTGGTATGACTATAAGATTATTTGTTATCCTTTGAGAGTATCTTAGGCATGATGAAACAGAGGTTGATAATGTTTAGTTAAGTTTTCCAATTTGAGCATTCATTTTGGATCCTTGAAGTTTGTGTAAAAATTTTGATCTGGTCCTCCATTGAAGCACATATTCTGGCTAAAGGAACATCCTAGCTATCCCAAAGAATTTTGTTGTTTCAAAGCTCTCCATTTATATATAAATTCTCAAGGGTCTGGTATAATCAACTTTATCCTGCTTCGCCTCCAACCAAAAATTAATTTAAAAACAACCAATCATACCCATACTACCCCTATTTGTCATGTGTGTATACAAATGCATAATATTTACTACCAAAACATGTAGAAACAAATAGGTTTTCATTTTCTTTAGTGTCCTTAATATTACTTATAAAATATCTCCATTATCTAGAGTGACAACTCGTGAGAGTTAGGTTTTGTTGCATTGTTCATATTTTCTTCAAGGTCTTCTTAATAAATTTATAAGGAAGGATATATCCATCTCCTCCACAAATAACAGGATAAAAAAAGGGTCCTCTCACCCTGGTTGAAAGGCATAACCATAAATTAGTGAGGATAGGTCAAATCTTCTTGAGGGTGCTACCCATTTCTCCACATCTGAGTGAAAAAGAGCAAGTTGCATTTCATCCCCGGCTACAAAATGACACACTACATGCTCTTCTTGTCTGTAAGCTTCCTGCCAAACCTATGATACTACTCGTCTTCTGAGGGAGATTCAATTTGGATACCAACATGGTGTTATCTCTAAAAAGTGCACCCTTTACAGAGATAGTTGCATGTTTTCTAGGATTGCAAAATTTATGTCTCTCTTTCGTATATACAATGGAAACATATTGATGTATTAAGGCTGGTTCCTTATTGATGTATCCTAAACTAATTTTTTGGGGTTTAAGGATAAAAGATGACTCTGAAATGAAATTAAAACTAAGGTGATACAACAAACTTATATGACGTCTTTGACTAAGTACATCCATAATTTATATGGGAATGGATTCTTGATGCACAAGCCAATTTTTTTTGTACAATATTAAAAGAATAAACTTGGAGGTATTGAGGGAAAATATCACAACAATAATACTAAGCTAAAAATACACATTAATATTATCCATAAATTACTGAATTTGAAATAGGGTAAGATGATTAATCAAGGAATTCACATTCACAAGATAAATGGGAACATACACAAGACTACAAATAATTGGAAAGGTAGAAAATACTTCACATTTAAAGGGAAAAACTAGTAGAAACTATTTCAGCACTCATGTATCTAAAAGTCCTCTCCTTGTGCTTTGCTAAGGAGCACAATATATAGCAATATTAATTCACTCACCCTTCCTAAAAATAGACTAAGGTTTTACTTGCCCATGCATTCTAGTTTTATCCTTTTTTATTAAAGAAAACTAATACAAAGAGGCATGAATAGCCTTCGATTACATCACAGTCAAATTGCAGTTAACTATCCTATTTTAAGAAAATACATGGGTGAATAACACAAAAAATAAACCTTCCTTGATGAGCAAGTCTCCTTCTAGGTGCATGTAAATTTGTCTTCTTCTTGTTGATGTGACATATGAAATTCTGATCCACTTGTCCCCTTCAATGCACATGCAAACGTTGATCTCTGTGTGTCAGTAAAGATAATCCATTATTTACAATATTTTGCAAAAATAACTCATCTAAGTATCCTTCTTGATAAGGACCGCCATTAAGCTCGATATCTGATGTTGAAATTCCCTTTCTCCTCTAGTATGGTAACATGATCCCTTTTTCCACCTTGTGCTCACATGGATAATTACATTCTGAGTCATTTTTTAAACCATCCACTAGTGGGGACCATCTTTGTAGATGACTACTTAAGGGTATGAGGTATCTTTTGTAAATGTTAAGGTAAATATCCTTTGGTTATATTTCACCACTTACCTATAATTAGGATATACTTATAATACTTGACAATGTTTTAGGTTCCATTGTATATGTTGGGTCTTGGCCCCTTTTGGGATCACCATTGTATTGTAATTGTTGTTGGCCACCTTTGATTATTTTGGACATAATCCATAATCATAGTTTGATGATTTAGACCCCTTTGCATATTTTCCCACACATATATCATAGACCTTACAAATGTCAAAGCAATGATTTAAAAATAATTGGGGCTGGCCCCTTTCACAATGGTATGACCCTTCAATTGATTTTCGGTGGAATTTTGAACCTGACCCTGGTTAGGGTTTTGTGATGCTTTCCATGTTAGTACTTGTTCTAACTATGGTTATATGGTGGTTTCTAATGTAAACCATTTATTTTGGTACTTACTTTGTTTCTACCATTGATGCTCTATTATGCTATTAGGGTTTCGACCCTGTAATTAAGATGGTACTGACATCATAACCTTGGTGGTTTACATTGATTTTGAATTGATCCAAGATCTTTGACTTCGGTATTGTACTTTATGTCCATCATTGATCACTACCTCTTAGTTGCATCAAAATTTTTCTAGATTTTTGATCATTGATTCTATGTCCTCGATGATCTCGCACCGTCGATGCCACTAGGTATGGTTGCCGATAGATGAACTGTGTTTAACACTTGGCATCATTGGTATCTATAATTCTAAACCATTGATTTTTAAATCTGGTTGAGTTAGATATGCAGGAGGTTGGGTTGGGTGAGTTAATTCAACTTGAACCCTATTCATTGTTTACTTTTTCGGTTTTTAAATTCGCGGGCAAAGCCTTGGAAAATTTGTTTTAGGCCACCATTTTTAGATGTGTTTGAGCTTATTTTCCTCTAAGAAGGTCATTCTTCTGAACTCTTCAATTTCAAATAATTGTAACTCTCCACCATTTTATTTCTTTTCATCTCGAATATGAGATTATGGCTACTTTTAGCATTACTGAGCTCAAAACTTTGTTATTTTTGTGGCCGTTTTGACTTCGATGGAGTTTTATGCTTGAAATCTGCTATTCGTGCTTGGAAAATTTGGATGCCATTATTGATCTTGAGATTTTAGTTCTGATTCATTTTCTCAAATGGGTATGGATTTCTCTATTTTGAGCTTTCAGTTATTCTACAGATGGGGTTTTATGAACTCGCTATGCATTCTAAGCTTGATATTTAGCTCGATAATGAGCATACATGGATAAGGCCATTATTGTGGATGAAATTTTGTCTCTCCCTACACAAGGACATCAAAATGAAATCTATGTGGTTTCTTTCAAAGATCTACTGTTTTGCAAATATGGGTGAGTAATTGCGAATGTTTGAGCCTATTGTTTATTTATGCTTCTTTTCATGAAATATGTCTTGAGCCCGCAACAATTTGAATCCTCATGGTTTTTTTGTCTATAGGAGGTGTTTATTTCCCATATAATCCTTTGTATGTGTTTTGGGTATTTGTAGCTATATGTCTATCCATTATGGGTATTCCATATTTTTCTTTTCTTTTCTTGAAACGACAGATAGATATGAGTCCTTATGATCTCCATCTCGGTTACTCTGTAAATATGTATTAACACTTCCAGATATGCTCTGTATTTTGATTCAATGCTTTGTTTTAACAATCCAAAAACTATAATATCATTAGAGGATTTTGACTTGGGTATTCTTATCTCACTTCGATATCCTTGGATCTAAAATTTTCCTTGATGGTTTATCTATATATCTTTTTGCAGTCCTAAGTTTTTGTTCACTTGAATATGGATGCCATGTAGTTGAGATCATTTGAGCTAGAATTCTCTTTCTCATAGTTTTTTTCGTGATTAAATAATAATGTGGAAAATATTTTTGGTTCTGTTTTATCTCTATAATTATTCTTCTTTGGCCACCATGACAAAGGTATATAGAGCTTCTAGTTCATTTATTTATTCTCTGCATAATATTTAGTTAATGGTCCGCTTGGTAGCTTAGCACCTGTGTCGTTTGATATTGAATATGCTTTTCCTTGCTTTAGATATGAAAATTTCCTCACAAGGATTTTTCTGGAAAAAAAGTTTTCTCTCAGACTGATACTTATCCAAGTCGGTACCCAACATGACCATCATTGTAGAAAGATAACATTGTAATTCCTTTATTTCATGACGTTTTGACTATGCTGGTAGATTATGATATGTAGAATTTTTCCTTGCTGAGCTCTGATTTTCTTGGTTCAATAAGATTCATGTCAATTGTATCTTAGTTTGAATGTAAAGCTATATTTTCCGTTGACTTGGTGTTTACCCTTTAAATGTTTGAATGTGAGCCATTGATGATATTTTGGGCTTTCTTGACTTTTTTTACTGTACCGTTCAAATTCATGTGACTGTATAATGTAAGTCTCCAGAGGTTATGTTCATGTAAACACTGAAGTATCATTATGAATTCTTCACAAATTCCTGTGAAAGTGAAATTGTGTTTTCATATTTATGATGGAGATCTGTATTTGAACCTTTGTATTCAGCTTTGATTTTTTTGTAATATTCTTTAGGAAATATGAATCACCTTTCACTTCATTATTATAAAAAAATCCCTTTCTCCTAAATATATGTAAACCTATGCAAGAATGGCACTTCTGACACTCTTGTAGAATTGTCTTCGTATAATAACCATCATTATCAGTTTCATGCATGATGCATTACTATCTTACTATAGGGTTTAGTGGCTTCTTGCAAGTTTGTTTCACTCTAAAATTGGGCATGATTTGTTGTTGTTTTCCCTTTGCTACTCTTAATAGAGATTGAATATACATACCAATGTCAAAGATGGATTATAACTCCATTTTTACTGATACATCTGCTATAGGACACGACCTTCTTTTGATTAATAACCCTCCTTTCCATCTGAAAGCTATAATATTTTAATTCTTTGACTATATTTTTGGGACTTCAAAGCATCTGTTTCTTAATTTGTATTTTATGTAACATTTCATTATCCCCCTTTCTAGATAAATGCATGTTATAAAATTGTACTGTTAGGTAGTGCTCCCTTCGATCGTTGGTCCTGAAAATGTGTCATAACAGTTATAGTCTTCTTAAAACATTCAACACTTTGCAATACTTTGTGTGCTTTGTGCACAATCATGACTGTGCATAGATTTTTCCTTAGGATTTAAACTTGTAATGATGCACTTGTATTTTTTAGTAATAACTTAGCATCTTGATTTATTTATGTACTTGTCATACATTCCATTTCTGAGTTGATGTCGGATCACTACTTGAGCATTACTGAATCTTCCTTGATGAAATTTTGGCACAAAATACCTCGAAATGCAAACTTGTTAATTTCTTTTCTCAGTTGTATTTGATTAGGTTGTAATACTTCTTTTCTTCGATCTTGTAACTGTATCCTTCATCTATTGAATTATGGCTTGTTGATGAAAATTGAAATTTCATGACTTTTATCTTTGACCATCTAATGAATTATCTGTTTTCTGTGTTATTATTTGATTTATATAAACATTTTTAAAACATGTACTAGTTTGAAATAACACGATGGAAAGATGTAAAATGTCCATTTTACATGGCTAAGCCATTTCAAAATTTTCTTAGATCTCTTTCTCATTTTGTTTCAGCTGTAATCTTATCTTTCAGTTAACTTCAACCTTTTAAATTTTGATTCTTCTACTTCATGTCTGAGTTGTATTTTGAAACATGTACCTTTTATTTGCAAGTATTTATTCTAATATGTACTGTGTATTCTTCTATTTCTAGAATAGCTCCTAAAGTTTGAGTTGCATTCTTCCTTCTTACCAGTACGTACTTATGACTTATCTACTTCATGTACCATAGGATAGAAGTTATTGAACTCTGCAATCTTCTTCTATAGTGAGGGCTGTAAAACATGATTTGTTTCTTCTTGACTGCAACATGTACCTACACACTTAAGAAAATAGTTAGAAACTGTTTAGGATTTTTGGCCTCTCTTATGTCCATGGTTTTTCTTTTCTTCTCTCCTTATTTCTGAGTGAGTGAATCATGTTGTTGTTTTATCTTCATGTAATTTGTATCTGCTATTGTTAAGAGATCCATATGCATGAAATAGGATAGTATAGGAATATGTATTAACCCTGAGCTCATAAATGACAATAGTTTTCTTTTCTTTTTTTGAGGTACAATGATTTCATCAATGTATATGAAAGGGGAACAAAGATGGAGATGGAGATGTCTCAACTAAAGAATAAACCCCCAAGGCAATGATGGTTTCATTCGTACTCCTCTATTTTCTCTTTCATGCATATGTACCTCTTTCTTGAGTAGCTGTACTTTACTTATCAGTTACATCCCACAACTTGTGTGGGAACATTTGAAATTCCCTATGAATAAAACATTGAATACTAAAATTGATTTGTGTATTTCTTTCTACATTTCAGTTTTCTGTATGGATTATATGATGAATTAAACAACCCAATAATATAATTGAATGTTTTTATCATGAAGGGAAAATCATTAAAGAATAGTTGTAACATCCATTAATGAACTCTGATTGCTAAAATATGAAATTATGATTGTTGTTCGAAGACTGAACACTTAATCTATTCTGAAATTTGATGTCTTCATCAAGGCAACACATCTATCCTTCGGGGCTTTGTGTTCTTTTACTAAAGATAGTCATTAAATTACAAACTATGTGATCTATTACGTTTTGTAATAGCACACATAGCTATATATTTCATGTAATCATTAATTAGTTCAATAGAAACAATATTGACTAAAAGAATCTCCCCTATCTTGGGTCTATTTCACTAATGCTATCCATCATAAAAAAAAAATTGAGTTGCCCATTTTTGCTCAAGTGTAAAAATTGTCAACCTTTCTATTGGTCTTGTAGGGAACGCTGCTTGTTAGCTTGTAAACTAGTGCCTTGCTCTTGTCCATTGTGCATAGATTCTAAAGAATTTAACTAAAATCTACCTTGATGAAGTTCCAACCCTTCCAAAATGAACTAAAACTGGGAAAGGGATCTGGTAAACAAGATCATGTACAAGAATGCACTTATTGAATTGAAAAACATTACAATGTGAAGGAACTACACTTATTGAAGGGAAATCCTACTCTAAACAGGAACTATAGGATTTTCAATAACAATGATTGAGAAACATACCATTCACAGGAATGAGAAGTTCGTATAAATTTAGCCTCAAAATCTTAAAAAAATTGTGTTCTTTGCAAGATGAAATCATGTAAGGACCACTCCAAATTGTATCAAACTTTGTGTGTCTTCCTAGCTTTGTATGATCAACATCCCACCTTAACACAATGTCTCCTTCATTGAAGATTCTGAATTTGGATTTTTTATCGAAATTCTACTTCATATGTTTCTGATTCTTTTCCATGTTTACATGAGCTTGATCTCTTAGCTCTTGTAATTCCATTAATTTTGCATAAAAAAACTATAATGGTTCATTCTCAAGCAGCTCCATTTGATGTAGAAACTCTAATGTGGGTAACTCAACTGAAATAGGAATTCTTGCTTCTCTTCTGTAAACAAGCTTGTATTGTGAATTGCCAACTAATCTTTTAGGATTCACTCTATCCTCCTAAAGTGTTGAGTTCAATATTAGATGTCAAGCTCTCTGGTTATCTTTGAGTGTTCTTGTGATGATTCTTAAAAGATTCTTGTTAGTAATTTTAGCTAACCCATTACCTTGTGGGTAATAATTAGATGGAGAACTTAAATAAATTCTATGGTTGATAGCCCAATATGTTACATTTGCACTAAGAAATGACAAAGCATTATCTAAAATGATAGTTGTTGGAACACCAAATCTATAAACTATACCTTCATAAAAGGATAGTACCGAAGTTCCTTTAACATCTTTCAAGGCTATTTCTTCAGTCCAACATGTAAAGTAATATGTAGCAATAAAAATACACTTGTGTCCTTGTAATGAAGGTAGGTTTATCATGAAAATAAAATCAAGACCCCATTGCATAAAAGGATGATCAAATGAAATAGGCTGCAACGGAAGCGAAGCTAAATGTTCTTTTCCAACAAATAAAGAACATTTCTTACACTTTCTAATCCATTCAAAACAGTCCTTGAATATATTGGGCCACTAGTAACCAGCTTTCATAATTTTTAAGGTTGTGGTACATGCTGAAAAAATGACCTCCTATGGATCCTTCATGAAATTCCAATACTAATTACTGAATTTTATCATATTCAACACATCGTAGAAAGATTCCATTTATATCTTTTTTGAACAACATGTTGGTGTTCGTATTGATCTCACACCATTTCCCCTGATTTTCCTCTAATCTACATGTTATGAAACTTTTTGGCTCTAGATGTGGGTGTTTTGAAGCTTTTACCTCCATTTAAATACCTCGAATTGTTTACAGAATCCATTGTCATGCCCCTTTTGAAGGAGTCTCCGAGTTTACCCTATTTTTTCCCTAATTTCTTCAAAATCCGTGGGATCTGCCATTTTTCCTATTTTTCCCCGACCATGGAAGCTCGATAATGATTAATTTATATTTTTATGCCTTTGAAAATCCAAATCCATGGTCGAAAGATGCTCAGAACCATCATTCACTTCATTTTGTTTCAAAAATCTTCATCCTTAGTGAAAAATTAGGTTTTGGGCATGGATGGTGAATTTCTGTGTTTTTTACGGTTTAGTGAGCATCTTCTTCCTATAAAAATTATTCCTCAGTATTCGGAGGTCATGTGGATTCTTTTGGTTGGTTAGGGGGCAATGGGAAAATGCTTTAACTTATATGACTTTTTACTTTTTTGGGAAAAATGCATATTTGGTCCTATAGCTCCACTCAATTCTGATTGGTTCTTTTGGTACTTATATGGCTTCTCCTAATTGGATGGGGTGCGACGGGTTTGTTTTTTCAACTTGTTCTTTTTGGCTACTTTGGAAGAAATTTTGAACCCGCCCTGTGGCCTTCTCAAGCTTTGATAAAAGTAAAATTTAAGCGGCAGGGAAAAAGTCTTACTTTCATCCCGCAGGAGGACACATGGCAAAGTTAAAGGTAGTGATGTAGGTCTTTAGAGGCAAGTTGGATGGTTTTCCCTTTTGTTAAAATGGAGTAAAATTTTAAAATGGAAGTGCACCCCTGCCAAATCATTTTGAAGCCTTAAGGTTTTTAAAGTTGTGCCATAATGACATGTGGAGGTCTCCTACAGGTCTTCTTTCCTTAAAGTTTTCAGCAACTTCTTAAAGGGCCCAAGACATGTGGCGAGCTTGCACTCATTCAAGGTCTAAAATTTTGGGGACCATTTCAAGATATGCCATTATGACACGTGGCAGTCTGAAAATTCAAAGGGGTGGGGAAGCGAACCATCGGAGGAAACGTGGATTTTTTGCCTCTTGTCATCAAAAGGATTAAAATCTCAAAATGGCCCGCAAGCCTGACAATAAGGAAGTCAATGTTGGATTTGAAAATTATACGAGGATGGAAGGCGGGCCATCTAGGGAAACTTGGATTTTTTTCCCCTTAATATTCAAAAGACTGAAATCATCAAAATGACCCATGGGTATAATGGAGAAAGGTCAAAGCTTGCTTCAGTCAATGATGGAGGTGCCGACCTTCGGAGGAAAATTGGAAAATTTTCCTTTTGTGGAAAAAGGAGTTAAAAGTTAAAAAGGAAGCATGGTTCCACTGGGATCCACAATGGAAAACTTGGAAAATTATCCTTTTTCCAAAAACAAGGTGAAATATCAGAAGTTGGCTACTGTTCCTTTGGGACCCACCTTAGGACACATGTCAGGCTCATCTTTCAAGGGCAGAGATGTTGAGTAAAATGTGAAAAAATTACATTTTTTCAAAAGTTGTTAAAGAAAAAAGGGAACCCGCAGGTCCGTTTTAAAATGCATTTGTATCTAATTTTTCTGGCATTTTCACTCCAAAGCTCCTAGATATGCGAGTCTTCATGATTTCTCGATATTTCTTGCACGCCAAATAGGGAAGGGGAGTTAATTTTATATCTATGTTTGGTGAGGAAGATCTATGGACATATTTTTCTATTAAGATGAGATTTGACCTCTGGGCTCGATCCGATCTTCCATTTTTTCTTCCCGAGCACGCAAAGAACTAGATTTGAAAGATTAGGTACAGAAGTGGTTGGAAAGTAAAGGGAAAAGTGATCTACAAGAAAAAGGAGTTAAATGTGGGAGATATTCTAAGAGATCCACCCCTTGAGTACCTAACAACTTTTTATAGATCTGATTCTAGGAATCACGATTGGAATCATGGCAAGAACTGGTGAATTAAATGTTTCAATTTTTTGGGGGGGGGAAAGGATCTGTTGTAAAATGTTATAAATAGGCATTATTTTTCCATAAAAAGGGTTAGAGGTCAGAATTTTGGAGTGTTAGAGATCAGGACTGATTTTTCTAACAGAGAAACTTGATAGAACCCATCTTTCTGAGAAATCAGCCAAAGAACCCTGTTTATCTCCTTTGTGCTAAATTTGATCATGTCAAGGTGGTTGTGAGTGTACATCCATTGAAAAGCTCTGAGATTGTTGTTATGTATATCTACCCCCTGGGTAAATATAGACAATGACACAAAGGAAATATGTCGGAGAGGTTAAAAAACCTGACACAAAGGAAATATGTTGGAGAGGTCCGAAAACCCAACACAAAGGAAATATGTTGGAGAGGTCCAAAAACCCGACACAAAGGAAATATGTTGGAGAGGTCCAAAAACCCGACACAAAGGAAATATGTCGGAGAGGTCCAAAAACCCGACACAAAGGAAATATGTCTAAGAGGTCCAAAAACCTGACACAAAGGATTTAGGGTTTCAGGTTTAGGGAAACATGAGACATGAAGCATGAAAATGGCAAGGCATGTCCAGATGCTTGGAATTTATGAGAACCTGAAACATTACCTAGGAAAATCAGGTTTTGGAGTCTGGAATGCATGGGGTGAAAAAATGTTGAGGTACCCTCCAAACTTGATGCAAATGCAAAGGAGAACCCTGAACCCGACTAGAAATAGACCTTGACTTGGGGAATATTCAAATGGCCTTAAATTTTCACAGGGAGCTCGGATTCACGCAAGCTTGGACTTTTCGGAAAGCTTACAAGGTTGGACTTTTTGGATATCTTTAATTGGGTGAGAACAAGTTCTTTAAAAATGTAAAATATAGTTTTCCATTTTTGGGGGTTCTCACCTACCGCCATAATGAGATGAATTAAATACAACCTGGAAATGGTTGGGGTAGATTTGGATTTCCTCTCTCTTCCCTCTCTCATTCTTCCTATAAATTGTAAGGAGGCGATTCTTTCTAAAAGTTGGAAATTCTTGTTTTTCCCCTCCCTTCTTCTCTTTGGTAGGTGAATTTGTGGAATTAAAACCTCCCATTCAAAATTGTAATGCAACTTTGCCTCTTGGCATTTTGTAGTGTATTGTATCAATCTTTGGAGAAAATAATACATGTTTGTGGATGATTCTCAACCCTCTCAGTGTTCATTTACATCCTCCTGATATTTTACTACAAATTTGGTTATCTATACATGATCTTGCATTACATTTGTATGGTTTGTGTTTATTGGCAAGACAGGTGTTATTCATTCCTCGGTGCATCACCTTTGTTAGTTTAGGTTTGTTTTTATGCATCTTCTTACCCTGTCTCCTTGGCAAGTTAGATTAGGTTTTTGAGTAAACCCTCTACATTTTTATGTGTGCATCTAAATAGAGGAATAGAAACCGGCCTTCATCCAGAGAGCTTTCCCGATTCACAAGGTCCCACACTTGGGAAAAGATCCATGTTATGCAATCACACTAAGAGTATCAACCCATCGAGTTGCAGACATTCAGGGGTGCTGTGATTCACCATCAACAATTGTTTGATAAACTTTCCCCTGCTGATAAATTTAATCAAAATTGAGTTAACTTGTCTTATTTTTTGGCAAAATTTGTGTTTTCTTCATTCCAAAATGTACACAAGTAGTTTTCTTGTTCCCATTGTAATCTTACATTGAAATATTTTTGAATCACACAAGATCTTATCCTTGTGATAGTTTTGTGGCATTTGTAATTTCATTTATTAGAAGAGATTTCATTCGATAATGAAATAAACAAATTTAAAATCACTGTGACTCCTAGCATGACTATAAGATTGTTTGTCAGCCTTTGAGGGTATCTTAGGTGTGATGAAACATAGGTTGATAATGTTTAGCTAATTTTTCTACTTTGAGCCTTCATTTTGGATCCTTGATGTTTGTGTGAAAGTGTTTATCTGGGTTTCCATTACAACACATATTCTAGTTAAAGGAACATCCTAACTATCCCAAAGTATTATGTTGTTTCAAAGATCTCAATTTTTGTTAAAATTATCAAGGGTCTGATATAATCAACTTTATCCTACTTCACCTCACACCGAATATTCATTTAAAAATAGCCAATCATACCCATACTACCCCTGTTTGTCATGTGTGTATACAAATGCATAATCTTTACTACCAAAACATGCATAAAAAATAAGGTTTTCATTGTCTTTAGTGACCTGAACCGTTCTTAGAAAATATCTCCATTATCTATAGTGATAACTCGTGAGAGTTAGGTTTTGTTGCATTGATCATATTTTCTTCAAGTTCTTCTTATAACTTCACAAGGAAGGATATCTCCATCTCCTCCACAAACAACAGGCTACAAAAAGGGTCCTCTCATGCTGGTTAAAAGGCACAACCTTAAAGTAATGAGGATAGTTCAAATCTTCTTGAGGTTGCTACCCATTTCTCCACATCTGAGTGACAAAGAGAAAGTTGCATTTCATCCTTAGATTAAAAATGACACATTACATGCTCTGCTTTTTTCTAAGCTTCCTGCCAAACCTATGATCCTGCTCAGCTTCTGAGGAAGAATTAATTTTGGTACCAACACCCGATTGCCACCATTTCCAGGGACATTGTGATTGCAAGTCATATTAAGACCCTGGTAAACACTTCTTATATGATCTAAGTGCTAATACATTTTATCAAACATCATCTTGTGTTCAGGCCTGTAAGAAGTATTTAAAGTTATAAATAATGTGTACAATTCTTTTAGTTTCCAAAGCTAAGTGCACTAGCTTTCATTGATAAATTTGGGTAAATAAAATTTAGATCATCCCATTTCTGGTTTCTAGTATTGATATACAATTGACATATTGTATTTTAATGCATTTGAAAAACTAAGGTGGAAATCCTTAGTGATGACTCCCTATTGATTGGATTCTTAATGAATACCAATATCTTAACCTCTGTTAAGTGATAGTTGTTACTAACCTTTACAAAGCTAGTTCAAGGAAGAAGATATTTCATTGCTAGGGATCTTGCTAGGACATTATTTCAAGATCTAAGAAAGACAAAGTTAGAAGGAAGAAAATCTTAGAGAGTTGTTGGAGATCCGTAGACAAGAAAAGGGATCTCCATTGATGAAAATGATCAGCCTGTCATTTAAGACTACCATTCAAGTGCTTTTGAATCAGGTAGCCTCTTTGTGGAACTAAATTATCCAACTAGAGAGGGGCTTCATTTGATTTTGAAAAGTTTTCTTCTCATTGTTGCCATATATTTTCAGAAGTTGATAGGGTTTTCCAAGAAACAAGGCCTTCAGACAATTATTTTAGTTTCTCTCTTAATAATTGTTGAATTTTATCATAGTCAACACATCGCAGAAAGATTCCATTTATATCTTTTTTGAACAACACACCATCAATAAAAACATATGTTACAAATTTTAATCTTAAATACCTTCATTTATTCTTATCCATACCTTTGGGATAGATGTCATGCTGTACATAGTTACCTAAATCAATCATCCATCTTGATTCCCAAATTTCTTGAACAAGTTCAGGTTTCTCATTTTCTGGCTGCACCATGATGTCTAATTGCTGATATGTAATTTCAGCATGTTGTTTTATATTTTCTGGTTCCACAACTTGTTATTTTTCCATATCAGCAATTATATGTTCACATAATCCTTTAGCTTGAACTGTCTTTGCAACATGAATATCAACATAATAATCCATGACCTTCATTATCCAGCCTACTCATTTCTCATTCAATTATTTATTTAACAAGAAAGGTTTCACACTTCGATGAGAAACAAGAACATGATCTTTGTTGTTTGAAAGCATGTACTTAAATTATTTATTCCTCTGACTACTGAAAGTACTTTTTTTTGAACAATAGTGTACCTTATTTCATAGTCAGACAAGCTTTTTCCAAATAAATCAATTGGTTGTTCAATGTTTTCATCATTAAATTGAATTAATATGGATGAGATTGTTTCAGCTCCTGTAAGTTCCTACATTGTAAAATCTTTATTGAAATTTTGATTTGCAAGAGTAGGACTTGAGAGATGGCTGCATTAATTGCTTCAAACCCTTATCTCCCTTTGATGGTCATAGAAAACGTATTCTCTTTCTTTAACATAAATGTCAATGGTTTAACCAATGCTGCAAAATCTAGAACAAATATTCTCACAAATTTGATATTTCCCAGAAAACTCTGTAATACCTTCTTATGATGAGGAAATGATAGCTATGATATGTCTTTGATTCTAAAAGGATCAATTTCTAAACCTTTCTTAGAAACAATATGTCCAAGTAATTTACCTTAATGTACCGAAAAGATATAAGTTTTAGGATTTAATGATATTCCAAACTGTTTGCATAACTAAAAATTCTACCTTAGGTGTATTCGATGCTCATCTGAAGTTTTTGAAAATATAGTAACATAATCTAAATAAACAAGGATGCATTTATTTAACAAACTAAGAAAAGCCATGTCCATTGCATGTTGAAACGTTGAATTAGCATTTGAAATGCCAAAAGGCATTCTTTTGTAAGCGTGTGTACCCCACTTGGTGGTAAAAGTTGTTTTGTAACAATATTATTCTTGGATTAGAATCTTATTATATGCACTATAACCGTCTAGAAGAGATAATCTATCCAAACTAGAAAGTGTTCTTAAAATTTGATCCATATTTGGAAGTGGGTAATGATCTTTTCATGATGCTTTATCAAGATATCTGAAATCCACACATAATCTAATTTCTCCATTATTTTTACTAATAGGAACAAGATTGGATACCTAGCTTGAATGGTTAACTTGAAAGATAATACATAATTCGATCAACTTAGATAACTCTTTCCTCATTAGAGGTTCTATTATGGGATTTACATGTCTGTATTTTTGCCTAACTAGCTTAGAATTTGGCTGTAATTCAATATTAAGCTATGCTAAATTGTAATTTAGGTCTTGGTATTTCCAAGCGAAAACATCTTTAAATTCTTTTCAGCCCTAGAGCATAGCTTTCTGAGAAATAAATTTTTACCTTCATCAACTATGATCTCTTCATAGTTATCATTGTGTGTTGACATATTAGTTTTGTCTTTCCTTAACTGGTCATTAGCGCTGAAGATGTCTCCTAATGTGATCAGGCCTTGAGGTAGTTTATTTATTTTTTAACTAAACAATCTGGTCACCATATAAGTGTTGTAATTTATCTTGATTTACCACAGAGAATTCAACTTCTTACTACAAAAACCTACAGATTTTCTCATCATTTTCAAAAACCTACTAATTCAAATCATTATTAGCTATAGAAGGCCTAATAATCAGCTTTATATGAGGCTTAATCTCACTATTTTCAATTTTCTCCAGAAACTTTAAAACTAGCACCAATTGTTGTAAGTCTATATGCATGCTTATTTTCTTTTCAAGGAAAAGATTGGAAATTAATAGCTTCGAAATATTCCATTAAGTTTGAAACTGTATGTCTATAAGACTTCATTAATGGATTCTTACAAACACTGAAGTTTCTTACTTGATTAATAACCAACTCAAAATCACCAAAAATCTTTAGCATGCAAATACCTCTCTTTCTGGCCAAGAGTAAGCTGTGAATTAACGCTTCGTATTTAGCTATGTTAAAATCGCATGAAAATTGGAGACTCAAAGATGAAAAATACCTTTTATTTTTTGGGGACGTGAGCATCAAACCTGGTCCCTTGTCCTTTCTTGTTCTTAGATCCATCAAAATGAAACTTCTAAATCCCTTCTACTGCATTTTCTATTTTAGACAACAAGGGAATTTGGTGTGTTTTCTTCATACAGAAAATACACACCAAACAGATGTTATTCAACTTATTTGAAAGGATCATGAGAATGTTCTTCATATGTCTTTTCATCCATAAATGGGTTAGAAACACCATCCAATGCTAAAACATGAGTTGTATTATCAAAATCAAACTGGTCTAAGGATGCATAGTTAGGTAATCCATTAGAAGTGTGAGGCTCAATGTGAAATATGGACAACGGTTCTGAATTAATAGTAACTTTGGTTCCATAACATCTAGTGAAAAACAAGAAAGACCAATCGGAAGAGAGATAACCTCTTATTTTTGTTGTGAAATCTCTTGATAAACATATAGCAAAGTAAGGAGGTAAATCCACAATAGTAATATCTTGCAGAATGGAAACATTTGGGAAAATATACAATGTTACCTCTAGATTTCTGATGACACATACTACATTAGTTGTAGTTCCATCAAGCTATAAAATGCTCTTTTATGTAGGTTCATACTACAAGCCTAAATTTTCTGTAATTTCTTTTGGTATTAATTGTATTACTTACACCACTATCCACCATACAGTTATGAATAAGATGTTCTCCAATAATCAGTGATAGATAAAATGGTGGTGGCTTCTTTATGTCATGAGCATTTAAGAATTTATGAATCACCCATTTAACCTCTTTGATGTGTTCTTGTTCCATTTTTCCAAGGACCATGTCTTCTTTCTGGATTTCCTTTTCTGTTATTTTAGAAGAAACTTGCAGCTTAGAAAGTTCAGTAGAAACTAAATCTTGTTGTCCTAGAATACTTAGAGCACCCCACATTGATATGTTAACATTATGCTTTTTCATTACATAACAATGTTAAAAGAAGCAACAATTTTAGAGACAGATTCTATTATTTTAGAATAGGCTTTAGCAAAAACTAGTTCTGCTTAGCTGCTTTTGATATTTGAGGTATAAATAACCTTCTTGGATCAGGTTGTAGCTGTTTTTGATACTCTTTACCAGCTAACAGACTTTTTTTTTTAGGAACAATAATACTATTAGCTAGTTTTGGGCATGTAGTTGTTTTATCTATGACAATGGGCAAAAAAAATCCTATTTTGTTGTTTTTTACTTTCTGCAAGCCTTTTCTTGAGCCCTAGTAGTAATTGCCAATGAAATCATCCTCACCAAAACTGACTAATTTTTATCTCAGGTGCCTTCTGAACATTAGTATCTTGTTGCCTACCCTCCATTTGAGGCATGAACAATGTCTCAGATTGAGATTGTTCAACAAGACTTATGTTTAGAAAAGCATTTGGGAAACTAACGGCTGAATGAGGTTGATTACAATGTTAACTCCACTCTTTTGTAACCATATTAACTTGAACTAAAGCATTAGATGAACTACGAGCCTTTGGGTCAAACTACCTTTGCTGATAAGGCTGCCTATAATTTTGATTCTACTGGTAAGGATGCCTATTTTGTTGGTTTTGCTGATAAGGTCTGCTAGGTAATGCAAGCCTATTCTCAATTGAAGTCAACTTGCTCCCCCTAGTTTACAAATCGTTAAAAACACCATATGATGGGGTTGCAATAATGGGTTCTATAATTATGATAGGTTGTGGGATAAGAGCTAAATCTTCCAAAAAATGCATTGAATGCCTTAGAGCTACCTTATCGACTTGAATAAGGACTATTTTCACTTGGGATGGTGATATCATAAGCTATTGGGAGAGTCTATCCTCTCATAGTTGAATCATAGCTGAAATATCACTGTTTAATGCTCTGAGATAATAAAGAAAAGCATGATCAGCTTGAGGCTTGAAACTTGCTAGAATTCTTTCCCAAGTTCTAGAAAAAGTGGATGTTGAAACTAGACATAAATTCAGTAGGAGCTCTTTTAATGGTAGACAAATGTTCTATGAGAGATAAATGATCTAAATTATCTTGAAATTATTTCAGAAATTTACCACCTAAATCATGCCAAGGTCTTATGGGATCCAATATCTAAATTTCTATACCATTGGAAGGCTTGTACTTTAAGGGATGCAGCTAAAAGTCTCAAAGCTACATCTTCATGAGTGATATTATGAACTACACATAGGGTTGCAACATCTTTAATGTGCTCTGTAGGTGTAACCTGATTTTCACCAGTGAATGATGGAAAAATTTTCATGGAAGCATTAGGGATGGTCATAACAAACTAGGATTAACTAATGGTCTTCCATTAGTAAAGGTCACAAAATTCCTAGGTGGTTGAATAGCCATTTTAAAAAAATGTGATCTGAACAAAAAATATTGACACATGGTGAAGGAAGATTGGGAGCAGGATTACGATATGCAAGTCTATTCTAGGGAAAATTATTACTAACTCTTCTCCTTCTTACTAAATTCAAAGGTAAACAAATAAACTCAGAAGGAATTACTCTTACCAATGATCTTGTCATCACTTTAGGCATGCAACATGATGAAATACTAGTCGGAAATCAATTTCACGGAGTCATTAAATAGATCTTTAAATATTTAGAATAAATTTTTGTAACTTGTTTTCCCGAAAGTAGCTTTTATCTACGGTAAATCTGTTGTAGCTTGCATATAGATCTGATTCCTTCTCCGACCGAGTGTGCCAAAAACTATTATCTCTTGGAAGTGCACCTTGTAGAGAGATCACTGCATGTGTTCTAAGATTGTAAATATTATCTCTCTCTTTCTTAGATAAAATGGGAAAACCTCATGTCTATGGGTATACCTATTTTGAGGCGAGTCTCTGGTATCGAGGTTGGTTCCTTATTGATGTATCCTAAACTAATTTCTAGGGTTTGAGGGTTAAAAAAGGACTGTAATAATGAAATTAAAAATAAAGTGATACACCAAACTTGTATGAGGTATTTTACTGAGTACATGTACAATTTATATGGGAATGGATTCTTGATGCACAAGAAAAAATTTTTTTTCTGTAGAATATTAAAGGAAAACACTTGGAGGTATTGAGGGAAAATATCACAACAATACTACTAAGCTAAACATACACATTAATATCATGTAGAAATTACTGAATTTTGAATAGGGTAAGTTAACTAATCAAAGAATTCATATTCACAAGATTAATGGGAGCATACACTAGACTAAAAATAATTGGAAAGACAAAAAATACTTCACATTCAAAGGGAAAAACTGGTAGAAAATACTTCAGCACTCTTGTATCTAAAAATCCTCCTTTTGTGCTTTGCCAAGGAACATAATATATAGGAAAATTAATTCAGTCACCCTTACTTAAAATAGACTAAGGTTGTACTCACCCATGCATTCTATTTTTTATCCTTTATTTCTTAATAAAGAAATCTAATACAAAGAGGCATTAATAGCCTTTGATTACATCACAGTCAAACTGTATTTGACTGTCCTATTGTTAAGAAAAAATCATGGGTGAATAATGGTAAAAATAAAACTTGCTTGATGATCAAGTATCCCTCTAGGTGTATGTAAATTTGTCTTCTTGTTGTTGATATGACATCTAAAATTTTGATCCACTTGTCCCCCTTGGATGCACATTCAAAATTTGATCTCTCTGTGTGAGTAAAGATAATCTATTATTTACAATATTTTGCAAAAATAAATCACCCAAGTATCCATCTTGATGGGGACCACCTTTAAGCTCAGGATCTGATGTTGACATTACCTTTGTCTTCTAGTATGGTAACATGATCCCTTTTGCCATCTTGTGATCACATGGATAATTACATTCTAAGTCATTTTTCAAACCATCCACTAGTTGGGACCACTTGTGAAGTTGACTACTTAAGGGGTACGACATATCTTTTGTTAATGTTAAGGTAAATATCCTTTGGCTATATTTCACCACTTACCTATCATTAGCGTATACTTACGATACTTGACAATGTTTTAGGTTCCATTGTATATGTTTATTCTCGGGCCCTTTTGGGATCATCATTATATTGTAATTGTTGTTGGACACCTTTTATTATTTGGGATATAGACTATGGTATAATCCATAATCATAGTTTTATGATTTAGACCCCTATGCTTATTTGACCAAACATATACCACAAACCTTAATAAGGTCAAAGCAATGATTTTAAAAATAATTGGGGCTGGCCCCTTTCATGATGGTTTGACCCTTCAATCCATTATTCGTGGCATTTTGAACCTAAACCTGGTTAGGGTTTTACGATGCTTACCACATTGTTAATTGTTCTAACTATGGTTATATGATGGTTTGCAATGTAGACCATTGATTTTGGTACATACTTTGTTTCTACTGTTGATGCTCTGATATGTGATTAGGGTTTTGATCGTGCAATTAATATGGTACTAGCATCGTAACCCTAGTGGTTTTCATTTATTTTGAATTGATCCTTGATCATTTATTTCGGTACTATGCTTTATGTCTGTCGTTTGATCACTAACTCTGGGTTGCATCAAAGTCTTTTTGGATTTTATATCATTGATTATATGTCCTTGATGATCTCACACTGTCGATTCCACTGGGTATCATTTCTGGTAGGTGAACTGTGGTTAACACTTGGAATCGTTGGATTATGTATCTATAATTCTTAACCATCGATCCTTAACTTCGGTTGAGTTAGATATGCATGAGGTTGGGTTGGGTGAGTTAAATCAACTTAAACCATATTCATTATTTACTTTTCATTTTTTCAATTCACGGGTGAAGCCCTAGAAAATTTGTTTTAGGTCAGCATTTTTGAAGATTTTGAGCTTGTTTTACCCTAAGAAGATAGTTCTTCTAAACTCTGCAACTTCAAATAATTGTAATTCTCCACCATTTTCTTTCCTTTGAGCTCGGAATATGAGATTATATAGGTACTTTTAGCACTACTCGGGCTCAAAAATTTGTTATTTTTGTGGTCATTTTGACTTTGATGGAGTTATATGGCTGAAATCTATTATTCTTTCTTGGAAAATGTGGATTCCATGACTGATCTTGAGCTTTTAGTTCTGATTCATTTTCTCAGTTGGGTATGGATTTCTCTATTTCGAGCTACCAGTTATTCTAGAGATGGGGTTTTTTGAACTCGTTGTGCATTCTGAGCTTGATATTTAGCTAGATATCAAGAATGCATGAATAAGGTCATCATTGTGGAGGAAATTTCATCTCTCCCTGCACAAGGCCATCAAAATGAAATCTTAGTCGCTTCCTTAAAGGATCCACAATTTTGCAAATATTGGTGAGTAACTACAAGATTACGAGCCTATTGTTTATTTTTTTCTTCTTTTGTTGGAATATGTCTTGAGCCTATAACAATATTGAATCTTTTGTTTTTTTCATCTATAGAGGTGCTTATTTCCCATATAATCCTTTGTTGTATTTTGGGTATTTGTAGTTGTGTGTGTATCCACTTTGGGGTATTCCATATGTTACTTTTCTTTTCTTGAAATGACGATAGATCTGAGTCCTTATGATTTCCATCAGGGTTACTTTTTAAATATTTGTTAATACCTTCAAATTTTCTCGTAATTTGCTTGAATGCTTTGTTTTAACAGTCCAAAAAATATAATATAATAAGAGGAATTTGACTTTGGTATTCTTATCTCACTTCGATATCCTTGGATCTGAAATTTTCCTTGATGGTTTATCTTTATATCTTTTCAGGCCTGAGTTTTTGTTCACTTGAATATGCATGCCATTTATTGAGATCATTCGAGATCGAATTATCTTACTCATAGTGTTATTTGTGATTCCATAATACTATGGAAAAATCTTTCTGGGTCTATTTTGTCTCTGTAATTATTCTTCTTTGGCCACCATGAAAGAGGTATATGGAGTTTATTGTTAATTTATTTCTACTCTACATTATTTCATTATCGGCTGTTTGGTAACTTAGAACCTGTGTTGTTTGATATTTAATATGCTTTGCCTTGCTTTAGATATGCGAAATTTCCTCGCAACACTTTTTTCTGAAAAACAAGTTTTCTCTCAAACTAATACTTATCAAAGTTGGTACACAACATGACCGTCATTGTAGAAAGATAACATTGTATTTCCTTTATTTCATGATGTTTTGACTATGCTGGTAGATTATGATATGTATAATTTTTCATTATTCGAGCTCTAAATTTATTGGTTTAAGATGATTTATGTCGATGTAGGTTATTTGTAATTTAAAGCTATATCTTTTGTTGGCTTGGAATTTTACCCTTTAAATGTATGAATTTGAGCCATTGATGATATTTTGGGCTTGATTGATTCTATTTATTGTACCTTTCAAATTCATGTGATTGTATAAAGCAACTCTCTGAAGGTTATGTTCATGTAAACACTGAAATATCATTATGAATTCTTCACAAAATTCCTTGGAAAGTGAAATTGTGCTTTGATACTGATGATGAAGATCTGTATGTAAACCTCTATATTCAAATTTGAATTTTATTTGTAATATTCTTTATGAAATATGAATCACCTTTTCTCCTAGAATAGGTGTAAACCTGTGCAAAGAATGACACTTCTGACACTCCTCTAGATTTTTCTTTCTATAATAACCATTATTATCTATTTCATGCATGACGCATTACTATCTTACTATAGGGTTTCATGGATTCTTGCAAGTTTGTTTCACCTTGAAATTGGGGATTATTTGTTTTATTTTTCCCTTCGCCACTCTTTTTAGAGACTGAATATACATACGAATGTCAAGGATGGCTAGTAACTCCATGTTGATTGCTCCATCTACTACAAGACACGACCTTCTTTTGATTAATGACCCTCGTTTCCATCTGAAGGCTATAATAGTTTAATTATTTTATTGTATTGTTAGGACTTCAAAGCATTTGTTTCTTCAGTTGTATTTTATATTGCATTTCATTATCCCCCTTTCTAGATAAGTGCATGTTACAAAATTTTATTGTTTGGTGGTTCTCCCTTTGATAGTTGGTCCTGAAAATGTGTCATAATACTTACACTCATCTTAAAATATGTAGCACTCTGTAATACTTTATGTACTCATATACATTCATGACTGTGCATAGATTTTTCCTTAGGATTTAAACTTGTAATGATGCACTTGTATTGTTTAGTAATAATGTAGCATCTTGATTTGTTTATGTTGTTGTCATACATTATGTTTCTGAGTTGATGTCAGATCATTACTTGAGCATTACTGAATATTCCTTAATGAAATTTTGGAATAGACTACTTGGAAATGTAAACTTGGTCCTTTCTTTTCTTAGATGTATTTGATTAGGTTGTAATACTTCTTTTCTTTGAGCCTGTAATTGTACCCTTAATCTATCGAATTATGGCTTGTTAAAAACTGAAATCGGATGACTATTATCTTTGACCATACAATGCATTATCTGTTTTCTGCATTATTATTTGATTTATATAAAACTTTTTAAAGTATGTATTAGTTTGAAATAATATGATGGAAAGATGTAAACTGTCCATTTTACATGGGGAAGCCCTGTCAAAATTTTCTCAGATCTCTTTCTCATTCTATTTCAGTTGTAATCTTATCTTTTGGTTAACTTCAATGTTTTAAATTTTGATTCTTCATCTTCATCTTCAAGTTGTATTCTGAAACATGTACCTTTTATTTGCAAGTCTTTCTTCTGATCCATACAATAAATTCTTCTATTTCTAGAATAGCTTCTAAAATTTGAGTTACATTCTTCCTTCTTACCAGTATGTTCTTATGACTTATCTACTTCATGTACCATATGATAAAATTTATTGAACTCTGCAATAATGGTAGTTCTGACACTGCAACCTTTACCTACACACTTAAGAAAATAGTTGGAAATATTAAGAGTTTTTGTCCTCTATTATGTCCATGGTTTTTATTTTCTTCTCTCCTTCTTTATATCTCCTATTGTTAAAAGATCCATATGCACAAAATAGGATACTATAGAAATATGGATTAACCCTGAGTTTGTAAATGATAGTCTCTCTCTTTTCTTCTTTTCAGGTACAATGCTTTCAGTAATGAAGATGAAAGGTGAAAAAAGCTGGAGATGGAGATGCCTCAACCAAAGAAAAAACCCCCAAGGCAATGATGGGTTCATTCGTAATCCTATATTTTCTCTTTTATGCATATGTACCTTTTTCTTTAGTAGCTATACTTTACTTTTCAGTTACATCCCATGGCTTGTGTGGGAACATTTGAAATTCATTATGAATAAAACATTGAATTCTAAAATTGAGTTGTATCTTTCTTTCTACATTTTAGCTTTCTATATGGATTGTATGATGAATTAAACAACCCAATAATATAATTGAATGTTTTAATCATGAAGGAAAGATCATTAAAGACTACCTGTAACATCAAGTAGTGAACTCTGATTACTCAATCTTCAATTATTATTCTTGTTCCAAGAATTAACACTTCACCTATTCTACAATTCGATGTCTTCATCAAGGCAACACATCTATCGCTTGGTGCTTTTTGTTCTTTTGCTAAAGATAGTCATGAAATTTCAAAATATGTGAACTGTTATGTTTTGTAACAAATCACATAGCTATAGATTTCATGTAATCATTAATTAGTTTAGTATAAACAACATTGACTGAAAGAATCTCCCCTAGCTTAGGTTTACTTCACCAATGTTATCCATCGTAAACAAAGTTTTGAGTTTCTCATTTTTACACAAGTGAAAAAAATTATCAACAGAGGGATTTATGGAAGATTTTTCAGATGTGTAAATGAGTAGAATAAAATATTGTTTAAGGATTTACATGATCATGCATGTGGAGGTCACATTTCTTCCTTGGTGACAACTCTTAAAATCCTTACGGTAGGGTGTTATTCACAAAATTTTTTCAAATATGCAGTAAAATGGGTGACAAAGTGTGAAGCATGCTAAAATTATTTGGGCAGACCCAAGTATCCCACATTTCCTCTCAAACTAGTGGTGATGTAAGAGACCTTTTAGCAATGGGGGAAATATTTCATAGGAACCCTCAATAGTACTTCAAGTGTGGGAAACATGCATTTTTATGCAGCCCCTGATTATTTCACAAAGATGATGGAAGAAATTCTAGTTAAAATGACCACTTCTATGGTAGTATGTGATTTCATCAAGGATAACATATTGGTCAGATTTGGAGTTCCAAATTAAATTGTCACAAATAATGCCACATATTTTTATTCACATGAGTTAATTGATTTTTGTTATGGATATGGAATCTCCCTTTCACATTCTTCTGACTACTATTCATAAGGTAACGAACAATCTAATTCAACTAACAAGAATTTGGTGACAATATATAAGAAATTGGCTAGTCGGTCATAGAGAAGTTGGTATAAAAATATTTAATATGCTCTTTGAGGAAATACGATAATACCAACGAGAGATATTGCGATGTCTCCATTCTAATTGTTGTATGTGAAAAAATATTAGGTACTAGTAAAATTTGAGTTACCTCCACTACATTTGGTGAAAACTATTGAATATGATGGGTACATCAGTTCCATGGAGAAAATGGTGATGTACCTGCATAAATTGGATGAAGAGAGATTGCAAGTTGTTGGAAGAATCACTGCACACTAGCAGATGGTGAAGCTTTTTTTTGGAAAGAGATCCAATCCAAGAGACTTCTAGGTTGGAGATATTCTCCTACTCTAGGAAAATGGGTGGGAGACATGAGGAAGTCATGGTAATTTTGATTCACTATGGCTTCATGCTTTCAAAATTAGAAATTTTACTAGTGTAAATTCATATTATTTGAGCTATATGGATGGGAATTTTCTTCCATTTCCATATGGTTGTCAATATTTAAAATTGTTTGAATCATGAAGTGAATAAGAAGTCCTTTGTATATTCCTATAAATATTCTTTTACACTCTTTGATTTTGGTTTGTGTTGGGCCTTGTGCTCTTGTGTGTTCTGTATTGTTTTATTTTATAAAAATTTCCCAATCGGTAGAGGGATTGTCTTCCAAACAAGATATTTTGTGTTCCTTTCTCTATCTTTGTTTCAGATGTGTCTCGAATTAGTTCAATCCTCAGAAAGATCCAGCTATTGTCATTTACCCAAAATATGTGTGAAATTTTTGTGATTTTTTTGGATTTTTGTTAAGTGACACCTCCGAGTGTTTTTTTTCCTTTGTAAAGTCTTGAGGATGGAAAAAATCTTAACACTTAGCCATTTTTTAGTATCTTGGTTGTTTGTGGTTATGTCCTTTGTTTTGTGACAATTTCAGGTCCAAGAGGAACAAGTGGAACTTGTTCCATTAGACCCTCTATTCTCGACATTCCTAAATTTACCCCACTTTATTGAGTCATTGTATTACATGTTTTGGTGTTCTTTAAGGAATTCTTCCATTTGCATTGTTTCTTGAACTCCTTTTTCTTCTGCAAGCCTTGCACGTGTCCTTTGTATCACAGGCATCT
This sequence comes from Taxus chinensis, assembly GCA_019776745.2. Taxonomy (NCBI): domain Eukaryota; kingdom Viridiplantae; phylum Streptophyta; class Pinopsida; order Cupressales; family Taxaceae; genus Taxus; species Taxus chinensis. The sequence continues at coordinate 810,701,508 of CM034149.1, forward strand.
CACGTATTTTTGTAACTTTTCATAAAAAAAAATTCTCTACACCCTTAACTTCCCTGTACCTACCTTTTATCCACAAATATTTTCCCTAAAAATTTTCAAAGTGTTCCTTTGATTTGTGGAGATGAGGAATTTTTGTGAACCCACGACCCCTATTTTCCCAATGGACTTGTGTTCTCCGTAGACCCAATTTTTCTTTACTTTCCTTGGTTCCTCTGTATTGCGGAGTTTTTGGGTAATTGAGGAACCAACAAACCATGTTACTTCAAGCCTCATTTTCTTTGCAAGCCCACTTCACCCACCCAATAAAGCATCCCTTCACATTTTGGAGAGTTCAGAGATGTATTACCCTTATGTCCCTTATTTTGACGGGCCCTTTGTTCCTTGCATCTCCGACATAACCACGTTTCGTAAGAAAAAGGTTAAAATGTTTCCATAAGTTATCTCATTTTATAAATCACACTGATGTGTTCTCATTAATGCATTTTACCAATTATGTTTTGAACAAAAAAGTATAAGAAGGGGTAAAGTACCTAATTTTTACCATTTTTTTCAATTGAGCACTATGAATTTTCTGTTCCCATGCCATAGATCCTGTTTCTAGCCATAATTGGAGTATTTTCCACTCAAATTAAAAAATTGAAGTTATGTCGTGATCCTGAGAGAAATAACATTTTATCTATGGTTAAGATAAGTCAATTATGAGACTTCCATAGGTATTATGGTATCAAATTGATACTTTATTAACTACTGTCTAGTCTTCCTAAAATCCATTGTTGATTTCCTCTCCTCCTGAATTTTTGTGTCCCTAGATTTCTGCCATGAAGTTCCATTACAAAGGTTATGAGAAAATTTTATTCCTCATAACATATGTACCTAATATTTGGGAGAATGATGGTCAATATATTGATCTCAATAATTTTTATGCTCATATTTCTATAAAAAATTCCACCCCCATGGCCCAATGAATTAAATATAGTCGTCTTGCTCATGCAGATGGTTTTCAACTCTTAGTACAATGTGCAGACACTTTCCAAGCCTATTCTTCTTTCCTTGACCCAAATACTTAGGAAATTAGGGATCTTCAAGGTCATGTAATTGCTAAATTTGATGTCAATTGCATAAATGTTGCTTTCAAAATTCCCTTTGTTGAAGATGTCAATATTTTGACTAAAGTAAAGGCTCGAGGTCTTTTTGCACAAGATAAGGAGAGGTATAGAGAAATGATAGCCAAGTCATGGCTTAAAACATAGAAAATAAAAACTTAAAAGTTACCTAAGGTTGTGTGTAGGTCATAAATCAAGGAGGAGTTGTCTAACATTATCACTTTGTTGTCTAGATTGATGGGTCTTCCTCCTATAACTTAATTTCAGTATTGGATGTGTGCGTACATAAATATCATCTCTCAAGGAAGGAAAAACCTAAATTAGGTGGATATAATCTATGAAAACTTCAGTGAACAACTAGTCAATGTGCAATAGGATAAATCCTTCTGCATGACCTCTTATCTCATGTACACAATTGTAACCTACAGGATTTGTTTAGGTATTTCTCCAATGGATGATAAAAATAATGAAGTAGCCTATGAATTTTACCCTCGACTAACCTTTGAAAACAACAAGATTAACATCAGAGGATTTAATGATTCCTTAAAAATGTATATTATTAGACTCATAGAGGGAAATATACATGAGTTGGTGTCTACTGAGGCTAAAAAACTAATCTCAACATATGGAAGTTTATTTACTCAATTCAGAAGATTGTCATACACCAAATTTTCTTGATTTGAAGGTACACCTAATAGAATCCACATGTACTGTAATGATAAGTTGGTCTTATTGCAGGTCTGCAATAAATCAGACACACATCACAAGACATATAGACATAATAATATTATAGGTATTAAATTACCAATCACTATTGGGAATTATACTTTTAGGACAACATTAGATGCCTAAAATGGACAAATAACCATTTCTACATTCAATTTTTATACTTTTAGGAAAAGGTCTTATTTTGATATTAAAGGTTTCATTTCTAACCACCTTAGAATGAGATATTGCCATTTTCCTACCCTAGAATATTATTGGGAGGTCTCTTTAGATGAGTATGAGGTGATAAAAAAGTACTTTTTCTTGATTTATCTACAATATATTAGGGATTTCAAGATTTACAAAGTGTCAAAATACTTTCCAGATGATGATGCATACCAATATTCTCTCAAATTTATGCAAACCATTTAGAACACTTATCTTCTTAGCATCAAATGGTTTCAAAAAGAGAAGGATGATCTTGGGTAAATCATAAATCTATTCTTGGTAAGAGCAAAAATCTATTTTGATATAAAAATGAGACCATTTAAGAAAGGTATAGTTCAACCCTCTTCACAAGGAGCCTTAACATCACAGAAAGAGATCATTGCTTCAGTGCCAAAAGGACAAGACCAATCAAATCCTTCTCCTTCAGATGTAGAATCTTCAACCAAAGTATAATCCAAGAAGGATAAAATTGAGAGGAATGATAAAATAGAGGAGGTAGTTAAAAGAGAAGTAAATTATTCTCTCTCCCCAGAAGAAATATATAAACTCTAGAGAGTTGAATAGATAATTTATATTTATAAGGAAGAGGAAAAAGAGATAGAGGAACATGAGGAAAGTAATTATGAGGGTGGGAACACTAAAAATAAAGAATATAAAGATAATCAATTGCAAGTTGTAGATCTAGATATAGGGGCATTGAGCATTCCTAAGCTGAAATGGAAAAAAAAGGAAGTGTCTTCTTCAAACACTGGAACACCCACTCTGGAGGTATATTTCACTCAAAATATTGGTTGTTTGAATACAATTTTATTTATTAGACTCTCTGTTCCACCTTGCAATGACTCCTTCAGATGGGTCCAACCCATGATTGACAAGAGGAAGAGGAAGACATCCTCTCAAGTCATTGTCTAAGGATTTGATATTGTACCTACCCTCCTTGGCACCACTCCTACTCCTCATACCGAGAAGGATAAAAACACCTCTAGATTGGTATCTTGTTAAAAAGGAAAAAAATATATAAAGTTAGGAAAACCAAGAGTGAATAAATATGAAAATCATTTGATATTTTCTGACTTAGAGTTAACAAGAATCCATTGGGTGAATCTACTCTTGAAGGAAAAGTTCAACACTTGAAAGATACCATCTCAAAGGTGATAGAGAGGGTGGAAAAAGATAAACAAATGTAATATCATCTTTAATAATAAGTAAAAAATCTTTCTTGTTTTATCAAATATCTTCTTACTAGTGAGAAAGTGTGTGATTCTTCCCCTCTAACTTCAATGTATCCTCCCATTATCATGTCTGATGAAGAGGTTCAAGCTATCAAATATATCTATAAGCATGTTACTTATGGAAAATATATTGAAATAATAGTTGAAGGAATGTTGTTATTTGGTTTGAATTTCATAGAGGAAGTATACAAGGTATCTGACAATATATCATTGGCACAAAATGAGTTTGACACAATGATCACTAGATCTGAGAAGGAGCTTAAATTATGTCTGGAATGGATCGAGGATCTCATAATTATGAATGCCATAGATGAGAAAATTTTCCTTGACCATAAATTATTTGATGATTCTAAATGTAATCTATCTAAAAAGTAGGTATTTTAAGTAGAATGGAAGATCAAGGTCCTCATGGAAGAAAACACTTATCTTAAAATAATGACATAGAATGGAGAGGCATTCAACTAAGAAATTATAGTTAACTTGCAAGCTCTCAACCATCACATGTTTAAATATAAGTTAATAGAGAGAAATTTTGTAGATGAAGTCAACATAAAATTCAGAACATTGATCAAAGAAATTACCTTCATGTCTAATGACTGTGACTAAGGAGGATATGGAGGAAATCATTGAACTACACAATGTGGTCATAGAAGTTAACAAAAGTTTTGTACATAATGGATGCATTTAAAAAGAGATGGAATATGAAATGGGAAGCTAGCTGAATGATATGGAAAACAATGCATTATCCAAGGGCATGGAAAATTTTGGATGTTTATTCATGTTCAAAAATCAAACACTCAAATTAAAGACTTCAGCTGGGCCATCCAGAAGTGTTCCTACATATAGTTCTTAGGCTTTTCTTTCTAGTCGATCTATTTCATAGTTAGATTCACTAATTTGAAAAATATGAAATTGTAAATAGATCTCACTAAATGTATTTTATTTAATTAAGTGTCAACACTTAATTAAATGATTATGGAAATATAGAAAATTGGTTACAACCACCAGTATGCCTATATAAGGATTTTATCTCATTGTAAAGGGGTGGTTGGATTTTGGTGCTATGAATTTAATGATACATTTTTTTTTATCAATACAGAAGAAGAAGAATATACCTCTCTTAGATGTATTATTTCTACTTATGATGATTTAATTTATATATGTGAATCTGATATATTAGAATTGTAGAGACTCTATTCAATCCATATTACTTTAGTGAGAAGAATCTTGTATCTTTTGTATCTATATTTGATTAATTTTATGGTATACTGATTCATGTGTTCTTAAATATTCATGCATGCATAAGTATTGTTTAATTATGTAGTCTCTGCACCCAAAAGCTATTCCTTCTTCACTTCATTTCTTTTACAATAGTGAGTAATATTGTATGACCAAGGATAACACTTGTGTTCTTGATAGGTGAAACATTGAACTAGAAGTCCCCTCTTACCAGTCTTGCTCATAAAACTATTTTTTCTTTTTCTGAAATTCTCACACCTTTTCTCATCTTTTGTATTGAAAATAATTGAATACGTAAATGTTATTTACACCTAAATTCTCATCTAGAGGTTTTTATATTGTATATTTATAAATAGGTATAGTTTCCATTTTTTTGGTGAATAATGAAACCTCTCCCATAATAGGAGGGAATGTTGTCCCATAAACTATTGTATGTATTGTGAGACAAAATTTCCAAAAAAAAATTTCATGGAGTGTGGTTAGTCAAAGATAGTTGTGTATCTTGATGAGTCTCAATTTCAAGATACATGACTTATGTAAGTGGTTTAGAACTCATGAAGTGTGTTATTATTGTCTCCGAGTCTAAGGTTAGAAAAATTGGAAGGGTCTGTGGTCTATGAAGAACATGATAATTATTTTCAGTCCTAAAAATTATCATGAAATAATTTTTATCCAATTTTTCCGCTTTGGAAATTTTTTATCAAACGAAACTATGCATAGGAGAAAATGGAGAGGTTGGTTCAGTCATGCGAGCTCACATTTCAATTCCAAAAATCAGGTTAGAGGCAAGCTCGACAATGGAAATGCAAGGTCGACAAATTAATGGACAAGGGAACATTGAAGGAGATCAGTGCTCAAGTGGAAGAATGGAGAAAGGCTTGAAGATTTCAAACTTCACATTTTTAGCATTTCAGAGACAAGGTGTGAATTTTTTTGAAAAAGTCAGAATGAGGAAAGTAACTTAAATCCAAAACTCTGAAATTTTGAAATTTCATACTTTTGGGATTCATGGTTTTGGAGAAAGAGAATGGCTAGTTGGAAAATGGCAAGCAAAAATCTTGAAATCTGAAATTATGAAAGTCTAAAATTTCAAACATTTTGGTTTTGGAGTTTTAGAGTTTCAGAGATGTGAAATTTGGAGTTTTGGAGTCTTCGGTGAAAAAATAGGAAACGTGAACAAAAATGTCTGAAATCCCAAAAGTTTGAAACCCAAAAGTTTTCAGATTTAAAAAATTCAAACTTGGTTTTAGGGTCAACGCAGTGGCATTTTCAGGTTTTGTAGTTTCAGAACTCTCGAGGTAATTTGAAAGATAAAAACTGTCGTGAGTCCAAAAAGGGAAAAGTTACAAATTTTTGAAATTTTGGACTTTCAGGTTTCAGATTTTTCGCTCGCCCAAGAGGATGAAGAATAACTTGAATTCCAAAACCAAAATGTCTGAAAGTCTACATTTTTTTATTTCAAAGGTTACATGCATTTTGGACTCTAAAAAAGGAAGATCAAGAACCTGCCATTTTTGCAGAATGACACCCCAACCTTCACGTGGACATACCTTTGACTGGGAGATACTATTTGCACAAGAAAGGACTTTTTGGAAATCTTATAATCTCCTCTAATTTAAGTGAGACTAAGTTATTAAAAATGAAGAAATATAGTCCACTATTTTACAGGATTTTTCCAAGGTTCTTATATACCAGAATAATGAAGGTATTGCTGGTGTGTGTTATTTTCCACATCATTAGGTGAGTCATATTACTTAGGTGAGATCATAGGTCCATGTGTCATTTAGGGGTTATTATGAGATTCTCTTACGCATCAGTGCATTAGTACATCAGTGCGTCATATGCGTCATTGGGAGTTACACTTCTATTTTGGGAATGTAACTCCCCCTCTACTTGAGTTTTATGACTGCAGCATTGGGGGTTACTCAGCACCTCCTATATGTATAGTCCATTTGATCTATGAGATAGAGGAGATTTTTATGGATTAACCAAGTTCTGCTTTGTGTTTCAAATCTTTGCATGCACATTTAGTTGATGCTCACTCCTCCTGACATATCTTTACGTTGCTATTCACACGTCTGTTGATGTGCACATCATCCCTCATGATCCTCGCTTGTGGGTTTTAAACCCTCTTTCATTATATCAGAGTGGATCTTGTGGGATCCGTACACTCCTCGAAATTGTTCGTGTGTTTTCTAGCTTTTGGCATGATATTCATATTTCGTTGCGTGTGTTGTAATGGATATTCCGTTTGTGTGTTTATTGCATTGATTTCGGGCATTTTTATACCTCCATTCGGGTTGTTCGTGGATTTCTGTCTCCTATTGGAGTTTATGATGATTTTCAAGATATCGCTGCTGCAAGAAAATCCAATGTAATTGGTTGGATAAGAAGTTTATTGAAAATACTCAATGGAATAATGATGTCGTATGTTCTCATGTTGTATCCAATACGTACTACTACATTTAACATAAACACATCCACTATAAAAGTTGGTATTCAAATATCCATTCAAGAAAATAATGTTCTCAAAGATAGAAGTTGGTCCACTTTTAGAACAACATGTGAAAAACATATAATACATTATATTTGACCTTCAAATGAGCTTCGTAGGTGCAAAACTGTTGAGAAATATAAATTGTAAGTTGCGTAAGGAATTTCCTCACCATAACATTAAAGATTATAGTGTCTACTCAATTATATTAGTGGGTGACTTTTTTCATCCCAACTCGATTAAAAAAAAACCACATTATGTAGGTACTTAATTTGGTCACATGATTTAGTACAAATTTGAGACTTTCATTTCCTTAGATACATATTTTTGTCAAGAAGAATGCAATCCAAAATAATTGAAATTTATATGTTTATTAACCAACATCATAAATGTAAACTCAACAACAAAGGATTGGAGTGTTTTGGTGCCATGTATAAAATATTTCATATCTACATTAGAATAGGAAAACAATACATGAGTAAAACATGTTTATGCAACAAACGAATACGTAAACTTGGACAATAAAAAATGATTCAATTTTTGCACCTTCTAGTTTTAATAAATAAATAGAACTAGTACAAACATAGAGATTTATCAGACATTAATGAAACTCAACTAGATCCTATAGTTATCTTCTCTAAAGGAAAAGAGGTTATCTTAACATCAAATTTATGTTTAGAATTTGGATTAGTTAATGGGGTGTTGAGTCAAGTTGTGAATGATTTATACAATCCATAATCATAATACTTTGGCATGTTGTCCTTTATTGATGTTGAATTCAAAAAATACTGCCTAGTTGTTGAATATGCTCTACCCAATGTGTTTACCACCACATCTTGTCACATATGAAACTAAAATTGAGCCCTCAATCATGATAAAATGAAACTAAAATTGTCATAAGCCCTCACTATTTGTAAAGTAGAAGGTATGAAACTTAATATGCCAAAAATAAACATCAAAAATGTTGATCACTAAAGATTGGCATTTAATGTAATCCACAGAGGAATCTCATTTGTTGATTTATACATATTCTTTTCTTTTACTTGTGATAATTACACAAGATTAATGTGCACAAAGGATTGTAACACCTCGAAAGAAAAGGAAGTAAAACTTATTTACATAGATCTTCGTATTAATCCTAAAAGGTTACTCATTTGTTGATTTAAATATCTTTTTTTATTTTACTTGTGATAATTACACAAGATTATGGTGCATAAAGAATGGTAACACTTCCAAATAAGAGGAACCCAAACTTATTTCCAAAGATCTTCCTATATTTTTACTTGAGATTAATACGTCATGAATGGTTAGGAGTTTCGCTAACCATAACCCTAAGAGGAAAAGTAATCCAAAAAATTGAAATGGTGAGGGATGCAATGTTTTTACTCGTCCTATGGCTACATTTTCCTTTTCCCTCTTTTTTCATATGCTAGCGATGAGGTGAGTAGACTGATATAGGTGTAGGAGTGTGAGGGATCGGCTGGGTCTTTGGCCATGGAGAATGGAATAGCCCTGATCGGAAAGGTATATTGTAGTCATCGAAAAAGAAGCTCTTCCCCGAGCTGCATTCACATCCTTGTTAATAGACACACTACAAATCCCCTAGATCTCTCAAACACATCTTTGGCCTCCTCATCTGTTCTTATCAATAATCCTAGTGGAATATTGCAGAACCCTTACTTGTTCATATGTGGGACGATGCATTTTTTGAAGAATATGTCCTTTGTGGGTAGCAGCAGTTGGATGGATGAGAGTCTAGGGTTTTTTGTGGGATCTTGAGTTTCTATGTATCTAGATGTTGCCTTACAAATCGAAGGGGAAATGCAAAGGGAGGATGAAAGTGGTGGGCAGGGAAGAGTCATGAGATATAGATATCTCTTTAATGCAGATAGATCTTTAGGCATACTTCAGAATTCTATACCCACATATGACTAAGATGACCCTATCTTTATCATCCCAGAATTCTATACCCACATGTGGCATATGCTAAGATGACCCTATCAGTCTCCTTCAAAGATGAAATCAGTGAATATGAGGACTTTTTTCAGCATTGTGGTTTTATTTGTTGGTTTTATAACTTCTTCCCAGGCCTTCTAGCTTTTCCTAAATAAATTTTCAAGAAATGGAATCCTCTCATAGAAGATAGAGTCAATATTTACCCCTCCTCCAATAGTATTTTCTTATTTTTTTTGACAATTCCTCTTTTAAGGAGGTAATGTTATCTTGTTTTTCCTCTCAGGAAAAATTGAACTAACAAGACATTGCATACTGAGAAAATTGAAGAGGTTGATCGAGTTATGGGAGCTCACATTTTGGTTCCAAAAATTAGGTTGTATGAGGGATCGAAAATGGAAATTCAAGTTCAAAAAAATGCATGGACTTTTGAACGTCGAAGGAAAGTAGCTCTTTTTGTAGGTCGAGAAAATGAATCGGTATGGCCTAGGCCCAAAATCTGTCAAGAGGCCTAGGCCCAAAATTTCAAAGTTTTGGATTTTCAGAGATCACGGCGAGTCTGGAAAAGAAAATGTCTAAAACAAAAATGTCTAAAATTCTAAAAGTCCAAAATTTAAGAATTTCAGGTTTCAAAGTTTCAGAGATGCCGAATCGAAGTTTCAAAGTCTTTGGCAACAAAACATGAACAGTGACAAAAAAAATTTAGAAAACTTCAAAGTCTGAAATATGAAAGGTTTCGGATATAGAAAATTTGAACTTGGTTTTTTAGTAAACATAGTGGCATTTTCAGAGTTTAAGAGTTTCAGAACTCTCAGGGCAAAGTAAGTGATGAAAAGTGTTCCAGGACTGAAAAAGAAAGTTTCAAAATCCTAAAAGATCAATATTTCAGAATTTTTTGTTTTATATTTTTAGAGTTTCAGGGTTCATAGTTTTTGAAGTTTAGAGCCTTGTAACATAAAAAACACAACAAAATTTCTGAAGTTTTGAAATTCTGAAAGTCTGAAATTTCAGAGTTTCGGGTTTCAGAGTTTCGGAACTCTAAAGTGAAGTTTGCGGATGAATAGTGACTCAATCTCCAAAATGGAAATGTCTAAAAGTTTGAATTTCAAGATTTTGGATGATGCATTCATTTCACACTCTGAAAAAAGGGAAGATCACCAGCCTACCATTTTTTTCAGAATGACACCCTGACCTTAAGATGGCCATATCTTTTGACTGAAAGCTTGGATTTGCAAAAGAAAGGAATTTTTGAAAAGCTAACAGTCTCCTATACATAACTTATTCAAAACAAAGAAATAAATTCCACCATTTTAAAGAGTGTCCCAGGTTTCTCACTTACCACAATAATTAAGTATGGGCTTAATTTCTTACTCAATGAGGAAGAGTACATGGAGGCATTGGTTTTGAAGTGGAACCCATCATTGCTGCAGGTGATTCAATGTATTTTGCGGTGGTTGGAGTAGGATTTTGAAATTCTTCTATCCCCTTTTTTGAGTCTTTATATATATTGCAAGGAGGGGCATTTTTTTAATGTTGGACTATTTAGTCTTTGCACTCTCCCTTCTTCTATTGTCTGTAAGTGATGTTTTGGAGTTCAAACCTCCCATATAAACTATAAAATGCAATCTTGCCTCTTGGCCATTGTAATACACTATATCAAATCTTTAGAGCAATAATAAAATTTTGTTGATGATTTTCAGCCCTTTCTTATTCTCATTGCATCTTCCTAGTCTCTCATTGTAATCTTGGTTATGTATGCATGGTCATTGTATTACATTTCAATGGACTTTGTTCAATGGAAAAACAAGTGGTCAACATCCCTTTTGGTGTATCACCTTTATTAGTTTAGGTTTTATTTCTTCCAATCTCCTTAACCATGTCTCCTTAGCAAGTTAGAGTATATTTTAGAGTACATCCTCTACAATTTGAATTTATGCATCACAATGGAGGAATTGGAACCAACCTTCATCCAAATATATTTCCCAATCGCTAAGTCCCATGCTTTGGAAAAACCTCTATGTTATGCAATCACACTAAGAGTTTCAACCATCTAGTTGTAGAAATTTAGGGGTGTTGTGATTAAGAATCAAGAATAATCATGAGTTTTAAAGACTAGTGAAAAATTTTCCCTTGTGTACATGATGTAGATGAAGCTATGGATGTGGCTCAATAGCACGTTAAAGACTCTAAGTGGTCCTAAAAAGTTCATGCTCCTTAGGAAGTGTGTTTTTATCACTATAATATGTCCAATTATTACTATTATTGTGTAAATTCATTAGCTCAAGTGGTAAGAGTATCCAAAGGATGTAAATGGTTCTCAGAATGTGATTGAAGAAAAATTGGTGTCATCAAATTTTTTGTCTCAGTCAGTCAATTTTAAGGTAATGAACTGTATAGTGTTCTTAAAATACTAACTCAAGATGAATTCAGGGGTGTCAATGGTAGTATTTTTCCTTCATTTATTTAAAATTTTCTTACAGTGTTATTAGTATCAAGGAGAGTGTCAATAATTGTTTTTGAGGTAATAAGTGTAATATTATGCTCTATGGCAACTTCTCTATCTTGACTTGGTACTCACTGTGAACTTAGAGTGATATGAATGGAATTTTGGGCTAGATTTTTTTAAATATCATCATTACAAGGAGAGATCATTTTTTCAAGTTGCATTAGGAATTAAGAGTGTGTACATTCATGGTATTTTCTAACAGTTTAGGTTTCGAAACACCTATTTCTAAGATGAGTATACTGCGAAATGAATTTTTTTCTTTAAGGACATGGTTCAAGAATTCTTAAGGAGATAATATGGGAAAATTAATATTTGAAACAAGTGATGTTTCATAAGGTAAATCTCTACACTATTTTTTTTGTATGTTTCTCAATGTTATAAGGGGTAGTTGATTGTGAATGAGCTTGTTGATAGTGTAATAAAGAAGATGAATATGACACACAAAGCTTATAAGGAATTGATGATATGGGGAACTAATGTAAAGGAATTAATGATCCTTTCTATGCTTGAAGTATAAATTTTATGATGATTGAATCATGCGTATGTCAAAGTGTTGAGATCATGTGAACTCTATCATGCCAAATGAATGTATCTTGACCTTCATCTTGGATGATTGATTTGTGTCTCAAATATTATACTTTCTCTATCATGATATTACTTTTATGGATCAAGAAATGTCAGTGTGCTATAATTCTTGAAGGTCCCACTAAATTAATTATGGACCATATATGTCCTCATGTTTGGGTTGACAAATTTTCTCTAAGTATGGTCATATCTCCAAAGTCTTTGTTTCTATATGTCTAGATTGTGAAGATATATATTAGAGTCATGAATCAATATGGTCAAGTTATAAGGGTCTCAATAAAGTTGTATTAAGTTGATTTAGGGTCTGTATAATGACTAAAGGGCTATGTACTATAAAAATTATGAAAATTATAGGTATGATGAATGCGTTGTGTGGAACATTTGTATTAAAAATATTTGGAGGTTTTACAAGGTATGTTCTTCATGATGAATTTAAATGTTTGCAGAATCATGTTTTTTGATATGGATCAAGGGTACAATGTGGGTTTTATTTATTGAAGTAAGCATGTAAGATGTATGGAAAAATTATAAATGTGTGAAGTTATCTTGAACTTGATTAAGAGCTCCTCCAAGTACAAGTAGGAAGATCATGTGAATTGAATATGAAAATAAGGTCTGATAAAGTATGTTAAAATTGAGGGGAGAAATCCATCTCATGAGAACAATATAGATCATCTTCTCTACTCAAGGATATTATCTCAGTCTGTGTAAGGGTGTTTATGGATATTTGAGTGGTGACAAAATTTTTAGGCCGAGTGTATGCTTCTAATAATAAAAAGTTGCAATAATATGATTAAAGTAGTTCTAAAAGTAATATTGGGGTATGTACAAGAGTGTTTGAACTATCATGAATGGTTATTTATGTTTTAAAAGATAAGATAATTGATGGTTTACTCCTTATACTCTCTTGGAGTCTCTAAAACTTTCATTCCGTTTGTGTAAACTAACTCAGGATTGTGCGTAGCTTGTTGAGTTATATGATCTTCTCAATGACTGGTCCTATGTATAATAAAATTGATTTTATATTTTAAGATAAAGGATGATTGTTCCAATGATTTAATTTTTTCATGAGTTGAATTCATAGTGGAAGATTATCAGGAAATTGGATGAAAAGGTTGTGCCATAGTCAGTGTTGTGGTTCTATAGGAATGAAAGATCATTTACAAAATGTTTGTAACATGTTTAAGATCAAAGGAGTTGATCAATTTTTTAAGTAAGGAATCATGACTCTTTATGTTATAAGGAGGATTTTATTATACCTGTTAAGTCTTATTTGTATTTTTTATAAGTCCATACACAAGATGGAATGCTTCAGGTGAAGGACATGGTATGCGTATATTCTTATGCATAATTTTGTGTTGAATATATTGTTAAAGTGGTACAATTATCTAAGTTCAAGTACTCTGTATTTTGAAATGAGAAGAAATTAAGGTAGAAATTCTTCTTGACCCTTGATAAGGTTGTCTGATATGTTGTCTCAAAATCGGTGTATACAGTGATCTCCAATATTGCTCATGTGGATGAAGGAAATATGCTACTATTAAAGTTAGGGGATCCTAAATGGGTGATTCCATAATATTATATGAGAGATATCAAAGCATAAAAGGTATGATGTAGCTGGTTAAGTGAATATTTGGTTGAATTTGGTTCATAAAAACATTATTTAACCTATTTTGACTGTGTAGAACTGAGAAAGTTTTGTAAGGCTGAGTAAAATTGTCTTAGATGATCTCTAGCCATGATTGAAATTTAAGTTTCTCATATTTGTGTTTTTAAGATAGATAAAATAATCTTAATTCGATATGGAGTGATGGTTTTTTAAGTCATATGTTTTATGAAGCTTGGGAGATCATCAAAATCAGTCCTAAATGCACTGAGAAGACTGTTTAAGGTTCTTATTCTTAAGTATGCTATGAAGAGAAAGAAAGTGCATTGTAAAGATAATATATTTCTTAGAAAATATGGTGTATTCTTAATAAAGGACATAATATGGATTTGCATGATCATAGATGAGATTTTTGGCATGCTCATGAAGAGTATGGTACAATTACAAGTCTGGTATAGTGCTCTCATCAAAGCTAAAACATGGTTTAGGAGAAAAATGCACATTTCACATTCCTAAAAGTTGGAATATGATGTATTGGATCTAAATAAGGTAAGATAATGATTTATTGACATGATCAGATGTTTTATATGTTTGGACCAGGGGAAGCATTGTGATTAGATGCTTGAAAAAGAAGGCAAACTCATATTTTGATGTAAATTTAAAGGTTTGGGATAGGTTGAGATATTTGGTTGATGTATCCAACAAAAGTAAGCTTTTATAAAGTTCAGGAAGGTAAATAATATGCATCTCATTAATGTAAAAAGGGGGAGAAGATCAGGTGGTTTTCCATCAATGAAAAAGAGAGAGATTATTTGCATGTGGTACTTTAGGTGTTGTCATAATGCAAAACACCATTAATGGAAAAGTGGATGATGGTTTAGGGTCATATGATGTAGTTTATTATATTTCCATGAAGGTTTAGATGTGTACATGATGATACTTGATATTTAGTGAGGATTATTTTCTTTTGCAAGCACATTTAGGTGCCTAGATGATGATGCATGATGGTTTGAACTCCTTGGTTTCTTGAGAATCATATTTGCATGATGGATATCAGGTTTTTAGGGTTCTTGATCTCTCCAATCAGGTGCATGGTGTAGATACATGTTATTAGTTATGTTTCAGGTGCTCATTTGGAGCAAGTATTAGTGATATGGGATATGAGGAAAAACTTTGGAGCTATATGAGATCATGAATGTATGTTTTTAGGTGTATCATGGTATAATGGGTATTTTTGGATCATTTTAAATGATTTCATGATGTGTTCTAAAATTATTTCAGTTGATCTTAACTTCTAAAGTGTCAAACCCTAAGGGGTAGCTATGTAAGTATCACTGTCTGGAGAGTTTGATATATGGTGATTAAATTATGATGATTTTATATGTTATTATGATGTGTCATGGTTATTTTATAAATATTTCATGTTATTAGGATGTTATTTTTGAAATATATGTCAGTTTTGGTGAGAAAGGGTGAAAAACTAGTGCATTTCTAGCTCGAATTTGATATTCTAATGCTGGACATGAATTGTGTTTTTTGCATAGGACCATGTCAATTTTAGGTATGTTTCTAAATTGATTCAATAAGTTTTCACAAAAATAATGAGGTCATTTTATTGTCAAGATTTTATGAACGAATGTTAATAAGGTAAACCACTAATTATGAGTTTGAAACCCTAGCTTGAAAGAGATATGCTAGGAACGAATAAAAGTGAACTAATGTGTTGAGAAGTTCCAGATCCACTTATTTTCATATTTATTTTACCTTCTGTCTTCTATATATACCCATAATTTTGAATCATTTTTGGAGGGGCTTATGATTTTGGCATGCCAAGGTTATGTCAATGTTTACACTTCATCGCCTATTTGAGGAAACAAAATACTAATTTCCTACATTTTAAATATGATTTGAAATGTGATATATAGGTTCATTAATGTGAGTAATTGAATATATTTTTTTCTTGCATGTTTATGAATTTTATCACCTTCATTAAGATTTTTTGAAGCTATTACATGCCATGTTTAGTGAAGGTTTACATTATTGACTAGTTAGGAAGTGGAAGAGACCTCAAATCTTCCCTCCTATCATAAGTTAATATCTTGCAAATTCCTTTTGTGAGTGTGATTTTCAATAAAAATACCAAATCAAGTGATAGTTTTCAGGTCTTAAAGAGAAAAATAGTGTGTCTTTTGTAGTGATAGGTCTCCAAAATAATTTGTGTATCATGTACTTGTACATGCTTTATATGATTTTAACTTTTGTATCTCTTTTATGCCTAAGAAAAAACTAGTTTACATGATTGATCTAGGGAACCATATCTCAGGAGGTTCTTTTCAATATTGAGTAACCCACACTATGAGAAGATCCCATTATATCAACTGAAAAGAAGGATTGCTTGCAATTCTTCAAATCAGGGTACTCTTTGGATTGATAATAATATATACCAAAAATTGCTTAAAATTTGTAACTTTGATTTGAAAATTATCATGTGCAAGACCATATATTATATTCATAAATGTTTATCCATTCTTTAACTCTTTTTAAGGTCTTGACACTACTCAAAATATATGACATTAAACTTTTTGGGTTTGTCTCTTGTCTGAATCATTTCATCAATATATTTCAATTACCATCAATCACACATGAGGGAACACTT
Organism: Taxus chinensis; assembly: GCA_019776745.2. Taxonomy (NCBI): domain Eukaryota; kingdom Viridiplantae; phylum Streptophyta; class Pinopsida; order Cupressales; family Taxaceae; genus Taxus; species Taxus chinensis. Next base: position 810,717,815 of record CM034149.1, read on the forward strand.
AGTTCTCTTCTAAATATTTAAAACCTTAATTATTGATAAGAAGTCCTATAAAATAAAAATTATTTATTTTTTAGGCACCCTCGTGCACAAAAAACATTGGAACTGCTTGAAAGTGGACTCAAACTACATATTTTGATTTACCTAGCATGCGACATATACTTGTAGTAGAATCCTGTTTTATATCCTTCCTTTAAGAAATATTTACTTTTGTTTCTATCTGACGGGGAAAATTTTAAGATACCCTAAAAAAACTATAAAAATTATTTGGAAAATTTTGAAAAAAACACTTTTACATGAATTGTGAATCATTTAATAATGGTGTTGGCTAGTGCTAATTTTTTACTAACAATATATGATGTCAACTAATAATATACAATGTAAGCCAAAATCATATGTAATTTTTTAAAATACCCTTTTTTAACCATAAAATTTAAAATGACCAGTTCCATGAGAAATATTTCCTCACAAAATTTGTCAAAAAAATAAATAAATTCAAAATAAGTAATTGTTTGTGAAAAATAATAGATTTCATTAATTTTAGATGGAATTTATTTTTGAATTTTTTTTATGTTAGTAGTTAAAATTATATTCTCAATGAGAAATATGTCCTCCCTAATTATGGCACAAGAAAAAATTACCATACTATTGGTCAATAGTATTTTTTTATGTAATCAATGAGCAGTAAAAAATATGTTGTGGGTCGGTACCATGCTTTATCTTAAATTGACTAACAATATATATTGTATTATTACCCCGTAGCATAAAAAAATGTTTCCCACCAACAATATAAAGTTTTATATCACAAATTTCAATTTCACGGTTATGGAGAATTGAATTCTAAAATAAAGTTGTAACTAGAAAATTAAGGCCACCCGGTCCTAATCCCTACCCTAAAAATTCACCAATTTAAAATTTTAAAAACCATAATATTCGTGTATTCGGGAATATTTGCCACTAAAAATTTCCACGCCTTATGTCCAATCTACTTGAGTGAGTGAATTTGATTGCTATAAAATATTGGATGTAGTCCCCTACACCTATTCGGAAGATTCATTATTTTACGTGGTGCTTCCCTAATGAATGTGCAGTTGTATTTTTTGAGTGTAGGAAGCTCTAGGTGACTTTAGTCCTAGGTTTTGAAATAAGATTCTATAAGATTTAAAATTTTCTAAATGTGGAATTTTCACTTATATATGCTTGCGAAGGTAATTTACGTTACAAAGGCTAACTTAGGAGGATTAAATGACTGAAATAATAATGTGTAACTTAAATTTCAGGACTAAATTGTGAAAGTATAATTTACCGTAATCTATGTTCAGGACCCTATGAATGTTCCTTACCCTATTTTATATTTTTGACCCTGGAGGGGTAATTTTAAGTTTGAAGTTTGGAATTTGACAAGTGGATTTTATATTTTTTATGCATTCAATTCCTATTAATTATCAATAAATGAGTGTGTATAATAAATTAAGATAAAAAATATACCTAGATATATACCATATCAGAATCGGTAAAGTGCACTTGATTGAGCAAATAAGTAATGTGAATATTAGTAGTGTGAAAAAGTTGAATTATATAATTTTAGTGTATATATTTTTGATATTTGTAAATTGTTAGAATCATTACATATAGCTTTTAATCTATACTAAGCATATTTTATACATAGTTCTTGTTGCAACCCTAGTAAATATTAACTCATCCATTGTATGCTGAAATATAAACAATGAGTTTTCATATTTTTTAAAACTTATTTATAATACATCCCTTTCTACCAATGTCACGACCTATGCATATTTCAAATATGGATTCTTATTGACCCCATTTTCCACAAAATTTTCAAAATACAAACTACCTTTCTTTTTACTTTTCCAAAAGTAATAATTTTTATACATGTGAATAACATAATATAAGGCTCAGTAAGATTACTTCTCCTTACTTCCATAACTTGACTTATGCTATCCAATATAAATTTTAATGATTTTCCTAATCGAATATCCTTACAATGGTTTGATTTATTAATATGTAAACTAGAAAGATAACTTCACAGCTCAATGAAACAAGAAACATAACACACTATTAATATGTACAAACTAAACTCTTTCATTCTCTCATAAGTTTTATGGAAAAATTCTTGTCAATATCGATGCTTATGCAAATCTACATGCAAAAATCCATTTTAAAGTGATTGATAAAATATGGGCCCAAAACATTGACTACAAGATTTTGGCCTTCTCTATTCATAGATGTCATGAAATGGGACAACGGTCTATTTAGTGCACTTTTAGGAAAATGAAAAAATAAATATTGTCAGTGGAAGGAATCACAACATGAGAACCTTATGGTTAATATGGAATCTATAATAAAATATGACATATCTGAGGAAGAGGATTCAAAGTTAGAAGATTTAGATAGAAATTTGGAAGAAAAGGGTATAGCGTTACAAGAAGAAATACCTTGTCTTCCTCATCAGGTTGAGGTAGAGAACGTACAACCCAAAAATATTATGAAGGGATCTAAGATCATAAAAAAATATGAAGTTTCTCTCAGGATCATTCTTGAAAAAATGAATCCTTATGTGGACAAGGAGTGGATGGTTATGAAAAATTACAAAAATTATTTATGAAAAAGGACCCTACTCCATCAAATATAAATATATACTCCTATGTAGGGATTAGTTGTTGTGTTCCGTTAGTTTATTTTTCGTCTTGAAAAATTATGACAGGTTTAACAACATGTGATCCTCCACTGTTTACCGTTTTTTTTATTGTAAAACATTTTTAGAATCCTTTAATCTCAAATATTTACCAATCAATATATATATATATATATATATATATATATATATATATATATATATATATACACACACACAAAAACCAACTTACATTAATAATTTTTGACAACACTTTAATTCTCATTGTCTTTGTTGTTCATTAAAAGATATAATTTATGCACATATTTATTAATCTATTTATTTCTTTCTTTCCTTTTCAGAAATATGTTTTAACATGATTTTCCCTTAAAAAAACTTTTATTATATTTACAATAAATACTTTAATACAATATTTTCTTCAAATATAATAAATTTTTTATATTAAAGTTTCATGTGCATGCATGTTGGGCGTACCATCATTTTTTTCAGAAAAGCTATGTTATAATTTTAGTTGTGTGAATGCTCTTTTATTCCACTTGTCTTATCCTTCAATATATATTTCGGTATATAAACATATTATTTTTCCTTATATAATTTATGATAGTATGGTGTACGATATTCAGGTTAACATTTTTTATTTTTTTGCATAATCTAAATACTTATAATATATATTTTTAAAATGTTAAACACAATATTATGTGCTTGAGATTATCAATATTTGAATGTTTTGGCATTTTCGTTAATTAATTATAATTAATGTGTAGGTTACAAAATTTTGAGGAAAAATAATATTGTCAATATAATGTGATTGAATGCCCAAACCCACTTTAAATATTTCATATTACCATATAATAAAAAAATTGTGAAATAAATAATAATTTTTAATTATATAATCTATTATTTATTTATTTATAAATCAGTTAATATTAATATTATTATTTTGTAGGGATATGCCTTAATAATCAAATAGACCATTATCGTTTTCAAAGTAAAGAATATAGTTTGGAAATTATTCAGAAGGTCAAGGAACATGAGATCTTAGAGCTTCTCAAAACTAACACTAATCTCAAGAAAATAATGATTCAATTCATACTTAAAAAATAGCATAAAATACAAGAGAATATTGAGATCATGGCCTTAATCATGAACAATGCTAGTATGGAAATGTTACAAGACAGATGCATATTGAGTCCACCATTAAGTGGACTGATTTAAGGATCTACTTAAACATATGACTAATTGGAGCATCTTACACATTAAGTCCACCATTAAGCATGTTCATTTGATAGCTCAAGTCATAAATACATATTGAAAAATCGATAACAAGGATTCCTCAAAGAAAAGGAAATGGGGATTAACTGAGGCAGATACTTAAAATCTTGGTGCCTCCATACACTATTTGGATAAATAATGCAATACCCTCTAGGAAGATATAGAAAATAATGATACTCCTAAATCATTAAGGGTCACTTGAGTGTTAGCTCTTTTTATTTTTTGTTATATATCGTTTTTTATGTATGTTGATATTTTGTTGTTAGTCTAAAATTTGTTTTTATTTCAAATTTAGTATCTATTTATCTTTTACCCAATGGTATATGCAGTGTTATGAAAATTTCTCATCAAGTGGGATTTGATTATGTACGGGGAAGGGACCCCTTAACCCTCTTTTACCTATTATCAAAAAATAATTTTGCAATTGTTTGGATCCTTTTCTTACGAAATGTATAATATAATAATTTAATATACTTATAAGAGTTTAAGGGATGTTATATAGTCTAATAATTATTTTGTGTTCTTTTCAGCATAAAAGTATGGTTTAAATTATACTAATATACTAATTATATATCATGTGTATTTAGATAAGAATATATATTTTTATTTTGGCATGTATGATATTAATTTTTATCTTCATATATTTAATTTAATTTTTATTGATAATATAAATATTTTTTAGAGTTTTTGTATATATATATATATCATATTAAATACATCTTACTTAAATTTAACTATATATTAGACAAGATGTTATCCATAATCTAAATGAGTTCATGTAGTAACATTGACACATGTCAGCATTCCAAGAATATTTTATAAACAATCTATTTTTAGAAATTATTGAGACTTAGGTTTATGAATCAATGATCTAAAAGGGTATTAAGAGAAAAAATAATCCGTATTAGCAACCAAAACATTATTTTTAAAATTTATATAATTAAGAAGTCCTAAATTATTGTTTTAGCAAATTTTTATAGATTTTGGTAATTTTAATATTTTAACGGACTTGAAAGAATTTATAGGATTCAAATAGTTTTATGATAGAAAATTCTTTCTTTCATTTTTCCATCGTTTCCCATTCAAATTCTCCGCAGTGTTACATGGAAATCATTTATAAAAACAATGACCTTACAATATTAATTTAATCCCTTCATTTACTATTCGTAGAAACCTTCCATCTTCCACATTGATTCACTATAAATAACTTGTTTTTAAAAGTTGAATTCTATTTAGATATAAATTGAATTTTGTTGGTTTTTAAGTTTTGAAGAATATATCCTACATATTCAGTTTTCATATTTATATGCATCTTCACTCGGATAGACTTTCTATGTAATAATATCTATTATACAATTTTTCTATTCAGTGTTAAACATGTTTGGCATACATATCTCCTATATATTTATCCAACTTTTTTATAGATATTAATATTGTTATTTTATTTTGCAATTATAGTTTTATTTATAGAATGGAACTACACTTTATTTACTCTAGAAAGTATGTAATTTTATTATCAATTTATTTTCATAACATATTAAATAAAATTTTTGTTATATTTTCCTTCAAATTTCAAAAATAATACAAATGAGTGGATTAAATGAAGGAAAATGAAATTTTCAATGTTTTGTAGGTTTTAAAAATGGAGGGAAAATATAGATTCAAAAATTATAACAAGAATAATTGAAGATGTGGGTACACTTCTATAAACATAGAGTGAGCACAAATAAATTCTTTATGGATGAGAACTAGCCAATGTAGACAAATAAAAGAACGAGGACAGATCAAATTATGAATATGCATAAAAACATTTCCCTTTTTAAAATCCCCATTTATGACAGATTTCTCTAAGTAGAGGAAAATTACAACAAAGTTATACATAATTTGTATAATGAAGTTAAATAAATTAGTCACTTTGTAATGAAATTAAAAAATTACCTAGAAATATTACAACAGGAATTGAAAATAGATGAAATGAAAGACGAAAAGAGTTATACATGTATGTATTGAAACATACAAGTGCATAATATGTTTATTTTTATTGGTCAATCTGATAATTCTCCATATGTGATTAGTAGTTCTGAAAAACAAATTAAAAGTATTGGTTTGAATTTTTAAAAGTAAAAGGGTTATAATGGACATGGACTATGAGTAAATCGAAAAGGAATTAAAGAACCTCCCAATATTAAATAAGACGAAAAAGAAATGTTTTCCCCACTGATAATTGGTCCCACATTGATTAAACTAATCATGCATCTAGAAAATTATTCTCAAAACAACTGTGAACATCATATTCATGCATATGGAAGATTATGTATTCAGCAAATAATGTCTATTGATCGAGCTAGAAAAGGTCATGATAATGCTAGTTTTTAGAATATTCATCCTTATTATATTTTTGGGAATTGTAAACATGGAAGTTCTACATGTTGGTTCACTAATATCCATACAAATAGGTATTTTAAAAGAGTAAAGAATATTTTTTAGTGGGGCACCTAAATATAGTGGAGAGAAATCACTTAAGTAGTCAGAAATTCCTACTTGTTTCAAAGGTCAAACCAAAAACCATTGAGACCCATTGCTTCCCTAGGAAGGGAAAATGATCTAAATGAGCTCTTCAAGCAATAATGCTTGATATTAAAATTGAAAGAAGGATTTATAAAATATGTTTTTTAATAATTTACTGAAGTATATTTATAGATGTTATTGATCACAATAGGTACATAGACAAGGAAAAATCCATATCAACAATCAAAACATTGTTTCTAACAATTTCAATTTTTAAGAATCCTGATTTTTTTATTGCATATTTTAAGTGTCTTAAAAATATTATTTGATTTAAAGATTAAAAAAATAATATATAACTTTTTTGTAGATAATTTTATATTTCACTTGTTATCTTTATAAAATATCCTACAGTTGATGGACTTTATATGCATGAAGGTGGGATTTTCCGCTTCTATGTTGAACCCTTCCATCACCATTTCTATCAACATTCCATGTTCCACATTACTTTAATATAATTAATATACATTCAAATGAAGAAGAATTTTTGAAAGATGACACTTTTTTTAGACATAACTTAAAGGTTGAAGGTTTGTAACTTTTGTGTTATATAAGTCATATATATAGTTTTCAAATTATTCATTTTAAAAAATTGACACGTAAGCCTCTCCTCAAGAGTAAAATTCCGATCCACATGCATTATTAATTGCAATCATATTTTTTATACAACTTTTCTATCTATATGTTCCCACTTTGTATATTCTTATAATATAAACTATTTTACTTTAAAAATTATATTTTTATTTATATAATAAAGTTACGAGATTCTAAAATTTTATCTATTTTATTATCAATGTATTGGTACATCACATTTAATTCTAAGGTAATTTTGTATCCAAAAAATTCAAAAAATACTTTCTATCAAACAACAAATTACTAAGCATTTTTTTTTTCTTATATAATATGTTGAGTCTTAAAACATATTATAGATAACATTATTTAACATAATATTAGTTATTACTTATGTGATATATAAATGATGTAGTAGTTAGGTTGTGGAGCCTTTTTTCATATGATAAAGTGTTGAAGATTGTACACTAAGAGTATTGTACACTTTCCACAGTTGTCTTGCCGAGGTTCGGGGGCGCATCGCCCGATATTTTTTTTTGGGCCTTAAAACATGCCCGATATATCAGGAAACAAGATTTTCTCATATGGGTAGGTTTTTTGACCCATGGTTTTGATACCCATGGTTTTGTAAAACTGCTTAAGAAAGTGTCTATTTATATGGTTTTGTGCATATGGTAGATATAATGAAAACATTGTAGATGTGCTTTGAATTCAGGTGTGAATTCTGTAGAGTTTGTTGAGCATAGCTCCTAACAGATCTAGCTATTTTATTGAGAGAGTGATGGCTTGTAATAAAATCTAAGAAAGTGATTCTTGGTGGACGTAGCCAAAATTAGGTGAACCACGTTAAATACTATCTCTTTGTGTTGTGTTATTTTATTCTACACTTTTATTTGAGGTCTATAATATTTTTTGCATATTAGTTTCTATTGTTACAATTATGTGAGGGATTATTCCACATATTTTATCCCTTATTTCATAACAATTGCTATCAGATCCTGGTTTGATTTACTGAAGTGTTGAATCATAGGGAAAGTTTTATCTTGAGTGGGAGCCATGGCAGATGATGGAAGATCTAGGGTTGATAAATTCAACGGGCATAATTTCATTCTTTGGAAGATGCAGATGGAATATTACCTTTATCAGAAAGATCTCTATATTTCGTTATCTAAGAAGGTGAACAAACCCTCGAGCGTGACAGATAGGGAATGGGATTTTCTAGATAGCAAGGCACTTGGGACAATCCAGCTATGTCTTGCATCTTCAGTATTATTTAATGTTTCAAAGGAAAAGGTGAAAAATGAACTGATGGATGCATTAGGTAAGTAGTATGAAAAACCCTCTGCCTCTAATAAGATATTTTTAATGAAAAATTTGTTTAATATGAAGATGTGTGAGAATGGTTTAGTATCACATCATCTAAATGATTTTAATACGGTTGTAAATATTGTATCTTCGGTTACAATAGAATTTGATGAAGAAGTTAAGACTTTACCTGAGAGTTGGAATACCTTGGTGATGGTGGTAAGAAACTCAGTTCTAGCTAACTCAAAGTTGAAGTTTGAGGACGTTTTAGGGCCGATTCCAAGCTAGGAAATGCGAAGAAAAACCTCTGGTGAATATTCTTCTTCATGAAATGCTTTGACATTGGAAACTAGAGGGAGATAGAAGAATAGAGGAAGCCATGGAAAATCAAAGGATCGAGCAAGGTCAAAATCCAAAAGTAAGATAGTATGTTGGTACTATGGATAGTCTTGCAATGCAAAGAAGGACTGTTGGGAGGTTCGGGACAAGAAGAAACAACAGGAAGAATAAAAGGAGGAAAATGTGGTAACGAGTAATGTATGTCAGGATGCTTTGATTCTTTCTTTGCATAATATTACTGAATCTTAGGTTTTAGATTCGGTGGCTTCTTTCCATGCTACTCCACATAGGCATTATTTTGTTGATTATGTTTAAGGAGATTTTGGGCATGTTTTTCTTGTTGATGATGAGCCTTGCAGCATAGTTGGAAAAGGTTCTGTTTAGGTTAATATGCAGAATGGGAATACTTGGCTATTGAAGGATGTCAGACATGTGCATACATTATGATGAAATTTTATATCAACAGGGGTAGTTGGGAAGTTATGGTTGTACTGTGATATTTATAGCGGACTCTTGGAAGGTTACCAAGGGTACTCTTGTTGTGGCAAGAGGTAAGAAGGTTGGAACCTTGTATTTAACCACTTATAGCACTAATGTTTCTAATCTTGTGGCTTCAGAAGTAGATAAAACATTGTGGCACTATAAGCTAGGTCATATGAGCCATAAGGGCATGGAGATCATAAAGAAGGATTTTCTGGGATATACAAAAATAGGTTTGGAGCTTTTTCGGGACTGCATATATGGGAAATAGAAGTGAGTAAGGTTTCTCAAGGTCGAACCTACAAAGAAAGAGAATAAGTTAGAGTTGGTGCATTCTGATGTTTAGAGGATGACTAAGGTATCATCTCTTAGGGGTTCAAGTTATTATGTTAATTTTAGTGATGATGCAACAAGGAAAGTTTGGGTTTATTGTATTAGAAACAAATCTAATTTATTTGACACTTTTGTTAAATGGAAAGCCTTGTTAGAGAATGAAACAAATCTTAAGCTAGAATGTATCAGGTAAGATAATGGATGGGAGTATTGCAGCAATGAATTTGATGATTATTGTTCTAAGAATGGAATCTATAGGAAAACTATGGTTTGAGGAAATCCGCAGCAGACTGGGGTGTTAGAAAGGATGAAAAAAACAATAACATAACATGCTAGGAACATGAGGTTACATGCAGGTCTGCCTCTTTCTTTTTGGGTAGAAGTGGTGAGCACAGCTATGTACTTAATAAATAGAGGACCCTCAAGTGCCTTGGATGAAGGCATACTCGAGGAGGATTGGGTATGGTAAGAAAGTTGATTATTCATTTCTTAGAGTCTTTGTATGTGAGGTTTTTTTCCATATAGACAAGTAGGATAGGACCAAACTAGAGGCTAAGTTAGAAAAATGTAATTTCATTAGTTATGGTGGTGATGACTTTGGATATAAATTTTGGAGTATTAAGGACAAATAAATAATTTGATCTAGGGATGTGGTCTTTAATGAGAAAATCATGTATGAGCAGCAGCTGCAGGAAAACAAGGAAGAATCCAAGAAAGAATACACAACAGTAGAAGATCTTCTGGATGGGAAAGTGACACATGAATCATTTTAGGAACCTCCTCAGTAGGAACCCCCAAACTCCTATATTGAGGAGTGCTTCTACGGTAAGAAGAGAACCTGAATATTTTTCTCCTTCTCTTTATTATTTATTACTCAATGATAGTGGAGAGCCAGAGATCTTTGATGAAGAAATGTAGGTAGATGCCAGAAAGAAGTGGGAGCAAGCCATGGATGAGGAGCATAAGGCTCTCATGGAGAACTAGACATGGGATTTGGTGAAACTACCTGAAGGTAAAAGAGCATTACAGAACAAGTGGGTGTTCAGATTAAAAGAGGAAGAAGGAGGAATGAAAAGATACAAGGCCCATATTGTGGTCAAGGGGTTTACATAGATAAAAGGTATAAATTTTGATGAGATTTTTTTCTCCTGTAGTAAAAATGAATTCTATTAGAACTATTCTTGGAATAGTTGCAGTAGAAGACTTGCACTTAGAGAAACTTGATGTAAAGACAACATTTCTGCATGGTGATTTAGAGGAGGAACTATATATGTAACATCTAGATGGCTATGACGTCAAAGGTAAAGAGGAGATGGTGTTCAAACTGAAGAAGATTCGGTATGGCTTGAAACAAGATCCACGTCAATGGTATAATAAATTTGATAGCTTCATGATGGATCAAGGTTATATTAGATTTCATTCTGACCTTTACGTGTATACAAATAAATTTGAGAATGGTAGTTTTATTATCCTTTGTTTGTATGTGGATGACATGTTGGTTCCAGGTAAAAACATGTAGGAAATAAAAGTACTCAAGAAGTAGCTAAGTGAATCCTTTGCTATGAAGGATTTCGGGGCAGCATAAAAAATCCTTGGTATGAGGATATCTCAGGATAGGAAGGAACGAAAGATGAATTTATCTTAGGAATATTACATTAATAAGGTCTTGCAGAGGTTTAATATGTAGGATGCTAAACCAGTTGGGGACTCCTTTGGTAGGCCATTTCAAGTTATCAAAAGATCAGTGTTCCAAGGTAGAGTAGGAGAGAAACATGATGTCCAAGGTGCCTTACTCATCAGCAGTTGGTAGTTTGATATATGCCATGGTTTGCACCAGGCCTGATATTGCCTATGCAGTGGGAGCGGGTGAGTAGATTTATGAGTGATCCAGGTAGAGATCATTGACAGGTAGTAAAGTTGATCGTTCAGTATTTGAGAGGGACCATGGGGACAATTTTCTGCTACAGTGGATCAAACACCACTTTGTGTGGTTATGTAGATTCTGATATGGTTGGAGATGTAGACAGCAAGAGGAGCATAACAGGCTATGTTTACATTGTAGGTGGGACAACAGTAAGTTGGATTACATGACTATAGAATTTGGTGGCTTTGTCAACCACAGAGGATGAGTATGTTGCTTCCATAGAGGCAAGCAAGGAAATGATTTGGTTATATAAATTACTTGAGGAGTTAGGGCATAAGAAGGAGGAAGAAAATTTGCATAGTGATAGTCAAATTGTTATACACCTAGCTAAGCAATCTGCTTTCCACTCTAGGATGAAGCATATATAGTTAGGGCACCATTTCATTGGGAAAAATTTGAAGGAAGAGAATTTGAAGCTAGACAAGATTCATACCAGTCAAAATCTTACAAACATGAGGACACAGGTGGTCACAAGTGAAAAATTGAAGCTGTGTTCACCTTTGGTTGGTATTCATAGAAACTAGTGAAGGGTTAAGAAGCTTGCTCAGAGGAAAAATAGTCTCCAAGTGGGATATTGTTAGGTTGTGGAGCATGTTATCATAAGAGAAAGTGTTGAAGACTATACATTAAGAGTACTGTACACTTTCCATAGTTGTCTCGCTGGGGTTTAGAGGTGCAGCCCCCGAAGAAAATAGATTGGGCCTTAAAATGTGCCCGATATATCAGGAAATGTGATTTTCTCATATCGACGGTTTTTTTTGACCCATAGGTTTATGGGACAGTTTTTTCCCATGGTTTTGATACCCATGGTTTTTTAAATCTACTTAAGTAGTTGTCTATTTATATGGTTTGTGCATATGGTATATATAATGAAAACATTGCAGATGTGCTTTGAATTCGGGTGTGAATTTTGTAGAGTTTGTTGCGTATAGCTCCAAACAGATATGAGTCTTGTATTGAGAGAGCGGTGGCTTGTAATAAAATTGGAAAAAGTTATTCTTGGTGGACATAGCCCAAATTGGGTGAACCACGTTAAATATTATCTCTTTGTGTTGTGTTATTTTATTCTGCACTTTTATTTGAGATCTGTAATATTTTCTGCATATTAGTTTCTATTGTTGCGATTCTGTGAGGGATTACTCCACATATTTTATACCTTATTTACTAATAGTAGTTTGTGTGTGTGTGTGTGGTGTGTGCACACGATCTTGTGTGAGCTTAGACTCAAATTATATTTAATATGTTTTTGGAATGATGATATTTAGTTTAATTTAACACTTATAACAATTATTATTTTTAATCAATTTTAAATCTATTATATATAAAATGGAAATACTTGAACTTAATTCAAGTTTATTTATATTTCAATGTGTTTTATTAAAAGAGATATATGTTTTTTACACTTCTTCCTTACCTGAGTCTATCTCAACATCTGAATCCCAATTTTTCACCTTCTTAACAACCAGGTGGCTAGGATTAGATTTATACCACCAATAAATTCTACCTTTAACAACTTTACTCTCCCTAGGAAAATCTTAAGTAAGATGACCAAGACATAATTATGTATGATACCTTAATGGAAATCCTTCATAGTGCACTTTTTGTGTCCACATCCTATCTTCCACCCTTAGTTCAATAGTGGCTAGAAAATCTAAAGTTGTGTCCATATCCATCAAAATTTGGGAAAAAGTAGTGTTTTCAAAATCCTTTGTCTTCGGATCAATAGCCAAACATTTTCCTAAGGTGTTACCTATGCAGGTTATCCATATTTATATTTGTAGTTTTTATTTCATTTTAAATGATCCATTGAACATTAAATTATTAAAATAGTATAAATATATTTATATTAAAATTATAAACGATTTATATGTAATGCCCCATTTTGACACACCCAAAACCATAACACAAGTCTTAGAAAATTTTGGATTTTTTTTTATGATGGCTTTCCCACTGTTTTTTTTATAGAAATTTTTAGAAATTGTTTGTTATGATGTTTGGGAAGCAGTGGAGGACTCAAGGAGATCTCATTCTATTCTTGAAATTCTAAATATTACCTTTATTTTCCTCTTCCAAAAAATGCTTCAACCCTCCTACTTTATGGATTTTAGGCCAGTCTCCCTTTGCAATAATTCTTATTAAATTATTTCCAAGGTCATTTCTCTTCGATTGAAAGCAGTTTTGGATCCTCTTATGTCACAAGAACAAATGGGTTTTATGCACGGTAGGTAACTTTTAGAGGGAGTAATTCTATCCCAAGAGATGAGTCACTCTATATCTTATAACAATGCTCTAGGTATGCTCTTGAAGTTGGATATCAGCAAGGCTTATGATAATATTAACTTGAGTTTTCTCATTAGAACCCTTTAAAATTTTGGCTTCTCCAAGACGTTGTGTGACTAGATCTTTAGTTGTATTTCTGGCCCTTCTTTCTCTATTTTGATAAATGGGAGTGTTGAGGGTTTCTTTGTAAGTAAGAGAGGCATTAGACAAGGGGGATCTCTATCCTCCTTTCTCTATATCTTGGTTGCTGAATCTCTTAGAAGGTCTATTAGCAAAAATATGTTGGAAGGTAAACTTAAGGGATTGAAAATTACTGATGGAGTTTCTCCTCTTTCCCACCGAAAATTCACAGATGATACCTTTTTGTTTGGTAGGGATAGTATTCGTGAATCTAAGGAACTAAAAGATACATTGGATGGATACTCGAAAGCAGCCAAGAAAGAAGTTACTCTTCTTAAATCCTCCATCTTCTTCATCAATGTCTTCCCACAGCTCGAAGCTCCTATTCTGAATATCTTTATATTCAAAAAGGTTTGCTTACCTGTCAAATATCTTGGTATCCCCTTGTTTAAAGGTTATGGTAAGGCTTCTGTGTGGAAGTATTTTTTATCCTCTTATGAGGCTAAGCTAAACTCATGGAAAGAAAGATGGCTCTCCCTTGCTGGGAGACTAATTCTCAATGAATCGGTTCTCTCTACTTCTCCCATGTATTTTCTATCTATTGTCGAAATTCCCAAAGGTGTTTTAGAGAAGTTAAAGGTTATTATGTGAAAGTTTCTTTGGCAAGGAGTCTTTGGAGATTAAAAATTTCCATTAATCATTTGGGATACTCCTGCTACACCCAAAAAAATAGATGGTGTTGGGATTCTTAATCATGGTTTACAAAATTCATCACTAGGTGCCAAGTTCATTTGGAACTAGATTTTCAATCCCAGTAGTCATCTCAGTTAGGTTTTTGAGAGGAAATACTTGGGATCCCCTCTTCAAGAATCTATCCTCTGTATTGTGAATTCACCTATGGGACACTATATTTGGAATTCTATGCTTGATTGTAGATATTTGTTTTTGTATAATGCTAAATGGAGATTGGGGAACAGTGAAAAATCCCTTTTTTGGGATGATTCTTGGAATGGTTTGTTGGCTCTTTGTGATATACCATAATTTTAAGGGATTAAAGTAATGTTACTAGAAGAATGGGGTATTTTTATTTCTAACTATGAAATGATGGTTGATCGTCTTCCCTCTGTGCTTCAATGGAAAAACATGGATCAGTTTGGTTTTTTAGATGAAAGTAAGAAGAATTTCAAGTGTGATCTCCAGGAGAGACAATTACTATTATCTAACAATCCAGATGAAATTTTCTAGACTGCTACTTCCTTGGGTTCTTACTCCCCCCATTTTGGTTATATTCTACTACATTCAAAGGTTGCTACTCAGAGCATAATTTGGAAGGACTGTTGGGATCCCTATTTCCCTCTGAAGGTGGGTCTTTTTTCCTGGATGGATTTCTAAGACAAAATTATTACTCAGGAAAGGAGGAAAATATTTGGGTTTTAAGGTCCCACTATATGTATTTTGTGTTAAAAGAAATATGAGGATAAGGATCATTTGTTATTGCACTACCACTTTTAGTGAAATGTTAGAATTGGTTGTGTTCCAAACTCAACCTCCCTTGGGTTCAGCCAAATTCCCTCCCTGAAGCAATATTGGCTCGGCCTGTTAAATTCCAATTAGGTGCTCTTTCTTCCATTTGGCTTTGTAGCCTTATGCTTCTCCTTTGGCACATATGGTGGGAAAGGAATATAGTAATCTTTAGGGAGGAAAATATCTCAGTGGAATTGGTCCTCTTTAGGATAGAGGGAGCTATCTTTGAAGATGTGTCCTCAAATTGGTCTAGACCTTTTCCTTTTACTTCACAAGACAGGGTGTTAGAAAATATTTTTCCTAAGATTATCACACCTAGGGATGGTGATTTGAAATATTCTCTGCCTTCTTCCTTATCTAGAAGGAATAAAAAATGGTCTCCTCATCCCCTTGGCTTCATTAAGCTAAATTTTGATGGAGGCTTCTAGACATAATCCTGGGGCTTCAGGTGTTGGTTTCTTGGTTTGTAACTCGTTGAGTAAGGTGTTTGAGTGAAGCTTCGTATAAGCTCAAAGATGGCACAGTTAATTCTACTAAGCTAGAAGCTCTTAATAAGGGTTTTCTCTTAGCTGCCTCTTTGAAAATTAAGAACCTTGAAATTCAAGGTGATACCTTGGTCATTATCAATGCCATAATTAAAAAAAAGAGCCTTATCGTGGAAGATTGACTTGGGTATTCAAAAAATACTATGGTAATTATCCAAAATCAATAATTGGAGTATCACACATGTGTATAGGGAGGGTAGTCAATGTGCCAATTGGCTAGCTAATTAAGGGATCTCGAAGTATCATTGGAAGAAGGTGGAACTGAATTTCTCTGTGTGGGAGGGCCTTGATATGATTGTCTCGAAGGATTCTCCTTGTAAAGGAAATGAAAAAAAATATCTTCTATGTGCAAGGGTTTGGGATTCTAATTAAGGCAGTTGTGTGGTACGCATTTTCCCATTTTCATTTAGATTCTGCAATGGATCCTTCTCAGGCTACCAGGATTTCTTTGCTGTGAAATATATGGGAGATGGATTTCCTAAATAAGGTCTCTGACTATAGGTTGAAAATAATTATTCGTATCACCTTTGTTAATGATTTTGAGGTAGCTAAATGGATCCTAGGGTTCGATTTTCTCAGTGTGTAAGGGTGGAAAATGATTAATAGCAACATTGCATCTATCTTCATCGAGAATTTTCTAGTCCTTCTTTCCTTGAAAGAGGAGGTGCTAAATCTCACCACTCACCAGTTTTAGCCCTCTTTTTGTAGGAATTTATCCTTAGGGGTTGCCAATTTCAATCTTGTGTCTTGGCCGACAAATGAAGCATCTTCAATTTATTTTGGTTATAATGTTGTGTCTTTCACTGAGTTAGAGAAGCAGTTCAAGGTGTTATTGGAGTTTGCTAAGAATTTGGTGGTTTTTGCAATGGACAAGAACTCTGGTTGGGCTCGTATTAAAATCCCAAACATGAAATCCCTCAATCTTCCTTTAGAGGTGGTGTCAAGCTGGTGGATGGAGCTACGTGTCTCTACTAGGGAAACCTTCGAGTATCTTTGAAGGGGCTAGGTGAAAGAGAATGCTGCTGATGTGGAGTCTTATTTGGAGCTTGGGTTAGATCAGGGACACTTTGTAGAGGGTCTCAAAATTTCTATTGATGTAGATAATTAAAATGTTAGCATGTCCTAGTAGTAGGCTATAGAATAAAATATAGTTTCTTTTAGTATGTCAGTGTGACCTAGTTGGGATGTCATCTTGATTACTTGAGGTTTTTCTTGCATTTTGTAAATAGGGAATGAGTCCCTTCAACCCACCTTATCAATCAAAAATATATATATTTAACACAAACATTTGTTTAACACTATTTTTTTTTTCAATATTTACTCTTAGGTTAAATAACCTCTTTTTACATATTAAATTTAAATTCGTAAAGGCCCATTTGGCTACCTAACTAGCTCGTTCTAAATGCATATTTACTTAAATATTTTTATAAGTTCCATTTTAATAATTTAGCACTCCCTATGAACCATTATAAAAAAATAATTCCATACTACCTATTTATGTATTAAAACAATTTCTAAAAAGCCACATTGTTATTATATGTCCATCATGTCCTCTAATAAATCCCCCTAGGTTCCTATTTGATTAAATTATCCAAAAACCCAATAAAAACATCTATTCCCACACTTTTAAAAGTTAGGCTCGGGTTAAATATAGGCCATTAGATTGTTTTGATCTCCAACCTAGATTTTAGGTAATTCCTAGGAAATCTAATCCATTCTTATGATTTCCTTTTATCTTTTCATTTACACCATCTGTGGCCTCCATCTACTCAAAGGATGAACGAGGGATGATTATGTAGGCATCTCAAACTCCATCTCATTTTACTAGATTAGACATTCTTCCAGGGATTGGTTGAAATTTTTCTTGCATTATTAGTGGTCATATTATATCGAATGCTAGGAAATGAATGATGTTCTCATCCTCTACTTATATATATGATTCTCCCTCAGTGTGCTACTTCTATGGAGAGATAGATGCAATCAGTAACCTCCTTATAAGTATAGAGGTGAGATCTCTTATTCTTATATATATGTCATATATATATATCATAGATATAGTATCATATCCTATCCCTCATATGGTGTATATATATATAGCTTAGTGTGTATACGTGTGTTTGATACTAGTTTAGCATAGTACTATTATTCAGCGGATCAACTCCTTATTTTTATGGTAGGGTTCATTTCATTTATAGTTATGGCTCGATTACCTTATATATCACCGATTCACATGTCTTCACGATGGTGAAATGGCCACTTACCTATATTAGGTAGGTTTCAGTACTCTATCCTGAATGGTCCATGCCTTAGAAAATCCTTAGTTGAAAAAGTGTAAAGATTAATGCCATCTAGATAGTTCCCGCCTCTAGCTTTTCTATTTTTTGATAGTACCTTTAAATACTATCCATCTATCACAGCACAAATAAATTCCATAATGTGTTTCTTGTCCCATTTCCTTAATATCCTTGTAGCATAGATTATTTAGTAGTGTAAAGTTATTGTTTATAAATTATTGGTTTTCCTATACATCTCTGTGTGAACTGTGATGTGTGTGTATCCTACATACCTATCTCATCAATATTTTTTTTCAATAGAAGTACCCATCTTAAAATTTGACTTCATCTACGGATCAAAAATCCCACATATAATAAAATTAATAAGTTACATGCAACTTCATTCAGAAACTCGTAACACCCAAGCACGATCTTGTCTATTTTAGTATACTCATTGTTTATATATACCATAGGCAACCTAATACAAAATTATTGTATTGCCAACATACCATAAATGTTATTCTATACTTTTATTAGATATACTTCCATTACATCATCAACCCATATGTAAACTTTTATGCACAACCGATTATGTATTTAACCTTCATTTTTAGAGTCATTCATTGGGCATATAACTTTCTATTACATCATGGGCTATACTAGGTCTGGGGTCTTTTGAGTCTATTGTGTAAAAATTTCCCACAAACAATCATTATCCTAAATTTAAAAATTCTCCTTTTTGCAACACATTTAAATTGGTGCATCGTATGAGAACTCTCAAAGAATAATAACCTATCTATCAACTACACTGGCCTTTCTGACGGTCCAAGAAGATGATAAAATAGAAAGAGGAAACCTTTTATCATCTTTACTATAGATCTTCATAAAGATGCAAGTCTATCTCGATTATAAGCCAAAATTTAATTCTAAAGATATGAATTACACTACTGAGCTTGATTAGCATGCATGTTCTTGATTTCAATTCCTAACCGATAATACAAATTTTAAAAAAGAGGATTTCTAATTGGTCAACCAACCTACATGTTCGCATGTTGAGTTCTCAAGTGTTGTCAAATGTATGTAAAATCTATTTAACTTAACAAAAATGCAATGATGGACAAGTAAATGCAAGGATGATCAATAGGTTTATGGCATGGAGTATGAGGTGGTTTTATGATGGCATGGGGTGATTCAGTATCCCAGATTAGTTCTAGTCTGAGCAAGAGCTTGATAAAGTGACACAATATTACAATATACAAAATTTCAATACTCTTCTCAATATAGCAGAAGGCATAACAAATATTAAAAAACTATTACAAAATCATACTTAAAATGTAAGAGAAAAAACATCCCAAATATGGGGAACAAAATGCCAAATGGTAAACTTTATCTTCCATGCTCCAAATAATTCTTCCAAGCTTTCAATCCATATCAAAGTCTCTAATGCAAAAGAGAAACATGCCCAGTTTTCCACCCAACAAAATGGCATCATCATATATCATCTGCACCAAATGGAAGAAATTCTAGCCTCCATCCAATACCATGTGAGAGAGAATTCATGCCTCAAGATTGCACAAGTAAGAGGACACATAGGGTGACAACACACACACAAAATTTTAAAACAAAAAAATCACAAGAGGAGAAATCCATGTTTTCCTCTAAGGGTAAGAGTGGCAAGGAGCCTATAAAAATCCATATTTTGAACCAACCCTAAGAATACTAAAATAATATTCATAATCATCAGACATCCTGCCTTATAACTCCATCTGAAACTCCAAGCCTACTCCAAGAAATGATTTTCAAACCATTTTCAACAATGAGATGGCTTCCTTCATGTTGTCGTGAAAATGTGCAACAGGGAAATTGGAAATTTCCAAGCACGAAATATATACCCCTATGGAAAAAATTTCATTCCTAGGTAACACAGGTCAAATCCATCAGTTTGATAACCCCCTATTTGATGTCAAATTTGTCCCCGTAAAGTGCACTCATTCCACCTAGGTGATTTTAGGGAGTTCTAAAAAGATACTATCTCATAGCACTATAGGGAAGGGCTATCGCTAGCCTTCCGAGGATTGGATCCCCCCTGGAGTGAAACTAAAGAGAAAAATCAACATGGAGGAAAATTTAATACCTTGGAACATCATGGAAATGATTTTGGAAGGTCTGGGAAAGTTCTGCAAGACTTGGAGCAGTCTGACTAAAATACAAGGTTCACAAGCCTAGGTGGTACACATGCCTAAAACAACTATTGAGCTTTAGAAGAAGATTTCAGGAGATCCAGATGGATTTAGAAGTAAAAAAAAATCATCGAAAAGAGGATTCTAATACCTACATGATGGTAAAATAATATTTTTCACAACACGTTGGCACATATGATTGACAGGTAGTTTCTCTCAGGCATAAGTGGAGTACCAGATCCAAAATATGATTTTTCAAGGATCATATGGCTGAATAAAGACATTAAACCACCATAATTGGATTTAAATTTCCATTTCAAGTCATGATCATATACAATTTCACCAATAAATTCCACCAGGAGTTCAAGTTATTTGCATTCCAAGTTACCCTCTAAAGGCAGTTCAGGACTTAGTCATTTTTTCGAGAGGACACGTGTCAGCACCAAAAGCCTGGTGGAATTTCATGTCCCTGAATTCCTTGAGGTCAGGTACATCAACCCTTGGAAAATTTTCCCAGCCTTCATGTGACTCTTGGGACCCTCATATGACCTCCAAACCTGGAAATTCATCCCTCAGGTGCTTATTTGGAGCATGCATTCCTTGTTGTTGGATAGGTCGCCACGTGTCAGGTCTAGGACAATTATGGAATTTGATGTCCCTTATGCACCTAAGGTGGGGGACATCATACCTTGAAAAATGTCCCCAGCCCATATGGAGAGTCATTTGGACACCCACGTGACCGAGTTTCAACCCCCAGGTGTAGTTTTCGAGCATCCATTCCTTGTTGTCAGATCAGGCACCATGTGTCATGTTCTTGACCACCGTGGAATTGGATGTCCCTTATGCACATGAGGTGGGGGACATCATACCTTGAAAAATGTTCCCAGACCCCATAGGGAGTCTGATGCATGAGAAATAGTAGGAACTTGACAAGGTCATAACTTGAGCTCTGAGTGTCCCGTTTGGGTCCCTTTTTATTGAAACCACGTGTTTCGTGTTTTGAAGCAATAAAGGTTTTGTATTCTTCTGATATTGATTTCAAGGATATTGTTGAAAGGTTAAATTTTCCATTATCAAATAATGCAGGAGATGTTTAGGATGAATACATTTTACACTATGGCTATCTATTCAAGGGATGCCAACTATGTATTCTAGTTGGGTTTATGAGAGAGAACATAGTAAAAGAGTTGCATAGTGGAGGATTGGTTGGGCATTTTGGTAAAGATAAGATGATAGCCTTGGTAGAAGAGAAATACTATTGGCCAAAGCTGAAAAGAGATGTGGTAAGATATGTGGAGAGGTGTCTAATTTGTCAAGTCTCGAAAGGCCATGCACATAATACATGCTTGTATATGCCGTTGCCTATTCCTAAAGGGTCATGGACAGATCTGAGTATGGATTTTGTTTTGGGATTTCCAAAAACACAACAAGTTATTGAATCAATTTTTGTGGTTGTTGATAGATATTCTAAGATGGTTCATTTTATTGCCTATAAGAAAACAAGTGATGTGACAGGCGTAGTATATTTTTTTTATAGAGAAGTTGTTTGTTTGCATGGTGTTCCAAAAACCATTACTTCAGATAGGGACACAAGGTTCTTAAGTCACTTCTGGCAGAATTTATGGAAGAAATTGGGAACTCAATTACAATTCAGCATTACCTATCATCCTTAGACTGATGGGAAAATAGAAGTGGTAAATCAGATTTTGGCAAACCTATTAAGGTGCATCATTGGGGAAAAGCCAAAACAATGGGACTTAGCATTACCACAAGCCGAGTTTGCATATAATAGTTCCATAAATAGATCCATAGGAAAGTATCCATTTTCAATTATGTATGGGAGTAATCAAAATGGGGTGTTAGATTTGGTACAGCTACCAGTTGATGGCAGAGTCAGTGATAATGCAGAAGCATTTGCCGAACATATACAACTATTGCAGGAAGAAGTGCAAAAGAAGCTACAAAATAGTAATGATAAGTATAAGGAAATAGCAGATGTGCATAGAAGGTGAAAGGTATTTATAGTTGGCGAGTTAGTTATGGTATATCTATGGAAGGAAAGGTTTCCAATAAGAACCTATAACAAGCTGAAGTACAAGAAGGTTGGTCCCTGCAAAATTGTGAAAAAAATAAATGATAATGCTTATGAGGTAGAATTTGCAGGGAATTTTGATATTTCTCCAGTTTTTAATGTTTCATATTTGTATTCTTTTCATGGGGATGGTGCAGAAGGGGATGTTCTTGATGAAGTAGTAGATTGGAGGCAAAAAGTTATGGTGAACAAGACAGAAGAAGTGGATTAGATTCTAGATAAGAAAATAATGGAAACGTGACATCGGAAATACAACAAATATTTGGTACATTGGAAAGGACTGGAACAAGAGGATAATGCTTGGGTCATAGAGTGGGAGATTAATAAGTTGGATGTAGATAATTGGAAGCAGTTTCAAGAAGACAACTTGTAGGAGCTGTGTTTTTTTCAAGAAGGGGAGGATGATGCGCCAGTATTAGCAGGAACTTGACAAGGTCATAACTTGAGCTCCGGGTGTACATTTGGGTCCATTTTTTTTTAAACCACATGTTTCAATGAGACGAATGCAGAGGAAACTTTCCCTACCATTTGGGGCAAGTTTTTGACACGTTTTTGGGCCCTAAATCCGCCATCTTGAGGCCGAAAATTAGGATTTAAGTTATAGTTCAGGTTTTTCCTATTTTGGGCATTAGTTAATTTTAGTCTAATAATTGCATTTTGAGTTAGAAAGTTGGAAATTCCTCTAATTTAGTGATGTATAAGATGCGTGGAAATTTCTATGCCCGTATGAATAAGCATGCTAACTTACTAAGAATAGCAGGTTTTGGTAAACTGCTAAAAATAGTAATTTTCACCACCTAGAGTAGATTTAGTCAGAGTGAGTTAGAGTTTGCTTGGCAACTTGAGTTGGGAGTTGTTTTCCTATTTAGGAAACATTGTAATTCATTATTCAATAATGAATAAGGAGATCTATTATCTTTGGAGTTCATATTATTTGAAGTAAATCATGTTTGGTTAGAATTTGGCTACATTATCTGGTATTAGAGCAAGGTTCGAGTCTTTTATTAAAAAAAATGGCAGGAAGAGGAAGAGGAGGTGGTATTGCCCAAATGAATAGAAATATGCAAGATCTATAGAGGTAAGTTGTTGTGCTTGCTGAAATGATAACCCAAAGAGGAAATCAAGGTGGAGATGACACATATGAAGAAGAAGTTTGTGAAGAGGAAGAAACACAAGCGCCACCATTAGCTTTTGAAGAAAGGATGCTTCACACATTAGAAGGGAAGAATGATGGGATAAGATTTGATGTTTTAGAGTATGGTGGTAGTCTAAAACTAGAGGAGCTGATTGACTGGTTGACTAGCATGGGAAAATTTTTTGAGTGGAAGGCTATTTCAAAAGAAAAGAAGGTAAAATTTGCATGCACGAAATTGAAAGGTCACGCTATGTTATGGTGGGATCACCTACAAAAAGAGATGGTCAAGAAAGGAGTAAATAAATAATTAAGAACGTGGAGTAAGATGGAAAAGAAGATAGAAAGATAAATTTATCCCTATGGATTATGCACAAACCCTTTACAGGAGGTTTTGAAAATGTCAAACAGAACTTACAAACAATGCAAGAATACAGAGATGAGTTCTGCAAGTTGCGCAATCGTGCATAGAGAATGAAGAAACTAAGGAACAAATGACTGTAAGGTATGTAAATGGATTAAAATTTTCTATTCAAGATGAGTTAAGTATGCATAGGATTAATAACATGGAGGATGCCTATCAATTAGCCTTAAAGGCCAAGGAAAAACAAAATCGTCAAAGTTTTAGAAGATCACCTAGAATGAATAAGGGGGACTCATCTCCCTTTCAAGGATGAGATGGTTTCAACTAAGGTAGGGGAGAATCATCTCGTGGATTGGACAAGCAAGAAGATATGAGACAAGATTTCCAAAATCAACAAAGAGGTAGAGGATTTTCTACGGGTAGAGGATACGCTGGTGATAGAGGATGGGAGGCTCCACGAAAACCATTTGTTTTTTATAGATGTGGTGAAGACGGGCATCAGGATTTTGAATGTCCACATTCTTATTCACATGACAAGAGACAAGGAGATGCACCAAGAGTAAATCTTCTTGAAGTTGAATAAGTAGAAGATGAAAAGGACCTAGAAATTCCACCAGATGTCGAAGAAAATTTTATGATCAAGAGGACGATGATTTATCCAAGAAAGGATATCAGGGGGGATGCATGGCTGCGTACAAATATTTTTAGAACAAGATGCACTTCCGGAGGAAAGGTATGTAATGTTATTATTGATGGTGGTAGTTGTGAGAACATGGTTTCAAATGAGATGGTTGAGAAATTGGGTCTGCATTGTGAGAAGAATCCTAACCCTTACTGTATTGCATGGTTTAAAAAGTATAATGAAGTTACTATTGATAAGAGATGTTTAATAAGTTTTTCTATTGGGAAAAGTTACAAGGATGAGATTTGGTGTGATGTTATTCCTATGAATGCATGTCATATGCTGCTAGGAAGTTCATGGCAATTTGATAGGACAGTTATTCATGATGGGGGAAAGAATACTTATACTTTCTGGAAGGATGGCACAAAAATAGTTTTACTACCTGATAAAGGAAGAGGGGAAGGCTGAAAATATGCTTTCTGCAAAGGAATTTGTGAAGGAAGCAAAGGCAACTGCAGGTTTTTGTTATGCACTAGTCACACAAAAAGGATGAACCTGCAAGTGCACAAATACCAGTAGAAACAAGAGTATTAATAAAAGAATTTTGGGATGTTAGGAGCTGATGAGCTACCACATGGATTACCACTGTAAACAGATATTCAACACCATATTGATTTGATTCTAGTTAAACTTCACTCCCAAATCAAGTGGCTTATAGGATGAGCCCAACGTTACATGTTGAGTTGAATAGGCAAGTGAGTAGAACTTGTGAGAAAGGGTGTTATAAGGGAGAGCATGGAGTTATGTGCAATCCAAACCAACTTTATTAACACCAAACAAGGATGGAACATGGAAAATATACACTGATAGCAAGAAATCAATAAAATTACAATCAATTATAGGTTCCCAATACCTTGCCTTCAACATGAATATGATGGATGTGCTTGTTGGAACTAGGTATTTCACCAAGATTGATCTTCGAAGTAGTTACCATGGAACAATTCAGATTAGAGAAGGAGATGAGTGAAAAACAGTTTTCATTCAAGACTAGGAAATGGATTATATGAGTGGTTGGTGATGCCATTCAGGGGTTATCCAATGCACCTAGTACTATTATGAGACTAAATGAACACCACTGTATGGGAGTATAATGGTAAGTTTGTTGTGGTTTAATTTTGATGATACTCCTTGATCTTTAGTAAAACTAAGGAAGAACATTTGAGGCATCTAAGGGTGTATTTAGAAGTTTTAAGGAAAGATAAACTGACTATGCAAATATGAAGAAGTGCACATTTATGCAAGAGAGTTTGGTATTCTTGGGCTTTATTATTTCAGTAGATGGGGTACAATGGACTCTAAGAAAAGATAAAGGAAATTATTGAATGGCCTAATCCATGGAGTATAATAGAGGTAAGAAGCTTTCATGGTCTATGTCAAATTTTAAGAAAAATGGTTTATTGGGAAAAAATTAAGTACTACTGTACACACCTATAACAGATTGCACAAAAGGAAGGGAGTTTTTGTGGAAGAAGACAGCTGAGGATCGATTTTCAGTTCTTGAAGAAGAAGGTGACAAAGGCACCTATTTAGGCAGTACCAGATTTTGATAAAGTGTTTGAGGTTGATTGTGATGCCTTACATGGGGTATTGGTGTTTTTCTAAGTCAAGGTGGAAAGCCATTAGCTTTCTATTAGTGAGAAACTGAATGAGGTAAGAAACAACTACTCTACTTATGATGTGGAATTTTATGCAATTGTACAAGAATTAAGGCATTGGAGGCATTACTTAGTGCCTAAGGAGTTTGTGTTATTTACAACCACATAGCCCTGAAGTATGTGAATACACATAAGAAGTTGAATAGTAGGCATGCAAAGTGGGTATCATTTTTACAGGGTTATACTTTTTGTCTAAAACATAAATCAGGAAAACAAATCAAGTTACAGATGCATTGAGTAGGCGTGTGACTTTGTTTACCACTATGGAAAATGAGGTGGTGGGTTTTGAAGCAATAAAGAGTTTGTATGAATTCTGATAGTTGATTTCAAGGATATTGTTGAAAGGTTAACTTGTCCATTGTGAGAAAATGCAGGAGATGTTCAAGATGAGCATACATTTTACAGGATCCTCTATCTATTCAAGGGATGTCCAACTATGCTATTCCTGTTGGGTCTATGAGAGAGAACATAGTAAAGATTTTCATAGTGGAGGATTGGCTGGGAATTTTGGTAAAGATAACATGATGAGCGTTGGTAGCTCAGAGAACTACTATTGGCCAAAATGAAAAGAGATGTGGTAAGATATGTGGAGAGGTGTATGAATTTGATCAAGTCATCGAAAGGCCATACACTTGCAACATAGGGTTGTATATGCTCGTTGCCTGTTCCTAAAGGGTCCTGGACAAATATGAGTATGGATTTTGTTTTGGGATTAGACTGAACACCGAGGTAATCACCCAATTTGAGTGATTGTTGATCCAAAATTCACCCCTCAGATGGTTAATTTTGATAACATGCAAGCAAATTATTCAGTCCAACAGGTGTAGCAAATTTGTTTTGGAGGCCCAGAAATCATATTTTTTTGGGGTCCCCTCGGCTGTCTCTCAAAAACTCTCCCATCCAAGAAGAAATCCCAACGTAAGTTGGAAAAAATGGATCAAATTCTTTAATCCCAAGCAATAAGGTTGCAAGATTAGTTTTAAAGGTCATGCTTCTAGGGTCCCCTGATAGGGTTCTAACTCCCCTGTACCAAGTGCAAGAGAGTCAAGTACCGAGAAAATCGTAAAAAATGTACAAAAACAAGCTTGGGGCCAGGAAATATCAAAGAAAAATCAGCTAAGTCAAACATTTTTGTCCCAGGCGGTCCTTGGGACAGTTGGGACAAAGACGTGAGGGACGTGAAAAGCTGAAACGGCCGAAAGTAAGGCGAAATGAGTCAAGTTTTTGCCCGAAACGGTTTTGGGACAGCGCGGGACAAAAGTACGCGAGGGACGCGAATCGACCGATTTGCCGACAAACAGTCCATTTCAGGCGGTTCGGCAGATATTTGTCCCAGGCAATTGGGACAGTTCGGGACAAAAGTACGCAAGGTATGCGTGGGACGCGAAAAGCCGAAACAGCCGAAGGCAGAAGAAGAAAAGTCAACGTTTGACCCGTGAAACTTCAAACGGCCATAACTTCTGACTCCGAGCTCCGATTTTCACAAAATTGGACTTTCTGGAATGAGCACGACGTCCTCTATGCCAAAAAAACTATGATTTATTATTTTTAATGAGGGTATATATATTTAATTAAAAGAAACATATTCGGCTCCAGTCAGTTAATGCTCATTCCCGTCAAATAACAGAAAACCCCTGCCAGACCCAAAATAGCTGCCCACACTCAGAAGGCCATAACTTTTGCATTTCTCAACAAAATCACACAAAATTGGTACCATTGGAATCGTGGCTCTGAGCCCGATGCACAGCAATCAAGAAATTGTAGATTTGATGAGATATCAATGGAGTATTTTTTATAAAACATGTCCGGGTTCATAACAGATGTTTTATTTGGTGGTTGGGAGTGCAATTAAGAGGCATGGTCATCATTATTTCTCTGCTACAGCACCTGGGACAGTATGGGGAGCCTTTTGCAAGTAATATATAATCATTTTACTCAATTTAATGCCTCTTACAAGTGGTTGAAGGACAAGATTTCAGGATTTCCATTTTCCCTTCTCTTTCTCCTTCTCATTTTTTCTATAAATTGGAGTGTTGGGCTCATTGTAAAAAAGGGGGGTAGTTTTTGGGTAGCAAAGCTCTGCCAAAATTGCTTTGTGAAGACAGTGTGTTGCAGGCCCTTGTAGTGGACTCCTTGCATGGTGATCCAGGCCCTTATCTTGTAATAGATTGAACTATGCACATCATGAAGCAATAAAATACCAGTTTGTGGATGTATCTTCCCATGTTGTGTTTTCTTGCATTCTTCTTGCCCCTTTAATATTTCTATAAGAATATTGTGTCTATTTATTATGTTCTTGCAGGGATTCATTAACATTGTGTATGCTTGGAATATTGTTGTGAATGCATTTTGCTAGATCATGGAGAACTGTCATCACCTCTTATAGTGTGCACTTTGCCTCTGTATTTCACACATTTGGAGATTACTCTCACACCCTCCTTTTCTGGTGTATCACCACTTTAGTGTAGTCTTTCATTTTATGTATTCTCTCTCCCTGGTCCCTTGGAAATTTAGATTAGAATAGTTAGTTTATCCTCCATTAGAGTAGATTGTGGTAGGTAGTTTAGGACCAAGAACCAGCTTTCTCTGGAGGTCTATCTCAAGTAGCAAGTCCCAAAACTTGGAGATAGTACCCATATTATCCAATCACACTGTGAGTTCAAGTATATGCACAGGGGTGTTGTGATTCGGTGATAACAGTTCTGGCATGCCCGGTGGGACAAAGAGGTCTTTACTTTCATTGCAACAAGATTGGTGTGCACTTGTTGTAAGTTCCAGCTTTGAAGGAGCTTTAAAATCACACATCTGGCGACTCCCAAAGAGGCATAATCCACTGGTTTCTACAGTCCAATCCTGGTGAATTTATGAGAAGAATACAGACCAGATCAAGAACTAGGGAGGAAGGACTGTTTGTTTATCTACACCTATCTCTAGGCAGAGAAAGAAGGGGAAGAAGAGCTCAAAAATTTTCATCTCCACCTAATATAACTTTGTCTACACCTCCACCTGGTAGACCTTTTCTCGCATTAACAAGGGTTCTCAGGCCAATCAGAATGGCGCAACCACTAAATCCCTTTGTCAATTTCACTGGCACTAGCCCACTTGCCCTCAATGCACAGAATCCAGTTCCAATTGCAGCATTGAAGAACATTCCATTTTTCACTAGAGAAAATCATACCACTCCTGGTGATCATGTCAAAGACATTGCTAACTTCTGTGCAATCCATGAGATAAACGAAATGGATGTGGCTGTCAAACTGCTGGCATCATCGTTAAAAGGGAAGGCATTGCAATGGTTCAGGAGCCTTGAAGCTGGTTCTATCACGAATTGGAATCAGTTATGCATAGTTCTCCATGAGCAGTTTAGAGAAAAGGGAGACAATTTGTCTCTACTAGAACAATTGACAACTATATGTGCACTTCATTCCTTCATATCTCCTCTGCAACATTCTTCCATCACTCCGCCATTACAAATGCTCAGACCTGATAAACCTAAGAACTAAAACACATTCCCCATAGTGATGTGTAGGTCTTAGAAGGAATCCTCATCAAACACATAAGGAGAAGCACGGCGCAAAAAAGGAGAAAACAGAGAAAACTCCATAGCCATGAAATGAAAAGTTAAAGAAATCTCCCAAACAGATTCATGAAACAACAAGATATATTTTTCTACTCATTCCTCTACCCAAGGCCATCAAGAAGACACCTTCAAACTCCGCCAATGTGTTACAGAGCATCCACAATGAAGAAATCTCCTTTCCGGCTCAACGTAGAAAGAAGTGGGATTTCCTGTCAAACTGGTTGCCGGATCGAAGTAAGATTACACGTGTAGCACCAGAACAAAAATCCCACATCAAAAATATAATTTTATTCACAAACGGAGGAGAAAATCAAACCTACTATTTTGAGTTTCATTTATGGTTGTCGTACCCAGAAGCACTGTCAGGTCTGAAAATTAAAAACTTTAAAATATCCTCGATTATTAAGTGGGTGGGCACGAAATTTCAAAGGGATGATATTAGGAAAAAACCCATATCAAAAAACTATGTTCCATGTCAATCCAACTCCCAGAGGCCAACTTTCTAAAAATAATAGGTCTACTACATAGCAACTACTATTTTGGGAAAGTCATTAACAGAAGAACCTACAAAGGAGTTGAAGATATCAGAGGTGCAATATAGCTGAGAATTCACCAGAATGGAAATTGTTGGCACTTACTAAAAATAGTAAGTGGCCCCTTGAGCACCTGCTAAAAATAGAAATTTGATCCAAAGAAGTGAGGAATGCAGGGAGAATGGGAAATCAAGGTCACAACACTCAGCTAAGGATCGAGGGAGTTACCTTTTTCATACTTACTAAAAATAGTAAGTTACACTCAAAAAGAAGTTTTGGCACAATGGGATGTACAAGGCTAATCATTCAGGGGGACGTCATTTTTCGGGAGCATTCTAGCCATTTTTCATAGGGAATTCGAGATCCACCTTAGTTCATTCAATAGGGTGAGCATTCGGGAGCTAATTTGGAGGAGTTTCACAGTGTGCAAGGAGTTCAAAGATTCCGAGTTTCACTTTATTTGAACCTTTCCATCAACGAGGATCAACAAACTTCACATGGAGACATATCCTCTTCTTCTTCTCTCTCTCTTTCTCTCTCCTCTTCCCCCTAACTTTCTCTCACTTTAAAATTTTTTAATTCTTCGTTGGGGTTTGCACTTTTTTATATACCTTTAAGTCACTTAAAAGTGACTTTAGAAACATGATGTAAATTAAGTAGCATTGCTATTATTAAAGGGATTTAAATAGTTATAGTGGAATATGAACAATCTTAAGTCATATTAAGGTATTCAAAATGTCATGAGGAAGATGAAGAGTCATGTTCTATTCTATAAATTGTAAAGCCATTCCCATTTCAAAGGGTTTGCGATTGATCTTGTAAACTCAAGAGTATATTGCACCTTGAGAGAACAAAGGAGATAGCCATTTTCTTCTATTCCCCCCCTTCTCAATTTCTTCCATTTCTCCACTATGTACAACTTTTGTCTCAGCAATCAATACAAGAAGAAGGAGTTTCTAGATTTCTTTGACTAAGGGGTTTCATGATACTTTGTGTTCATCAAATTCTATTTGGTCTTGTTGCTATTTGTAGGGTTGTTTCTTCTCATGAATGCATGTGTTGAAGTTTCTAACTAGTGCATGAAGGAATCTAATTTTCTACCTGCAGCATTAGTTCTCTTACCTCTTTTCTCACTCCACTTTCCCGCTCTACAGATGAAGACTTCCCTAGCAAGAGATTGCTAGCCTTACCGCAGGGTTAGTGGAGTTCCCCTGTTGGACCCTCGGTCGAAAGGCCACCATAGAAATCCACCTTTTCACGTGCATGCACATATGTAAGTTACACTGGTTAAGTAGAGGGACTTAGATTCCTAGAGTGTTGGAAAGAAATCCAAAAGTTGGTCCACAGAACAAATTTTCTCTCCAACAGTTTTTGGCACCCACCGTGGGGCAAGTTTAGCAGCATCTGCACCAAATATACGACCACAAGGTCCCAAAAATTCAAAAAAAATTCAAATATTGTAAAAATAAAAAAATTAGTTCATGAAAGTCCATTGCCAAAAGATAGACTGCTGATTTATGCACACAAATTTTCACATTCCATAGTGCCCTTTTGTGTTCTGATTGTAGAAGTTTTCAAAAGATGGCTGAAAGAAGATACACCAGGTTGAGCAGGTTGAGAGGTGTTTCTGATTCCAATTTTCAAGCTTTGAAAAATTAGCAAGAATGAATTAGAGATAATCCATACTTCTTCTATCAAGCCTCCTCTCCATCTGGCACTTTGAGTAGTTCTCCTAGAAATCCTATCCAAACTCCTTCAAATTCTCAAATTTTTCAACCATCATTGAACATCGAGTTCGTGGAAGAAGAAGAATTTGAAGAAGCAAGAGATGAAATAGAAGTAGAAGAAATAGTGGCGAATGAAGAAGAAAGACCTCAACTCATTGTTCCATGGGGAAGGAATGCAGGCCCGCTTGCTCTTGAACCCCCTCTTCACAATCTACCAATGGATTCCCAAAAGAACTTTCTAAAGTTCAAAGGTGATAACTCACAACATCTTGAAGAACACGTTCCTGCTTTCATGACATCATGTGGAATTCTTGGTGTCTAGCATGAAGATGTTGCTGTAAGATTGTTTGTAGAGTCCCTCCAAGAACAAGCAGTAGAATGGATCTACCTCCTACCTTCCCGATCCATCACTGGTTGGGATGACATCAAGGCTAGCTTCGAGGAAATATTTACATCAACTGAATATTGTCTAGACCTCTTGGTGCAGTTGGCTAAAATAAGGAAAGGAGAAAGTGAAATGATGAGAGAGTTTGTGTCTCATTTTGAACAGTTGCTTCATAGAATACCGGAAGAAGATTCACCCTCTCAGAACAAAATCAAAAGATTCTTCATAAAAGCTCAATCACCGGAGGTAGGATTTCTCCTATGAAGATTTCAACCAAGGAACATTGTAGAAGCACAAAGGAGGGCAATTGAATTGGATGAAAATCTCATCCTCTCTAGAAAGATCAAGAATCCATCAAAGGGCAAGGCCCAACATCCTGAAGATGAGAGAACTAATCCATCGCTGCAAAATTTGGTGAATGAAATGGCCTCTTTGAAGAGGGAATTATTTGAATGAGTTTCTTGTAAAAGAAGTAATAGAAATCAGATTGTGTGAGCACCCCAAAGGATCTCCTTAGAGGCTCCACCCATGAATGTAAATTTTAGATTTCAAGAAAGTGAAGGAGAGTTTGAACAAGAAAATGAAGGTGGTGATTTCCAAGAAAGTGATGAGTTTGAGAATGATACACAAATCAGATTTTGTGAGTATTATGGAGGTTATGAAGAATATAAAGAAGATGCACCCAATTTCTCATGCACAGTATTCACTCGTTCTTAGTCTGAGAAAAGAGAATCTCCCTCCACTGCTGCAAAAGAAATGAATTTTGATGATCCTCCTATGGAAACTCCGTAAAACAAAATAAACAGTCAAGGATCTACACTTCCATCTTCCATGATGTCTGCATTTTTGGAGCCTGATCTCGTAGCAAGTAAGAAAGATCTCGTAATCCCAAGTAAGTCTTCTGATGTATCTTGCAAGTATGAATCTAAATCAGCTCCTAGTGTACCTTTAAAAATACCCTCCATTTCCCAAAAATATACTTCTTCTTCCAAACCTGTCCTAAATCCAAAAGTACTGCCTTCACCCCTATTGTCCACATTTTTCTCCCTTTGACTTCATAGAATATGCAAACAAAGCCAAAGTGCAGATTACCAAAACCAAATATTTGTGGACTCATCCTGAACAATTTGAGAGGTTCACCTGATATATCAGGAGTGGTATTCTGAGACCCAATGATGTAGCTCATCATTCCAAAGCCATGCTACCAAACTCACCTACACCTCCCTCACAGAACATGCTTTCTCTGAGTGCATCAAAGAGATAAAGTTGAACCTTTCTATGTCTCCCTTATTGTTGGAGAATATGTAATGAACAATTGCATAATAGATTCTAGTGCCTCAAACAACGTGATGCCTTTGATGGTTGCCAAGGCTCTTAAAATTGTAATGACTTTACCTAGTGGATTTTGTTACTCTTAAAGGTCTCACTGGTAGGGAAGGTTAAAGATGCACAGATGGCTCTCACCAAATTTCTAGACAAGAAAGTTTCGGTGATGATTTTGGTAGTAGACATCCCAACCTTGTTCTGAATGTTTTTGAGTAGAAATTTCTTCCGAGATTTGGGAGGTAAAATTCAGATGAATTGGTCTTTTGCAACCATACAAGTGAAGGAGACATGAAGAAATTACTTCTCGAGAAGAAGATGAGGTGCACATTACGAAATTACAGAAGCCTGAAAGCTAACATCTTGTATCAAGGTAGTAGGCAGATGAATCACTTTGTGGCAACCAAGGAAGAAGAGGATATCCCCATCTTGATAGGCCCAGACATGCCTTCCCAAATATATTTGGATTTTGAAGAATCATTGAGGAGATTCGAGTTACAAGAGGACAACCCCAAATCACTAGATGATGTAGACCATGAGGAAGAGGAGATGGTTATTGATTATTTTCAGGAAGAAAAATCAGTTTCTATGATTTTACAATATGAGGAGTTATTCTCATTCCCATTTGGAGATGAATATGATCTCATTCAAGCCATCTCTGGAGAGAAAAACTCAACTTGTGATGATCCCATGAAAGTTTTGAAAGAAATGTTTGTACAGGAAATGCTTAGAGCTGCAGAAGAAACTGAAGATCCTGAGCTCATCCTTGAGCTCTTGATGCAAACCAAAAATTTGCAAGACAAGTGTGAATCTGATTTAGAATCCTTAACGAATGAGACGGTTGGCCATATTGAGATTTTGCAAGATGAAAAATATGATGCTGCTCTTGAGCTAATGATTGATGGATGCAATAATGAAATAGATATATTTTCTTTTCTATTTGAAGATGACACTTTCTATGATGAATAAATTGAAGAAAGGAGTTTCAAGACCAGTAAATATGAAGCTCCTTTTGATGAAGGATCAGTAGAGTGCAGCGATTCTCGAAATGATGAGGTAATCCCTCCAGATAGTTTCTTTGAGTTACAAGATAAAGATACTTCAGAGGCGTACAAAGAGGGACCATAGGTAATGATGAAGCATTACTCTGGGCAAGAAATATTAGATGTAGTAGAAGTTGTAGAATATCTCAAGCTGATTCTTGATCTCTTCATTAGTGTCATTGACATACAAGACAATTATGAGTTCATGTCTAATCCTTCCATCAGTACTCAAGCACCTCATAGTGGAGTGAAGGAAAAGGATGAACCAAATGTTTCTCATGGTGAAGATGTCAATGAGAATAGGCCTCAGAAAGAAAAGAATCATGAATGCTAAAGTATTTTGAATAAAAAGTAGCCCTAGGGCAGTGATGACATCCTCAATGGAAAATCATCTATATGGATAAACATGGAAGGCAACTAGCACTGTGAGACTAACTTCAAAGAACATGAAGGTAGTGGAATTTCCAAGCAAGGACCAAAGCATCAAGAAGCTCACATGGACTCACTCCTATAAAGTAAAGGGACAATCATGAAATCACCTGGCTTCCATAAACAATTAAGGAAAGGAGGCTACTTTATGGAACCTGTCAATGGCTTCGTAGAACATCATCATTCGGTGTTGCTTCTTTAGGGGTAACTTTTGAGAAATGAAAAGTACTTCAGTGAAAATGGGTTGCCCCCCCACCTTATACCATAGGTGATTGATAGGTTTTTCTCCCTTTCTGTTGCATGTGTTTCCCTTCCTATTGTGTGTCGTGTGTTTTCTTTCCTTTGTTTTGTGTGTGTGTGTAATATTCCTTTCTAGAAGTTGTACATGACTTCGCATGGCCCAATCGATAAGGCACCAGTTAATGAACTATATGGTTTAATATTGAGATTCTAGATTCCCATGTCATGTCTTTGCTACACTCATTCCATGTCATGCCCCCAAGCTAGAGCCATCTGCTGTTGTGAAAATGTGCAACAAGGAAATTGGAAGTTTCTAAGCACAACAACTATACCCATATGGAAAAAAATTCATTCCTAGGCACCCCAAGTCAAATCCATCACTTTTATCACCCCCTATTTGATGTCAAAATTTTCCCCTAGCTAATTTAGTAAAGTTCACTCATTCCACCTAGGTGATTTTAGGTATTTCTAAAAAGACGCTTTCTTATGGTAGTATAGGGAAGGGCTATCACTGGCCTTCCCAGAATTAAATCCTCCATGGAGTGAAATGGAAGATAAAAATCAACATGGAAGTAAATCCAATACCTTGGAACATCATGGAAATTATTTTGGAAGGTTTGGGGAAGTTCTGCAAGACTTCGAGCAGTCTGAGTACAAAACAAGGTTCACAAACCTAGGTGGTACACAAGCCTAAAATAGATGTTGAGCTTCAGAAGAAGATTTTGTGAGCTCTATATGGATTTAGAAGTAAAAAAAAAATCATCGGAAATAGGATTCTAATACCTACATGATGGTAAAATAATATTTTTCACAACACCTTGGCGTATATGATTGACAGGCAGTTTCTCTCAGGCACAAGTGGAGTACCAGATAAAAAATCTGATTTTTTAGGGATAATATGGATGAATAAAGACATTAAACCACCATAATTGGATTTAAAATTTCATTTCCACTCAGGATCATATAAAATTTCACCAAGAAATTCCAGCATGAGCTCAAGTTATCTGCATTCCAAGTTACCCTCTCAAAGGCAGTTAAGGACTTAGTCATTTTTTCGAGAGGACACATGTCAACACTAGGAGCCTTGTGGGATTTCATGTCCATGACGTCCCTGAGGTTAGGTACATCAACCCTTGGAAAATGTTTCCAGCCCTCATGTGACCCTTGGGACCCTCATATGACCTCCAGACCTGGTAGTTCAGCCCTCAGGTGCTTATTTGGAGCATGCATTCCCTTCCGTCGGATCGGTCGCCACGTGTCAGCTCCAAGATGACCGTGTAATTTTATGTCCCTTATACACCTGAGTTGGGGGACATCAGACATTTAAAAATGTGCCCAATCCCTATTGGGAGTCATTTGGACACCCACATGACCGAGTTTTAGCCCCCAAGTGTAGTTTTGGAGCATCCGTTCCCTACCGTCAGATCGGGCGCCACATGTCATGCTCTTGACCACTGTGGAATTTGATGTCCCTTATGCACATGAGGTGGGTGATATCATACCTTGAAAAATGTTCCCATCCCCCATAGGGAGTCATTTAAACATCCATGTGACCTCCTATCAGCTCCTAGTGCTTTAAATCAACTTTTTCCTCCTTCATTCCCTGTCGTTGGATCTAGTGCCACATGTCACCATCTTATTCATTGTGGAAATTGATGTACCTCACATCCCTGAGGTCAGGGACATCAAGCAGGGAAAAATGTGCCCAAGCCCTACCTATGTATATCTTTTTGAAATTTTTCCAAGTGTCACTTTTTCCCGCTTCTAACTTCTAACAATTATATGTGCACTTCATTCCTTCATATCTCCTCTGCAACATTCTTCCATCACTCTGCCATTAAAAATGCTCAGACCTGATAAACCCAAGAACTGAAACACATTCTCCATAGTGATGTGTAGGTCTTAGAAGGAATCCTCATCAAACACATAAGGAGAAGCACGACGCACAAAAGGAGAAAACAGAGAAAACTCCATAGCCATGAAATGAAAAGTTAAAGAAATCTCCCAAACAGATTCATGAAACAACAAGATATATTTTTCTGCTCATTAATCCACCTAAGGCCATCAATAAGACACCTTTAAACTCCCCCAATGTGTGACAGAGCATCCACAATGAAGAAATATCCTTTCCGTCTCAACGAAGAAAGAAGTGGGATTTCCCGTCAAACTGGTTGCCGGATCGAAGTAATATTGCACATGTAGTACCAGAAGAAAAAACCAACATCAAAAATATAATTTTCTTCACAAATGGAGGAGAAAACCAAACCTGTAATTTTGAGGTCCATTAATGGTTGCGATACCCAGAAGCACTGCCAGGTCTTATAATTAAAACTTTAAAATATCTTGGATTATTAAGCGTGTGGGCCCGAAATTTCAATGGGATGATATTGGGAAAAAACCCATATCAAAAAACTATGTTCCATGTCAATCCAACTCCCAGAGGCCAACTTTCTAAAAATAACAGGTCTACTACATAGCAACTACTATTTTGGGAAAGTCATTAACAGAAGAACCTGCAAAGGAGATGAAGATATCAGAGGTGCACTATAGCTGAGAATTCACCATAACAGAAAATTTTGGTACTTACTAAAAATAGTAAGTGGCCCCTCGAGCACCTGTTAAAAATAGAAATTTGATCTAAAGAAGTGAGGAATGCAGTGAGAATGGGGAATCAAGGTCACAACACTCAGCTAAGGATCGAGGGAGTTACCTTTTTCATACTTACTAAAAATAGTAAGTTACACTCAAAGAGAAGTTTTGGCACAATGCAATGTACAAGGTTAATCATTCAGGGGGACATCATTTTTCAGGAGCATTCTAGCCATTTTTCATAGGGAATTCGAGATTCACCTTAGTTCATTCAATAAGTTGAGCATTCGGGAGCTAATTTGGAGGAGTTTCATAGTGTAAAAGGAGTTTGAAGATACAGATTTTCACTACATTCAAACCTTTCCATCAACAAGGATCAACGGACTTCACTGGGAGACATATCCTCTTCTTCTTCTCTCTCTCTTTCTCTCTCCCCTTCCCTCCAACTTTCTCTCACTTTCAAATTTTCTAATTCTTCGTTGGGGTTGGTAGTTTTTGATATACCTTTAAGTCACTTAAAAGTGACTTTAGAAACATAATATAAATTAAGTCGCATTGCTATTATAAAAGGGACTTAAATAGTTATAGTGGAATATGAACAATCTTAAGTCATATTAAGGTATTCAAAAGGTCATGAGGAAGATGAAGAGTCATATTCTATTCTAAAAATTATAAAGCCATTCCCATTTCAAAGGCTTGGCGATTGATCTTGTAAACTCAAGAGCATATTGCACCTTGAGAGTACAAAGGAGATAGCCATTTTCTTCTATCCCCCCTCTTCTCAATTTCTTCCATTTCTCCACTATGTACAACTTTTGTCTAAGCAATCAATACAAGAAGAAGGGTTTTCTAGCTTTCTTTGACTAAGGGGTTTCATGATGCTTTGTGTTCATAAAATTCTATTTGGTCTTGTTGCTATTTGTAGGGTTGTTTCTTCTCATGAATGCATGTGTTGAAGTTTCTAACTAGTGCATGAAGGAATCTAATTTTCTACTTGCAGCATTAGTTCTCTTACCTCTTTTCTCACTCCACTTTCCCGCTCTACAGTTGAAGAATTCCCTAGCAAGAGATTGCTAGCCTTATCGCAGGGTCAGTGGAGTTCACCTGTTGGATCCTTGGTCGAAAGGCCACCATAGAAATCCACCTTTTCACATGCATGCACATACGGAAGTTACACCGGTTAAGTAGAGGGACATAGATTCCCAGAGCGTT
Source organism: Taxus chinensis (assembly GCA_019776745.2). Lineage (NCBI taxonomy): Eukaryota > Viridiplantae > Streptophyta > Pinopsida > Cupressales > Taxaceae > Taxus > Taxus chinensis. Next base: position 810,757,164 of record CM034149.1, read on the forward strand.
GGTAAGAAATCCACAAGTTTGTCCACACAACAAATTATCTCTCCAACACTTCACAAGGATTAAAGATGAGGTTCAAACCATATGAAAAATCATCTTGCACATCAAATAATTAGAAGGGTGGAAATAGTAAAAAAACCATCATGGTTTTTCCATCAAGCCATGTGGTGTAAGATAGAAGATTCCTCCCTCTTTCCCTATAATTCCAAAATCCACCTCAAATATGATGGATGGAGAAAATGCAAGAAAACAAGATTTACGACGACACTAATAAAAACAAGAAAGAATACAATATTCAAACAACCATTTTTATTTTACAGATTATACTATACAAACCCAAAACAAGAGGTATGAATTCCTACCTCAAAAATGAATCTATCCATCTTCAATAAAAATCCATGCACTTCAAGTTCCAAGCTACTAGCTGCAATCTTTATCCAACTCTCAAAGTAAAAAATGAGAAGAAAAAGTTCACACCCCTCTCCATGAGGAGGTATATATATAAGAATAAAAAACCAATCATGAAAAATTATATGGTGACGTGTGTCACCCATATCATTCTCCAAAAAAATAATCCAATCTTCCAATAGACATAAAACAAAAACACCTTTAAGGTATTAGTCTCCCAAATTTCCCAAAACAAAAATAAAACAACTTACTTCAACTATTAAGAAATCACAAAAATCAACCACACTAACAAGAAAGTGAGAAGAGAGTGGTAATATGAGAGGGAAAACCCCATTTAGCCTTTAAAAGAGACCCCCTACCCATAGGTAGGGTCCAACAAGGTCATTTCAATGTAGGAGAGAACTGCAATGTGAATAGAGGCCCTTACAAAAACGACATTTAGCCCAAATTCGAGATTGGGTAAAGTGGCTCAAAGAAAGGGGTGATGGGTCCCACCAAAATGATGATTAGGTGATCCCAAACTACTAAAAACAAGCTTAATTAACATAAAACACTACTTGTGCATATAGGGACCATTATGTCCCTATACTAGCTTATCACATGGCTTAAACAAATAAAAATTAATATAGATACATTAGGAATCAACAATTTTCCCTAAAAAAGAATGCCCCACTTACAAATAATGCTACACAAGCATCATGCATGGCTAAAGGACTCGACCCAGTCAGTCTCTTGTGCACCTTGAGATGTAACTCTAAAACCCATGTTCTCTTGTGTGACATGTAATCTACACACTCAATACACACATTACACATACCTTCTTGATAAATAATAAATTATAGAAATAATCCAATATAATGATATCCAAATCAATCAAGGATATTTTTAACTATACAACAACTTATAATTATTTCACTCATGATTTCCAATCCAAATCTAGAAGCAACCAACATCCAAATGAGATAACTATAAAAAATATTGCATATGTTTCAATAGTCAATCAGAACATAGAATTAATCCAAGTTATACCATGATAACATCCAAAACAGAATAATCCTAATTAATGGTGACAATATTAAATAGATTAACCATTCATCCCTCATATATCTAGTAAAATCCATCTGATTTGCATCCTATTAGTATCCATAATAGTGTTGGTATAAGAAACTAGTAATATGTATCACAACAGTTTACTTACACAATGTGGCTCGAACCCCACCGATGTCACAAAACCATATTATGCTTAAATAGTATTATATCAATGTCAATAATCCATAATGAAACAACATATAATCTAAATAGTAATAAACCAATACCAACAATCTAGTAAATGAAATGAGTCAGTAAATGTAATGATGCAAGAGAGGGGTAGACACTACATTCTAATATTATTAACTCAAATTTCACTATTCATTGAAGTTGTGTAACCATTTGTTTGGCAATCATGAGTGATCAATAAATACCAAAATACCCACAAGAAATACATAAGCTCAAAAATAAAACGAACAAACTTTGTAACTATATTAATAATTAAACACATATATTAATTAATATATGGCAAAAAATGTTATAGAACATTTTATATGGAGCACAATTCATTTAAGAAGAAATATATTTGTAAACTCAATTCTAATGGACACAATATTGATGCATTACTGTTCTCATATGTATTGATCAAATATAGTTCTGGATAGATAATGTAGATATCAAATGTTCTTAATGAGCTCTAGTCTCATAATTCTAGAGGATCATGATCATAACCCTAAAAATATATTTTAAAAAGAACTGTACATAAAATAAAGAAAAGGATCCTAACATGTTTCAAAATTGAGATATATTGAGGGATAGATATAGATAAGGGGCATATTATAGTAGTATAATACAATCTATCAAAAAAAACATACCTTTTACATTTTCTATATAAATTTACCACCAATAATAAATATAAAAGTGCAATATAAAATACTAAGAAGTGTTAGAAATACTTACCTATACCATATGTGTGACTAATGATCCATAATCCTTATCAAAGACAATAAAAACATAAGGTAATATCTATTGACAGTGAATGGGTAAGGGTGACAATTAATACTCTAGTCCTAACTCACTATTGTGAGTGAATTAGTAAAAATTCAATCTCTAAATACTTAAGTCAAAAAGGAAGGGCTAAAAGAATAAAAATTTATATGAGTAATATCAAGTGGTACATTTTTGAATTCTTCATTAATTGTTAATTGTTTAAATAAATGATAAAACAAAAGGAGTATATCTACAAAATGTTATCCCATATGGTTCATTTAATATTATATGAAAAAACAAAACCCAACATCGTTGACCATAGAAGATAGTGTCAGTGTTGTGAGACGCATAAGGAAAAAGGGTTGAAAAACATGCATGGTGGAAGGTATAAAATAAATCAAGGAAATTACTAGCATTTAGGGTTTCCAAAAATAGGGATAATAGTGTTCAATAAAAAAACAAAGTAGACATAATTAGAAAAATAGACATAATGAATGTAATGTGTTAATAAAAGGAAGAGACAAGGTAAGGGTAAGGGAACTATGTCATATATATATATATATATATATATATATATATATTGTTGTATTCCATCCCACATGACTGATTTTAAAAATACCTCTATCATAAAACGAACATTGAGGAAAAATCTCATTTTAAAAATGCATCAACATCCCCTATTTATATGAGGTGTATTATTATACCGCAACTAATGATCAACACATTTCATAATAGTGAAACATTAGATGGTATTCACAAAAAGATATATAAAACACCTGAAAGTGAAAATGAACGAACATTTAAAGGTAAAAAAAAATCAAAGTTGTTGGGTATGTTACTGTTAAATAATTTTGGGAATGACACTTCTCTAAAATCCTAATCTCATATCCCTAATCATTATGGTATTTCCTCTACACCTACTCAGGAAGAAGGAGACCAAATTGATAGACATGAAGTAGAGGTTGTTGGAAAGGGTTCTTGTAGTAAAAAGGATGGAATTTTCCCCAATTTCTATAGGTCCCAAATATTTGATGTGACAACACTTTGATCCAAGTTAAAGAAAAAATGGATTTGACAGCCACAAGACTGTTATTAGGCATCATGATACCCACGCATCCCTTGTTCAGGGTGACGTAAATGGTTTTGAGATTGGAGGATATGTTGGGTCCTTTGATTCTATTATTTCCAAATAGACAAAGGATGGCACCATAAATGTATGAAAGATTTTAAAACCATTACAGAATACTATGGTGTTGAAGATAGATGAGGATATTCTACAAAAGGTTCTCAAAGAGGATGCAAAACTATCCTAGCTTGGTGTCATCAATAGATTTAAAAATTTATGACCTAAGCTATCTTAGCTCTATGACTTTTTTACTCAATGATGGAGGGTAAATATTAAGGTTAATATTGAGCTTTATCATTTTGTTAAAGGTTGTTTTAATATTATATTTGAAACCCCTGAAGAAAGGGATTTTATTTATAACCACTAATGGGTTTGGGGTGACCATGGGCTCATGTTCAATCCTTAGTATCCCTATTTTGATCCTTTAAAATTATTTATTGATGCCTATCCTATTTGTTTTTTCCTACCATAACTCCAATTACAACTTTTGAAAACCTCATGCCTAACTGCTTTAGGCGATATTTTAGGATTGTTTGAAAAATAAAATGATAAAACCTCTTAGTAGATTCATACAACTTATGCTAGAACCATGGTAGATCTTAACACCTCTAAAGACCTTCCAGTAGAAATTAACTTAAATAGTGGTGACAAAAATTGGTTGTAGATTATTGATTACGAGGGTTTAGCCTTCAGATTTCTGTGACGCCTTCTAATGGGACATCTTTCAGATGTTTGCGAGAACACTAAATGCAAGTGATGTGAAAAACCAGTATGGTTAAAGGGCTCTATTTCCAAACATCTAATGGTTGATCCCTATTCAGATCTAGTTGAGGAAGCACAATCAAGGGAAGACACTCCCCCTAATAATGAAGAATTCCCAAACCATCTACAAAAGGACCCACAAAACCCACCTTCTAATCCTCTCAAATATTCTAGGATAGCATATGATTCCACTAAGAAATAGGTCAAAGCTGAATATGCGATCGATATTTTTCCGTTGCTCATTCGGGGTCACATTCCTATCAATAATCTTGAAGTTTTTATTTTGGTATTTGTGGAAGAAGATAAGAATGATTGGAAGGTGGTGGAAAGGAGAAAGAAATGATACGTTATACTAAAACACACCATCATTTTTAATAAGCAATGATTCTTTGAAAATATCTATTTTTTATTTAATTTATATTTTTGTTGGTTTTGTGCGGTTTTCGATTTGAAGTGTTGGTGCAGTGTTGTTCTTTTCTGGCTTCTTTTAGGTAGTGTTGATCTAGAATCATAGCACCACTGGAGTCTATAACTCGATGGGTCAAGGATCACAATGTGATTGCATAACATGGAGCATCTCTTAGTGTGGGAATCTACAAATTGAGAGATATCTCTAGATGAAGGTTGGCTCTTATTCCTCTATTGAGGTTCATACATTCATAGTGTAGAGGGTTTATCCTAAATCCTATTTCTAATTTGATAAGGAGACATAGTCAAGGAGATGTAAGAAAATAAAAACCTAAACTAACAAGGGTGATGCACCAAAGGAATGTTGAAACACCTTCTTTGCTATAAACACAAAGCATAAAAATGTAATACTATCACCCTGCGGAAATAACTAGGCTGCAATGAGAGATACGAATGGATACAACGAACAGAAGAGAGGGTTTAAAATTATCCACATACATGCATTATGACTCCAAAAGTTGATAAAATGCATTACAATGGCTAAGAGGCACATACTTGCATTATGATTTGAATAGAAGGATTGAAACTTCGCAAATTCACTTGTAGAAAAGGGAAGAAGGGAGGGTGTAGAGAAGAAATGTCCAACCTTTTGAAAAATGCACCTTCTTACAATATATAGGAAGAATGAGAGAAAGAGGTAGAAGAAATCCATACTCTTGTTCAACCACCCCAAAGATACATTGAATCCACTTATGAAATTAATGGGTCTCATGACACAATTCATGCCCCTATTACCATTTCTTGTTGGAAAAGAAATACCTCCTTACGGCGGTGGGCTAGAAGCATGACAACATCAACAATGGTGGCCTGTATTTACTTTAGTCATAGTAAAAGTCATCTCAAGATAAAGGTTGCATGCTCAATGCGGCCTTTCACAATTTGTTCAGATCAAAGAATTAAAAAATCTTGACGGGATTTATGATTCGCCAAATCTTTTCTAAACTGATTTGGATTTGGAGTCTACCCCTTGAGATCTACATGGATCTCTGCACGTCTTAATATTTCACTGTCATTTTTTTTCACCCTTGAAGTTGCGCTGGTTGGACAATTGGTCTTACCCGTGGCTTGCTCTGTTTCTTTGTATTTTGGATAAGTCCCCACCCCTGACTGGCGAAGCAAACTATGCCTAACCCTAGAAATGTGGAGGGATTGCGATTTTTTTGACCTATCTCTGGATTTGATCTTTGAAGTTGTGCCAAGATGACACGTAGTACCTTTTACGATTTCTTCACTGTTTAGACTTTTCAATGGTCGGTTCTGCATTTTTAGGCTCTAGACGCGTGGTGAGCTAGCGCTCATTTAGGACCTTCCCTTTTTATTCTACATTTGAATTTGTGCCAACAAGGAACGTGGAGGCCTCCACTCACTCCTTTAAACTTTACCCGATTCATACCTGCTCCCTTTCTCTATCTCTAAAAATTGCGCCATTGTGTGAAAAGTCCAAAAGTTTCAAAATGTCTTGCAGACCCGCGTACCCAAATTTACACTTCGACAAAATTTCCTCTGCGGCCTCACAGACCCGCTTAGTAAAAGAAATCATCCCCGAGCCCGCCAGAATGCATTTTAACTTTTTCCTTTGGCAAAAATTGCAAAAATTCTAAAATATCTCTTGCCGCCCCGTCGGTCCATAATCTTTCCATTGGTGAAAAGTCTTCCCCAAACCCGCCAGCCTGGTTTTGGAAAAAAATCCTTCCAAGTCCCGCCAGCACGCAATTTACAAAATATGAGGAGTTAAAAGGACTTCTTAATATTTATGGGAAGGGGAAGAAATTTCCTATCTAATGGAAATTAGTTCAAGGGACCTTAAGTGCTTATAATATCCAAAAAATTAGATTGAAGCACCAAAGGAAAATAATGGTGTTAGTTGACTAAAAATAAGTGTGAGTTTATTTTGGTCAACAATTTAATGACTCATGGGGATCACCTTCCTACTTGGTGAAACGTTTAGTTGCCTTGACGTACCCATTCAACGTAGAGTCATGAATTGATAGCCTAGTACCGATCCTATTCCATTTCCTTGATCCAACTGCTTGCAACCAGTGACCCTGAGCTTGCCCCGCTATTTGCATTCTCAATTTTCATAAGAAAATATTGAAAATGAGGTTCTGAGAGTAGAAAATTGAATTGACCTGGGGCTTTCACCTACTCTAGAAATGGACTAGAGGCACACTGAACTATCCAATGATACAACATGGGAGAAACAGAATTGTGCAAAAGGAACTTAGGGAAATTGAAACCTAAACTACAACAAGACAATGTGTATACGCACTTAGAGGAATTAAAAACCTAGGCTAATATTTACAACGGTCTAACCTTTTCCTTTCAATAAAAATTATTAAGATAGATCCCATTAGCTTGAATAGGAAGCTCCTCTCCATCCAAGGTGAAAAATTGGAATGCATTACTAATCTTACATCATGTGACCATGTCAGGGCCACTCCAAATAACATCGTATTTAGAACACCTCCCTAGCTTTTCCTGATCTGCATCCCACTTTAAGACTAGGTACCCTTCCTTAAAGGTCCTCGCTCTTACATTCTTATCAAACAAAATTTTGAATAAGGCTTGATGCTTTTCTATCACTTCAACTGAATGTTCTCTGATTTCTTCCAATTCTATCAGCTCTGCATACCTAGTCTTCATTGGTTCAAACTCAGATAATTCCAACTGTTTCATGAGTTCCAATGCGGGAATATCTAATGATATAGTTAACAATGCATCCTTCCCATAGACCATCTTGTAAGGGAAATATTCTATAGATCTCTTTGGTGTGTTCCTGTCAGACCATAGTGCTAATTTTAGCTTGGTATGCCATATCCTTTGATTTTCATCTAGAGTCCTTCTGATGATTCTTAGCAAATTCTTGTTCATGGACTCAGCCTGCCCATTACCTTATGGGTAATAATTCGAAGAGGTGCTCAATCAGATCACATTATTAACAACCCATTATGTGATCTTGGAGCCTAGGAACGCTAAGGAATTGTCTGATATCATAGTGGCCGGTACTCGAAACCTAGTCACTATCCCTTCATAAAAGTCTAGTATGCTAGAATCGTTTACTTATTTGAGTACTAACACCTCGGTCCACTTGGTGAAATAGCCTATTGCTGTGAGGATCCATTTGTGGCCTTGGGTCAAGTTTAGATTGATGACCCCAATAAAGTCCAATCCCCATTACATGAATGGCTGGTCAACTGAAATTGGGTGCAATGGAAGTGCTGCCAATCTTTCCTTCCCTGTGAAAAATGCACAACTTTTTACACTTCTTGATCCAAGTGTAACAGTCACAGAACACCGTGGGACAATAATATCCTGCCTTCATTTTTTTGAGAGCTATTACTCATGGAGAAAAATGACCCCTGGCTTCTTCATTGTGAAACTCTAGTAACACTTTCCTGATTTGACCTATTATGATGCATCTCAGTAGAATACTATTCATGTCCCTTTTGAACAAAACACCATCAGCAAGAACATATGGAATGGCTTGTAATCTGAAGTATCTCCTTTTGGTTTTCTCAGTTTTGGACGGCATAGGCCTATTTATAGGAAGTACATGTTATCCAAAATTCACCCCTCAAGGTAATTTTGATAACATGCATCAAATTCTTTAGTCTCAAGCAAATAGATTGATTTAAGGCAAAAAATTGTGTTTCTGGGGTCCCCTCGGTTTCTTTCTAACTCTCTTGTCCAAGAAGAAAACCCAGCAAGTTTTAAAAATGTGAAAAAATTGCAAAATCCAAGCTTGGTGCCAAAAAAATGAAGAAAATCGGCTAAGTCCTAGTCTGCGTAGCAGTTGGGACAGTTGGAACGTCAGGGCGCGAATCGGCCGAAAAGCCACCAGGCAGTCCGCAGAGCAGTCGGGACAAAAGGACGCGAGGGACGTGAAAAGGTGAACCGGAAAAAAGTGGGAAAATTTTCCAAGTTTTTTTATCGCGCGGTTTGAGACAGTTGGGACAAAAGTACGCAGAGGACGCGAACCGGCCGAATCGGCCGAAGCAGGAGTCTTTCATCCGAAACAGTTTGGGACATCCGGGCCAAAGGTATGCGCGGGACACAAACCGGCTGAAAAGGTGAAAAGGCAGCAAAAGAGGGACAAGGAAGCCTGAATCAGCCGAAGCAAGAGATTTTTCGTCCGGGACAGTTGGGACAAAGGTACGCGCGGGACGCGGAAAGCCGAAGCGGCCGAAGGCAAAGAAGAAAAGTCAACGTTTGACCCGTGAAACTTCAAACGGCCATAACTTTTGACTCCAAGCTCCGATTTTTAATAAGGGTAGATATATTTAACTAAGAGAAACATATTAGGCTCCAGTCAGTTAATGCTCATTCCCATCAAATGATAGAAAATGCCTGCCAGACCCAAAACAGCTACCCGCACTCAGAAGGCCATAACTTTTGCATTTATCAACAAAATCACACAAAATTGGAACCGTTGGAATCATGGCTCCGAGCCTGACGCACAGAAATAAATAAATTTTGGATTTGATAAGAAATTTGTCGATATTTTTTTGAAAACGTGGCTGGGTTCATAACAGTGTTTCATTTGGTGGTTGGGAGTACAATTAAGAGGCATGGTCATCATTCTTTCTCTGCTGTAGCACCTGGGGACAATATGGGGAGCCTTTTGCAAGTAATATATAATCATTTTACTCCATTTAATGCCTCTTACAAGTGGTTGAAGGACAGATTTCAGGATTTCCATTTTCCCTTCTCTTTCCCTTCTCATTTTTCTATAAATTGGAGTGTTTGGCTCATTATAAAAGGGGGGGAAGTTTTCAGATAGCAAAGCTATCAAAATTGCTTTGTGAAGCCAATGTGCTACAGGCCCTTGTAGTGGACTCCTTGCATGGTGATACAGGCCCTTATCCTGTAATAGATTGAACTGTGCATATCATGAAGCAATAAAATATCAGTTTGTGGATATATCTTCCCCTGCTGTGTTTTCTTGCATTCTTCTTGCCCCTTTAATATTTCTACAATAATATTGTGTCTATTATTATGTTCTTACAGGGATCCATTATCATTGTGTATGCTTGGAATATTGTTGTGAATGCATTTTTCTAGATTATGGAGAACTTTCATCACCTCTTCTAGTGTGTACTTTATTTCTGTATTTCACACATTTGGAGACTACTCTCACACCCTCCTTTTCTGGTGTATCACCACTTTAGTGTAGGATTTTATTTTATACATTCTCTCTCCCTAGTCCCTTAGAAATTTAGATTAGAATAGTTAGTTTCCCCTGCATTAGAGTAGATTGTGGCAGTTAGTTTAGGAGCAAGAACCAGCTTTCTCTGGAGGTCTATCTCAAGTAGCAAGTCCCACAACTTGGAGATAGTACCCACATTATCCAATCACACCGTGAGTTCAAGTCTATGCACTTGTATAAACACAGGGGTGCTGTGATTTGGTGATAACATTACATCATATTATGATTCCAATAAGGAATAGACAAATTATCATTTGCTTGTTCTTGACCATCTTGTAGTACCAAGAAAACATCCTTTTCATCATTTGCGTCAACTTGTTTACTCGAGGCTACCTGTTCACGTAGACCCTTTCCACGGACCAGCTTAGTGACCTTAATTTCAATTTCATACTCCATGAAACGAGTTATCCATCTTGCACATTTCTCATTCACATCCTTGTTCAAAAGGAAGTCCCTGACTCCCGCAAAAGAAACTAATAGCTGCATCCTATTGATTGAGACTAGGTGTTTGAACTTCTTGAAGATCCTGATCATTGCAAGGACATGCTTCTTGATGAAGGACTACCTCAATTCATAGTCCTCCAATCCTTGACTGAATAAGGAAACTAGTTGTTCAGATCTCCCTTTGTTTTTTTGCACTAGGATTGTAGAAATTTTGTCCCCTCCACCTAAGGCATAAAGCATGAAGTCCTTGGAGGAGTATAGATTGATGAGAGTTGGATCTTGGGATATGGCTTCTTTGATGGCTTAAAAACTTTCCTTTCCCTTAGTTGTCCACCTAAAATACATGCTCTTTTTCAACATCAATGTTATTGGCTTCATAAGAGCAGTAAAATTTTGCACAAACCTACGGACAAAATTGATTCTTTCTAGAAAACTCTTAAGAGCCTTCTTATGACTTCACATGGGAAATACTTGAATTTCTTCAACTCTTTTTGGGTCGATTTTCAATCCTTCCTTTGAAATAATATGGCCTAGGTGCTTTCCTTTGTTAGCCAAGAAAGTGTATTTTTTGGGAATCTATGATACCCCAAATCTCCTACATCTTTGAAATACCTATCTTAGATGGAAAAGGTAATCCACTATGTTTTTGGAGAACACAGTGATATCATCAAGATACATCACTACTATTTGATTAATCATCCCCTTAAATTACATGTCCATCGCCCTCTGGAAGGTGAACCCAACATTAGACAATCCAAAAGGCATCTTCTTGTAGGCATAGGTGCCACACTTATTGGTGAAAGTCATCTTTAACTGGTCATCTTCTTTCACCATTATCTTATTATACCCTCAGTATCCATCCAGGACTGAAAATATTTCTGAGCCAGATACTACCTATAATATTTGTTCCATTGAAGGCAGTGGGTAGAGGTCTTTGAGAGATGTTGTTTTCAAGTCTCAAAAGTCCACGCACAACTTATTTTATCCATTCTTCTTCGTGACTGGTACCAAGTTTACAACATAGCTTAAATCCTTGATTGGTAATATAATCCTTACCTCTATCAATTTGTTCAGCTCTTTTTTCACTAGAGGCTTAATGTGTGGGTTGACTTGTCTTTGTTTCTACCTGATGGGCTTAGCCTTTGGATTCAATTCTATTGTATGTTGTGCCAAATTTGGATTGAATCCTCGCAGGTCTTCATAACTCAAGGTAAAAAAATATGGAAATTCTTGGAAAAATTTTATGAATTCGTATTTCTCTTACTCAGTGGTCACCTTACCAATTTGGAGTGTCTTTCCTTCCCTAACAAAAATAGATTTTGAATCATCTCCCTTGACCTTAATGTTTTCTTTCTCTTTACGAAACTTGTCATTAGGATTGAATATTGAATCCAGTGTCACCAAACCTATCGGAAGATTGTTGGTCTGTAGCTGCACTACTTGATCCCCATAAATGTGCTATAATTTATCTTGATTCCTATCTCAGAATTCAGCCTCTTATTGTAGGAAATTTACGATATGTTCGTCATTTTCAAACACCTTCGAACTTGCGTTATTTTCTAGAACTACTGGCCTTACAATCACAAGGATAGTTTGTTATGTTTTTCCTCTTTTGATACAGTGAACCACATCAAATGTTGCTCCAACTGTTACAAGCCTATCTTCAGCTTAATTCTTTTTCCTAGGTATGGACACAATGTTGATAACTTCAAAGTCTTCAATTAGTTCCCATACCTTGTTCTTGTAACTCTTGAGTAGGTCATTCTTTGTAGAATTTTTTCCTCTGACTTGATTCACAATTAGCTCACTATCACCAAATACTTGTAAATTTTTAATGCCCGTTTTTCTTCCCCAATGCAATCCATGAATTGAGGCTTCATATTTAGTTGTATTATTTGAATAAGCAAACTGGAAATGGAATGTTGACTAGTATTTCATACCTTGTGGTAAAATGAGCATAGCCCCTCCTCTCACACCTTGTCTACTCCTTGATCCATTGAAGAATAGTTGTCATACTTCATCATCATCCTTGTGTTCTGGCTTGGTGATGCTAGGAAGAGGTTGATTCTCTTCATACAAACAATAGACTCCTAGCTCATATTCTTCCATTTATTTGTAAGGGTCCAAAGAATGCCTTTTGTTTTCCCATTCATCGAGAGTTAAGTCTGGAATACTTCCAGCCTTGGTATCTACCTCATAGGTGCTTGGGTAATATTCTTGATCAAATGTTGAATAATTTACATTAATCAGACTTGGTACATGAGGTTTTATGTGAAATTTTGCAATGGTTTCAAACCTGATGGTTTCTTTGGCTCCATACCTTGTCCTGAAAATAATGTGTGACCAATCCGTAAATAGGTACCCACCAATTTTGTCCATGAAATCCCTTTATAAACATATTGCAAAAAGTGGCGGGAGGTCAATGACAAAAACATCTTGCAAGGATGTGACATTTGGACATGCATGTAATGTGAGTATTAACCCCATAATGACCCTAACCATTCCTACTATTGTTCCATATAGTTACACTACTCCTTTTAGCACTAGCTCATACTTTAAACCCAAATGATTTGCTATTTGCTTCGGCATCACAGAGCTACTTTCTCCCAAATCAATCATTCAATTATGTATCAACTTATCTCCTATGAAAAATGAGATATAGAATGGAGGGGGTTTCAAATTTTCTCCTTGATGGCCTCCTTGATCTAATGCTCCTTTCTGAGGTGCATTGGTAAGTACCTTGTCTTATTGATTGGGTGGATGACTTGATGCTGACTAGTTTACCATAGCAACGTACAATAGGTATATTGGTCGTGGGATAGCTAATGACTCCCACATTGAGATGTTTACATTCATTTTCTTCATTTTCTCAATGATTTTTAATGGAGATGAACTATCTCTATGCTTCCCCTTACCTTGCATATTATTTTCTTGCACATGGGTTGTTACAAATGGCACTTGAGTTGGTCTTGTTGGTCATCAAATAGGACTTCATGAAGAGCAATAGTCAGGGGATAAGAAGTCCCTCCTCTTTAATGGGAGAGGTTCCCTTATTCAGAAACGAACCTATTTACACATATACAAAACATGATTTTCTTGTGGAACTTGGATATTTACGAAAGTGTTTTCTATAAGGATCATCAATTACAAAAAGACTGAGGAATGAGAAAACAAGAATGAGTAGAAAGGTGCCATTTAGAATTATAGATGACAGAGTAATTATTTATGCATGTGAAGGTACAGTGAATTGAAACAAGATCATTTGTATCATACTAATAAGATGAAATTTGAAAGACACAAAGTTCTATCAATAACATCTGCAAGAATACAAGGCTTCTTAATATAATATAGACAAATGATCTTAACAAGATTAAATGAAAAGCTTAGGGATAAAATAGATCAGATAGACGAAGAATGAAAAGCCCTTATGTATTGATTTCTTTATGATTTATTTATACTTTCAGAAAATAAGCCAAGTTCTTCCTCCAAAATGGTGAGGAGAGGCCATTATATAGTTTACAATTCAGTTACTCTTGATAACTACTTCTTTTAACTAAAGATTAGTTAAGGATTGCCAATCGCAATACCTCAACTTATTACAATAAATCCGAGAAAAATAATTGGAAGAGAAGAGAGGAATAAGGAGAAGAAGATAGGTGCTTATGACTGGGAGGGACCCACTGACTTCAAAATCCGCTGCCTGAATCTCTTCAATGCCTCGGCTATGTCTCTGCCACGTGGGACTGACGTGTTGGCTGTAGACTGGGTCCAAAATCTGAGGCACTTCTCCATTTCCTTATCAAACTCGACATGAGTATGATAGTCTTTATTTGCTTCTTCAATAGCAGATTGAAGAGAGCAGATCTCCTTCATGTTGGTAGTAATTCAGAGGGCAAAGCTGCAAGCTAGACTTGGGAAGGAATGCAGAGGAAAATGGATACGCGTACAAGAATTTAGATTGCAATGGTTCGAGCAAAAGATAGCAAGAAAGCAATGTGTAAAATGCATAGGGGGTTCACTCGTTATATAGCTGTTTAGGAGAGAGAAAGGCAATGAATATGCATTTAATACATACCTACCAAATTGAATAAGCAAGATATTCGGGTAGAGCGGGAAAAATTAGCACGAATGGCACTTGGTTCATTTGGGACATGTGGGACACAAAATCGTGAAGTACGTGGCTCGGCTGATTCAGACAAAGTGGGCAAAAGATGCACAAATTCTCTTGGAACACGTGGGACAAAAATACCTGAAGTACGCGGCTCGGCCGAATCAGACGAAAATGGAACAATTGGTCTGGGTGAACTTGGGACATTTGGGACATGTGGGACGTGAAAGTGTGAAGTACGCAGCTTAGCCGATTCAGGTGGAGTGGGGAAAAGATGCACAAATGCTCTTGGAACATGTAGGACAAAAATACATGAAGTACGCGGCTCAGCCGAATCGGACGAAAATGGAACAATTGGTTTGGGCGAACTTGGGACATTTGGGACAAAAATTTCTGACGGGCCTAAAAAGAATAGACTTCAAGTGAACTGGCCGATTGGGGAATAGAGGGCTCAATTAAACTTGGGACACGCGGGACGAAAAATGTCCGACAGGCCCGAAAAACACACAAAATGACCCAAAAACGTAGATTTCTCAATTTCTTTGGCATTCCACATTATCAGTACAACAGAGAAAACACTTAAACTCAAAATTTTAAATTTTCACTTTCTTAAGAGCAGGGGAATTTTGAGTGGACAATAGCTGGATCCTTCTGGGGATGACTTGGCATAAATTCAAGAAATGGGACAAGGTAAGAACTTAGACAAACTCGGGGAAGTAGACCAGTACCTTATCCATTGGGCAACGGAGTCATCGAATCAAACCAATACAGAGGACAACACACCAAAACAAAGGGAAAGAAAAACAAAACGCTGTACAGAATATACAAAGGACTCCCTAATCACCTATGACCTGAACAATTTCCAGTACTGCCCACTATAAGGAAGTGGGAGAGAAGAACTGTCGACACTAAAGTTTTCCTCCGTAATTTATATTTCATTAATGTATGTATTAGGAATAGGATGTTGTTAAGTATAATTAGTAGTAGCGTCTGATAGAAGATAACGGTGCCATCAGTATGGTGCCGCCAATAATGTGGAGTACGGTAATAGTCAAAGTACAATAGGAATGTTGTAAAAAGTAAATATTTGTTGTAAGTGGTCCGGTAATGATAAAATGTCAAAGTTTGGGTAATTAGAGAAGTAGGGTCTACATGATTAGGAATTAGAAATATTATATTGGTAATAAGGACAAGGAGTGAGGTCATAAATATTTTGTGTATTTTATTTGTAAAAATTCTAAAAATGTGGAACCCATGTAAAATGATAAGGTTTATCTTATCTTAAAAGATAAGCTTACATGTATAGATAAGAGTTAAGGTATGGAATATGATTCGTCGGAGTGGATTTCTTATCCTATCTTAGAGATAAGATGGATAAGCCTGGAATTTCTATAAATAGAGAGGCCATCCCCCTCATTTAGCATAGAAGGAAGTAGTGAGAAATATTGTAGGAAGTGTGCAAAGGAAACCATCAGTTTAAAGGTGTGTTGAAGAAGCCATTAAGAGGTGTAATTGTAAAGTTTCTCCCATAGTCTTGGTGAAAGGAAACTGAAGTCAATAACACTTGAAGTACCTCATGGGTGAGATTGTAACAATTTCATGTTAATATCATAATTTACTTTGATATTTCAGATTTGTCATCATTCTGTCTTATCATAGTCGATGGTATTCTTGTGTTATGTTTGTTGTTGTGTTTCCAGATTATATCCACCAAACTAAAGGCTGTGCATTAGTAAATAATCATAGCACGAGGAGTTCCCGGTGAAGAATTATCATAGTGCCAGATTGGTGATGACATTTTGGTTCCATTACCGGGACCATTCCTCGTTGGTGGATTTTCTGGAGAGATATTCCCACTTAGTCAAAAATCAATTGGAGGGTAACCTTATTTTTACTGTGCATAGTAGTTACCATGGTAAAGCCATTTTTACCATGAATAGTAGTTACCATGATAAAGTCATTTTTGCTATGAATAGTATTTATCACAATAAATTCACTTTTTACCATGAATAGTATTTACCACAGTAACTTCAGTTTTTACTGTGAATAGTGTTTACCACAGTAAAGTCAGTTTTTACCGCAGTAAGTCAAGTTTTACCATAGTTACCGTGGTCATTTCTATTTTACTGTAGAAAGGTGTAAAGTCACTTTCTAGTATAGTGATTCCAATTATTTGTGCACATAAGTCTTGTTGATTGTACTTGTGGGTTGGTATTTCACGGTGGTTACTTTTGAAAATGGGAAAGATTCCTGTTTTTTCAGCTCAATCTAATGAAGATGCTTCTTCTTTCATTCAAGAGTTTAAACAATCTTGTATTTGTAATGGCCTTATAGGAAGGGAACAATGGACTGAATTTTTTCCTACCTTTTTGGATGGTTCAGCACTTAGGTGGTTTGAAACACTAGGTGATAATGTGAAAAATTCATGGGATTTATTAACCGAAAGTTTTCTTGAAGAATTTGGTGAACAATAGAAATATTCAGATCTCATGATCGAGATCACAAAGCTATCCCAAGGAGAGCAGGAGAAGATAAGGGATTATCATGCTCGTGTTCTAGAGCTAAGGAGGAAGCTCGATGCCCAGATCCGGAAGGAAGGATTAGCGGATGGGTTGATGAATGGCATGGATAATCTCCTCTGTAAGCACTTCATTCTTGGGATGAAGCCAGAGATCAGACAACGAGTGAAGTATGACCACCCAGCTACCATTGAACAAGCAAAGGAGATTGCAAGAGGGCAAGAAGAAAGCATGGAAGAGGAGCCCAAAGAAATTGTTGCTAAAGTAGAGCCTACACTAGCACCTTTGGTCCAGAATCCACAACCAGTCCCGGTGAGCACAAATATTTCTCCTAGTACATCTATTGAGTATGAAGATCTGCTCAAAAATATGGGTCAGTTAACTATTAATCTTCTTCAAGGAAAAGAATGTATTTCTCAGGGAGGAGATAGAGGTCCAAAAAGAAATATTTCTGAAGTTGTATGTTATGGTTGTTATGAAAAGGGTCATTATAAGTATAATTGTCCAGATAGAGCTTCTACATCTGGTAAAGGAGATAATGATAAAGGAAAAGCACCTATGAATTCTTTTCATGTAGTAGATAAGAGCAGAAATAATGAAGTAGATGTGTTTGTAACAAAAAGAAAGAAAGAAAAAGATAATCAAGATGGAAATGATCCTAAGAAGATGAAAGGAGAAACTAGTAAGAAACATAGGAGAAGAAAGTTGGGTGTGCAGGATTTTCTAATTTCATAGGGGCAAGGACCATACTCCATCTTGGAAGATCTGTCTAAAAGGCTTGCAAATATTACATATGGTCAACTCTTGACTATGTCTTCTGAGAAGAGGCGGGAGTTGTGAAGTGGACTCAATGCTCGACGAAGGAAGGAGGTTGAGGTCCCTGTTTTGGAGGTAGAGGCGGATCCCTATGCTCCACAAGCTGAGGTATTATGTAATGGTATTTCAATTCATGATGTCTTAGGTGATGGAGGTGCTGCAGTTAATGTAATGACTGAGTCTGTAATGAATATGTTGGGTTTAAAAATTGATCGCCCTCCAACACTTATGTTAAAGTCATTAAATAAAGGAAAAACTAAACCAGAAGATGTAGTTTCAAATGTGGCAATCTCTGTTATGGGTGTTGTATGTGTGGTAGACTTTCAGGTGATGAAAAATGGTACTGTTGCGTACCCAATGCTACTGGGAAGACCATGGCTAAGGATATTTCATGCAAGAAACTACTGGAATGAAGGCTTCATGACACTTAGACATGGTAGAGAGAGGGTGAAGATAAACGTGATCCCTCGACATCATAAGGCAGAACCTATGGATTCAAGTGATGAAACTGATGATTGGACATCCTCTGATTACTCTAGTAGTAGTGAAGTGGACATTGAAGATGAAGAAAGTGAGGTTGATGTTTCAGTCATGGATATCCTTCCAGTCACACCAACTCATGACCCCATAAAATTATCTGAAGAAGAAGTTGATGATCGTCTCCAAGAAATAAAGATTGGTGATGCTGTGATGGAGAGTGAGAAGGAATCCTACCTCTAGCTCTTTCGAAGGTACATACACATATTCACTTTTGATTACGAGGAAATCCATCAAGTAAGTTGGGTAGAACATTCTATTGAGATGGTAGATGGTGCTAAGCCCATAACGTAAATGTCATATAGAATGAATCCTAATTGTTCCAAGACTGTAAAAGAAGAAATAGATAAGTTGCTTGATGCAGGATTCATATTTGCTGTGGAGAATTCAGAATGGGTTTCTCCCATTGTGATCTCAATAAAAAAGAATGGGAAGGTACGCTTTTGTGTTGATTACAGGAAGCTCAATAAGGCAACAAAGAAGGATCATTACCCTCTTCCATTTTCAGATCAGATCTTGGACGAAGTAGCTGGCCAGGAGTGCTATAGTTTTGCTGATGGATATAATGGCTACAACCAAGTTCATATAGTAGAGAAAGATCAGCTAAAGACCACGTTGACCACTCCTTGGGGAACATTTGCTTAAAGAGTTATGCCTTTTCGGTTGTGTAATGCTCCGGCAACATTCTAGCGTTTGATGAATAGGGTGTTCGAACCCTACATTGGGACCTTCATCAGAGTATTTCTGGATGATTTTTGTATCTATGGGAGCAAGTTGGATCACTTGCACCAAATGGAGACAACATTTCAAAGGTTAGATGAAGCAAAAGCCTCACTAAACCCTACAAAGTGTGTCTTTGGATGTTGTAAAGGTGTTTTGTTAGGCAATGTTGTATCCAGAGATGGTATTGGTACTGATCCTGATAAAGTTTCAAAAATCAAAGATTTACCATTTCCTATGAATAGAAGTAAATTGAGATCATTTTTAGGCCATGTGGGTTATTATAGAAGGTTCATCAAGAATTTCTCAAAGATTGCACAGCCACTAACCCAGTTCTTGAAGAAGGATGTTACTTATGAACCAGGAAATAAGGCACATGAAGCTTTTGGACAACTGAAGGAAGCCCTGATGTCTTCACCTGTTTTAAAGAATCCAGATTGGAACAAGCCATTCATTGTGTACATTGATGCCTCAGATGCAGCACTAGGAAGTAATTTGAGCCAAAAGGATAAAAATGGGAATGAACATCCAATTTACTTTGGGAGCAAACAAATGAGCAGTGCTGAGGTAAACTATACTGTAACTAAAAAAGAGGCTCTAGCTATCATTTTTGCTGTAAAGAAGTTTAGAAATTACTTGCTAGGGTAGAAATTTATAGTTGTAACAGATCATCAGGCTCTAAAATATATTGTCAATAAGCCTAACCCATCAGGGAGGATAGCAAGATGGATAATTTTTCTACAAGAATTTGAATTTGATATTATAGATAGGCCAGAAAAGAAGCATGTCAATGCAGATGCACTCTCTCAAGCCTATGATGGTTTAGGATCATCTTGTGATGATGATGATTTCCCCGATGCAGCATTGTTATCCCTTGACACAATCCCTAGTGAATACATAGATATTTGGAATTATCTGAATGAATTCAAGTTTCTTGATGGTGCTAATGCAAAGACTAAGAGAAACATTACTCAAGCTAGTCGTTCATATTCTATTTTGCATGGAGTATTATTTCGAATAGGACCTAATGGATAGTACGAGAGGGCAATTGGATGTGGTCAAGGAAAGGAACTTGCTAGAAGAATTCCACAAAGGTACATGTGGAGGGAACTTCTCTAGACAACTTACAGCAAGAAGGATCTTGGATGCAGGTTATCACTGGCCCACTCTTTTTAAAGATTGTTATAATTATTGTAAGACATGTGATATTTGTCAAACACATGGTAAGTGTAAGACTTCATCAGCTCCATTATGCCCTATTCTTCAACTTGGTCCCTTTGAAAAATGGGGAATAGACATTGTAGGTCCACTTCCAACTACCTCATGCCAAAATAAGTATATTATAGTTGCCACAGATTATTTAACCAAGTGGGTTGAAGCTAGGCCATTCGAAAAATAGCTTCCATGGATGAAGTGGCAAGGTTCATATATGAACGCATTGTCACAAGATTTGGTTGTCCATTAGAAATTGTAAGAGATCAAGGAAGCCACTTCATTAATGAGGTGGTAGAAGCCCTAGTCAATAAGTTTTCTATTAAGCACAGGAAGGCAACAACATACAAGCCAAGCACAAATGGATAGGTGGAACTAACAAATTTTGTGTTGTGTCAAATTCTAGGAAAAGATGCAGCCTTGTAGGTACATAAATGGGATAAAAGGATTCATGCAGCATTGTGGGCATAAGGGCAACATCAAAGTCAGCAACAGGATACTCTCCATTTCAGTTAGCCTATGGCATTGATCCAGTTCTTCCTATTGAGTTTGATATTCCCACTGTGAGAGTTATGAAAAATGAAAGGATGGATGAAAGTGATTCAGCAAAAGAAAGGTTGGTACATCTTCATTTTCTAAGAGGAAATGAGGGAAATAGCAAAGGATACAAGCCATAAGAAGAAAATGAAGCAGAAGGAATACTTTGATCAAAAGATCCATTGGTCTCCATTTCATGTGAATGACTTGGTTCTAGTATATGATTCCAGATACAAAAAAAGAAGATAGAGAAAATTTCTTCCAAGTCTTGGATGGGGCCCTACAAAATAGCAACTGTGCATGAAAATGGTAAGTACCGACTGGAGGAATTGGATGGCACTCCCATTACGAAATGGGGTCAACCATGACAAGTTTAAGATTTTCCAAGCACCAGAATAGTCTACTCCGAGGACGGAGTAGAAGCTTAGGAAGGGGAAAGATGTCGACACTAAAAATTTCCTCCGTAATTTCTATTTCATTAATGTATGTATTAGGAATAGGATGTTGTTAAGAATTATTAGTAGTGCCGGATTCTGATAGAAGATAACGGCACCATCAGATACATGGTGCCGCCAATAATGTGGAGTACGATAATATCAAAAGTACAATAGGAATGTTATAAAAAGTAAATATTTGTGCGTAAGTGGTCCGTAATGGTACCATGTTAAAATGTCAAAGTTTGGGTAATTAGAGAAAGTAGGGTCTACATGATTAGGAATTAGAAATATTATATTGGTAATAAGGGACAAGGAGTTGAGGTCATAAATATTTTGTGTATTTTATTTGTAAAAAGTCTAAAAATGTGGAACCCATGTAAAATGATAAGGTTTATGCTTATCTTAAAAGATAAGCTTACATGTACAGATAAGAGTTAAGGTATGGAATATGATTCGTCAGAGTGGATTTCTTATCCTATCTTAGAGATAAGATGGATAAGCCTGGAAGTTCTATAAATAGAGAGGCCACCCCCCTCATTTAGCATAGAAGGAAGTAGTGAGAAATATTGTAGGAAGTGACCCCAAAAAGTAGAAGCCATCAATTTAAAGATACTGTTTGAAGAAGCCATTAAGAGGTGTTAATTGTAAAAGTTTCAATTCCCATAGTCTTGGTGAAAGGCAAGGGAATTTTGAATGGACAATAGCTGAAGCTCCTTCATGGGTGATGACTTGGAATAAGTTCAAAGTTAATGAGACATAGGAAAGACTTTCAGAGAAACTCAGGGGATTTGTAGACCATTCTAACCTTATCCATTAGGCCATGGTAGTCAAAAGCAAACCACTACAGAAGTTGTGTTTTCCAGATTAAAACAACACACAAAAACTAAGGGAAGGAAAGGAAAACACACACTATACAGAATCATAGCACGAGGACTTCCTAATCACCTATGACTTAAACAATTATCAGGTACTGCCCACTATAAGGAAGTGGAGTGATGACAAAGAACCATCCATATAGTCAAGGTAAAAAGAATTCTTACCAGTAAAGTGCTTGATCTTGAAAGGTCCGAGCCAAAGGGAATCAAACTTGCCATGGCTGCCAACGAGGGTTCATGCCTTTTATCCCACAACAAAACAGTGTCTCCAACTTTGAAATCCCTGAGCCTGGCATTTCTTATCAAATAAGACCTTTACTTTCTATTGGTGAGTAGATATCTTATCAACAACTTTCCAATCTGTCCTCATTCAATTTGTGGAGATACATGATCCTCTTATCCAAAGAATCATTGAAACTGGGTATCTTCAATGGCCTTCATTAAATGCCAGGGCTGGGAGCTCCACTATGACTGGCAATTGGGCTTCTACTCCATATACTACCTGAAAAGGAGACATCCCAATGGCTCTCTTAGGTGTGATCCTATCTTTCCAAAGAGCATCATAGATTTTCTTGTGCTAGTTTCGTTGGGATTCGTTGACTAATTTCCTTATTATGGCCACCAGATTTTTTATTTGTTGATTCTGCTGGTCTCATTCTCCCTGAGGATAGTAATCTGAGGAGTGACCCAGGGAGATGCCATATCCATAAGCAAAAATCCATCATCTCGAGTTGAAGAAAAGTTTGAAGCATTATCTGTCACGATCTTGTTTGGTAACACCATACCTTACCAAGATGTTTTCTTTGATAAAACTGCATACTACTTCTAGAA
Organism: Taxus chinensis; assembly: GCA_019776745.2. Classification (NCBI taxonomy): domain Eukaryota; kingdom Viridiplantae; phylum Streptophyta; class Pinopsida; order Cupressales; family Taxaceae; genus Taxus; species Taxus chinensis. Next base: position 810,780,186 of record CM034149.1, read on the forward strand.
GTAGTACTCTTTACTGGAATGGCTTCTACCCATTTTAGTAAAATAATCTGTGGTGGTTAATACGTGGGTATTACCAGCACTAGAAGAGGGATTAATTGTTCTAATGAAATCTAAACCCCATTGTTGAAAAGGTTCTTCGATCACAACTAGTTTAAGGGGCAAAGAGGCCCAACTTGGGTCTACCCACGAAAAGTCTAACAAGCCTCACATTTATCAACCCATTTTGATGTGTCTCTGAACAAGGTAGGCCAGTAATACCCTGCACGAAGAATTTTATGAGCAGTGACAGTTGATGAGTAGTGCCCTCCACATGCTTGATCATGAAAAGCCGAAAGTAGCTTCTTCTGTTGTTCCTTGTTCCACGCATTTCAAAAAACCTTCCATCTAACCCACGCTTAAACAAGGCATTTTCTCAAAACACATATTGGGCTGATCTCAACTTAACAGCTCTCTTTTCTTTTGGCAGTCAAATGAGAGGAGGGCATTCTCCATAGGTGAGAAAGTGAGTGATATCGGCATACCATTCATCAATTGAGCTAAGAAACAGAACTGATAGGGAGATCAACTTTATTCTCTAGTAACTCATGTCTAGCTCCTTCGGCGATGAGTTCACACAGGCCTTTCCCACGAGATGAGCTTGGTCAGGTCTGATGTCAATGTCATATTCTTGGACCTTGGCCACCCAGTTCCCTCTCTTGGATCCAAATTCCTATTGTGTGAGAATCGACTTGATAGTTGTATCTGGGCACAAAGACTGTGGAGTGAGAATTAAGGATGTAAAAAACGAAACTGCTTGACAGCTTCAACCACTGCAAAAGCATGTTTCTCCATTATGGTGTATCTTAGCTCATGATTTTTTAGAATGTAGCTCTATGAATGCAATTGGAGAGTTCATGATCATTAGAACCTTCTTGAGTCAAAACAGCAGCCAGGGTGTTATCCATGGCATAGCAATAGATAATAAAATCTTTGTTGAAATTTGGACACGCAAAAACAGGAGTTTTAGCAATAACTTTTTTAATACCCTCAAAGGATCCTCTTTCCCTTCAGGAGACCAACCAAACGTCTGTTTGCCTTTCATCATTTGAGAGATATTCAAAGCTAGCTCTACAAAATCAGGGATGAATCTTCTCTCAATAAAGTTAACCTTACCAAAGAAGGAGTGCACGCCCTTTCTTGCTAGTTGGAAGAGGAATTTGCTGAATAGCTTGAACTCGACTTAGGATCAAATTTTTTATACCATCTTTGGAGACAATGTGCCCCAATAATTTCCCCTCCGTGACACAAAAAATGGATTTCTTAGGATTTAAAGAGATCCCATGTTCTCTACATTTTAGCAGAACTGTTTCTAGATGCTGAAAATGATCTGCCCTTGTTTTAGAAATACACAGTCAAGTCATCAAGGTATACGACGATACACTTTCCTTTCAAACTTCCAAAGGCCAAATCCATAGCCCTCTGAAAAGTGGCACCGAGCATTAATGAGCCCAAAAGGCATTCTTTTGTAAGCAAAGGTACCCCAAGGGTAGTGAAATTTGTTTTGTGTTGATCTACAATATTAACTTCTACCTGATTATATCTTGAGAATCCATCAAGCATAGATAACATTTCAGATCCTGTTACTACTTGTAAGACCTGATCCATCATAGGTAAAGGGTAATTATCTTTCAAGGAAGCCTGATTCAGATTCCTGAAGTCAACATAAATACAAATCTCACCATTTTTCTTTCTAATGGGTACAATATTGGTAATCCATGTTGAATGATGGATAGGAAAAATGATTTTGGCTTTCAACAACTTTTTTATTTCTTGAAAAATGGTGTCAGCTATTTTGGGATTGTATTGCCTCTGATTTTGTTTAAAAGGCTTAATTCCAAGTTTGAGAGGAATAAAATGCCGCATCTCTTTTGGTTGGAAAGCTTTTAAATCTTCATAAGAGTAGGCAAGAACATCCTTATACCTCTTTAACAGATCAATTGTTTTCTTCCTCTCATCTGCTGTGCAACATTTTCCAATGTTCACGAACTTAGGGTCAGTAGAACTCCCAATATTAATTTTGTCATATTCAGCTGATTGTTGAGGTCCAGTAGAAGCTCTAGACTTTACATACCTGTCGTGTTTATCAAACAGTTCCTCTAAACTTACCAATCCTTTAGGGATCTTGTTTCCCTTGAGTTTGATACATCCATCCTGATTTGTTTCTTCTCCTTGAGTGGCTGCTTTGTCAAAGGGCACACTTTCACAAGGAAATTTATCACTTCCTTCAAAGTATAGCTATTCAAAATTATCTTTGAGTTCTAAGAAAGAAAGAAAATGTTGATCATTATTGAAAAATTTCCAGTTATTTGTATTATCAGGTACACTAGGTCGATGGATCATCTCAATGGTGAACTTATCTTGGGAAAAGTCAGGATGAGGTATAAGCAGTGACCTAGAGACTGCTAATGAATCAGCCCTGGAATTCTTCTCCCTAGGTATTGCTTCAATGGAGAAAGCATCAAGAAATTCAATGGAATCCCACACCTGATTCCTGTAATGTTTTAACCTTCCATTTCTCACCTGGAAGAGGTTTCTAACTTGCTTTACAATCAATTCCACATCCCCACGAGCTAGAAGATTCTTCAAACCTTGTTCTTTTTCCACCTGTAGTCCAAGAATGAGAGCCTCATACTCTGCTGTATTATTGGTATTTTCGAATTGTAACTTGAATGAGAAAGGATGAAGGCTTCCTTCAGGTGACACCAGTACGACACTAGCTCCAGAACTAGCTGAGGAACAACTTCCATCAAACTCTAAAATCCAAACACCATTAGGATCTTTAGGTGACACTTTGGGGAGTTGGATTTCTTCAGGAGACATAATCATGTAGTTGCCATGCCCCATATCCCATAGAGTATTTGTGCTTTAGGATCATCTGTTTTTTGTACAATATACTTAGACTGCTTCTCAGGCAGCAACTTCTTCATTTGCCCATTAACAAGTATGAGTGAATGTGACCAATCCATTTGAATTTCCCCACCTACATCCTTACAGAAATTCCTGCTTAGAACCATCCCGTATGAAGGAGGAATATCTGCTACTAAGATGGTAGCCAAAACTTTCTTCTCAGGCAAAGTAGCAAAAGCCACTTGTGCATCTTTAATTCTTCCGACTAAGGGCACTTCCTTACTCTCCATAGAGTAACAAGATCCATAAGTGCGTGTGAGAGTCAAGCCTAAGGCATGAGCTACTTTAGCAGGCATCACATTATCTGATGCTCCTGAGTCTATGACACAATTGCTGAGCCTATGGCCAGCTATACGAAGTGTCACATAGAACGGTTTGATTTTTTCATTGGGTGAGGTGACAGCGGCTACCAAATTAGGTTGTGGTGCAGAAGAAGGAGTGGGTAAAAGGCCTTTAGAGGTAGTTTTAGAATGGGAATTGACAAAGTGAATCATTTTAGCAAAGGCCTTAGGATGGGTTTGATAATATTCAGCTTCTGAGATTTGAACCTTAGTCTTTTTTAGGTGATCAATAATATCGAAAGACCCAAAAGTGGATGGGCTATCATCATTTGAAATCTTAGGTTTATCAACTTTAGGAGAAACGGAAATAACTTTAGTAGCAGAATTGATAGGACTCACCTTTGGTGTAGATGAAACGGGGATAGGAGATCCTCTTTTTGCAATTACGGGGATAGTACTCGGATGTTCTTTAGATTTCTTGGTGGGCTGCATCACTTTCTCCCTCTGATTTTTCTGCTCTTGAGTCATGATAGCGTATGATTCACTATTCATGTCTGCTACTATTTCATCATAATCATCCTCATCATTAATGCCCTCAGTGGTGAAGAAATTAACTCGAGATCCCTCAAGTTCATCTTCTTCATCATCAACCTCTTCAACAAATTCCTCACAAACTTCATTAACCTCTTCATCTTCAGGTTCCTCAACTTCACAGGTTACATTGACGGGAACTTTAATAGGAGGTCCTTCAAGTGCTAGCCTTGTTTGAGTAGCAGGCAAATGATTTCTGGGCTGAAAATTCCTCCTTGAAACGTCTGCATAGGGAGCATGCTGAGCCAATTGTTTCTTTATGGCAATGAGATCGTTTGCAAGTTTTTGTACCAATGGATCAGTATTAGGTCTAGGGGTGGAAGAGGAGGAAGAAGCAGATTTAAATTTAGAAGGGTCTCTCCTCAACTTCCCTGACATGATTAAATCATCTTCGACACTAACAACAAGAGTTTGATTTTCAGCCAATGTTGCGAGATTAGCCCTTCTTAGTGCATAGCTAACTTCAGGTAATTGAGCATTTAGGAAAAAATATTTTTGAATTTGATCTACAGGTTGAGTATTTGGTAAAATTTTGTTAATCAACCTGTTGAATCGGGCCACAAATTCTCTCATGGGTTCTTGTGAATCTTTCTTTATTTGAGAGATTTGGGCTAGCAAGGCATGCACGTCTTCTGCTAGCTTGAACCGGTTTTCAAACCCAGTTTTCATTATATCCCAGCTGGTGATAGCACCGGCCGGAAGGTGATAGAACCAATCAGCAGCATTATCTTGTAAAGTCTCAACGAAAAGTCTTACGAAGACATCTTCATGTTCAACTGCTAGAACTCCGCATGCAACTATGAAGGCTGCGATGTGTTCATCAGGATGCACTTTACCATCACCTTTGAATTTAGGGAAGTTCTTCCAATTACCTCTGGGTAACTCGTGTAAAGGCTGAGGAAGGGAAAGGGGACCGATACGATGACCACAGGATAGTGGTACCACCATTCTTGGAAAAATGGCTTGAAGAGGAACTGCAACACGAGCAAGAATTAAAGCTCGAAGATTAGGACTGATTGACTCTGAAGGAATACCACCCGTAGTGATTCTATCTTGGACAGGAGGAGTACTTATTGAACGAGTCTTTCTATTTCTTGTTGAAGGGAAAGGAAAACCCTGCTGCTCGAAAAGCTGAAACTGAGAATATTCAATACCAAGGGTCCTTCTCCCTCGAGTAAAACGTGGAGTTTCCAGATCAAAGGATGATCAATAATTACAGAATTGGAATATGATTTCCCTAGCGGAGTCCCCAAAAACTGTTGGTCGTCAAATAGGACTTCACGAAGAGCAACAGTCAGGGGACAAGAAATCCCTCCTCTTTAATGGGAGAGGTTCCCTTATTTAGAAACGAACCTATTTACACATATACAAAACATGATTTTCTTGTGGAACTTGGATATTTACGAAAGTGTTTTCTATAAGGATCATCAATTACAAAAGGACTGAGGAATGAGAAAATGAGAATGAGCAGAAAGTTGCCATTTAGAATTATAGATGACAGAGTAATTCTTTATGCATGTGAAGGTACAGTGAATTGAAAGAAGATCATTTGTATCATACTAATAAGATGAAATTTGAAAGACACAAAGTTCTATCAATAACATCTGCAAGAATACAAAGCTTCTTAATATAATATAGACAAATGATCTTAACAAGATTAAGTGAAAAGCTTAGGGATGAAAGAGATCGGATAGATGAAGAATGAAAATCCCTTCTGTATTGATTTCTTTATGATTTATTTACACTTTCAGAAAATAAGCCAAGTTCTTCCTCCAAAATGGCGAGGATGGGCCATTATATAGTTTACAACTCAGTTACTCTTGGTAACTACTTCTTTTAACTAAAGATTAGTTAAGGATTGCCAATCGCAATACCTCAACTTATTACAATAAATCCGAGAAAAAGAATTGGAAGAGAAGAGAGGAATAAGGAGAAGAAGAGAGGTGCTTATGACTGGGAGGGACCCACTGACTTCAAAATCCACTGCCTGAATCTTTTCAATGCCTCGGCTATGTCTCTGCCATGTGGGACTGACGTGTTGGCTGTAGACTGGGTCCAAAATCCGAGGCACTTCTCCATTTCCTTATCAAACTCGACATGAGTATGATATTCTTTATTTGCTTCTTCAATAGCAGATTGAAGAGAGCAGATCTCCTTCATGTTGGTAGTAATTCGGAGGGCGAAGCTGCAAGCTAGACTTGGGAAGGAATGTATAGGAAAATGGATACGCGTGTAGGAATTTAGATTGCAAAGGTTCAAGCAAAAGATAGCAGGAAAGCAGTGTGTAAAACGCATAGGGGGTTGACTCGTTATATAGTTGTTTAGGAGAGAGAAAGGCATTGAATGCGCATTTAATACATACCTACCAAATTGAATAAGCAAGATATTCAGGTAGAGCGGGAAAAATTAGCACTAATGGCACTTGGTTCATTTGGGACATGTGGGACGCGAAAGCGCGAAGTATGCGGCTCGGTCGATTCGGGCGAAGTGGGGAAAAGATGCACAAATGCTCTTGGAACACGTGGGACAAAAATACACGAAGTACATGGCTCGGCCGAATCAGACAAAAGTGGAACAATTGGTCCGGGTGAACTTGGGACATTTGGGTCATGTGGGACGTGAAAGCGTGAAGTACGAGGCTCGGCCGATTCAGGTGAAGTGGGGAAAAGACGCACAAATGCTCTTGGAACACCCGGGACAAAAATACGTGAAGTACGCAGCTCAGCCGAATCGGACGAAAATGGAACAATTGGTCCGGGCGAACTTGGGACATTTGGGACAAAAAGTTCCGACGGGCCCGAAAAGAACAGACTTTGGGTGAACCGGGCGATCAGGGAACAGAGGGCCCAATTGAACTTGGGACACGCGGGACAAAAATTTCCAACAGGCCTGAAAAACACACAAAATGACCCAAAAACGTAGATTTCTCAATTTCTTTGGCATTTCACATTATCAGTACAACAGAGAAAACACTTAAACTCAAAATTTTGAATTTTCACTTTCTTAAGAGCAGGGGAATTTTGAGTGGACAACAGGTCTACAATGTGGTTTGGCTGACCTTGCATATTAATGGAATCATTTTGATTGTTGAAACCTTGTTTAGGGATAGAGAGTTATGGATCATTTGAATTTTATGAATGTCCCTCTCCAATATTCCTTTTCTTGGACCTTGTGTTGGATGCTACACTTTGAGAAGGGGCTTGGTGCACACCACAAAAATATTCATCCTAGTAATTGAAAAGTGTGGTCTCATTCAAAGGTACTTCTTGTTGAGTTTATTCCTACTGATTATTTCCTTCTTGTCTTGGTTCTTGTTCTACATAGATGGTTTGAACCATCAAATCCTGATTCAAGGCACCATTAAAACACATTGAAAAATCATGAGGTTGATTGCATGGGAAACACCAGTCATATTTTTGAGCCATGTTGTTTTGTTTTGGAACCAAGGCCATCAATGTTGAAGCCATGTTTGGATCATATGGTCAGAATGGTCTACCAGCTTGAAGTTGTCCTTAGATTTTTCTTTGATTTCGAGCCTGAGATAGTGTTCTATTTTAACTATATAGGGGTCTAACTTGATACTGATTTGGAGGTTGATATGGCCTGGAACTTTGAACTTGCTGTCTCTTGATAATCACTAGCTCATTTCCTAGGTTTTGCAGTTGCGTCATAACCTGTTGTAGCTCTTTTGAGGTGCCTGAAGAAGTAAAAGCCTCATTATTGCTTTGATTCATAGGGGTTGGAATGGGATTCAACTCTAGCATTTTGTTAGTTATAGGAGCTCCTTGTTCTAGATATAAACGCATAGGTGTCCTAGGTGATATCTTACCAACTTGAATAAAGTAGTTTTAAGATCTAATAGCAAAATTATAGGCTGTGGGTATAGTTATACCTCCCATTGATTGAATCATTATGGAAATATCAAAAATTAAAGCTTTACGGAAGTATAGAAAATAAAATTCAGTTGTTGCTCTCACCACCACCAAAATCCTATCCCACATCTTCTAAAATATGAAGTTGAAGTCGTACAGCTGCTCATTAGGATCTCTCTTGATGGTTGTGAGTTTTTTATAACAAGGATAGATTGTCCCCCTTTTCTCCAAAATTGGTTATGAAGAGATGTGCACAAATGATCCCAATTTTGGATAGAACTTATGGTTAGACTCCTAAACCATTGCAAGGATTACCTTTAAAGGAGGATGACAATAACTTAACAACATTTTTCATTTCAGTTATTTCGTGGATTGCACAGACATTTGCAATGTCATGGATGTGGTCAATCGGAGTTGTCTTGTTATCTCCAATGAAGTATGGAATGTTCTTCAATACTGCAACTGGAACTATATTTTGAGCATTAAGAGAAAGTGGGATGATGCCAGTGAAGTTAACCTAGGGGTTGGGTTACGTCATTCTGATTGGTCAAAGGATTCTACTCGATTGAATGAATGGCCCTATTGGGCGGAGGTGTTAACAATGCCCTGTTTGGTGGAGATGGAGACCTTTGAGCTCTTCTTCCCATCCATGCTCTATCTGGGGAAAAATGTAGATAAAAATACGGCCCCTCTTCTCTATTTCATGACCTTTAATGGATTTTTCTCATGAATTTGCTAGGCTTAGACTACTGAAATCAGTGGATTCTGCCCTTTTTTGGAGTTGTCAGATGTGTAATTTTACAAATTATTACAAGATGGGGATTGACAAAAAGTATGCATCAATCATGCTGCAATAAAATGAAGACTTCTGTCCCACCATGCATGCAAAAACCGTGGATGCGGAATCATAGCACCCCTGGAGTTTTCAAATAGATGGGTCAAGACTCACAATGTGATTACATAACATGGAGCCTCTCTCAAAGTGTAGGACTTTGTGAATCAAAAGAGCTCTTAGGATGAAGGTCGGCTCCTATTCCTCTATTCAGGTGTACACATTCATATTATAGAGGGTTTATCCTAAAGGAGATGCAAGAAAATAAAAACCTAAACTAACAAGGGTGATTCATCAAAGGAATGTCGAAACTTCTTCTTTGCTATAAACAAAAACCATAAAAATGTAATACTATCACCATGCACAAATAATGAGGACTGTAATGAGAGATCATAAAGGAGACAATGAATGCAAGAGAGGGATGAAAATCAACCATAGACATGCATTAACACTCCAAAGGTTGATACAGTGCATTACAATGGACAAGAGGAATAAACTTGCATTACAATTTGAATGGAAGGCTTGAAACTCAAAAAATTCACTTGCAGATAAGGGGGAAAAGGTGGGTGCAGAGCAGAAATGTCCAACCTTTTGAAAAATTCACCTCCTTACAATATATAGGAAGAATGAGAGAAAGAGGTAGAAGAAATCTAGACTCCTGTTCAACCATCCCAAAGATGCATTGAATCCACTTGGGAAATTAACGAGTCTCATGACATAATTAATGCCCCTATTGTCATTTCTTATTGGGAAAGAAAATAACTCCTTATGGAGGTAGGTGAGAAGCATTAAATCCTCAAGAATGGAGGCCTGTATTTACTCTAGCCGTAGTCGAAGTATTCTGAAGATCAGGGTTGGGCACTCAACGTGGGATTTCACAATATTTTTAGATCCAAGCATTAAAAATTCTTGGTGGGTTTTATGATTCACCAAATCTTTTCCAAACTACTTTATATTTAGAGTCTACCCCTTGAGATCTGTATGGATCCCTGTGCATCTTAAGATTTCACTACCCTTTTTTTCACTCTTGAAGTTGTGCCTGTTGGACACTTGGTCTTGCCCGTGGCCTACTCTGTTTCTTTGTGTTTTGGATAAGTCCCCAACCTTGACTGGCAGAGAAACTATCACTGACCCTAGACACGTGGAGGGCTTGCACTTATTTGGGACCTACCTCTGAAGTTGATCTTTGAAGTTGCACCAAGATGACATGTAGTGCCTTCCACGATTTAATGGATGGTTCTACCTTTTCGGGATCTAGACATGTGGCAAACCATCCCTTTTGGGACATGCCATTTTGATTCTACCTTTGAAGTTGTGTCAATGAGGCACATGGAGGCCTCCTCTCAATCCTTTAAACTTTAGCTGATTCAAGCCTACTCCCTGGAAGGTTGGTGCTCATTTAGGAACTCACTTTTTATTATACCTTTGAAGTTGCGCCAAGTAGACACGTGGCTCCTCCTGCGGCTCTACTTTGTTTTCTTCATTTTTTGTGTAAATTCCTTATGTTTGGGGAAGGTATTACATTTGAACTTGAACATGTGGAGGCTTTCCACCAATGGTTGAACATTTTTCAATAGCTACTACCACTTCCTTAGGCCATGGACATGTGGAGAGTCTGACCTTGTTTGAGGTCTTCATTTTGTATCACCTTTTGGAATTGCACTGAGCTGACATGTGGGGGATTCCACTGAATTCGCAACTTTACATATGGAAAAGAGAATTCCTCAAGCCCGCGTCTCCAAACCTTCACAAATTTTCTCTTAGCAAAAAAATCTCTGCCGGCTCGCAGGACCGCACTTGTAAACCGCGTTATTATGCGAAAAGTGCAAAAGTTCCAAAATGTCCCACAGACCCGCCGGCCCAAATTTACTCTTGGGAAAAATTTCCTCTACGGCCTCGCAGACCTTCTTAGCAAAAGAAATCATCTTTAGGCCCACCAGCCAACATGTTAACTTATGCCTTTTTCAAAAAGTGAAAATACAAAAATATCTCCCACCGATCCACTTTTGGAAAAAAAATCTTTCCAAGGGCCACCGGCCTGCCATTTGCAAAATATGAGGAGTTATAAGGACTTCTTTATATTTAGGGAAAGGGGAATAAATTTCCTATCTAATGGAAATGCTTTTAGGGGACACTAAGTGATTAAAATATACAAAAATTAAGATTTAAGCGCCAAAGGGGAAAAATGGTGTTAGTTGATCAAAAATAAGTGTGAGCTTATTTTGGTCAACAAGTAGGATGCTCCGGGCTTTAGTTCTTAACTATTATATTTTGCTTTTATGCCTTTTTTATCTGGGGTGTGGTCCCCACTTCTAGAAAACCAAAAATGTTTAATTGTAAATCTCATTTTTAAGCTTCTTTTTGTTAGGGTATGGTCCCTTTCAAAAAACCATTTACCAATAATTTTAAAAAATTAAAAAAGTTATGTAAATAAATAGTAATTAGCACCAAATGAAATATACCTATTTCATACTTATGTATCAGGGTCTCTTAGATTTCTATGGGTGGGCACATTAGATGATTGGAAAAAATGAAGAAGTAAGACTCAAAAATTAACCCTAGAAAATAATTAGTTAAATAATACATAAATCACCTAGTTATGGGTTATTGACATGATGTGTATCTGAGTGTTGACTTGAATAATACTTTTTTCGAGTGAAATTAAATAGTCATATGTTCAATCTATTAAATAGATCATCTCACCAATTTGATCGTTTAGTAGTTTGAGGAATTTATTTGTGTTAGTCATTTATAATATTTGAAGGTGTTAATATTTGAAGGTATCACATCAAAATATGGTATACTAGTTTCTATAAATAGTAAATGTAAGAACTAATTTATAACTGTTTAAATAGAGATTAAGTAATTTTAAACTAAGAGGATATCTAATTGGATATATTTGAATAATGATGGTTAGAGTGTGAGGGGGAAGACAAGGACGTTAATGGAGAATGTGGTTTTGTGAATTCTGTAATTTTTTCTATTAAATTTAGAAGGGAAAGCCATGAGTAAAAGTGAAAAATTGGATAGTGAAAATTTCCCCAAAAGATATTTTAAATATAGATTAGGTCTATATTTACATGTGTTTAATAACATTTTTTTCGAATGAATTCATTAAATTATTTTTTACATTTACTTCTTAATAAGCCCATGTACTAGTGAGATAAAATACATAAACCATGCGAAAATGAATTATTGTATAGTGGTCTTCTATGCAATTGGGTTTTGCAAAACCATAGTCAATGTTAATCAATAAATTACTAATGGGGGGTTGTTATCATTAATGAAGTGAAGTAATGTATTCTATCTAATATCATTATTCCATGGTAGTAGACACAATTGATAAGTGATGATTTTTTTATCTGTGGGCTTTGAAATTAAGCCAAGGTAGCAAATGTATTTTTTAAGTATATTACCTTTTTTTATTAAGAGTAATTTGAGTTTATTTATTTTTTATTACTCTAGATGGATATTTAATGGGTACTTATTGGTGTATATTTATGATATTCCATGGAGGATATGATTGTGGAGATCACTAGATGTGGTATGGTTACCAATGTTTGTACTATAGTTACATGACCATGGTTTTGGAGGAATTATATAGATGGTACAAATATATCTTGATATAAATTTTATACTCATATCTTTGAGCCACTTAGAGTTTATATCCAACACATTTAGGTAGACATATAGAGGATATATTAGGAAGGCCACATGTACATTGCAAGTTGTGCATGTGATTCTTAGGATTTCTGTCTAGGGTAGGTATATGTTTTATGATATGACATGAAGAAATGTATAGATGGGGTCCTTAACATAGTGGACCATAATAAGTGCGGTGTATAATTTATAATAATTTATGGTCATATTAAGTGTTGTTTTCTTCTCTTATTTTAGATATTCAATATTTGGTCACTGACATGGTTATTGTGCAACGGATTCTAATCTCTGTCATTGTTTTTATTATTTACATGTGAAGATAAATTGGTTTCTAACATATATTTTAAGTCGTGACACTTACATAGGTTTGTTAGTATATTCTTTGTATGGTATTCATGAATGGTATTAAGGGGTAGTAAAACCATCATACTTGTATCACCTTAAATCTATAAGGTTTTACCGATGTATACGCCTACAAGAGTTCCATTATAGGTAGAATAACATGGAATTAAAATTGTAAAAGGATATTTATGGTGAGAGGTGAGGGTAACCATGTGATGAAATGTTCTTCATATGTGTGAAAAATATGTTTTATAGCTTAAGGAATTTTCAAAATTCTTGGAGTGATTTTTATATTTACAAGGAAATTCCTCGAGGACCTTCTGATTCTTGAAAATAAATTAACATTAATTCTTTAAACAGTTGATTTCTTTAAGTCTATATTAGAGAACTCATCTACAAAGAACTTAAAGAGCCTTAAGTTCTTTTAGAGTCATATTTTTAATAGTAGATGAAGAGTGTCGAGATAGTACTAAAGTAACATTGACATGTATATATCCTTTCAATTATATGACATAAAAATTATCCCAATCAAACTCTAAAACTTTGGATAAGAATCATGTGTTGTTAAAAGAGAAAGTTATAAAATGATGCATGATGAAGATTTATTTCTCTACATAATTACTATTTCTACAAAAAATAATAGTTTTGATTTTGGAGATGACCAATATAGGAAATAGTGTGATATATGGAATGTTTGAACTTAGAATGTGAGGGATTTTCTTTATGGCTGCATATAAAAAATATTTATTTCCAAAAGATAAGATTAAAAGATTTAGTGTCTATATTTCTCCCAATTATGTGTAGTAGGAAATTTCAAACATAAAGGAAAAATAAATTATATTGTGTACACAAAATTTATCTATTATCAATAGTTAACTTCTGATTTTTTATGCAGTGAAATATAATGAATTCTAAATCAAAGTCTACATTGTGTAATGTCTATAATAGAAAGTTAAATTTAATTCAATGTATAAATAAGTTTTATTTTTTAACACTTTGAAATTTCGTAAAATAAAGGAAAATAAATCTATACATATAAATAATACACCTATTTGTTTCGAGTAGCGAGGATCAACCCACTACTACCCAATGTGCAAATAGTGCCATCTTTTGACTCATTTTGGGTCATAAATTCACCTTCTAGGGAAGTCTTTGGCAAGTTTTTGTAGATGATTTAACATAGAATGTTGTAATGAAAAAGTGATAAAAAAATGATGTGACCAAAAATTATTGTTGTGTTAAATCACTGTTAGTTTTTTGCCACTTAAGGGTCATTTTTTTGCTGCAAATATTTATACTTTGTTCTATATAAAAATCACACAAGAACTTAATAATGAAAACATTAGAATCCCACATAGACATTTATCATAGCATTATTGGAATACAATTTTTGTTTGTTACATTTATAATTTCCTGTATACAAGTGCATGAAAACATTGGAATCATAAAAATGTAGTAAAGATCTTCAAAAAAATTCCTACAATAACTTTTTACTCATGGAATACAATAGTTTTAGTTTATGGAAAAATCAAGTGCATTCAAATACCTTTCAAAATCTTAGGAATTTGCACTTGAAGATTTAAAATATGATTCCATAACATTTTTCACAAAATTCAAATATTTTGATAAAATGGAATCTGTACCATATGGTATGGAAATCCATTAGAGAATATTGTGAAGATGATTTTTGTCAGATTATATTTATTGTAGTTGTTTTGTAGATAAAAATTGTATAATACTATATTAATAAAATGTGTAGGTTACAAATTTTCATATTTACATTTTAAGATAATCGAATATAAAATAAATTTAATTATTAAAATTAGTACAATTAGGATTTCTAAGGTTCAAATTTCTATTATTTTTGTGGTTTGATTATTTTTATCAATCGACCATATTGTATTTGAGTGAGCTTCTAGATATTGTAATAGATCATGAATGGGTATGGATTTTAAACCTTTACTGGAGAATCATGTTTAGAATAAAAAATTAGAAAAAGAAATAATTACTTTTAGTTCTCAAGATACATTTTAATTAAATCTCAGTGATTTATATGTGGTGTGTTGTTAATCATGGTTAATGAAACTGTTAATTTGTAATTTTATTTGGATGCATTAATATTATAACAATTTGTTCATGGTTTTTCATTGTGAGAGAATGGCATTGGGTTGGGTGTAATCCCTTCTCTAAGAAACCAATAAAACACATTTACATAGCCATCACGTATGCAATCATTGAATTAAATATATTTGTATATAAGATGCTATAACCCTCATTCACATTGTAATGTAGATTCTATGGTAGACATGTGTGGAAATAGTATAGTCATACACAATAGAATTAAAATGTGTAAAAATTGGGGTTTTGCGATGTGATATTATATACTACAATATATTAATGATATGTATAATGAAATCCATAAAATCATGATGGAACACTCATTTTTCACACAAAATATTCAAAATAACATCTCTATGAAATGTAGTCTTATATATTGAAATGAGTAAAAATTTGAAGAAAGTGGTGTTAATAAAAAATGCCTTCAAACTTTTTAAGAAAATACATTTCATTGGCGTAAGGCAGTTAATAACCTTTGTCGCATACCTAAAGCCTCTACAGCAATATGTTTTTGAAGTTATAGGGTATAGACATGTACCGAAATATAATGGATTTTTTTGTTTGTAAAATATAATAAGTGTTAATTACTAGCATACCTATATTATATAAATATATGTAATATATGCCAAGAGGTATATATTATATATATTTATATATTATATAGATATATAGGTGCCTAGTGAACTTCACCTCCTGACATATTTTACATATCATGCTTTGGTTTATGTTTCTGTGTATGTAAAATATGCCAAGAGGTGAAATTCACAAGGCACCTATATATTTATATAATATAGGCATGCTAGTAGCAACTGCAAGAGTTGCATTATTCATAAAACAACCTAACTTATTTACCTCATGATCACGATATGATGATGATTGTAATATTTAATTTATTTACAAATTAACATAATAATATCAATATTCACATAATAATTAAAAAACTATTCACGACGATGATGATGGCAAAGATGTTGATGGTGGTGGTGTTAATGGTGGTGATAATGATGACAACAATGACAATGATAGCGGTGATGATGAAAAAGATGACAAATATGTCACAATTTGTAAACCATAAATCCTAAATTTGCACTATAACAATGGTGACGATAATGATGATGATGGAAGATGAAAATGACCATGAATGTGAAGATGACAATCAAAATCATGATCTAACGATGATAATCATGATGATGACTGTGATGATGGGGAAATCAATACCTAAACATGTATGATAATGATGGTCACAATAATAATAATGACAAATGACAATGACCATTATCTTGATAATCAAGATCACGATATGATGATGATTGCAATATGAAATTTATTTACAAATTCACATATTAATACTAATAATACTAATAATATTAATACTTATGATGATGATGATGGCGAAGATGTTAATGGTGGTGATAATGATTCTGAGAATAATGATGAAAATGACGTGGTATGATAGTGATGAAAATGAAAAAGATGAAAACTATTCCACAATATGTAAACCTTAAACCCTAAATATGCACGATAATTATGGTGCCAATAAGGATGACGATGGCAGATGAAAATGAGCATGAATGTGAAGATGATAATCATGATCTTTATCTAACGATGATTATATCGACGATGATAATTATGACGATAATATCATGGTCAATATCATCTTAATCGCCATCATTTTCACCATCGTCATTGTCTTTGATGTTGTCATTTTGATCATCATCATCATAATTGTCAATATTTTCATCATCATCATCACAATTTTATTAACAATATTATTAATATCATCTTAATTGTTGTCATCATCACAATCATCATCATATTTTGTGTTGTCTTTTTCATCATCGTCGTAATCATTGTCTCTATCATTTTTTTCAATGTCATCATCGTTGTATTTTTCATCATCAAGATCATCCCTACTCACTGTTATTAACACAATCATTATCATCGTTGTTGTGATTGTCACAATCATCATTGTCTTCAGTGTTATTTTTGTTTTCATCAACATCATCATCATTTTCATGATTGATACAATCATTTTCATCTTAGTTGTCATCATCATCATACTCATCATTATTATCACCACTATCGCTACCACCACCATTAATGTCATCATCGTAATCGTCTTCGGTGTTGTATTTTTCATCATAATAATAATCATTGTCATCATTTTCACGATCGATAGAATCATTTTCACTATCATTATCATCTTCGTTTTCCTCATTATCATCCTCATCATTATTATTTCCATTATCACTACCACCACCATCATTGTCATCGTCATCATCATCATTTTCATCATCATCATAATTATTATTATTATTAATAAAACATTATTGTTATAATTTTATTAATATTATTAGTAATATTGTCGTTATCATCATCTTTAGTGTTTATGTTTCATTGTCATCATTTTCATGATCGATATATTCATTTTCATCAACATTGTCATCTTCATTTTCATCATCATCATCCCCATCATTATTATCACCACTATCATTTCCACCATCATCATTGTCCTTGTCATCATCATCTTCGGTGTTGTTTTTGTTTTTGTCGTTATCATAGTCATTGTCATAATTTTTTACGATTGATATAATCATTGTCATCATCATTCTCATCGTTATTATCATCATCATCATCCTCGTCATTATTATCACCACTATCACTACCACTGCCATAAATGTCATTTTCATCGCCGTCGTCATTAGCATCGTCATCATTATCATCAATATTAATCTTACTACTAAAATTGATATTATTATTATGATTTATAAAAATAAAAGACTCGTATTATTAACACTATTTTATTATTATTATTATTATATTAATAGTAATAGTAATAGACATCATAAATGCCATCCTTATCATCGTGGTTATCCCCATCTTAACCATGGCCGTTGTCATTGTTCACCTCATCCTTATCATAATGATCATCACTATCTTTGATGTGGTTGTCATTTCATCATAATCTTAGTCTTTTTCCACATTTTCATGATAATCCTTGTCATAATGATCACCACCATCTTCGATGTTGTTGTCATTTCATCATAACCTTAGTCTTTTTCGACATTTTCATGATTGATATAAGCTTCTTGACCACTATCATCATCATTATGATCACCACCTTCCTGATCATGGTCATGGTCATTGTCCTCTGTCATCATCACATCCTTGATATCAATTATGTAGTATTAATTAAATTTAATTTACTATTATTAAATTATAAACCATATATAATATAAATGATAATATATAATATAAATTTTAATTTAATATTTTAATTATTAATATATAGCATTAATTTTATTTATTTAATATTATTAAAATAGATATCATATATATAATATAAATGTCAATATATAATATAAATTTTAATATATATTGTAAATTTAAATTATAATATTTATTATATAATTTTTTAAAAGTGAGGCCCCTATAAATATACTATTTTAGGTTTTTATGTAATTTTTTAAAAGTAATATTATATTATATAAATTATTACATTACATTATAATTATATTATTAATATTATATTAAGAGTAATAGTAATATGTATCATAAACGTCATCCTTATCATTATAGTTATGTTCATCTTAATCATGGTCATTATCATTGTTCTCCTCATCCTCATTAATGTAGCCAAATTAAGAACAAACCAGATATGGTGCAAATATTATGAACTCCAAAAGAAAATAGATCTCCTTCTTTGTTATCAAATAATGAATTACAATGTTTTCTAAATAGGAAAACAACTCCCAACTCGAGTTTCCAAGTAAACTCTAGCTAACTTTGACTAAATCTACTCTAGGTGGCGGAAATTACTATTTTTAGCAATTTACTAGAACCTGCTATTCTTAGTAAGTTTGCATGCTTATTCCTACGGGCACAGAAATTTCCATGCATCTTCTACATCCCTAAATTAGAGGAATTTCCAACTTTCTAACTCATAATGCAATTAATAGACTAAATTTAACTAATGCTCAAAAATAGGAAAAAACTGAACTATAACATAAATCCTAATTTTCGGCCTCAAGATGGCGGATTTAGGACCCGAAAACATGTCAAAAACTTGCCCCAAATGGTAGGGCAGGTTGCCGCTGCGTTCGTCTCATCGAAACACGTGGTTTCAAAAAAAAAAGGACTCAAACGGACACCCAGAACTCAAGTTATGACCTTGTCAAGTTCCTGCTAATTTTGACGCATCACTCGTCATAATCATTGTCATCGTCTTCGACGTGGTTGTCATTTCATCGTAATCTTAGTCATTTTCATCACTGTCATGATGGATTTAATCATCTTGACCAATTTTAATTTATTATTTTAATTATTAATATATAACATTAAGTTTATTTATTTAATAATATTAAATTAGAAATCATATATATAATATAAATGTCAATATATAAAATAAATTTTAATATATATTATAAATTTAAATTATAATATTTGTTATATAATTATTTAAAAGTGAGGCCCCTATAAATATATTATTTTAGGTTTTTATGTTATTATTTAAAAGTAATGTTATATTATATAATTTATTATGTTATATTATAAATATATTATTATTATTATATTAATAGTAATACTAATATCTATCATAAATGTCATCCTTATCATTATGGTTATTTTCATCTTAATCATGGTCATTGTCATTGTTTTCCTCATCCTCGTCATAATGATCGTCATCGTCTTCGACGTGGTTGTCATTTCATTGTAATCTCAGTCATTTTCATCACTGTCATGATGGATTTAATCATCTTGACCATTATTATGATCATTATGATTACCATCTTCTTGATCATGGCCATTCTCCTATGCCATCATCACATCCTTGATGACAATTATGTAATATTAATTTTATGTAATTTACTTTTATTAAATTATAAACCATAGATAATATAAATGACAATATATAATATACGTTTTAATTTATATTGTAATTATCAATTTTATTTACTTAAAAATATTAAATTAAAAATCTTATATAATATTAAAGATAATATATAGTATAAATTTTAATGTATATTATAAATTAAAATAATAATATCTATTATATAAATTTTTAGAAGTGAGGCTTTATAAATGTACAATTTTAACTATTTTTGGTTTTTCCTTATATAATTTTTGTTATTTATTTAAAAGTGATTTTTATATTATATATATTATTATATTATATTATTTATTTAAAAGTGAGGCCCCCTATAAATATAATATTTTAGGTTTTTCTATATATAATTTTTTAATGTAATTATTTGAAAGCGATATTCTATTATAATTTATTATATTATAGTACAGTATATTATTTATTTAAAAGTGAGGTCACTATAAATATAATATTTTAGCTTTTCCCTACATAATATTCTTATGTAATTATTTAAAACTGAGGGCCTTTATAAATATAATATTTTAAATTTTCCACTATATAATTTTTAAATTAATGAATTAAATTACTAAAGTTTGTTTTACATGTTTAAACAATTTATTATGCCAAGAGGCATCTTCATTTACATATATATTGAGTTGAGGAGTCTGATGTCTTGCCCGAGGAGTTTGATGTTGTGCCCGTGAAAATTTCTTTGTGTAAATAAAAAAATGTGTAAATAAAAACCCAAATAAATGTGCTAAGTGAATGGGTAAATTTAATTTCTTTTATTGATAATAATACATGGTAATAATTAATTAATAAAATGGTGAAATGAGATTTCAAAGTAAAGGGTATTACACAGTAACTTTAATTGTATTTTATTAATTAATGATAAGGTGAAATGGGTATTACATGGTAATAAAAAAATCCTTTATTGATTGCTTCCCTAAATTTAATTTCTTTTATTAATTGATCTCTTTGGTTAGTAAAGGGTATGGTATTTAATTAATTAATAAATGGTGAAATGAGATTTCAATTTAATTATTAATTGATCTCTTTGGTTAGTAAATGGTATGGTATTTAATTAATTAATAAAATGGTGAAATGAGATTTCAAAGTAAAGGGTATTACATAATAAATTCAATTGTATTTTATTAATTAATGATAAGGTGAAATTAATGAGTATTACATGGTAAATTTAATTTCACCTATTAATTCATTGTTTTGGTAAATTTAATTTCTTTTATTAATTAATGATAGGGTGAAATAGGTATTAAAGGTATTACACAATAAATTCAATTGTAGATAAAGGTATTACACCATATTTTATTAATTAATGATAAGGGTATTACATCGTAAATTTGATTTCTTTTATTAAAATACATATGAATAAAATTAATTGAATAAATTTATCATACATATAAGTTCACTTTTTAATTAAAAAAATATTATAAGAACAGTTACTTTTCTTCTCTCTTTTGCAGAGACTCTGGTGAAGGTAAGTAACCCTATTTTCACCTTATTTAACAATATGACTACATTTTCTTTAACTGGTATGTGCATTGGTTTGAATTTTCTTAATAAAAGGATGTTTTCACATTGATTATTTTAGTTTATATGGTTTCACATAGATTATTTTAGTTTATATGGATTGTTCAGGGATAACACTGTGCACTTTTGAAACCATAAGGAATTGTTGGAATAGACTTATTTTCTTTCTATTCAAAAATTTTGAGGTATAAGTTTTTGGGCACAGTAAAGGGTTTATTGATTGCTTTGGTAAATTTAATTTATTTTATTTCCTTTATTAATTGATTTCTTAAAATGTTGTTTCCACATTGATTATTTTATTCTTATATTTATATGGATTGTTCAGGGATAACATTGTGCATTTTTCAAATCACAAGGAATTGTGGAAAAGACTTATTTGGTTTCTATTCAAGAATTGTGACGTATAAAGTTTTGGACACAGTAAATGGTTTATTGATTTTTACTTCCATAAATTTAATTTCTTTTATATCTTTTATTAATTGATCTCTTTTTACACAGTAAAGGGTACGGTATTTTATTAATTAATGATACGGTAAAATGAGTATTTCAAAGTAAAGGGTATTACACAGTAAATCAATGATCACACTAAAGGGTATGGTATTTTATTAATTAATGATATGGTGAAATGGGTATTTCAAAGTAAGGGGTATTACATAGTAAATCAATGATAAAATGAAATGGGTATTACACAATAAAGGGTATTACACTATAAATTTGATCACTTTTATCAATACATATTACACAAAACATATTACACTACATTCACTTATACACATTAGACAACAATAAGAAAATAATATACATGTGCATAATATAGTACATTCAAAATAGAAATGTCAATTTATGTAAAAAAAATAAACATGAACATGCTCACAAATATTACAACAAACCAAAAACTATATTAATTAATATCTTTTATTTATTTTATTAATTAATGATAGGGTATTTTATAATTAATGCCGGAAGAATTCAATTTTAGACTTTTGTGTTAATTTACAAGAAATGTCTTTTTTAGTGTAATATGAAATTTTGAATGTCATTGTGCTTTTAAATATTAGATGAATCAGAATATCATGGTGCCTTTGAATATTAGATAGATCTATATATAGTTCATTCATGATTTGTATTCACTACATTTTGGAAATAATTATCTAAAATTGGTATACCAGTTACACAAGAAGCTACGGACATTTGTCCAACTCAGAATCTAGCGTTGCATGTGCCTTTTTCGATACCAGGAGCTAGGATTTTTGAATGGGATATTTCCCTTTGAAACTATCCTAGCACGTTCAAATTTGGACGTCAGCCTGTGTTTTTGAAAAGGCTTTTAAAGCAACGTAACAAGGGTGCCCCTAATGTATGTTAAACTTGTCTATTTTGGGACGATGTATTTTTTTTAGAAGTCTCGAAATTAATTGTTTGATGTTTTTGTAGCAAAATCATGTCCAATTTGTGTAGAATTGTTTTGTATATTGACTTCTAATATTTAAAAAAATGATATTATATGATTCTTGTCTATTACATGCACGTGAAATTTTTAGTTATATAAATAATTAAAAATATTCTTGAAAATACATTATAGGTATGGCTCGACCAAGATTAAATTTTGAAAATGAAGAAGAAAGAAGATCTTCTCAAAGAGAATATCAAAGACAATATCGCATAAGAAGACAACAAGAATTGATAGATGCACAACAAGAAGAACAAAGGAAACATCAAAATGATAATGATAGACAAAGACTTGTAACGCAGAGAAATGAATTAATAAATGAAGAATTAGGAAGAGTAAATTTTGAAAATGAAGAACAAAGAAGAGGATATCAAAGAAAAAGTCAAAGGAAAACCCCAGGCCCATTTTAAATTGAATCTTCCATGTGGATGACTTAAATCCAAAGTAAAGATCAATGGCAGCGACGATTCTAAATATTGTTTTCCCCCCATTTTTACTGAAACACTCCCGGGAATGCGAGTCTTCATGATTTCTTGGTATTTCCTACACGTGAAGCAGAGAGGAGAGTTAATTTTTATATCTAATAGTTTTGGGGCAGATCTGGAGATGACTTTAACCATTAAAATGTTCTGACTATTGGGCTTAATCTAATTTTCCATTTTTCTTCTTTTGAGTGCGCAAGGAACCATATTTAATAGATTAGGGGTGGATGTTGTTCGCAAATGGAAAGAAGAGTGATTTTCTAGAGGAAGGAGTTGAATGAAAGAAATTTTAGAAGAGATCTTCTCCCTTGAGCACCTCACGAATTTTGTAGATCTGATTCTGGGAATCACGATCAAGATCATGTCAAGCACTGTTGACACTCAATGTCTTGTTTTTTGGGGGGAAAAGGATTTGTTGTAAATGTTATAAATGGCACAAATTTATCATGCAAATGGTTGGGATTTTGTGAATGTAAAAGTATTAGGAGTCAAAAACTTATTTCCTAAGAAAAAGGATTGATAGAGCCCGTCTTTTATGAGAAACTATCTAAAGAAGCCTTTTTATCTCTTGTGTGTTACATTTGATCATGTCAAGGTTGTTGCAAGTGTACAACCATTGACAAGATTTGAGATTGTTTGAGAAAATGTTCCCTGCTAATAAATTTAAACAAACTTGAGTTAATTTGTGTTATTCTCATCTAAAATTTGTGTTTTCTTCATTCCTGAATGTATATAAGTACTTTTTCTTGTTCCCGTTGCATTCTTACATTGAAAATATGTGTGAATCACTCAAGATCTTAACCTTATGATAGTTTTGTGTCATTTGCAATTTCATTTATCAAAAGAGCCTTCATTTGAAATTGAAATAAATAAATTTAAAATCACTGTGACTCCTAGCATGACTATTTGATTTTTTGTTATCCTTCTATGGTATCTTAGGCGTGACGAAATAGAGATTGATAATGTTTAGTTGAGTTTCCCAATTTGAGCCTTCATTTTGGATCCTTGAAGTTTGTGTGAAAAGTGATGATCTGGGCCTCTATTGGAGGACATATTCTAGTTAAAGGAACACCCTAGCTACTCTGAAAGCATTATTCGGTTCGAGATTTCCATTTTTGTAAAAGTTTTGAAAGGTTTGGTATAATCAACTTTGTCCTCCTTCACCTCCCACAAAAATTCATTCAAAAAAAATTAATCACACCCATATTACCGTTATTTATCATGTATGTATACAAATGCATAATTTTTACTACCAAAACATGAAAAAACAATAAGAATTCCAAATGTCTTTAGTAGCCTGAACCTTTCTTAGAGAATATCTCCACTACCTAGAGTGAAAACTCATGAGAGTTAGGTTTTGCTGCATTGATCATATTTTCTTCTAGGTCTCCTTAATAACTTCATTAGGAAGGACATCTCCATCTCCTCCATAAAAAACATGCTACAAAAAGGTTCTCTTACCTTGGTTGAAAGGCACAACCTAAAATAGTGAGGATAGATCAACTCCTCTTGAAGTTGCTTCCCATTTCTCCACATCTGAGTGACAAAGAGCAAGCTGCATTTCATCCTTGGCTACAAAACGACACATTACATGCTCTGATTTCCTCTATGCTTCTTGCCAGACCTGTTATGTTGCCCAGCTTCTGAGGGAGAATCAATTTGGGTACCAACAGACTCATTGAAAATATGTATTATTCCTTTGAAGGCATGTTGATCTGATTTTACAATTTGTTTCTTTCATTTTTGCAGTTCATATTAATATAATACTTATACATGTAAAGATGTTGATATAAGGAATCAAGGAACCCTGAGCTCTAACATGTTTAATCATTCACTTTTAGGTATGAAGCTGCAAAAACCTGGAGTAATATAGAACAAATTGGAAGGTAAACCATATCGCAGGAAATGATGAGTTCCTTCTCCCTTACGTTTTGAGTTTTATATTGATATGATTTTTTTGTTTTCATTCATATCCCTCGGCTTATGTGGGATCTTTTTACACTTTCCTTACAAATGTATGAACTTGCCTTATGTAATTAGTTGTCCGTTATTTCCTTTTGATATCTTTTCATTTACATAATATTAAGTGAACATCTACAACTCAATACAAGAAGACAACTTCATTTAATCATAAGTATTTAAAATGAACTATTCATACCTTTATTTTATAACCTAGAACACAAAAATTAAAATCTAATACAATTGTACTTTCCTTTTCTACCCCAAATCTGCAACTTAACTTGTTGTTCGAGTATGTAATTTCTAATGTGTGATGTCATTACTATCTCCACCCAGGCCCCAAAAATGTATTTCATGGTTGATGCATGGTCTTGGTGAAGATGACATCCTAAAATGGAGTCATATGTGTGGATTTGGATCCTAAAAATACACTTCAAGAATAAGATTTCTTGTATGATATTCCTTCATCTGTTAAATCTGAGTGGCCAGATTTTTTTAACACCTTTATAATTATAAGAAAACACGGTCAAAATCTTTGGTGACTTTGTTGAAGTGATTTCCTCCTAATAAGAAATAACCCTCGAATATGATCTTTTCCAGCCATGAAAACAATATGAAAAAATTATTTAAGCTTTAGCAAGAATGACCAAGGCCAAAAAGAACTAATAAAGAAGGCAAATCCTGCTCAAAAACTGAAAACAACAACCAAAACTTGTATCAAACTATAATTGGAGGAAATATAAACTCCTACAAGTCTAGAAAACTAGGATGACAACCACCCATTGAAAAAAATGTAGAAAGATGTGTCTAAAAAAACTTAGAGGACAGCATGGAAATTATGTATAATGTCAACTTATATTTTAAGGCAACAATTCTTCAAATAGATCCCACTGACTAGGATCATAAGCTCTTCTCCATGCATTCTTATAAGCTAGAAATCATTATGAGGCTTACAACTGATAATCTTGTAATTTCCACTCTACAACGAATCATAATATTTGTGAGATGTTGGATTTTCTCTATCCTCATCCCATTTCAACAAAAAATCAACTTCATTAAAAATTCTTTCTATCACTTTCTTGTCAAAATTTCTTTTAACTTGTGCTTCATTCAGATCCATGCACTGTTTCTAACAAAGGATGTTTCAGTTCCTAGAATAGAGTTGCTTCTATCCTTTCATTCTCTTGAGAAACAGATAAGGGTTAGGGCTAGGAGGAATACCTGTTGAATGTTTGGAGGGTGTGTGCGTACCGTAGAGAGAGATCAGATCGATTGCGAAGAACTCATTTTTGTCTAGGAAGGACTACCTGCAAGTAAGAATACAAGACCACCAAATTCTAATTAGACAATAAATGAGGGAACTGCCTTAGGCCCAGGAAATATTGGACTTCCTTTCGAAGGTGGTCAGTTCCCCTGCTAATACGAATTAACACAAATTCTAACAAAGAAGTTATTGCAAAACTACAATTTAATTACCTTGTTAAAACAATAGAGAAAAGGCTAGTCTTGGTTTTGAATCACAGTGACCGATGCCGGTCACTGTCACCGGTACCGGTTCCTGATAACCGATATCGGTAGGGGCAGTGATTTAGGGGCTTTTAGTGAAGGTTGGCTATAAGGTGGCTATGGTGTTTATTAGGCTGGTAAATGATTGGGGATAGGTAATGGGGGTGATGGAGAAGACTCAGAGAATATGGGGGGCTGTTCTTGGGGCAATGTAAGGGTAGAGGAGGTACAGTTAGATGTAGGGTGTTACCGGGTAGTGGATCTGGGAGTAGACTTATAATTACTGTGATTCAGAAGTCCAAGAAATGTTATTGCAAGAACGTACCAGACACTACTTACTAGTTCCTGATGAAGATACAGGTCCAAGGACTGTGATAACGAAGGCAGGGCTCAGGTAGGATGATCTGACAATCCAAGATGAGCTATCTTCTCTCCCAATGCTTGGATGAGTGTCACTGAGCTCTGGTTACTCAGTTGCAGTCTTGGGCTTGATGTCCTTCCCTGCAAAACTCTTCTCTTTCCTTCACTTGTCTCTGCTCTGTCAAGTGAATTTTTTTTCGGATCCTTCCAATGACTTCTAGGTCCTTTGTTTTTGGTTGGGGGAGGTCATTTACAGGGAACCGATGGCGGTTACGTAACCGACGGCGGTCGAGTAGGAACTGATGTCGGTTAAGTCAAAGTGGGCTATTTTTAGTAAAATAGCCAACCTTCCTTCCTTTTCTCCCGAGGAATTAGTTGTGGGCTTGGTCAAGTCATTATTAGGTTGGTTTTGGTGCGGGTGAGGAGTAATTAGTCATGGGTGTGGATGTAGACCAAGTTATAGGTCTTAATTAGGTTAGTTTAGGATTAGGGCTAGGTCATGATGAGGTGGCGAAATGAGGTGGCAGGTTTGAAAATGTGGATTTATTAATTATAAGGTAATTAATAAATAATTGTGTAGGGTTTAGGTGGTGAGGCTAGGTTGCGAAATGAGATGCGGGGCACAGGGGGTCGTAAGACACAAATTTGGTGTCTACATTAGCCCCTTGTTGTCGTGTAGCTTGTCTTGTAAAGCTGCACTGACAATAATAAGAAGTGGTTACTCCTGTTAAGGGTATAGGTAATCCCCCTCAAATCTATCACAGATTGAGGTAACGTGAAATCAGGGATAGGGTTGATAAAGGGTAAATGGTGTTGAAATGATGGTAAGATGGTGGGGTAAGTTTGAGGAAGCAGACGCACGTTGAAATGCAGTAGTGCGACCAGGGTACATGATTTGAAGAGCAAACAAGCAATTCATAGGCAAAGGTCGATAGTTTATCCAAACAAGGGTGATATAATCCTGGTATCCAAGGCATAGGAAGTAGCTCCAGGGGATATAATGGGTAAGGTATAGGAACGTTTAGGCATGTTCGGCAGTACCAAATGGTTGGTTTGGTTAAGATAAACGTCACGGTCTTGGTCTAGGAAAAGTTGGTCGACTGATCAAGTCAAGTACCCTAATCATGCTAAAACACGAACAGGTGAGCTCGATTGAACAAAAAGCTACATAATGGGTGGATAAAATTGTAAGTTGTGGGTTTTGGGTGAGGTATTTAATTGGTGCGGCCTTAGGTCGGGCCGATTGATTAGTGAGAGCCATGGGTCGGGCCTGATTGGTTGGTTGCGGCCTTGGGTCGGGCCTGATTAGTTGGTTGCGGCCTTGGGTCGGGCCTGATTGGTTGGTTGCGGCCTTGGGTTCAGGCCTGATTGGTTGGTTGCAGCCTTGGGTTGGGCCAAATGGTTGGTTGCGGCCTTGGGTCAGGCCTAATTGGTTGGTTGCGGCCTTGGGTCGGGCCAAATGGTTGGTTGCGGCCTTGGGTCAGGCCTGAGTGGTTGGTTGCGGCCTTGGGTCAGGCCTGATTGGTTGGTTTACGGCCTTGGGTCGGGCTTGAGTGGTTGGTTGCGGCCTTGGGTCGGGCCTGATTGGTTGGTTGTGGCCTTGGGTCGGGCCTGATTGGTTGGGTGTGGCTTTGCGCGGACCTGGTTGGTTGATTGCGGCCGTAAATTGGGCCAATGAAGTCAAAAAAGGCTATTTAGCAAAGGAGGGTATAGACGATGTTGTGAGAAAGGGAGATTGGTGAATAAGGGCAGAAATTGTGGTAAAAGAGGGATTAAACCGATATCGGTTAGCTATGACCGGTATCGGTTAGATGACCGATACCGGTGTTTTAGGGCACAATATAACCGATATCGGTTATAGGTAAAAAACCTATAAAAAGAAAAATACGGCCTGTCATTGTCACATTGTCAATTTGATAACCAATATGGCTTGTCTGGATTTAAAATTGATTTTGTTGAGTTTGTATGGCTGAGTTGGCAGTAGTTGAGTGGAGGAGTGAGTGATTGGTAGACCCCAGCGAGTAGGAGGCAGAATTTGATTGGTGGAGGACCCAGCTAAGGAGATGAGGGGTGTAGAGCGATTGAGGTGGATCACGGGGCACAGGCCAGGTGAGTACAGGTGAGTAAGAGGATTCCTCTAGATCGCGTGCGGTGAACAATTTGGATTTGTTCAGGATATACCCATGGCTTATAGACCATACATGAGGATCGACGCCGAGGCATTATTCTCACCGCCCAGCCGACACCTCCAGAAGGACCAGAAGAGATAGCAGCCGATCACAGGGTAATGGATGCAAGAGTGACAGAGGCTTATAGATTATGGTGGGTAGCAGAGCTGCGAGGTTCACGTGAGAGGGCTGATCATCCTGACATAGCTGTGATTACAGCGGAGAGAGATCGTCTTCAGGGTTTAGTTCATCAGCTCCAAACGTGGGTGAATGAGACAACGGGATTGTTAGCAGTTGCAGAGTCACGAGTGGAGAGACTAGAGGTGAGATTCTGCCACGTGAGAGGACGTATTCGTATGTTACAGGAGATGTTGGCGGATCAGTGGGAGGAACCAATAGCAGTGGCACCTTTGAGGATGGAGAGGCCAAGTGAGTGGCGTCGACGATCACGATCACCACCTGATTCGGGAGGAGGTGCAAGGGTCTAAGTGAATTTCATAGGAGTATAAGAATAAATAAGGATGCCGACCTGTGCGTCGATGATAGAGAAGATGTATTTGTTTAACATCTAAATAAAACTAAATATGTATGTTGATTTGAGTGATGATAATAATAAGAATGGTTGTGTTTTGAATGTTTTTGTTTTGAAAAAGGATAAAGATGAATGTTATCAAATAGAAATACACAAAAATATTTATATTTACAACACATGATAGGTTATGGTAGGGGATGGTCGAGCTAACCTTCGGAGACCCCATGTCTCCTAAGTGCTGCCTACATAGCCCATTGCACAAAGCAAGGAGGGGCCTCAGACCGATGTAGTTCTCCCTTAGGACCAGGGAGAGGTGAATTCAGGCAACTTGGTTATAGTTAGGCAATTTGTTGGCTGGTAAAAATATTGATATTGGTAGGGTAACGTTGTTGGTGTTGGTAAGGGATTGGCGATGTTGGTGTAGGTATAGGTGAAGCGAAAGTTAGCTTACCCAAGTAGTAGGGAACCGTATCCTGATTAAGGTCAACACATAATCCTAGATTCGAGTAAAAGAGGCAAAAGTGTCCCGTAGTTGAGAAGAGCTAAACAAACCACATATTAATGTAGGATGAGCTTGAATCCCTAGGTACCTTGCATAGGCGAGAAGTCGATAGGTGAAAAGAGTTGTATAATCACAATATATCGGATATACATCACGTCCCTTGAGTTTTGTTGTTTTGACGAATGGTGAGGTGAGGTGGCTGGTATATCGGGGGTGCAGAGAACTTGTTATAAGGTGATTATTCTGACGAAAGAGAACCAAACCTAAATAGACAAGTCCATGACTCAAAAGTGCTTATGGAATACTGCTTTTTACTTTTCTGGATATAGACTGATCGATGCGGGAAGTCTACATGGGATATGTATTTTGTTGTTCTTGAGGTCTTCACGAAGCTGAGCAATGTGAGAAGCTTCTGATAGAGGCTGACTTTGTATAGTTGTCCTTCAAGGGAGCAGTCTATTTATAGTAGCAGATGTGGCTTTTGTGCATAGCTGTCCTTCGGGGGAGCAGTCTATTTAAAATAGCAAATGTGGCTTTGCACATAGCTGTCCTTCGAGGGAGCAGTCTATGTATAACTTAGAGGTCTAGATGTCCGGTTGGCATGAAGCATCTAGTTTTGTAGGAAGTTTGACTCAAGAATATCCCATAAGCGTATAATTGAGAATGTGTTATTTTGATACTTTTAAGTCATGGACTTAGACTAAAAAGGGGAAGGCATCTTTAAGGGGAGGTTATGACCAAACCATGTGAGCTTGATTTTATTTTGAGATGCATGAAACAAAGTGTATGAGGTGGTAAATGAGCTCAAGGGACGAGCGCAAGGTAGATAAGAAGTGATGTAACACTAAATTCAACAGTAGAATAGTCGAAGATGCAAGGCATTAAGGGGTTCAGGCTCAGGTTTACCATTAAGCGAAGCTAAACGATAAGTGCCTGATCCATAGATGTGAGTGATAATGTAAGGCCCAATCCAATTTGGAGCAAATTTGCCGTGTTTGCTCTTTTCTAGTTTGGTTACATGTTGATTCTCTTTGAGGACAAGATCACCAACCTTAAAGGTACACTCATGAAGTCACTTATCATAAGCACGCTTGATGCACTTTTGATAGATTTGAAGGTGGTCAAGAGCTATAAGATGACGCTCGTCAAGAAGCTCCAATTGGGCTAACCACTCTTGGCGGAAATCATCATTGGTGAGAATATCCTGAAGAGATATTCTTAGGGAGGGTATTTGTATTTCGAGAGGTAAGACAGCCTCGGTACCATATACCAAAGAAAATGGGGGTGGCATTAGTGGAGGTACGAATGCTAGTCCGATAAGCCCAAAGGGCAAAGGGGATGTGATCAGGCCAATTGCTTCCAGAATCGTTAACAACTTTCATGAGGATTTTGGTTAGGGTTTTATTAGAAGATTCGGCTTGACCATTTTCTTGTGGATAGTAAGGTGATGAGAAGCTAAGTTTGATACCAAAGTTGTCACAAAGGTCTTGTAACAACTTATTTTTGAAAGATTTTCCATTATCTGTTATCAGGCGATGAGGAACGCCAAAACGACAGATAATGTGATGGTTAATGAATTCGACGATTTTTTCTTTTTTGGTTGAAATGAGTGGAATGGCTTCCACCCATTTAGTGTAATATTCAGTTGCTGTGATTATCCAATGGTGACGTTGCGAAGAGGGTGGGTGAATCTCACCAATAAGGTCTAAACCCCATTGTGAGAAAGGCCAAAGATCTCGTGCGACCTGTAGCGGATGGCTAGGAGTATGTTGAAGGTTGGCATGTTGTTGACACATAACACAACGCTTAACATATTCGTAGCAGTCATTATTAAGAGTAGGCCAATAATAGCCTAGGCGAAGGATCCGTTTGGCCACGGCAAGGCCACTAAAATGTCCACCACAAATACCGTCATGGACTTGTTGGATGGTATAGGTGACCTCCGCACCGGTTAGACATCGAAGGAGGATGCCATCAAAGCCACGTTTATAGAGGAGTCCCCCCATGATGACATAATGAGAAACACTTTTAAGAAAAGCACGTTTGCCATTACTAGTAAGGTCAGGTGGGAGAACAGAGGTTGTAAGGTAGTCGTGAAATTGGTGATACCAGGTATCCTGCGAATTAGCAGACACATTATTTATCATACAAACATCCAGGGCTGAGTAAGATGGGGTAAAGAGTTGTTGGACCAAGATGAATATGTCAGAGTCAGTTGGTGAGGTAGGAATTTGCGAGGCTAAGCAAGCCATAGTATCCACAAATTTGTTAGTGGAGCAGGGAATGGTTTGGATAGAATAATGAGTAAATAAGGTCAAAAGTGAATCCACGTAATGTTTGTACTTTTGAAGTTCCTCATTTTTACATTGGTAGATGCCCATAACTTGATTGACTACCAGTTGGGAGTCACCGAAAATGTTAATAGACTTGACACCTAAGTGTAACGCAACCTGGAGACCCAAAACAAGGGCCTCGTATTCCGCTGTATTATTAGTGCAGGGGAAATCGAGCCAGAATGAAAGAGGCATAGGCTCAGTGTCAAGAGGAATGAGAACAACACCGGCTCCTCCACCACGCTGGCATTTGGATCCATCGAAGAAGAGGGTCATTGGATACGACTCCTCACTGAGTGAAAGAGTGGCGATGAGTTCGTCAGGGAAATTAAAATTGGTAAATTGTTCCCCAGGTAAAGGGGCTTCCGCGAGTTGGTCTGCAATAGTTTGTCCTTTTATTGATTTCTGGTGTACAAATTCAAGGTCGAGGTCGGCAAGGAGCATAAGCCATTGGGCGATGCGTTGGTTTAGATGTGGTTTGGGCGTACATATAATGAATGGGGTTCTGCGTTGGTGATGACAAAAGTTTTGTGATTCAGGAGGTAGTGTCGGAGTTTGGTGGCTACGAATGATAGGGCTAGGCACAACTTTTCTACATGTGTATACCTAGTCTCGTAATCCATGAGAGTATGACTTATGTAATAAACGGCTTGTTCTCGATGCTCGGAGTCATGATGTGTGAGCATGGCTCCTACAGCATGGTCGGTGGCAGAAAGGTAAAGGTAGAAAGGGTGATCGTCCTGAGGTGGGATAAGCACAGGTGGCTGCAAGAGATAGGCTTTAAGAGCCTCAAAGGCTTGGTGGCACTCTTCACTCCATTGAAAGGCAATGTCCTTTTTAAGGAGATGATGGAAAGGTTGACATCGATCCGAGAGTTGAGAGATGAAACACCGGATAGATTGGAGTTTACCTTGCAAACTACGCAATTGTTTGAGGTTAGTAGGTGGGGGCATTTCTAGGATAGCTTTGACTTTAGCTAGATCGACCTCGATGCCATGCAAAGAGACGATAAAACCAAGGATTTTTCCCGAAAGGACACCAAAGACACATTTCTTTGGTTGAAGATGAACACAATATTGTAACAGACGATCGAAAATAATGGTTAAAACATCGAGATGTTCACTGCGATGTTTAGATTTTCCAAGAAGATCATCGACATAATCCTCAAGGATAGTGTGCATAATGTCATGAAAAATGTAAGTCATAGCCCGCTGATAGGTCGCACCAGCATTCTTAAGGCCAAACGGCATGACACAATAACAGAAGGTTCCCCAAGGAGTTATGAAGGTAGTTTTATGTTGATCGGCCGGGGCTACCAAAATTTGATTGTATCCCGAGAAGCCATCCATGAGAGAAAGCATCTCATGGCCCGCAGTGAGATCAACAAGTTGATCAATACTTGGGAGGGGGAAGTCATCCTTTGGGCAAGCGAGGTTAAGGTCCCGGAAATCCGTACATATCCGAAGTCCCCCCGTTGCTTTAGTAACAGGTACGATGTTAGAGATCCATTGAGGATAGTCAATAGGTAAGATGAAGGAAACAGAAAGGAGTCGTTGAAGCTCTTCTTTGACCAAGAGGGCAATGCGTGGATGCATTTTTCTCAGTTTCTGTTTAACTGGTTTGGCATCGGGTTTTAAGGTAATGTTATGGACAGCAATGTCAGGATCAATTCCTGGCATGTCAGCGTAGGACCAAGCGAAAGCTTGGTTGCGGGCACGGAGGAAGGTAATGAAGGCAGTTTGTTCTGATGCGGTAAGAGATTGTCTGATCTTCACAATGTGAGGATCATCCTCGGTGTGGATGTTGATTTCTATAGTCGACTCATTCAACATGGTTTGAGTATCAGATGGCAAGGCGCATTGAATATAAGAGTCGTCCGCACCAAGGTAAGTGAGGATGGAGTCGTCATCCTGGCACTCAACAACATTAATTGAAGGTGAGTCCTCTTCGATCATGTCTGGATACAGAAGGGGAAGAGAAGATGGGTCTTCATTATCATGTTGATAAGTGAGAGGACCCAGGAAGATAGCGTTTATGAAAAAAAAAAATTAGGAGGGATAGATTCAGGGTCTATCGACTCTATGGGTGACGATGGCAAAATGGGTGATGATGGTTTGGAAGGGGTGACTTCGTCACCTTCCTGGATACAACGGATATGCAATGTTTTCAGTGTAGGTGGTTCAGAGAATCCAAGACCACGACGATCTTTGTGTTTGCGTGTAGTAATGGGAATGATCGTATGTCGGCCTTGTTCATAAAGACCGAAACCGAAGCCCTTCCAAGCACAGCGCATCAGGAAGGTGAGAGCGAAACGACGATTAGTTAGATATTGAAAATCAGATTGGAAGGGGACCACACCAAGGGGAGGTTCAGGGGTGACAGAGGATGTATCGACACCCCCATACGTTAGGTTGGTGCGGCAATTAGGTGGTCCGTAGGAGATTACTTCCCCCACACGACGGTCATAGGTAGGATGCGCATGTAACTGTCCGTACTCCTGTGGGGTATGGAACGTGCTAACGTTATACAGGTGATACTCCCCCAGCGTAAGGCATTGAAAGACATCTACTAAGGGATCTGAGGTTGGGATATTGTCTGCGGGAAAGGAAGTGGTATTTGCAACGGCGGTTTCATTGGTTGAAGGTGTAGGTGCGGTTGAGGTGGATGGTTGAGGTGTGGTTGAAGTGGATGGTTGGGTTGGATGAATGGGTGTCTTGACTGGTACAAGCACATCATTAGGGTGATATAACATATTGCAGGTTTTGAAGGGGGGAGGGTCAGCTTTTACGGTGTAGGACTTCCCCTCGTACTTGAATTTTATGCATCTATGTAAGGTGGAGGGAACGCATCCCATAGCCCGGATCCAAGGGTGGCCTAACAACATGTTGTATTGGAATTCACCCTCAAGGACATAGAAGAGTTCGGGTAAGGTACGTGGCCCTACATGAATGTTAAGGATCACAGTGCCTAAGGTAGAAGTAATAGCATCGTTGAATGAACGCAGCATGGTGGGGTTGGCACACATGCAGCTAGAGGGGATATTCATTTGTTGGAAGGCTTTGGAAGAGATGATGTTTAGGCTAGCGCCTCCGTCAATCATAACACGACGTACCGGATGTCCCAGACGTAAGCTGAGATGAAAAGAGCGGGGTCAGGATCTTCTGCACCAAAGTCAACAATTTCATCTTCGGAGAAACTGACAGCAGCGGTTTGCTGTACAGGGACGGAAGTGATAGATTGTTTGGTGAGAGAAGCAACGTGGTTGGGTGTTAAGATGGAGGTAACGGGCAAGGTTTCATTAGGTAAGACCTCTATCCCTTGAAGGATTTCAACGAGAGCTTGTCGATGAGATTCAGAGGTCTGAATGAGATCATACAGTGTCATTTTTACAGGTGATTGGTGAAGCTGTTTGATCATGGTTCGGTGGGAAACTCCATTAGAGATGGGGTAGGTAGGTCCACGAATAACCACTTTAGGTGGTGGTGTGATCAGGATGGTGGATGGAGAAAGAGAGGCCGCAGGTGTGCTTTCTTTAGCTTTCCCATTGTTTTTCTGCCCTCGAGTAGCAACACTAATCATGTTGATCTCGTGAACACGAGAGGAGGAAGACGGTAGGGATAAGTCATGGTCTTCGAGAGGTGGGGTTGTAATAATGATAGATCTTGGTGAGGTGGGGACAGGTGGTATAGGAGAGGGGATTGAAGCTAAAGGTTTCTCCCTTCGTAAGTTGTCTTTCTTAACCTTTCTATCCGAGAGAGGTGACTGATGAAGTATGGCTTTCAAAGCTTTGCATCCCTCTACATCATGTCCTGGTGTGCGGTGGTAAGCGCAGATTTTAGACTCATCATAACCTATAGGTCGAGGTTTAGATGGATCATAAGGTCTAAGTGGGGGTAGGGAAATGGTCGCATTCTCCACCAACATATCCAGGATCTTAGCGTAAGATCCTTTGAGCGGGTCAAAGTCAGAGGAAGATGAAGCTATTGATTGGGTGGGTTTTGGTAATGTTTGGGTATGGTTGGTTCGTACGGATGGTGTTTTAGATAAGGGGTTTTGATAATTGGATTTAACTAAATGTGGCTTCTTCAGCGCAAAAGGTATGTTTAGCTAGTTAGATGGTGAGGCCACAGATGATGTGGTAGCAGGAAACAACCACGGAGAAAGAGGAGTGACAGCAAACAAATCCTTTGATGATGGAGTCTGTTTAGGGTTGATAGGTGGACAGGATCTCTGTATGGATGTAGAAGGTGAAGGTCGTTTTAAAGAAAATGCAGGAGGTACGATGTATTGAGGCAAGGTGGAGGGGTGAGGTCCCAATATAGAAGGTAGGTGTGACGGCGAGGGTTTTAGTTGTGACAGAGGCATAGATTGGACTTGAGGAGATTGGGTCTGTCTCCTAGGTGGATGGACGGCTTTATTTTTGGATAAATCTAACCGTTTAGGTGGGTGTGTTAGGCTGGGTATTGGTGAAGTCCCAAGCGTAGGGGGAGGTTTGGTTAGGTTAATAGAGGTGGATGAGGTATTCGGTAGAGATGAGGGGGGTGAAGGTGAGGACATAGGCATTTTGAGTTTTTGTAAACACCGCGGGTATATGGTAGAGGTGTCTGGATCGGTCATCTGCATCTGAGTAGAGCATGGTGTACTCAAACATTCCCATAGGACTCGTCTATCTTCGGAGGGGTGACAATCCTCACGTGTGAATAGGAAATTTTGTATGGAAGAAAGGTGGGTTGTGATTCTGGTCCACTGTGGGTGTGATACAGGGGGTAAATGAGGCACTGTATCAATGGGCGTTAAGAGGTCAACCGGTCACTGAAAAGATTTAGGCGATGAAGAACTAATAGGTAGGAGGGCATGTCTGAGAGGATCCGTCATGATTAAAGAATTTGGTGATGTCGGTTCAAGGGGTTTCTCGTCTAAGGATGATGAAAAAAGTGGCGAGCCTTCCTCTTGTACAGCAAGAGTGGTAGAAGGAGATGTTTGGGAAATAGATAAGTTAGATAACATCCACTCACAGTCTTGCAAGGATGTGGTGTAAGAAGGCTCATCTGTGAGAAGGGAACTCTGGGTTAATTCCTTTATGGGTAAAGGAACGGCAAGGTTATCATCTTGTCTTGATGGTGGTGAAGCGGGTGCGGATTCCTGCGTTAGTGACGAGGCTTGATTCAGAATTTTCTCAATAGAGGCTTTTGGTTGGGAATCGAAAACTGCATGGATTTCATGAACACTCTCCTCGGCTAAGATATCTTGGTTTATGTTACTGTTAGAAGAGTGGTTTGGGAATGGTTTATTGAAGATTTTCAAATTTCGGTTAGCAGGGGCATTAGGATTATCGAGGGTTATATCCCCTGCATCAACCATTTCCTGCACTATGTTTTTCAACATCTTACAGTTTTCGTGACTGTGTCCCTTCACGCGGTGGAAGTTACAGAAGTCATTTTCTTTGTACCAAGAAGGTATAGCGTGGGTGGAATCAAACCCGGAGTGAGGTTTAACAGGAGGCAAGGTGATAGCTCCTGCTTTGAGCAATTTTTCCAAGATGACACCATAAGTTTCTCCCAAGGGAGTGTAATTGATGGGCTCGGCTTTATACTTATAGGTGGTTTTTGGTGGGGTATTAGACGGTGCTTGGGATTTGACCATCACCGCGTGTACAGCTCCTTTTGATTTCGAAGCAGTTGATGCGTGAGAATTGGTGGTGTTGGGTTTGTTGGTGGAGTCTTGGGTTCAGAAATTAGGGTTTTTGTTGCGCAACCACAATTTCTCTTCCTCTAAGGCTCGAATTTCTAGTTTCCGAGCCATAGTAAAGGCCTCATCAAAGGTGCGGAAAGTTTGAATTTGGAGGGTAGGAGAAATGTGCTTAGCGCAGGCCCACGTAAAGAGTTCGATGAGTTCAGCCTGAGGCAAGGCATAAGTAAGTTGGTTGATGAGGCCCCGCCATCGTCCAACGAAATCTGCGATAGATTCATCTTCAAATTGTCAGACGGCATAGAGGTCGGTGATAGATACTTTCTTAGCAATATTAATGGAGAAATGATCCAAGAAAGATTGGGCTAATTGGTTAAAAGAGAAGATTGAGTGCTGGGTTAAAGCACTGTACCACTCCAAGGTGGGTCCTGATAAGGACATGGGAAAGGTGCGGAGTAGTAAAGCATCGTCATGAGCAATCAGATAGCAGGCATGTCTAAATGATCGCAAGTGTTGTTGAGGATCCTCCTTACTATTAAAACGAGTGAATTTTGGTAATTCCCATTGAGGAGGATATGAATGAAGGGGGACAGAAGGATGAATAGGCTCCCTGAAAAACTTGCTCGTATGTCAGGGTGCTACGGCTTCCTGAAACAGAAGCCTCCAGATTTTGCATCTTGTCCATCATTTGTTTGATGAAATCAGTGGTTGGATGAGATGATGGTGCGGTTGTTGTAAAAGGTGGAGGATTGGGCCAAGGGCCTCCACTAGACAATGGGGGGGCTAAATGTTGATAAGGTATTGAGGACGAATATGTTGAGGTGACCGAATAGGGATGTCCTATATAAGGTGTTGAAGCCACCGGATAAGTGTGTGGAAATGAAAAGGTGGGCGGAGCTTGAGAAGGAAAGCTTGTGTGGATAGGTGGCAGAGAGCAAGTTATGAAAGGAGCAGTCTGTGAGAGAGACGAGGTAGGAGCAGTTGGTGGTAATGATATGTGGGGCCCCAGATTAACAAAAGGAAAGCCAATCTGTGCCGTAAGAACCTCTGAAGCCACTGAGTTGGGAGACGGGGCTAAGGATGAAGAAGGCAAGGCAGAGTTATCAGGTGGAGAAGGAGCTAAATGAGCAGCTATACTAATAGGCATGCCAACAAGGAGTTGGCCATCGGGTGTACGGTCAGGGGCATGAGACAAATAGTACTGTACAGTGCTAGGATTAGCATCCAAAAATTTCACAAATTCCTTATCTCCTACAGGGATTTTGGGAACCTCACTGGTGTCCGTAGGATTCCCTATAGAATGTGAAGGGGGTGATTCAGGCAAAGGCATGGAACATGCATGTGAAACCATGGCTGCGGCTTGTTTCTGAGTGATAACAACCATGGACAAGAGTACACAGCAGGGATGCAATCTATCAGGAACAGAAGCAGCAACAAAATGTTGGAATTGGTAGGTTGCTGGTTTTGGGAACTATGAAAGAAAGTAACCGATATCGGTCAGGTAACCGATGTCGGTCAGACTGTAGCCGGCGTCGGTAAGTTAACCGATGTCAGTATAATAGGACCGGTGTAAGAAGCTGTAAGAAGTTTCTGATTTGGGGTTAACAATGCTTAGTATGCCTACCAAACTATTCTGAAGTGATCACTGAAATAGTGTAGGACAGAGAAACAGAACTAAAAACAAGCAAGATGCACAAGCAAATCAAGAGACTAACCCTAGGATTAGTTTTAATTATTGTGGGCTTATGCCTTAGACGCAAGATGATGTCAATCCTAAACAAAAGACTTAGGGGAAATGTCAAGTTTGTTTTGGCTTATAAGGTTACCTCAATCGGGCGGAGGAATACCGCGGAAAAGGGGGATGTTTGAGTTGTTGTGTTAATTTATGATGTGATTTGGTATGTGTTGTGCAGTGAAAGTAAGATTAATTTCTTGTCAATACCGTGGATATCACCCCCACGTGTACGACCTGTTACTTAATCTATGTTCACTAGAATTGAAAACAGCAAGCAAGAATGTGATGCACGTGTTTTAAACCCAAATCGAAAATGATATTCGATGAAGCAAAGGAGATGATTTTCACTAATGCAAAGATGTGAAAGCAAGACAAATTATTTTACCAAAATGACAAAATATTTTGTGAATATTTAGCAGAAACAAACTGTAAGTATGCTCCCTATATGAAAGCAAGCAAGAAAGAAAGAAACCCAAAATGGGTCCCACCGGGTGTGCCAAAATGTTTCTAACAAAGGATGTTTCCGTTCCTAGAATAGAGTTGCTTCTATCCTTTCATTCTCTTGAGAAACAGATAAGGGTTAGGGCTAGGAGGAATACCTGTTGAATGTTTGGAGGGTGTGCGCGTACCGTAGAGAGAGATCAGATCGATTGCGAAGAACTCCTTTTTGTCTAGGAAGGACTACCTGCAAGTAAGAATACAAGACCACCAGATTCTAATTAGACAATAAATGAGGGAACTGCCTTGGGCCCAGGAAATATTAGACTTCCTTTCGAAGGTGGTCAGTTCCCCTGCTAATACGAATTAACACAAATTCTAACAAAGAAGTTATTGCAAAATTACAATTTAATTGCCTCGTTAAAATAATAGAGAAAAGGCTAGTTTTGGTTTTGAATCACAGTGACCGATGCCGGTCACTGTCACCGGTACCGGTTCCTGATAACCGATATCGGTAGGGGTAGTGATTTAGGGGCTTTTAGTGAAGGTTGGCTATAAGGTGGCTATGGTGTTTATTAGGCTGGTAAATGATTGGGGATAGGTAATGGGGGTGATGGAGAAGACTCAGAGAATATGGGGGGCTGTTCTTGGGGCAATGTAAGGGTAGAGGAGGTACAGTTAGATGTAGGGTGTTACCGGGTAGTGGATCTGGGAGTAGACTTATAATTACTGTGATTCAGAAGTCCAAGAAATGTTATTAAAAGAACGTACAAGACACTACTTACTAGTTCCTGATGAAGATACAGGTCCAAGGACTGTGATGACGAAGGCAGGGTTCAGGTAGGATGATCTGACAATCCAAGATGAGCTATCTTCTCTCCCAATGCTTGGATGAGTGTCACTGAGCTTTGGTTACTCAGTTGCAGTCTTGGGCTTGATGTCCTTCCTGCAAAACTCTTCTCTTTCCTTCACTTGTCTCTGCTCTGTCAAGTGAATTTTTTCGGATCCTTCCAATGACTTCCAGATCCTTTGTTTTTGGTTGGGGGAGGTCATTTACAGGGAACCGATGGTGGTTACGTAACCGACGGTGGTCGAGTAGGAACCGATGTCGGTTAAGTCAAAGTGGGCTATTTTTAGTAAAATAGCCAACCTTCCTTCCTTTTCTCCCGAGGAATTAGTTGTGGGCTTGGTCAAGTCATTATTAGGTTGGTTTTGGTGCGGGTGAGGAGTAATTAGTCATGGGTGTGGATGTAGACCAAGTTATAGGTCTTAATTAGGTTAGTTTAGGATTAGGGCTAGGTCATGATGAGGTGGCGAAATGAGGTGGCAGGTTTGAAAATGTGGATTTATTAATTATAAGGTAATTAATAAATAATTGTGTAGGGTTTAGGTGGTGAGGCTAGGTTGTGAAATGAGATGCGGGGCACAGGGGGTCGTAAGACACAAATTTGGTGTCTACATATAAGTGGACCACTGTGCTATCTGGGCCCACGAACCTGCTGTCTTAAGGTTCAGACATCTCCCAATGATCGGGGACCCCCAGAATATGATAAAAATCCTCCAAAGTGATGGTCCACTCACCGCGGACCCCTGGTAATCGGAAGGTGTGTTCCGATCAACATCCCAATAGGAGAATAAGTCACAAAGAATGTGACTGGATGGTGAAACATGTGGAACGCGTGAGATACATAGTATCCCGACCCTCTGAAGAGTGTCCTCCTCATCCATATGTGATAGGATTCTAGATGCATGAACCGATGGTTCTTCTATAGAATATCAAGGGAAAAACACTTGGAGGTATTGAGGGAGATTATCACAACAATGCTGCTATGCTAAACAAGTTTTTGCTTGTTGGGCAAGTCTCATTCATGAGCATTCAAAATGGTGTCCTTCTCTAATCTGACCTCTTTTGAAGAATGCAAAAATAACCCCTTGTGCAAGAACAAAGTATTATAATAATTATAATATCTGCAAAATATAAACATCCATCATGGGGACAACCTACCCATGTGCACGTGCTCTGATATTGACATCCCTTTGGCTTCTAATGGTCACAAAAGTGACATACTTCAAATCATCTCTAACTCCTTCTCTGTAGGGACCACATTTGCACTTTACCATGGTTTGGCCACCCTTGTGGACTAAGAAAATATAAAAGGGGTGACCATTTTGACATTACACATCCCATAATATAGCTTTACCACCTTTTGATAAATACATGCATGTATATCTTTGCGGCCTTTGCATATTTGATAGTGTATAGTTTAAAAATTCACCTTTTCAGTAAACATTGATGGCATGATTTGGTCAGTATTTGAATTATTGAGAGCATACACCATGGTTAGACTTTGAAAGTCATAGCAATGATTTTATTTTAATCTGATGACATGGGCTACCCCCTTCTCCATGGTGACTCATCCCTTCATGTGTTTTTTCAGTGGAAACTTAACTCTGGTTCAGTCTTTTTTGGAAATTTGGTGATGATTTTAAACTGCCAATTTGTGTACTTTGAGATCTAAGGCCGTTGATATTTACACTCATGGTTAGGGTTTCTGACTTTGCATTGAATGTGGTCAGTAGGATTGAATGTAGTTAATTGTTTTAAGCCTCAAGCTCAATCCTTGGCCCTTGATCTTTGTCCTTCTGATTTGTGGTCATTGATATTGAACTGTGGTTGAGTCCTGTTGACTCGTCTCTCGAGTTTGAATGCTAAAAGGTGACCTCAACCCATAATGATCTCTTCATTTTGTTTTTGGGTGATGCGGGTGAAGCCTTGGAATTATTTTTTGATGCCATTCTTGGTTGCTTTGTGAAGCTCTGAATTCTTTCGTTATGGGTAACTTTGAAACCCGACCCCTCTGCATTTTTTTCTCCGAGCTTGATTAGATATGTATTTTTTTTGTTTGGCTATGTATATTTTGAAGTCTCTAGTTTCTTTATTAGCCACCATCGATGAAGATCTAAAGCTCAGGTTTTTTGAAGGTTTGTTGGCCACCCGTTTAAACTCGAGCTCTTTGCAGGGTCTTATGGCAACCGTTGTTTGATGAGAATGGTAAGTTTTGATCTCTGAGCATAGTAACTAATCATTGTTTCTTCATTTTCACTTTTTTCTTAGAGAAATGTTAATAACCGTTCTCTCTCTGTATTTACTAGGTTTTTGTGGCTCTTCCATGGTCATTCGAGTCAAAACCTGTTCTGGGTTATCATTTTTTGCCCTGAATTTGATGGTTCTCTGAGGACTTGATAGCTCGATGTTAATTTGTTAGTTATGTCTCTTATTCTGATTTTTGAAGCTTTGTATTTTTGAGCTCAAATTTTTTTTGGGTGCTCATTCTGGCAGTAGATGACTTTATATTCACTTCAATTTCTTGTATCGTCCATAAAGTAGCTTTCTTATTCTCTAAGTATTTACCTCTATTCTAGAGCTTTGTTATAATAATGAAATTTTATTTTACTTATCATTCAGAACTGGATCAGTCATTTCACTTTGACAGTTTCCTTCACATATTACATTTCTTGTACCTTATGACTTCTCCAAACTTAGAAACTAGTTCTGCCATCATCCTGAGACTGCAATATATTAGTTATTTTAAAGAAAAATGAAGTGTTAGCTTGCTCAAAACTACATCTATATTGCTTGACTCTAATACCTAGATTTGGGATCTCATATTACACTGATTACTCAACCATTCCTTTATGATTTTCTGATTATATAGTGTCTTGACTCCAATCCTTTTTGGGTTGGAACCTTTCTAAAGATTTGTATCCTTTCCTTTTGAGACTTGATATCTGATTGTTTGAATTTTCTAAAACTCTTTAACTTGGATATGAGATCCATTTGTGTGGGTATTTACTTTGTATTCTGAAGATGATCATCTGATGAACAATTTATCCTTTATACCCTAAGTTTGATCT
Organism: Taxus chinensis; assembly: GCA_019776745.2. NCBI lineage: Eukaryota > Viridiplantae > Streptophyta > Pinopsida > Cupressales > Taxaceae > Taxus > Taxus chinensis. The sequence continues at coordinate 810,824,311 of CM034149.1, forward strand.
TTTCCTGGAGTAGGTGATGATGTCCTACATGATTCCCTTATTGTTATTTACAGTATAAAATACTATTTACTTTAGATGCAAAACAAATATCTGAATTTGATAATCTGTAAAATGAAAGTCTGAACTTGCATTCTTTTGTATTTCTTTATTTGAAATTCTGAAATGGTCCTTTGTAATATTCTAAGTGGCTTTCTTAAAATTGTAAACAATTCTTCATCTGCTGTAACACCATTTTCAGGGATAAGCTCCTATTCAGATGTTTTGTTGAAATACTGTAACTTGTTTCTTTTACTTAGATGCTTTTATTTTCTTGATAGTAGTATTTTTGGCATGCAAGAAATTTTAAAATGTTGATTTTACATGGCGAAGCTGATTTTTTTTTTTTTGAAAATTCTTTCTTTCTTCCATTTTAAGCATAGTAGTTGTATTTTTCTGATTCATAATATAGAAAATATCAGTTCTCTTGAAGCTGATTTGGTAATTGAAAGCTGAAACATCATAGTTTTTCATTTCTAATCATGCATTGATTTTCTACTTTTCTGTATCACTTTACTTAATTTACATAATCCTTTTAAAGCATGTGATAATTGAAAACAACATGATGAAGAGTTGTAAATGTCCATTTTACATGGCAAAGCGCTGTCAAAATTTTCCCAGAATATTCTTTTCATTCCTTTTCAGTTGTAATCTTTTCTTTCCAGTTAACTTCATCTTCTTGAAATCTGATTCTTCTTCTTTAGTTGTAGGCTAAAACATGTGCTTCTATCTTCCAGTCTCTCTTCTTTCTGTAACTTCTTCCATTTCACAACAATTACTAAAATTTTGAGTTACATTATTCCTTCTTTCCAACATGTACTTATGTCTTGTCTTTTTCTTATTAGCTTTAACTTGTACCTACACACTTAGGAAAATACTTAATATTTTTTACCTCTCTTATGTCCATGTTCTTCTATTCTTTTCTCTTTCTTCTTTCTGGGTGAATAAAGCTTGTATGTACTTTTATCTTCAAGTAGAATATATATCATGTTATTAGAGATTCATATGCACAAATTAGGACAGTCTAGGAATATGAATTGATCCCTGAGCTCATAACTGATACTTATCATTTTCTTCTTTTCAGGCATAATGGCTTCTAAAATGGAGATGAAGAAGAATCTGAAAATGGAGATGTTTCAATCAAAGAAAGAAACCCCAAGGAAATGATGGATTCACTCATACACCGTTACTTTCTCTTTCATGCACGTGTACCTTTTATTTAACTAGTTGTACTTTAATTTTCAGTTACATCCCACAACTTGTGTGGGAAGCATTTGAAAAATCCTTATGAATAAAACATTGAATTATGTAAATGATTTGTATATTTCTTTCTGCATTTCAGCTTTCTGCTTGGATTGTATGATGAACCAAACAAATTAGTTATTTAATTGAATGTCTTAAATATGAAGGAAAGAACATTAATGAGAACCTATAACATTCGGTAATGAACTCTTATTTATGTAATATGTACCTATATTTTTTGTCCCAAAACTTAACACTTCACCTACTCTGTAATTCGGTGTCTTCATTAAGACAACACAACTGTCCTTCGGGGCCCTTGTGTTCTTTTGCTGAAGGTATCATGAAATTACAGACTATGTGATCTATTATGTTTTTTAATAGCACACATAGCTACAAATTTCACTTAATCATTAATTAATTTAGTAGTAACCAGTAACATCAAAACTTCCTTAGCTTAGGTATAGTTCACCAATGCCTTTCATTATAATGATGAAGTTTCGAGTTGCCCATTTTTGCACAATTGTAAAAATTATCAAAATTTATACCGATCATATGGGGAAAGCTACCTGCTAGCTTATAGATCAGTTCGTTGTTCTTGTCCATTGGCCATGGAGTCTAAAAATGTAACCAAAATTTTCCTTTTCTGAAACGTCTAACCCTTCGAAAATCAATCTAAAACTAGGAAATGATCTAGTAAACTAGATCACATGCACGAATGTAGTTATTGAATTTAAAAACAATGCAATTTGCAGGGACTACACTTATTGAAGGGAAATCCTACTCTAATAATCACTGTGAAATTTTTCAATAATAGTGTTTGAGAAACATACCATTCATAGGAATGGGAAGTTCCTCTCCATTCAGCTTTGAAAGCTGAAAAGAATTGTGTTCTTTCCAAGCTGAAATCATGTAAGGGCCACTCTAGATTATATTAAACTTTGTGTTTTCCTAGATTTACACGATCAGTATCCCACTTTAACACAATATATTCTTCATTGAAGATTTTTAATTTGGATTTCTTGTCAAAAGTCTTCTTCATTTGTTTCTAATTCTTTTCCATATTCAAATGAGCTTTATCTCTTAGCTCTTGTAATTCCATTAACTTTTCATAACGAACCTGTAATGGTTTATTCTCAAGTAGCTCCATTTGATGTAGTAAATCCAATGTCAGTAACTCAATTGAAATAGGCATTCTTGCTTCTTTTCCATACACAAGTTTATATGGTGAATTGCTAACTATTCATTTAGGAGTGACCCTATCAGCCCAAAGTGTTGAATTCAACATCAGATGCCAAGATCTTTGATTATCTTTGAGTGTTCTTCTGATGATCCTTAAAATATTCTTGTAAGTACTTTAAGCTAAGCCATTACCTTACAGATAATAATTAGCTGAAGAACTTAAGTAAATTCCATGGTTGACAGCTCAATCTATTATCTTAGCACCAAGAAATACTAAAGCATTATCTAATATGATAGTTTCCGAAACACCAAATATGTAGACTATACCTTAATAAAAGGATAGAATCGAAGCTTCACTAGCATGCTTCAAGGCTATTGCTTCAATCCATCATGTAAACTAATCTGTAGTAGTTAAGATTCACTTATGTCCTTGTGATGAAGGCGGGTTTATCATGCCAATAAAGTGAAGACCCCACTACATAAAAGGATGATCAACTGAGATAGGCTATAAAGTTAGCAAATCTAAACATTCTTTTCTAACAAAGAAAACACATTTCTTACATTTTCTAATCCATTCAAAATAGTCCTTGAATATGCTAGGCCAATAATAACTAGCTTTCATAATTTTTAAGGATGTGATACGTGCTAAGAAGAGACCTCCTACAAGTCCTTCGTGGAATTATGATAGTTATTTCTGAATTTTATCATAGTCAACACATCACAAAAAGATTCCATTTATATCTCTTTTGAACAACACACTATCAACAAAGAGATAGGGAACAACTTGTAACTTGAAATATATTCGTTTATTTTTGTCCATACCTTTCATATAGGTGCCATGTTGTAAGTAATTAAAAAAATCCGTCATATGCCTTGATTCATGAATCTCTTGAGAAATCTAGGTTGCTGATTTTCTAGTTGGACCACGGTGTTTGATTCCAGATATGCAATTTCAGTATGTTGTTTCGAATCTTCATGTTCAATAGCTTGCTCTTTTTCCATATCAGAAATTACATGTTCACATAAACCTTTCCCTCAAACTATCTTAGTAACCCAGATATCAACATCATATTCCATAACCTTCGTTATCTAGCCTGCACTTTTCTCATTTAATTCTCTATTTAACAAGAAAACTTTCACACTTAGGTGAGAAACAAGAACATGAATTTTATTGTTTGAAAGAATGTACTTAAAATTCTTTAGTCCATTGACTACTGAAAGTACTTGTTTTTCAAGAAATGTGTACCTTGTTTCATAATCATGCAAAATCTTTCCAAAGAAAGCAATTGGCTACTCAATATTCTCATCCTTAACTTGAGTTAGAATAGCTGAGATTGTTTCAACTCTTGTAAGTGCATACATTGTAAAATCTTTATCAAAATTTGGATTTACAACAGTAGGAGCCTAAGAGATAGATTTTTTGATTGCTTTAAAACCTTCTCTCCCTTTGCTTATCCAAGAGAAAGTTTTCTCTTTCTTTAGCATAACTATGAGTGGTTTAACCAATGCTACAAAATCTAGAACAAATCTTCTAACAAAGTTGATTTTTCCTAGAAAAATTTGTAATGCCTTCTTATGATGAGGCAATGATAGTTGTGATATGGCTTCAATCCTGAAAGGATCAATTGCTAATCCTTTCTTGGAAACAATATGAAAAATTAATTTACCTTGATGTACATAAAAGATATACTTAAGCGGATTCAAAGATATCCCAAACTGTTTGCAGGGTTTGCCTTAGATGTATTAGGTGATCTTATAGATTTTTCAATAACATGGTAATATCGTCTAAATAAACCAGGATGAATTTATTTAACAAGCTCTAGAAAGCCATGTCCATTGCACTGAAATTTGAAAGACCAAAAGGCATCCTTTTGTAAGGATAAGTACCCCACTTAGTGGTAAAAGTTGTTTTATGTCTATCTTCTTCCCAGACTAAAATTTGATTATATCCACTATAACCGTCCAGGAAATATAATATGTCTGCACTAGAAACAGTTCTTAAAATATGATCCATATTTAGGAGTGAGTAATGATATTTTAATGAAGCCTTATTAAGATCTTTGAAATCTACACATAGTCTGATTTCACCATTCTTCTTCCTAATTGGAACAAGATTCACTACACAACTTGAATGCTTAACTGGAAAGATAATACCTAATTCAATAAACTCAAATAATTCTTTCCTCATTAGAGGCTCTATTTTGGGATTCAAAGGCCTATATTTCTTTTTAACATGTTTAGAATTTGGTTGCAACTCGATTGTATGTTGTGCTAAACTGGGATCAAATCCTTCCAGGTCTTCATATTTCCAATCAAAAACATCTTTAAATTCCTTGTAAAGATCAATAAATGACTGTTTTTTAGTTAAGGAACATACCTTTCCAAGAAATAGATTTTTCCCCTCATCAACTGAGATCTCTTCGTAATTGTCAGCATATGTTGACATTTTAGTTTTGACCTTTCTTAATTGATCGTCAGTGCTGAAGATATCCTAAAATGTGACAAGACCTTTGAGGCAATTTATTTGTCTTTAGTTGAACAATCTGGTCACCATATAAATGTTGTAATTTATCCTGATTTAATATAGAAAATTCAACTTCTTGTTGCAAAAACCTACATATTTGATCATCAATTTCATAAACTTTCCAATTTAAATCATTATCAAGTAGAGAGGGCCTGACAATTAGTTTACTATGGGGCTGAATTTTACTTTTTTCTATCTGTTTCAACACTTCGAAACTAGCACCAACTATTGTAAGTATGTCTGCATGCTTGTTTCCAGTTCTAGGAATAGACTGAATATTAATAATGTTGAAAAATTCCATTAAGTTTAAAACTCTATGTCTATAATACTTCATTAATAGATTCTTACAAGCATTAAAGTTATTCACTTGGTTGATAACCAACTCACAGTCACCAAAGACTCGTAACGTGTTGATACCTCTCTTTTTGGCCCAAAGTAAGCCATGTATTAATGCTTTGTATTCAGCTACATTACAAGTACATGGAAATTAGAGACTCAAAGTTGAGAAATATGTTTCATTTTTTTTAGAAGTGAGCATCAAACCTACTTGCTGTCCTTTCTTGTTCTTAGCTCCATAAAAATGAAGCTTCCAAATCCATTCTACTAAATCTTCTATTTTGGACAATAAGGGAATTTTATTTTATTCATGCATACAATACACACCAAACATGTGTTCTTTAAGCTCCTTACAAGGATCATGAGCAAGTTCTTCCACTATTTTTTCATCCATAAACATGTTAGAAACACCATCTAATACTGACACCTGATCTATCTCATCAAAGTAAGACTAATCTAAGGATGAATAATTAGCCAACACATTTGGAGAGTGAGGCTCAATGTGAAATATGGCCAATGGTTTTTAATTGATAGTAAATTTTTTGTTGTAATGAGTAGTAAAAAATAAGAAAGACCAATCTGAAGAAATATAACCTCCTATTTCTATTGTAATGTCTCTAGATAAGCATAAAGTAAAGTATGGGGGAAAATCTACAATAGTAACATCTTGTAGAATAGAAACATTTGGGAAAGCATGTAACGTCACCTCTAAATTTTTGATTACACCAACTGTATTGGTTGCATTTACATCAAGATGTAAGACACTCTTTTCTATAGGCTCATACTGCAGACCCAATTTTTCTTAATTTATTTTGGCATAAATGTGTTACTTGTGCCACTATCCACCATGCAATTATAAACTAAATGTTCTCCAATAATCAATGAAAAATAAAATGGTGGGGGCTTCTTGATGTCATGAGCATTCACAACTTTCTAAACCATCCACTTAACTTCTTTAATGTGGTCTTGTTCAAACATTCCAAGGACCATGTCTGCCTTCTGAACTTCCTTTTTTGTTGTATTTGAAGAAATATGCAGCTTAGCTAGTTCATGAGAAATTAAATCTTGTTGTTGAGGAATACTTAGAGCATACCACATTGAGATGTTAACGTTATAAATTTTCATTATATCAACAATGTTAAAAGAAGCAAGAGTTTAAGAGATGGATTCAACTATCTTAGAGTAAGCTTTAGCAAAAATTGATTCTACTTCAGCTACCTTGGATATCTAAGGTATGAACAGTCTTCTTGGATCAGGCTGTATATGTTTTTTATAGCCTTTATCAACTAGAACACTTGCTGTTTTTTTAGGACCAACAAGATTTTTTGTTGAATTTGGGACTGTTGATGATGTCTTATCAGTGAAAGTAGGTAGGATAGGCTTATTTTGTTGTTTTTGAATTTCAACATCTTTTCCTTGAGCCCTAGTAGTGAATGCAATGAAATCATCCTCATTGAAGTTTACTAAATTTTGTTTAGGTGATTTCTGAACATGAGTTTCTTGCTGCCCACCCTCCATTTAAGGCATGAACAATGTTTTAGATTGAGGTTATGCAATAAGATTTAGATTCAGAAAAGCATTTCAGTAACTTGCACCTGAATGAGGTTGATTGCAAGGTTGACACCACACTTTTTTAGCCATATTAACTGGGACTAAAGTGTTAGATGAACTAGGAGACTTTGGGTCAAATTGCCTTTGCTCGTAAGGCTGCCTATAATTTCTATTTTGTTGATAGGGTCGCCTGTTTTGATGATTTTATTGATTTTGTTGATAAGGAGCCTGATAGGGTCTGCTAGGTAATGCAATTTTGTTTTCAATTGAAGTTAAATTATTCCCCATAGTCTTCAAAGCTTTAAATACATCATCTCATGGGGCTACAACAACAGGTTATATGATTGTAATAGGCTGAGGACTAGGTGCTAAATCTGCTAAAAAATGCATTGAAGGCCTTGTTGCCAATTTTTTGGCTTCAATAAGGCTATTTTAAGCTTTTATAGAAATATCATAAGCATCCAGAAGAGTATTTCCTCCCATAGATTGAATCCTATTTTAAATATCACTATTTAAAACTCTGAGGTAATAAATAAAAGCGTGGTCAGCTTGAGGCTTAATACTTGCTGGGATTATTTCCCAAGTCCTAAAATAGATTTTGAAGTTGGACATGTACTCATGAGGGGCTCTTTTAATAGTAGGCAGTTGTTCAATGAGAGACAAATGATCTGAGTTATCCTAGAACTGTTTTAGCAATTTTTCACCTATTCATCCCAAGTTCTTATGCTTCCAATTTCTAGGTTTCTATACCATTACAAGGCTTGCCCTTAAAAAGATGCAGCTAAAAGTATTAAAGCTACGTCTTCATGAGTAATATTATGGATGACACATATGGCTGTAAAATCTTTGATATGTTTAGCAGGTGTAACCTGATTTTTAGTCGTGAATGATGGAAAAATTTTCATGGAAACATTAGGGATGTCATGGAAAACTAGGATTACTAATGGATTTCCATTATTAAAGGTCATAAAATTCCCTGGAGTTTGAATAGACATTTGAAAAAATAGGATGTTAATAGAGAAATTGATACGTGGTGAAGGTATATCAAGAGGAGGGTTGTCAAAACTAGGTCTATTATAAGGTAAAGTATTACCAACTCTTCTCCTTCTAGTAGAATTCAAAGGTAAAGAAAAAAACTTAGGAGGAATTCCTCTTACCGATGATCTCATAGTCACTTTAGGCATGGAACATGCTGCAATACTGGTCTAATATCATCTTAAAGGAGTTTCCAAAAGATCTCAAAATCTTTAGAATAAATTGTTACAACTTGTTCCCGAAGGTGACTTTGTAACTACTATAAATTTCTTATGGATCTGTCGTAACTTACACTCAGATCTGATTCATGGTCCAACCAGGTGTGCCAAAAACTATAATCTCTTGAATGTGCACCCTATAGAGAGATGGCTGCAAGTTTTCTAAGCTTGCAGAATTTTATCTCTCTCTTTCATAGATACAATGGAAACACCTCAGGTCTGTGGGTATAACTATTTTGAGGTGAGTCTCTAGTATAATGGTCAGTTCCTTTTTGATGTATCCTAAAATGCATCTAGGTTTTAAGGGTAAGAAATGATTGTAAAGTAATTCAAACTAAGGTGATAGACCAAATTTATATAAGGGGTTTGATTAAGTCTATGCACAATTGATATGTGAAAGGATTCTTAATGCATGAACCAATAGTTATTCTGTAGAATATAAAGGGAAAAACACTTGGAGGTATTGAGGGAGAGTATCACAATAATACTGATAAGCTAAACATGCACATTAATATCATGCAAAAACTACTAAATTTGGCAATAGGGTAAGATGATTAATTAGAGAATTTATATTCACAAGAGTAATAGAAACATACACAAGACTGCAAGTGATTGGGAAGGTAGAAAATACTTCACACTCAGAAGGCAAAACTAGAAAAAATGGCTTCAGTACTCCTATATCCAAAACGTCCTCCTTGTTCTTTGCAAAGGCACACAATATATAGCAAAATTAATTTACCCACCCTTCCTAAAAATATCCTAAGGCTTGTACTCACCCATGCATCCTATTTTTATCCTTTATTTAATAATAAATAAAGGGATAAAATAATAAAAACTAGTACAAGAGGCATTAATAGCCTTTGATTACATCTCAATCAACTGATGTTCACTATTCTATTTTTAAAAAGGCTAGGTGTATAATTTGTTAATAATAAGTTTTTGCTTGCTAGGCAAGTCTCCTTCATGAGCATGCAACTTTGTCTTCTTCTCTGTTCTAACCTCTTGTGAAGCATGCAAAAATAACCCCTTATGCAAGAACAAATAATTGTAGTAATTGTAATATTTGCAAAATATAAACATCCATCACGGGGACCACCTACCCATGTGCACATGCTCTTTTATTGACATCCCTTTGGCTTCTAATGGTCACAAAAGTGACATACTACAAATTGTCTCTAACTCCTTCTCTGTAGGGACCACATTTACACTTTACCATTGTTTGGCCACCCTTGTGGACTTAGCAAATATATAAGGGGTGACCATTTTGACATTACACATGCCATAATATAGCTTTATCACATTTTGATAAATACATGCATGTATATATTTGTATATAGTGTATAGTTTGAAAATTCACCTTTTAGGTGATCATTGATGGCATGATTTGGTCGGCATTTGAATTATTGAGAGCATACACTATGGTTAGACTTTGAAAGTCATTCCAATGATTTTGTTTTATTCTAATGATGTGGGCTAGCCCCTTCTCCATGGTGACTCACCCCTTCATGCATTTTCTTAGTGGAAACCTAACTTAGGTTCAGTCTTTTTTGGAAATTGGGTGATGATTTAAAACTACCGATCTGTGTACTTTGAGATCTAAGGACATCGATCTTTGGACTCACAGTTAGGGTTTCTAATTGTGCATTGAATTTGGTCAGTGGGATTGACTGTAGTTAATTTTTTTGATCTTAGAAATCTATCCTTGGCCCTTGATCTTTGTCCTTATTTTTGCTCATTGATCTTGAACCATGGTTGAGTCCTGTTGACTCGTCTGTCAAGTTTTCATGTTAAAAGGTGACTTCAACCCATAATGATAACTTCATTTGGTTTTTTGATGATGCAAATGAATTCCTGGAATTTTTTTTTAGACACCATTGTTGGTTACTTTGTGAAGCTTTGAATTTTTCCATTATGGGTAACTTTGAAACCCGACCACTTTGCATTTTGTTCTCTGAGCTTTATTGGATATGTATCTTTGTTGTTCGGATCTCTACCTTTTGCTGTGAAGCTCATATTTTTTGAAGGTTTGTGGTCCACTTGTCTTAACTCAAGCTCTTTGTAGGGTCTTATGGCCACCATTGTTCGATGAGAAGGGTAAGTTTTGATCTCTGAACATGGTAACTGATCTTTTTTTGTCATTTTCACTTTGTTCTTTGAGAAATGATAATAACCATTCTCTCTCTTTATTTACTAGGTTTTTATGGCTCGTTCATGGTTGTTCGAGTTGAAACTTGTTCTGGGTTATCATTTTTTTCTGTTGATTTGATGGTTCTTTGAGGACTTGATAGATCGATGTTAATTGGTGAGTTCTGTCTATTATTCTAATTTCTGAAGATTTGTATTTTTGAGCTCAAAATTTGTTTGCGTGCTCATTCTAGCTATAGATGGATTTATATTCACTTCAGTTTCTTGTATCGTCCATAATGTAGTTTTCTTATTCTCTGAGTATTTACCTCTATCATGGAGCTCTCTTCTAATAACAAAATTTTCTTTTACTTATCATTTAGAACTGGAACAGTGGTTTCACTTTGAGAGTTTCCTTCACTTATTACATTTCTTGTACCTTATGACTCCTCCAAACTCAGAAACTGGTTCTATCATCATCATGAGACTATAATATATTAATTCTTTTGAAGAAAAACAAAGTGTTATCTTGCTCGAAACTAAATCTGTATTGTTTGACTATAATACCTAGGTTAGGGATCTCATATTAAACTGATTAGTCAATCATTCCTCTATGATTTTCTGAGTATATAGTGTCTTGACTCGAATCCTTTCTAGGTTGGAACCTTGCCAAATATTTGTAGCCTTTCCTTTTGAGACTTGATATCTGACTGTTTGACTTTTCTGCAACTGTTTAACTTGGATATGAGAGCCATTTGTGTGGGTATTTACTTTGTATTCTGAAGATGATGATTAGATGCACAATTTATCCTCTCTACTCTAATTTTGATCATTTCCTAGAGTAGATGATGATGTTCTACATGCGTCCCTTATTGCTCTTTACAGTATAAAATACTTTTTACTTTAAATGCAAAACAAATCTCTGAATTTGATAATCTGTAAAATTAATGTTTGAACTTGTATTCTTTTGTATTTCTTTATTTCAAATTCTGAAATGGTCCTTTGTAATCTTGTAAGTGACTTTTTGGAAATTGTAAACAATTCTTAATTTGTTGTAACACCATTTTCAGGCATAAGCCTTGATTTAGATGCTTTGTTGAAATAATGTAACTTGTTTCTTTTACTTAGATCCTTTTATTTCCTTGATAGTAGTATTTCTGGCATGCTGGAAATTTTAAAAACTTGATTTTACATGGTGAAGCCTTGAATTTTTTTTTTCAGAATTTTTTTTTCCTTCAATTTCCAGTATAGTAGTTATATTTTACTGATTTAGAATATAGAAAATAACACTTCTGTTGAAGCTACTTTTGTAATTGAAAGTTTAAAAATCATAATTGTTCATTTCTAATCATGCAACACTTTTCTAATTTTCTATATCACTTTATTTAATTTACATAATCCTTTTAAAGCAAGTGATAGTTGAAAACAACATGATGAAGAGTTATAAATGTCCATTTTACATACCGAAGCCCTGTCAAAATTTTCTGAGAATCTTCTATTGATTCCTTTTCAGCTATAATATTTTCTTTCTAGTTAACTTCATCTTCTTGAAATCTGATTCTGCTTCTTTAGTTGTAGGCTAAAACATGTGATTCTATCTTCCAGTCTCTCTTCTTTCTGTAAATTCTTCCATTTCGGAACAATTACTTAAATTTTGAGTTACATTCTTCCTTCTTTCCATCATGTACTTATGACTTGTCTATTTCTTCCTGGCTGGAACGTCTACTTGCACACTTAGGAAAATAGTTAGAAAAAATACTTAGGCATTTTGGCCTCTCTTATGTCCATGTTCTTCTCTTCTTTTATCTTTCTTCTTTCTAGGTGAATAAAACATGTATGCAATTTGATCTTCAAGTAGAATATATATTCTATTATTACATATTCGTAAGCATGAATTAGGATAGTCTAGGAATATGAATTGATCCATGAGCTCATAACTGATAGTTATCCTTTTCTTCTTTTTAGGCACAGTGGCTTCTACAATGGAGATGAAGAAGAAGCTGGAAATGAAGATGTTTCAATCAGAGAAATAAACCACAAGACAATGATGGGTTCACTCATACTCCTTTACTTTCTCTTTCATGCATATGTACCTTTTATTTTAGTAGTTGTACTTTACTTTTCATTTACATCCCACGGCTTGTGTGGGAACATTTGAAAAATCCTTATGAATAAAACATTGAATTCTGTAAATAAGTTGTATATTCCTTTCTACATTTCAGCTTTCTGTATGGATTGTATGATGAACTAAACAAATAAGTTATTTAATTGAATGCCTTAAACATGAAGGAAATAACATTAATGAGAAATTGTAACATTCGGTAATGAACTCTAATTTCTGCAATCTATACCTATGTTTGCTATCCCAAAACCTAACACTTCACCTACTCTATAATTCAGTGTCTTCATCAAGACAACATACATTTCCTTCGGAGCCCTTGTGTTCTTTTGCTTAAGGTATCATGAAATTACTGACTATGTGATTTGTTAGGTTTTGTAATAGCACACATTGTTTCAGATTTCACTTAATCATTAATTAATTCAACACTAACCAATAACATTAAAACTTCCTTAGCTTAGGTATACTTCACCAATGCGTTTCACCGTAATGACAACGTTTCAAGTTTCCCATTTTTGCATAAGTGGAAAAATTGTCAACAAGACCATAAATAAGATTGAAAAGTCAATTAGAAATTGACCTCTTGTGAGTGATTCTATAAGCTCATAGGCCTGCCTTAAAAAAATTTCTGCCAAGTTATCTTAATTTCATCAATATTCCGTCTAAATATACTCAAAATGTTTTTGTTAATTGATTCAACAAGATTATTTCCTTTTGGATAATAATTTTAAGGAGTATTGACATAAATATAATTTATAACAGACCATTCAAAAATATTTCCACCAATAATAACTTTAGCATTATCTGAAATGATAGTTGAAGGAACACCAAACCTACTTAGTAGTCTTTCATTAAAGTCCAAAATACTTGTTTTATTTTCATCATTCAATGGCACCACTCCATTCCACCATGTAAATTAATAATTTTTGGTGAGAATCCATCTATGCCCCAATCTCAAAGGTGGGTTTATTAGGCATATAAATTCCAAACCCCATTGAACAAAGGGTTGGTCCACTGAAATTGCTAGCATTGGTAAGGAAGGAAACCTCTCTTTACCTGTGAAAAATGCACACTTTTGACACCTTCTTACCAAAGCATGACAATCCTTGAAGAGGCTTGCCCAATAATACCTGCCTTTCATGATCTTAGTAGTTTTAGTTTTTACATAATGATTCCCTCCACCTTGTCCATCATGGAACTGTTCAAGTAACCTTTAAACATGATTTCATTGAAAAAACTTCCGCAATACACTGTTAATTTATTTTTTGAATAAAAACTACTAACCAAGAAGAAAAAAATTGATTGCAATCTGCAATATCTTATTTTTGAGATGTTTAAATTTGGTGGATATGTATCATGCTTAAGGTACATTGTCATCTGAAAGAAAACATTAAGGGTGTTGATGTTTTGGTCTTCCAAGATCATTTTGCAATAATAATATAGATTCTTTTCTCTCTTTCAAGTCTTGTGCTAAGTGTTCACATAATCCTTTTCCTATAATAAACTTGGTAATATTGTTGTTTATGTCATTTTCCATAACTCTTGTTTTCTAACACACTCTCTATTCACTCATGTCTTTGTTTGAAATAAATTCTTTAATACTTCACTGAGAAAAAATTAATTTAATTATGTTGTTGAAATGAAAATGTCTAAACTTATTGAGAGATCTAATAATAAAAATAACACGCTTCTTAACAAAATAATACCATATTTGATACTCTATTAATATATTTTCCGAAAAGTGTTATTGGCTTCTCTAAACCATCTTTATTGTGTTGTGCTGAAATTATTGATATGGTATCAATGTTAGCATATCCATAAAAGTGAAAACTTTTGTAAAATAGGGATTTATGAGTGTAGGAGATAAAGAAATAGCTTTCTTGATGGATTAAAGATTGTTCATACCTTCATTTGTCCATGTAAAATTCATATTTTTCTTCAACATGTTGGTCAATGGAATTGATAAAAAGAAAAATTAGAAATGTACCTCATTAAAAAAAAAAAATTTGCAAGAAAACTTTACACTACTTTCTTATGCTTGGGAAATGATAATGCAAGAATTGAACTTGCTCTTTTAAGATCAATCCTCATTCTATATTTTGAAATTATATGAAGAAGAAGATTACCCTCATGAATATATTATCAGCATATTTGAAACACTTCTTTGAGTTGAGATAAGTGATTAGTTGTATGTTTTGAAAAACCTATTAAATCATCCAATTAAACAAGGAAAAACTTGTTAATAATACATTGGAATGCCATGTCCATAGCTCTCTCAAATGTTACACCTTCATTATATAATCCAAATGAAAATTTTCTATATGCATAAGTACCCCACTTAGTTGTGAATGTTGTTTTCAACTGGTTTTCTTCCTTGACAAGTATTTTGGTGTAACCACTATACCCATCAATCAAACAATACCTTTAACAACAAGCAACCAAATAAAGTATTTTCTTTATGGATGGTAAAATATAGTGATCCTTGAGTGAAGCCTTGTTTAAATTACAAGAATCAACACATAATCTGATTTCATGATTTTTTTTACTAACTAGTACAAGGTTAGATACATAATTAGAATTATTGATGTGGAAGATAATGGAGGACTCAATAAATATTAAAATCTCTTTCCTCGTCACTGGTACCAGTTTTGGGTTAATTGGCCTTAATTTTTTTCTTACGATTTTTTCATCATCTTCTAATTGGATAGCATGTTGAGATAACTAGGGATAAACCCCCCGTAAATCACTATATTTCCATGCAAAAACATGAAAATGTTCTCTACATAACTCAATGCGTGCATCCTTTTTAAATTTTGAACATACCATGCAAAAATTGAGGTTTTTACCATAATAATGGTAACACTTTCATGTTGATATGTGCTTATAGCAAGAATATCCCTTTATTTCTTAATCTCATCATTATCTCTAAATATGCTCTCCAAAGATATAAGGACTTTACGAATATTGTCTTTTTAATGCTGCATAATTTGATCATTGTAACTATTCTGAAGTTTTCCTTTATTTTTTGAAGAAATATTAACATTTTCTTGTAAAAATATGACTATGTGAGAATCATCATCAAAAAATTGCTAATGTGATTTTTTATCTAGAATGGATGGCCTATGTATGAACTTTATATGAGGTTGTAATTTATCATTTTTGTTATTTGTAGGTATATGAAACTAAGATCCAACGGCTACAAGTATATCAAAATGCTTGTTTCTATCTCTAGAAACAATTTTAATATAGAATAAAATAATATATTCAAGCATTTCCCAAACTCTATGTTTGTAAGTCCTCATTAACAGATTTTTGCAAGCATTCGAAACTCTTACATGATGTATAACTAGCTAGCTATCACCATAAATTGAAAATTCTCTATTATTTTCTTTCTCACCCACTCTAGGCCATGTATAATTTCTTCTTATTGAGAAACATTGTTCAAACATGTTTGTATCCAAATTTGTTCTCCTTTGCAACCTAAGCTGTAACAAAAATTCGACAGGGAGCTTAGAGAAAGATAGATCATAGTGTGTGTCATTTTGTAGCCAGGGATGAGATATAACTGGCACTTTGTCACTCAGATTTGTGGAGATATGTATAACACCTTCAAGAGGATTTGATGTGTCCTCACTACTTTAGGTCGTGCCTCTTCGACCAGGGTGAGAGGACACTCAGTGTAACCTTTGTTTGATGAAGGAGATGGAGATATCCTTCTTTTGGACAAATATTATGAAGAAAACCTTGGGATAATATAGTCAATACTCCATAATTTAACTCTTAAGAGTTGTCACTTCTAAAAGATTGAGATACTTTCAACACAAGGCTAAGGTTACTGAAGACATTAAGAAATCCTTATTGTTTTGCATATTTTAGTAGGTAGATTTTGTTCCTTTGTTGATATATAGGGAAAACAGGGGTAGTTCAGGATGGATTCATGGTTTTTAAATGATTTTGGTGGGAGATAAAGTAGGATAAATTTTACTATACCAAATATTTGAGGTACTTCACAACAATGGACAACTCAACAACAAAAAGCTTCAGGTTAGTTAAGAAATTCCTTCAACAAGAAGGTGTGCTTCAATGGAGGCCCACATCAGCATGTTTTCACACAATCTTTAAGAGTCTAACATGAAGGCTCGAATTGAAAGACTCAATTAAACACCAAAATTTCTAACCAATCACACCTATGATACAGCCAAAGAATTACAGAAAATATTTATCAAAAAATGACAGTGAATTGTTTTTAAATTTGTTTATCTCATAACAAGATGAAGGATCTTCTTGAAATGAAATTGCAAATACCACTAAACTATCACAAGGACAAGATCCTATGTGATTTCATAAATATTTCAGTGTAAGATTGTAATAGGAACAAAAGAAAACATTTGGAGCCATTTTGAAACAATGCAGACACAAATTGTTAGAGATTAGACACAAATTAATTTCAAGCAGACACAAATTGTTAGAGATTAGACACAAATTAATTTCAAAATTACTTAGATTCATCAGCAGGGGAAAGCTTCTAGAGAAGTATCAGTGCTCGTCAATGGTTATACATCTACAACCAACTTCACAAGATAGAAAATATAACACAGAAGAAAATAACAGGTTATCTCTGCTTGGTCTCTCTGGAAGACAACTTTCTCAAATTTTATCTTAAGAATTCAACCACTGCCCCTTTGAAAGAGTATTCTCATTGCATTTATATATTTTCCTTCACTCAATTTTCCCCCCAAAAGAAAATAATATTCGAGGAACCTTTTCTTGTTACCAATTTTTCTCAGAAAGAGACATTTAACAAATTTTCATTTGAAAGGTACCAAGTGGACCAATTGTGAACTGATCACGTTTCTTGGGCCCTCGACTAATGACTAGGATGTCATGTCATAATTTTTTAGGAGTCCTTCTAATCATTTTGATTTTATCATGCGATAAATCCCCTTTTTAACCATTTTTTGGAGGCTATGCACAATTGGATATGATAGGTAATCCTTTTCTCTCTCGATGCAAAACCTTTTTCATATTTTACACCTGCTCTTTCATCATTTCATCCTTTTTCCCTCTCTTTCCTCTGCAATTCTACCCCACATCCATCTCCTCTGGTAATTCCCATTTTTACAAGTGCCTGAGTAATTCGAACTTCAAAATATCAACCTTAACAATCCTTGGACTCACAAATTAAGTTTTGAATCCATCAAATGGCACTTACAGACAAAGACAACAAGGAATTTCATCAAATAATGATGAAAAATAGTGCATATTCATGTCTCTAGGAGTCTTGGAGAAAAAATGGCATAAAAATAGACGCAATACATAGTAACTGTTAATTCTACCCCTTTTCCACTTTATATCATAGCGATCCACATGTTTCCTTGGCTCAACCATAAAGGAGAAGCATAGAGGCATGTCCCAAATAAGCTTGGGCCTTACACATTCCTTAGGCCCAAGAAAAATGCCTTTTGGCTTTTGAAAAGTCTTAGTTTAAAAAGGATCCAACAGAAGCCTCCACGTGTCTCAATGGCACATTTTGAGATGGTCCCCAAAAACAAAGACCCCAAACAAGCATGGGCTCAACACGTTTCCCAGGCCTTTCAAAATTACTTTAAAAATTTTAAGTACAAAGTGGAGCCGGCGAAAGCCCCCACATGTCTCCTGTTATCCAAACTTCACCCCTCAAGGTAATTTTGATAACATGCATCAAATTCTTCAGCTCTGAGCAAGTAGATTAATTCAAGGCTTGAAATCATGTTTTTGGGGCCCCTTCAGCTTCTCTCTAACTTCCCCATCCAAGAAAAAAAACCAAGTTAGAGAAAATTGAAAATATGCAAACAATAAGGTCGCAGGATTGTTTTAAAGCATTGCAGGTCTAAAGGGTGTGGATCGTACATGTGCAAGTCGTACCGAGGTTCGTTGTACAAAGTTCACAGCTGAAATAAAAATAAAATCAGCTAAGTCAGAAATTTTTGTCCCAAGAAATCCATGGGGTAGTTGGGATGTCAGTACGCATGGGACGCAAATCAGCCAATTTTCTGCAAGTCAATCAATTGCAGGCGGTGCGGAGATCTTCATCTGGGACAGCTGGGAAAAAAGTACGCGTGGGATGCGCGGGACACGCCAAAGTGAAAAAGGCCACAAAAACGAACAAGGAAGCCTGAATTGGTCAATGCGGAAGAATGTGTCTGGGACAACTGGGACACGCAGACCCGATTTTTCCGCAATATCTGCAACTCAAAGGAAAAGTCAACGTTTGACTCCCGAAATTTCAAATGGCCTTAACTTTTGACTCCGAGCTCCGATTTTAACAAAATTTGACTTTCTAGAATGAGAAAGACATCCTCTTATTTTTAATGAGGGTAGATGTATTTAAATAAAAGAAACATATTCAGGTCCAGTCAGTTAATGCTCATTCCCGTCAAATGACAGAAAATGTCTGTCAGACCCAAAATAGCTGCCCGCACTCAGAAGGCCATAACTTTTGCATTTCTCAACAAAATTACACAAAATTGGTACCGTTGGAATAGTGGCTATGATACTAATGCATAGCAATCAAGAATTTTTGTATTGGATGAGAAATAGGTGGTGATTTTTCATAAAACGTGGATGGGTTCATAATAGTGTTTTATTTGGTAGTTGGGAGTGCAATTAAGAGTCATGGTCATCATTCTTTCTCTATTGCAGCAAGTGGGACAGTATGGGGAGAATTTTTCAAGTAATATATAATCATTTTACTCCATTTAATTCCTCTTACAAGTGGTTGAAGGACAGATTTTGGGATTTCCATTTTCCACTTCTCTCTCTCTTCTCATTTTCTTATAAATTGGAGTGTTGGGCTCATTGTAAAAGGAGAGTTTTTTGTAGCAAAGCTCTTCCAAAATTGCTTTGTGAAGCCAATTTTCTAAAGGCCCTTGTTGTGGACTCCTTGCATGGTGATCCAGGCCCTTATCTTATAACCGATTGAACTGTGCATATCAGGAGGTAATAAAATATAAGTTTGTGGATGCATCTTCCCCTGCTTTGTTTTCCTGCATTCTTCTTCCCCCTTCAACATTGATTTCAAGAATATTTTGTCTATTTTTACGATTTTGCAGGGATCCATTATCATTGTGTATGTTTGAAATGTTGTTGTGAATGCATTTTTCTAGATTATGGAGAACTGTCATCACCCCTTCTAGTGTGGACTTTGCTTTTTGTATCTCACGCATTGGAAGACTACTCTCACACCCTCCTTTTCTGGTGTATCACCGCTTTAGTGTAGGATTTCATTTTATGCATTCTCTCTCCCTGGTCCCTTGGAAATTTAGATTAGAATAGTTAGTTTACCCTGCACTAGAGTAGATTGTTGCAGGTAGTTTAGGAGCAAGAACCAATTTTTTTTGGAGGTCTATCTCAAGTAGCAAGTCCTACAACTTGGAGATAGTACCCATGTTATCCAATCACATCGTGAATTCAAGTATATGCATTTGTATAAACATAAGGGTGTTGTGATTTGGCGATAACATATCCTTGTCACAATTGTTAAGGTGAAACCTTGAGATGGATCCTCAAATGAGCTTCAGCCATCCACTTGTCCATGGCCAACAAAAATTGTACCGGTTGGATGAAAAAAATTTCTAAGTCTGGGAAAGGTAGTGGAAATCTCCACGTGTCTCCCCAGCACAACTCCAAGGCCAAACAAAAATCCAAATTTTCAAAAGAGCTTCGTTCCTCCACGTGGACAAGTTTTGGGTGGAAGTGAGCCTTAGATTTTTTGAAGTGCCCCACCAATCCAAATCCAACCAAAAAGGGCCACATTTCCACTGATGCTGAGATGTAAATTTTATGGAGAAAAATACACCTATCAAATCATAAAATGTAGGAGAATCACCATTTGTGCCCGGAAGTGAATCTTTCTTCACATATAGAGAGTTTGGAAATGATATAAGGCCCAAATGTGATCCTCCAAGCCACATCCAATCACGTTTCCACAAATATTTTGGACACAAATGACAGGGAAAAGAAAATGTGGCTGTGGAAAATGGAAGGAAAGGAAAAACTTGAGTTTTACACCCAAGTTACAGACTCTTTCATATGGACAGTGGAACGAAAAAAAAATTCTAGATTTTTAAGTGATCCTCGACCAAGGAAGGGACTGATCATGGCAACCAAACGGAGGACAAATTTTTCATGCATCAATACGGGGAGATAGAAAACACAAAAAAATCCCATAAATTCAAGAATTTCAATGATAAATGAGGCAAGAATAATTTGAGCACCAAAAGAACATACAAACAAATACTTAACAACTTAAAAATACCGCTCTTTGGTAGGTGAAATCAACATCAAACCAGAACCTGAACCATGCTAATTTTTGGAGCCATCAAAACATAATTTCAATAAACCATCATCTTGCTCATTTATCTTTTCTATACGTTGAATTTAACCATTTTCCTCATGAATTACAGAAAATTCCAATGCCTTTCTAATCAATAAATCTATACGTATCATGCTCATAAATATTTTTAGTCATTTCATCAATAACCAAATCTTTAATGCTTTATAATGCATGATGGGTTTCATATTCAATATCACATATCTACTCATAATTGATAATGTAATTTACATTTTAATGAGCTAGGTGTATGAGGATTAACCTGCAAATTTGACTAAGGTTCGAAATTAATCGTCACTTTAGTTACATATGTAATTCTTAAAAAAAGATAAGATTAATCAACTAAATGGTAACCTCCAATTTCAAATGTGAATTCCCTTGAAAGAAACATTTATGAGTAAGGTTGAAAATAAACTACCATCACATAATGAAAAATGGTTACACTTGGAAACTCATGTAAAGCGATCTTAAAATTCTTAATTATGGCTATTTTCTTAGTTTCTTAACCTTTTAGCTACAAAACACCCTTTGTGCTTGGCTCATACTTCATTACTAACTTTTCCAAAAAAAAATTGGTCTTAACAATGTTGTTTGCTCCAATATCCACTATGTAATTATGTACCAATGAGTAACCAATAATTACTATAAGCTATAAAGGAGGTGGTTTTACCAATTTTTCATCACAAACTTCAGTTTTTACCTCCTTAAGTGCTTGGTGTTCTAAAATTTTTACTTACTGGTATGCATTTATCATCACCAAGTTGTTTTTAGTTTCTGTGATGCCGCTAAAACAACCCACTTGAGACCCAAGACCAACCTAGGATTAGTAAGAAAAATTTATCCCATAATTTTTCTAACTAATCCTAGGTTTTTCTTGGGTCTCAAGTGGGTTGTTTTAGCGGCATCACACTTGGTATGAGAGCCATGGGTTCAACGTTTGGACCCTTGGGAACAGTAGAAAAATTGAGACATGAACTCTAAACTTAGTACGATATTAAACCTAACACACTTCAAATCTAGAGAACAACCTTGTTTAAATTACATATTTAGTAAACATGGAAAACTAAAAAAAACTTAGAAATAAAAACTAACTCTAGTCTTGTTCTATGCAGGACACACAGAAAGGACAAGGGGTATTTTCACATAGACTTAGGCTTGCCACCACCAGATCAAGTTGTTGCAGCCATCCTACTACAGATTTTACAAACGCATTAAGATGTTAATGTCTCACTATGTAGAGGGACCATAGGAGCACATTTAGACGGACATGATAGGGTGACATCCATTGAGGATCATGCATCTCCTCGTCATAGCGAGGAGCGTAGAGGAGAGAAATCCCATAAGGATTTAGTCAGAGAAGAGTTAACGTGGAGGGGACAAGGAGACTGATTTTTAGGGAATAGAGATAGGTCTCCGAGCCCTAGGCTTAGAGATGGGCTTATAGAGAGGCCTAGGGGGTGCCAGACCACAGGTGTAGACCATATCAGAGACATCCTGAAGCTTCAACCATTACATTATTTGGGTGACATAGGTGGTTTTTAGGAAGAGGCCTAGTTGGTGAGCTTGAGTGGATGCTTCAAGCTCTGCCCTTTTTCTAGCAACATGAAAGCTTTTGTTGCGATCCATATTCTATGGGATGGAATAGGAGTATGGTGGAGGACGAAGAAGAAGAAGCTCCATGTTGATTCTAATATAGTTACCTAGGATCTCTTTAACGAATGGTTTAGGAGAAGATATTTGTCTTGAAGGTTCATAGAACAAAGGATTGATGAGTTTCATGACATTCGACATACATCTCTTACAGTGGCTGAGTATGAGAGTATTTGTTTGGATCTACTTTGGTATGTTGATTACATGCAGGATGAGTGGGTGTGGATCCATAGGGTCATTCAGGGCCTGAATCTAGACATTGGAGGTGTAGTGCGGACCCATTGTCCATAGAAATTGGCTGAGGCCATTGAGAAGGCCTATATAGCAGAGGAGACTTGGGGAAAGACCCAGCAGGGTAGAGATTGAGTCTGGAGCCATATATAGTAGATGCAGGAAAAAACATTGAGGGTGTCAATACCTCCTCCTTGTAGTGGACAGGG
This sequence comes from Taxus chinensis, assembly GCA_019776745.2. Lineage (NCBI taxonomy): Eukaryota > Viridiplantae > Streptophyta > Pinopsida > Cupressales > Taxaceae > Taxus > Taxus chinensis. The sequence continues at coordinate 810,847,136 of CM034149.1, forward strand.
TTCAACATAGTCATCTTTTAGACCACAGCAGTAGTAATAAAAATCTCACCCACCATATATAACTCCATGGATATTTGATGTACAGAGGGGTTAGAGTATGGGGCCTCCTCCTAGGGGTCCCAATAGGACACAAGGAGCACCTAGAGCTCAGTCGGCAAGAGATCACTAGTAGAGACCTTAGTAGTCCACGGTAGGGTCATCATGGTCCACAACACATCCCTCTAGGATGTCTACTAGAGTTGTTACTCAAGGAGAGGATCAAGTGGTTATTTTGGGTGTGGTGTTACTAGACATTTTTGGAGAGACTACCCACCAAACCCTAATAACTAGGGTAATGCAAAAATCTTAGAGACTACTATTGGTGACATGGGGAATAGTCATAGGATGTACATAGTAGTGAAGAACTACCAGGAGGAGCATCAGATTATAGTTATTGAGACTACAGGTAACATTGGTGGCATTCCTACCTCCATTTTGTTTGATTCTAGTTCTTTGGATTCTTTTATTGCACCATCTTTAGTAGAGCGATGCAGGTTGGTGGCAATTAGGTAGGGTCATAGTTGGGATGTTTAGATGGATTATAGAGCTAGGATCTCTATAGAAACCTTAGTTAAGGAGTGTGTAGTGGATTTGGGACCTTTCACCACTACCTTGGATCTCTGTATCCTTCCGTTGGGCTCTTATGGAGTCATCTTACGTATGGACTAGTTATCTACGCATAGAGCTAGAGTGGATTGTTACCAAAAGATCATATCCTGTACAAATGATCTAGGAGTTGAGGCAGTGATAGCGGGGGTCAAGAGACCCATTTCTAGTAGCACCATCACCACTGTGAACCTCAACCGGTGTGTGTGATGGGGCTATCAGATGTTTGCTGTCATAGTTAGTGACCGATCAGAAGATGGGTCTAGTGGATTATCGCTAGATGACCATACCATTTTGAGAGAGTTTTTTGATGTCTTTCTAGGGGCACTACTAGGGTTAACACCCCCGTGGGAGATAGATTTTCATATAGATCTAGTTCCAGAAGAAGATCCTATCTCATGAGCACCTTATCGGATGACTACCCTTGAGATTTGCAAGCTCAAGTTACAGCTTGAGGGCCTTCTGGAGAAGGGCCTAATTAATCCTAACATATCCCCTTAGTGTACACTTGTGATCTTTGTAAATAAGAATGATGGATCCATTTGGTTGTGTATTGATTACCACCAGCTGAACAAAGTAACGATCAAGAATTGTTATCCCCTTCAGTACATTGATGGTTTGTTTGATCTGATGAAGGGAGCCATAGATTTCTCTAAGATAGACCTTAAGTCAAGCTACCATTAGCTGAGGATTTCAGAGGTGGACATTCATAAGACCGCCTTCCATATGAGACATGACCACTATGAGTTCACAGTGGTACCTTTTGGTTTGACGAATGCCCCCGCAGTATTTATGAGTTTGATGAATGGGGTATTTAGGACCTTCTTAGATCACTTCGTGCTCATCTTCCTTAATGAAATTTTGATTTACTCACAATCAAGTGAGGAGCACAAGGGGCACCTTCACCAGGTTCTTCAGTGTCTTCATGAGCAGCAACTTTATGGGAACATGGAGAAGTGTGCATTCTTTCCTACGGAGGTGTAGTATTTGGGTCATATAATTTCTGGGGAAGATATCGCCATCAATCCTTTCAAGATTAGAGCTATTATAAATTGGCTATCTCCCACTACTATGAATGAGGTACGTAGCTTCATGGGATTAGTAGGTTACTATAGGAGATTCATTTAGGACTTCTCTTGAATTACGTACCCCATCAGTTCCCTTCAGCAGAAAGGGAATAATTTTGTTTGGTCATAAAAGTGTAAGGGGGCCTTCAGGACACTGAAGAAATGTCTCATTACATCACCTATCCTTCCAGTGCCAGATCCATAGGTTCAGTTGTTTGTTTACATGGATGCTTATTTAGCAAGGCTTGGAGGTGTGTTGATGCAGGAAGGTAGAGTAGTGGCTTTTAAGTCTCGCAAACTCAATATTCATGAGATTAATTATACAACTCACGATCTTGAGCTTCTGGGAGTTGTGCATGCTTGTGTTTGATGTAGCTACTTTTTGCTTGGTCAGAGATTCACACTCAGGACATATCACTTGATTTTTCACCACCTCCTCAGATATCCCAATCTCAACGCTTGCCAATGGTGTTGGATGGAGCTGATTTGTGAGTATGATATGGAGATAGAGCATGTGAAAGGGAAGGAGAATGTGGTTGTAGATGCTCTTAGTAGATAGAGACATGTGGCTATGGCCACCTCAGTGAGAATGGATTTACAGAGAAGGATTCTACATAAGCTTCCTCACGATAACTTCTACATTACAGCCAGACTAGAGATCGAGTCTCAGAGACACCTTTAGGGGAAGTTTGATTTTTTTTATTTAGAGGTAGATGGTCTTCTCAAGCATAGAGGCCAGATTTATGTTCCTAGATATGGAGGCTTGAGGAAGGAAATCTTGGTAGAGGCACATCATGCACCCTATTCAACCCATCTCATGGAGAAGAAAATGCATGCCACCTTGAGAAAGTTGTATCATTCAGGAGGATTTCATAGAGACGTGGCTCAATTTTTTTCATGCTGTTTAGAGTTCTAGAAAGTAAAGGTTAAAAATCAGCATCCACCTGGCCTTATCTATCCTCATGCTATACCAGAATAGAAGTGAGATATCATTTCCATGGACTTCATTATTAGGATACCGACATCAAGATACCACCATGAAGCCATCATGGTCACGATGGATAAATTGACAAAAGAGGCTCATTCCTCTCCGGTAAAGACCACGTATACAGCTAGTGCAGTGGCATGGGTATATCTTGATGAGATTGTCAGGTTGTACAGGATTTTGTTGAAGATCATTTGTGGTTGTGATCCTTTGTATACTTCCCATTTTTAGACCACCATGCAGTATGCCCTCGGGACAAGGATCAATTTCAGCACAACATATCACCCTTAAACTGATGGCCAGACTGAGTGGCTGAATCACATCTTAGAGGACATGCTTAGGATGTACATTATGGACCAGCAGTTCAAATGGGAGGAGTACCTGTACTTGGTGGAGTTTGCCTAAAAAAATAGTCTTCAGATTTCTATAGGCATGGCTCCTTTTCAGGCCTTATATGGTAGAAAGTGCAGGACACCCCTTATTTGAGATAGGTTATAGGACAGAGTTTCTCTAGGACCAGCTTTAGTTTAGGACATAGAGCGGAAGGTGGTTATGATTAGATAGAGGCTACAAGAGGCACAAGATAGGTAGAAGAAGTACGTGGATCAACATAGGACTAATCTTAGTTTTAATGTGGATATGAAGGTGTTCCTTCGTGTCAAGCCGCACAAGATCCCTATTAATTATGGAAAAGGTTCTAAGTTATCTCCTATATTTGTTGGTGCTTTTGAGATCTTGGATCATATCGGCCCTTTTTCCTACCATCTAACATTGCCACCTAGCTTGTATCGTGTACATGATTTGTTTCATGTTTCAGTTCTTAGAAAATATGTTGCATATCCTTCTCACGTGTTAGATTGGACATCATTGTAGGTGCAGGAACAAGGGAAAGTGATGGGGGAGCCCGTTCAAATTATAGATTGTAGGACCCTGGGCCTTCGAGGTAGAGAGATTGATCAGGTATAGGTGTAGTGGGACAGATATGATGAGACTGCATCTACATGGAAGGATGCTACTTTTTTACAAGTTTAGTTCCCCAATATGTTCCAGTGACTTCTAGGAGGAATTCGAGCCTAAGGGAAGGGAGGGGGATGCAGTTCCCACTTTCCTTCGACAACTTGTGATATTGATCCTGATACTGCTAACTATATTATGGACATTGTGATAGTTTAATTTAGCATAATGTTAGATGTTAGATCATGGTTTATTCTGGACTTTTATTCATATATGGTGATGATGATTATTAGATACATATTGGATATTGATGTTGATATATTGTTTGACATTATAGATTTATTTCAAACTTGTGATATTTGGATATTTTGAGTAGACCTACAAAATGAGAATCAAATAAAAATTAGTGATGATATAGTTGTGGATGAAATTGTAAGTGATACTACTGATTGTCTTGATGTTTATTGAGATTCACATATATTTCGATGATCTTGAATTATATTTATATTCATTTAGATGTTCTAATATGGCCACGAGGACAGAGGATGTATTCATATTTTGCAGGTTTATAATATCACAACAAACATTGGGGGGATTAGAGACCAACCACATTGGAATTCTAAAAGAATTCAAAAAGGTCACCATGGTAACTTGTAATTCTTTGTGTGTTTGATTGTGTTAGGGATTCCCATTGGGGGGATCACCTTTAAACATGACCAAGGGTTATGTGTATTTATTTATTTGGTTCCTTTTTATTGATGTTGGTTTGTGTTTATTAAGTGATGTGTTTATCCATTTTATTTAAATAAATTGTGGTATATAATGTGAGTAAGCATATTGTTAAAATAAATTAATCAAATTGGGTCATAAGAAAGTAATTATTCGAGTGGTTGACTCTTGTATTAAATATTGTCAGATATGTGTAAGAAATGTATAAGTGATGTGTAAGAGATATGTAAATAAAATTTGGAGTATGAAACACTTCATCTTCTTTGGAATTCGAAAATGTCCTTGGAGACTAATTTTGGAGGCTTGTGGGACAAGTTAAACTTTTCTTATATGTCTTAAATTTACATGCCAACCTTACGTATGGTTGGAGAGTTTAAATCTAGCTTTTATTATGCATTTTTGTAAGCCTAGATGAATGTTTTAATTTCACTTCTTGCTTGAAATTAATTTCAGTCCTCTGGGATATGGGCTTGATTTGAGTTTGTAAGTAATACTGACATATTATTCACCTACTTATTTATTATGTCTTGGAGATTGAAGTTGACTTATGAGTTGGAGTTGAGGATGTGTGATGTGGCATCCTACAAAGATCCACCTCATCCTCCTCTCTTCCCCCTTATATATATTCAAATTCATTTTATTGTTTGGGGTTACACACTTTTGGTTGCTTTTCTTTTGCATACTTATTTTGGGCTGAATTATTTGCTATTTGGAGCTCTTGCTTTTGAAGAAATTTGCAGACTTTTTAAAGCTTGTGTTTTGTTGATCTTGGGCTATTTTGCACTGAAAAGCTTGTTATTGCGAACTTGAAACAAACTCCATTATGGAGAGGTAAGAGCTTTTCTCTTGAAATGCTCTTCTTTTATTATGCAAATTTTATTGATGTGAATGTTTTGGCTTGTGTGTGGGTTGTTTGGGTAGATGGCATGGGGATGGTGTAGGAGAAGACTATGGGGTATTTCTATGGGAAATAGTCTGAATTTATTTACTCGTTATGGGGTGTCATAAGAGGTTGGGGAGGCATAAGGAAATGTGAGGAATAAAGGGTACATGGGGGAGGCATAAGGGTATGTCAGGGATTTGAAATGATATATATATATATAATATATATATATATATATATAGTTGTTTTTAGGTTGTGATACCCATTTCCCCTTGGGAGGCATAAGCAGCATCCTCCATAGTTTCTTGATCCTTTGGATTGCATAAAGAAGCCTGAGTGTTGTTTGTTGTATTTTATCTGTGGTTGCAAACTGTAGTTTTTTTTTGGATTGCATTTTTAAATGTGAAATTGCATGTGTGTTGTGGAAGCCTACTATTGCCAGGAGTTGAAACACATTTCTTATTGCATTATGGTTTCTGCTCAGGGGAAAATGATGAAGGATGGATTCTCATTTTCATTGAATGTCTTGGTTGGGTGGAGAGTGCTGCCTTTCCCCCTGCTCTGTTGTGATCAAATGGAAATAAAGGAAGTGGAGGATATTCATGTTGTTGTTCTGGAACAGAAAAAAATGGAGAAGTTTGACAGTCCTTGTGTAGAATATTTCGTATTGTAACCTTTTCCCACTTTGAGATGGAGGACCTTGTACATTATTTGTGATGGAAAGATGTTTTTTATTAGATATGAAAGTTGTAATTCGAAATGTGAAAGAAATGTACTTTGTATTCTACTTTTGAAAGAATGTGAAAGAAATTGTAATTCCGGTCATTGTATTCAAGGAATGAAAGAAGAAGTGTAAAGGGATCTTTCTTGAATCTATAAAAGATTGTATTAATTTTCTCAAATGACATTATCAGGTATTGAAATTGGATTGTTCAATGTATTTTGAAATTTTGATTGGAAAGATGAAAAAGTGAATACGTATGGAGAAATTTCATAATGCTCTGTTCTTTAGAAATTAATGTTTTAAAAATTAGAATCAAAATATGGCATTTGAATACTTTGATTTGAAACAACTTAATGTGTTAGATTAGATCTGGAATGAATTCTAATCCTTAGAAGATGATAAATGAAAAATAGATATTTTTGAATTTGATCTTTGTTATATGCTTTCAAATCTACAAAATATTAATAAAAAAATGTACAGGATGACTTTTCCAACTATAGAAAACAAATGAAATGACAAATTGAACCTAATATGATTGAAACGATCTCAAATAGACCTTACACTTAAGAAATTATTATAGAATCTTTCAAATTGGGAAAAGGCGAAATTGCAGACATGTTGTTGTATAAAAAATGGTAATTTGGAATGGAAAATCAATCGAACAATTTAACCCTCACAATCCAACATAAATTCCTCCAAGTGAAATCGTCCATGTCTGTTGACATGTTGAGAAAGAAATAATGTTTAAATTGAACAAAAGTTTATAAGTTAAAAATACTAGATCACATTTTAGACGAATACAGAACATTTTCTCAAATTAAAAACTTAAAAAATTATTAAAATTAAAATTTTATGCTTCCTTAACAAAGATGGCTTCGAGATTTTTCCAAAACGTCCTTGTTTTCCCAAAACTGAGTCCCCAGTCAAATGTTATGGCCTTTTGAAGTTTTGCTTCCTTTCGTTTCAAAAATAATAATCTAACTATCCAATTTAAGTGAATAAAATATTCTTGGGTGGACTCGAGGCTAAAACTTTAATTTTATTGAGTTTTTCCAAAAAATACAAATTCATGAAGTTTCCCACTACTCCGATGACCTGGAAGCCTTCTTTTTGTCTAAAATAATCTAAGTCAAAAACAAATTATTTGGAAATTTTTTCACCACGGCCCGGCCACCCCGCAGCCCATCCTTAATTGACACATGGCTTTGTTTGGCTCCAGCAGACACTCAGATCAATTTTAACCCTTCGTTCTTTCAAAAATAAATTTGGAAAATTTTTAAGTTTTCCCCTCAGCCCCGCTAACCTACAGCCAATTACGTGCTGCCACATGGCTTCATGAGGCATCGATGAAGGAGGAGATATTTTTAGACTTAACGCTTTGAAATAATTTTTTTGGAAAAATTCCTCCTTTTCTCCATTGCCCCGTATCCCCACCCTTGCCTTAAAAAAAAACTTCCGTGAGCACGTGGGTCCGTGTTCTAAAACTTAGCTTTCAAAATTCTCAAAAAATTTCTAAAAGTTTCTCCACCGGCGTGCCTCCCTACAGCCAATGATTGGTTGACACATGGCTTCATGAGATGATGGCGGAGGAGCAGTTGATTTCTCAAACTTAACATTTTTGAAATTATTTTGGCAAAAATTTAAAAGTTTCTATGCTACCCCCCGCTGCCCGTAGCCAATGAGAGTCAGACACATGGCATCGTTTGGCATTGGCAGAGGTGCGGCTTAATTCTAGCCTTTGTGCTTTTCTGTCACAAAGCTATTTAAGTCTTAAGTTTCCCCACAAGTCTGTTTCTTTTCACAAATCTAGGGCTTGACACATGGCAACTTGGGTGACAGTGGAGGTGTAGATCATTTTCACCCCTTAATATTTTTGGCAAAAAGACTTAATGTCTTAAGTCCTTCCAGTAACCCGAATTCCCACCAAGGCTTAGAAATGCTGACACATGTCCCTTATGGTTTTGCAGGGGCAGCGCTAAAATTATTCCTCACCCTGCTGGCCCGCACATGGGAAAAATTTGCTTCCCCGCCCCACTGTGGACATGCGGGCACACGGAAGTGAAATTCTTTTTTCACCTAAGGGTGCTAAGGGTAAAATTTCTTCCCCAGGCCCACAGGCCCACCCTTGGGAAAAAAGTGCATTTCACTTCCGCACACTCGCACGCCCATGGTGGGACAAGGAAGCATATTTTTCCCATGTGTGGGATAGCGAGGCAGGGAAGAATTTTAGCGCTGCCCCCATGTGCCCACAAGCCCATAAGGGAAATGTGTCAGCATTTCCAAGCCTCGGTGGCAAGTCGGGTTGCTGGAAGGACTTAATATATTAAGTCTTTTTGTCAAAACCGTTAAGGAATCAAAATGATCTGCACCTTAACCGTAGCCCAACGCGTAACATGTCAAGCCCAAATTCATGCAGAGAAATATACTTGCGAGGAAACCTAAGAATTAAATACCTTTGTGACACAAAAGTGCAAAGGTTAGAATTAACCCGTGCCTCCGCCAATGCTAGACGATGCCACGTGTCTGACTTTCATTGGCTACGGGCGGCGGAGAATTTTTTTAATTTTTACCAAAAGAATTTAGAAAATGTTAAGGTTGAGATATCAATCGCTCCTCTGCCATCGTCTTCTGAAGCCACATGTCAGCCAATCATTGGATGCGGGGAGGCAGGCCGGTGGAGAAACTTATAGAAATTTTAGAACATGGACCTGCGCACCCATGGAAGTTCATTTTCCAAGGAAATGGTGGGGATGTTGGGCCATAGAGAAATGTAGGAATTTTTCCAAAAATTTTATTTGAAAGCGTTAAGGCTAAAAAGATCTGCTCCTCTACTGACGCTTCATGAAGCCATGTGGCAGCACTTGATTGGTTGCGGGTCGGCGGGGCTACGGAGAAAACTTAAAAAAAATTCCAAATTTATGTTTGAAAGCTTGAAAGGTTAAAATTGATCCAAGCGTCCACTGGCACCCAACGAAGCCACGTTTCAATCAAGAATTGGCTGTGGGGCAGCAGAAGAAAAATTGCCAAATAATTGTTTTTGGATTTAGATCATTTTAGACAAAAAGAAGGCTTGTGGGTCAGCGGAGTGGCGGGAAACTTCATGACTTTTTTTTTATTGGTAAAAATAAAAAAAATAACATTTTATCTCGCGGGTCTGCCCAAGATTTTTTTTTTTCAGAAGGCCATAGCTTTTGACTAGAGACTCAGTTCTAGGAAAACAAGGACCTTTTGGAAAGATCACAAATCCCTCTTTGCTCATGAAGCATAAAATTTAAATTTTGATAAAGTTTTAAGGGTAAATTTATATAAAATGTTCTACAGGCTTCAAAAATGTGAACTGGTATTTTTGAACGTTTAAATTAATGTTCAATTTTGACATTCATTCTTTCTCAACATGTCAATAGAAATGGATAACTGCAATAGGAGGGATTTAGGTAGGATTGTGAGGGTTAAATTGTTCGATTGATTTTCAATTCCAAATTACCATTTTTATATAACAACATGTCCTAAATTTTCCCTTTTCCCAATTTGAAAGATTCTATAATAATTTCTTAAGTGTTAAGGTCTATTTGAGATCATTTCGATCATATTAGGTTCAATTTTTCATTTCATTTGTCTTCTATAGTTGGAAGATTCGTCTTGTACATTTTCTAATTAATATTTTTTAGCTTTGAAAGCATGTAACATAGATCAAATTCGGAAAGATATATTTTCCATTTATCATCTTCTAAGTATTAGAGTTCATTCAAGATCTAATCTAACACATTAAGTTGATTCAAATCAAGGTATTCAAATGCCATATTTCGATTCTGATTTTTAAAATAGTCATTTCTAAAGAAAAGAGCATTATGAAATTTCTCCATACATATTCACCTTTTTCATCTTTCCAATAAAAATTTCAAAATACATTAAACAATCTAATTTCGATACCTAATAATTTCATTTGAGAAAATTAATACAATCTTTTATTGATTCAACAAAGATACCTTTACACTTCTTCTTTCCTTCCTTGAATACAATGACCAACATTACAATTTATGTCACATTCTTTCAAAAGCATAATATAGAGTACATTTCTTTCACATTTCAAATTACAACTTTCATAACCAATACAAAACATCTTTCCATCAAAAATAGTGTACAATGTCCTCCACCTCAAAGTGGGAAAGGGTTACAATAGGAAATATTCTCAACAAGGACTGTCAAACTTCTCCTTTCTTTTGTTCCATAACAACAACTTGAATATCCTCCACATCTTTTATTTCCATTTGATCACAATAGAGCAGGGGGAAAGGAAACACTCTCCACCCAACAAAGACATCCAATGAAAAGGAGAAGCCATCCTTCATCATTGGCCCTAATCCCCAACCAGAATGCAATAAGTAATGTGATTCAACTCATGGCAACCGTAGGCTTCCACAACACACATGCAATTTCACATTTAAGAGCATAGTCCAAAACAAAATTGCATTTTACAACCATAGATAAAAGACAACAAACAACACTAAGGCTTCCTCATGCAAGCCAAAGGAGCAAGAAACTATGGGGAATGTTGTTTATGCCTCCCAAGGGGAAATGGATATCACCACCTAAAAAACAACCACCAAATATATATATATATCATTTCAAATCCCTGACATGCCCTTATGCCTCCCCCAAGTACCCCTCATTCCTCACATTTCCTTATGTTTCCCTAACCTCTTATGACACCCCATAACGAGTATATAAATGCAACCTATTTATTTTTAAGGTGGAACCCAAATCCCAACTCCCTCAAGACTTATACCTCCTGAGAACACTTATGTCCCCCACAGAAATACCCAATAGTCTTATCCTACACCATCCCTAGGCCATCTATCCGAACATCCCACACACAAGCCAAAAAATTAAAAATAATAACATTTGCACAATAAAAGAAGAGCATTTCAAGAGCCGAGCTCTTACCTCTCCATGATAGAGTTTGTTTCAAGTTCCCAACTGCAAGGTTTCCAATGCAAAACAACCCAAGATTAAAAAAAACATAGGTCTGTAAAAATTCTGCAACTTTCTCCAAAAGAATGGGCTCCAAATCATAAATAATTTACCCCAAAAGAAGTATGCAAAAGTAAATCAACGAAAAGAGTGTAACCCCAAATGATAAAATGAATTTGAATATATAGAATTGGGAAGAGAGGAGGATGAGGTGGATCCTTGTAGGATTCCACATCACACATCCTCAACTCCAACTCACAAGTTAACTTAAATCTCCAAGACACAGTAAATAAGTAGGTGAATAATATGACATTCTTACTTGCACACTCAAATCAAGCCCATATCCCAAAGGACAAAAATTAATTTCAAGAAAGAAGTACAATTAAAATTTTTTACTAGGCTACAAAAATTCATGATAAAAGCTAGATTTAAACTCTCCAACCATAGATAAGGTTGGTATGAAAATTTAAGAAGTATGGGACAAGTTTAACTTGTCCCACAAGGCTCCAAAATCAGTCTCCAAGGACAATTTCTAATTCCAAAGAAGATGAATTGTTTCATACTCCAAATTTTACATACATATCACTTACACATTATTTACACGTATCTTACAACATTTAGTACAAGAGTCAACCATTTGACTAATTTATTTTAACAATATGCTTACTCACATTATATACCACAATTTATTTAAATAAAAGGAATAAACACATCACTTAATTAACACATACAAACATCACTAAAAAGGAACCAAATAAATAAATACAAAAAACCCTTGGTAATGTTTAAAGGTGATCCCCCCCATGAGAATTCCTAACACAATCAAACGCACAAACAAATAGAAGTTGTCATGGTGACCTTGTTGAATTATTCTAGAATTACAATGTGGTTGGTCTCCAATCTCCCAATGTTTGTTGTGATAATATAAACTTGCAAAATATGAATACCTCCTTTATCCTCCTAGCCATATTAGAACATCGAAATGAATATAAATATAATTTTAAGATCATCAACATATATGTGAATCTCAACAAACATAGAGACAATCAATAGTATCACTTAAAATTTCATCCACAACTATATCATCACCAATTTTAATTCAATTCTCATTATGTAGGTCTACGCAAAATATCCAAATATCACAATTTCGAACAACATCTATAATGTAACCATGCCAAACAATATATCAACATCAATATCCAGAATGTCTCTAATAATCATCATGCAACATATATGAATCAAAGTCCACATTAAACCATGAGCTAACATCTAACATCATGCTAAATTAAACTATAACAATGTCCATAATATAGTTAGTAGTATCAAGATCAATATCACAACGTGTCGAAGGAAAGTGGGCACTATACTTTCTGTACATTCTGGTGGTTTTCATGTTATTTTTAGAACTACAAGTTGTTTGAAAATTAAATTTTTTTCCAAGAATGGATAATGTGTCCCACATGGTCATACTAGCATGTGATTTATTCATATGATCAATTTTTTTGAAAGGGATAACCCCTACCTTATATTAAAATTTTAGAAAAATAACTTTATCTTGAAGATGGGGCAAAGAAGAACTCTTACCAACATTAGCATTCTAATTTTATTGAGATGGTAAAAAAATTTCACCACTTGTATATGCATCCATACATCTCTTTCTTGATCTCTTTATAGCTCCAACCAACTCATCTATCTCCTTAGTTCAAACTTCGTATTTTAGATCCACATGATAACTTACTTCAAAGTTTACCATAGTTGCATCTCATTGCCCTTACATAAAATTTGGATCCCTTTTTGATGCTAGATAAGAAATCTAGTGCCCCTGTTAATATGATTCCTCCTCACTCATCTCATGCATAGGAAAACCTTTTGGCACCGTGTGCAAGGATGCATTTGGCTCACTAGGCATGAAATCAGGATCCAACATCATGTTGTTTTTGAGGCTACACTGTAACCAAGACTTTAGAAGTTAAGGGAACATTATTACTAGTAGCTGCAAGTGGTTTACTACAGTAATAGCTCTTTAAGCTTAATATGGAGGCCTATAACCTTGATCAAGAGGTCTGAAATTGTAATAAGGTTGAAAAGGTGTTTAATATGGTCTATTATCTGAAAATTAATTTCTTTTCAGATGTACTATATCATTTTGACATGGTTTCATAACAATCATTTTTAAGTCATCTATGTCACTAGGTTGGATTATGCGAAGTAGTGGTGGCTTCGCAACTAGCATAATATGATCTACCTCATGAAAAATTTGCATATTGGGTAGAATGGAAAATTTTCCACCGTGTATAAGAATTTTTTCTTCTCTTATTGCTATACCAAAAGCAACAAGAATTGTGGTTCTACCAATTTAATAAATCATAACATTAAAATCACTATTTAATGCACATAAGTACTATAAAGTGCATGTTCAGATAAAGTCTTAACTTATTACGATATCGTTTTGTAATTTTCTCATGAATGTCAAGTTGAATTTTTTCATGAACACTAAAGGTTCTCTCTTAATGGTTGTAATTTTTTTCAATCAGGCATAGATGGTCTTATTTTTCCTCAAATTATTTACACTTGAGGCTTCACCTAACTAATCCCAAGTAATAATACATAATTTTGGTAAAATTCTATACCATTGGAATGATTGGCCTTTAAAATATTTAGTTAATAATTTTAAGGTAACATTCTCATGAGCTACGTTACAAATAGAACATAGGGTGACACTATCTCTTATGTGTTGAATAGGTGTGGTTTTGTCATCAGTGCTGAAATAAGGTAAAAGTTCTAAGGCAACAACTGGTATATCATTAAAAACAATAGTTTTCAAAGGACTACACCCCATAAAATTCACAAAAGGTTGATTTTGTGCCATTAGAAATATGGGAATCTGAATAAAAAATTTCTAAGTTGGAGATGGAGGAATGAAAATATTAGGCATGTTGTAAGGTGTAGTTTTTCCAATCTTTCTTCTGACTAAATTAAGATTTAAATGAACAAAATTCAAAAGGAATACATCTTGATGATGACCTTGTGTTAACTTTAGGAAAGGATCATGAAGAAATATGTAATTAATTTCCTCAAATTAGCAACCAATATTTGTTGTAATAATGTTAATATGTCAAAATATTAGTAAAAAACTTGTCTCTGCAACAAGGCATTGGTATTTATTGAGTGGTTCATTCTTGATTAAAATTATTAGATGTGCATTAATGTCATCTTGTGTGTTAATAATTGCTGCAAAAAAATAGATTAGGTTTTCTTATTTGGAGAAACTGAAAAATTAGGAACATTAATTGAAAAAATACTATCTTCATCTGCATGTTGAAAATAACGCAAAAAATTGGTCCATTATCTGATTGGGCATGCCTGAAACTATTATTTGTCTGAAGTGCACCCTAGATCAGGAAGTGAAAGTTACTCCTCACTTCAGTATATCCAATGGGAACTCCTATGAGTTGTGAGTGACTCGGGTTGAGGTGAACCTCCATAGCAGGTAGGTTCCCTAGGATAGATTACCAAAACTAGCTTTCTGACGGGGTAAGGGGAGAATAAACACACACTACCAAAATCATGTATAATAGGTGATATACAAATGTTTTCGGATCTATGACTACACCAAAAACACATTGGGTTTGACTTCTAAAATATTGAAATGATTAGGTTCAATTGATATTTGCATCTCATTGCCTTACATAAACTTGGTCCCTTTTCTTGAGCTAGATAAGAAATCTAGTGCACCCCCTGTTAATATGATCTCCTTCACTCACCTCATGCATAGGAAAACCTTGGGCACCGTGTGCCAGGATGCATTTGGCTCACTAGGCATGGAAATCAGGATCCAACATCATGTGTTTGAGGCTACCACTGGAACCAAGACTTTAGAAAGTTTAAGGGACATTATTACTAGTAGCTGCAAGTGGTTTACTACAGTAAGGAGCTCTTAGCTTCATCGGAGGGACCTATAACCTTGATCAAGAGGTCTGAAATGTAGAATAGGTTGAAGGTGTGTAAGATGGTCTATTATCTGAAAATTAATTTCTTTCAGATGTACTATATCATTTGACATGGTTCAACAATCATTTTAAGTCATCTTATGTCACTAGGTTGGATTATGCGAAGTAGTGGTGGCTTCGAACAGCATAATATGATCTACCTCATGAAAAATTTGAATATTGGGTTAGAAATGGAAAATTTGCCACAGTTTGATACGAATTTTTTCTTCTCTTATGCTTATACCAAAGCAACAAGAATTGTGGTTCTACCAATTAATAATCATAACATTAAATTCACATTAATGCACATAGTTACTATAAAGTGCATGTTCAGATAAAGTCTTAACTTATTACGATATCGTTTTTGTAATTTTCATGAATGTCAAGTTGAATTTTTTCATGAACATAAAGGTTCTCTCTTAATGTTGCTAATTTTTCAATCAGGCATAGATGGTTATTTTTCCGCAAATTATTACCTTGAGGCTTCACCTAAATAATCCAGTAATAATACATAATTGGTTAAAATTCTATACCATTGGAATGATTGGCTTTCAAATATTTAGTTAAAATTTTAAGGTAACATTCTCATGACTACGTTACAAATAGAACATAGGGTGGTGGAACTATCTTCTTTATGTGTGATAGGTGGTTTGTATAGTGCTGGAAATAAGGATAAAAGTTCTAGGCAACAATAGTATATCATTAAAAACAACAGTTTTCAAGGACTACACCCCATACAAGAAATTCACAAAAGGTTGATTTTGGCCATAGAAATAGGGGAATTGAATAAAAAATTTCTAGCTTGGAGAGATGAGGAATGAAAAATATTAGGCATTGTTGTAAGGGTAGTTTTTCCAATCTTCTTCTGACTAATTACGATTTTAAAATGAACAAATTCAAAAGGAATACATTTGGGGAAATGGATGACCTTGTGTTAACTTTAGGAAAGGATCATGAAGAACTAGGTAATTAATTCCTCAAGTAGCAAAAAAAAAAAAAAAAAAACCAATATTTGGGTAATAATGTTAATATGTCAAATATTAGTAAAAACTTGTCTCTGCCCAACAAGGCATTGGTATTTATTGAGTGGTTCATATTGATTAAAAGTATTAGAGGTGCATTAATGTCATCTTGTGTGTTAATAATTGCTGCAAAAAATAGATTAGGTTTCTTATTTGGAGAAACTGAAAAATTAGGAACATTAATTGAAAAATACTATCTTCATCTGCATGTTGAAAATAACGCAAAAAATTGGTCCATTATCTGATTGGGCATGCCTGAAACTATTATTTGTCTGAAGTGCACCCTAGATCAGGAAGTGAAAGTTACTCCTCACTTCAGTATATCCAATGGGAACTCCTATGAGTTGTGGGTGACTCGGGTTGAGGTGAACCTCCATAGCAGGTAGGTTCCCTAGGATAGATTACCAAAACTAGCTTTCTGACGGGGTTAAGGGGGAGAAATAAACACACACTTAACAAAATCATGTAAAATAGGTGATATACAAATGTTTTCGGATCTATGACTACACAAAACACATTGGTTTGACTTCTAAAATATTGAAATGATTAGGTTCAATTGATATTTGATGGGATCTTACACTCATAAAATGAATTAACATTCACTTAAAAGAATTGCAAACCTTACCAAAAAAATTAGTGGAGGTTCTTGGAAATTACGAATATTAAAAGGAAAGATAACATTCACTAAAACATACTACAACTCATTGTAACACAATTCACAAAATTGCAATTAGTTAAAATAAAGTCTTTACATAGCTTTAATTAGGTGCACTAGTACAAAATTCTACAAATCACAAGTATATAGAATGAATAATCCCCCTTTTTACTTGCACAATCAAGGTACATATGGAAAAATCCCCAAGGAGTTAAATCCACGTACTCCAAAAAATGCCACTCACCTCATTTCTACTAGTACGCTAAACGGAGACAAATCCACTATTAGCCACTAATACACACACATGCATATTTAGACTTCCATTTTACAAATAAATACAATTTTCTTAATAATAAGAAAGCTATAATTACCTGTATGGTTTTAAAAAGGGTCAACATGGTCTATTTTCCTAAAAGTTCAAGTCTGTCAACTTTGTTTTGAACTCTCCTTTTGTAAGAAATAAGGTAACTGTATGGTCACCTCGGAGAAATTAAGGTAATTTGTCTAATTTATTTTGTCTCGGCATGGAAGTAATAATATGTTTTTACTTTCATAAGGTGCATGCATCAAATTTATTATTGGTTGGATTTTTTTTATTTTTACAATGCACAATTATCAACTTTTATCATTCTAAATTCACCACATATTACAAATAATATAATTATTCAAAATTTCCAAAGTATCGCCACCTAAATGGGCATTACACCAAGCATGATTGTGGATTTTTGAAGCTAGTGATTTTAAGCATAGTTAGTTTGATCATAGTCAAACTACCTTGACCTAGAAAACAACTAGGGAACGAACCCTAAAAATATTTCATTTCTACTTTTGCTTTCTGGTAACTTCTGTGGAGACGGGGATACTATGGAAAAAATTTGGGATGTCATTATTAACTACTGAAGATTTGGTTTTCAAATCGTGGTTGCTATTAAAAAGGATATGAATTTCTTTTTTTCATTTTCTATGGCTGTGTCCACTTTTTCCATGTAAATTTTTGCATTTTTTACTGTCTATCGCCGCCATTATACTACCTGTGATCTAGTTTTATGTGTCCTTCCGCTTCCATGTTTTAGCTCATTTTTGGACTTTACCTCACTTTGATGTCGTAGGTAATTACCCCCTCATTACCATGGCTCATGGAGCTCGAGCTTGCTTTTCCCTGCAACCTCAAATCCGGCTCTGTCATTTCCTTATATAAACTGATATGATTTTCCTTGATCGATTCACGTGAAATCTTAATTTGTTCCCTATTGTTCTCTTTGAGCTTGATGGTTCTTGGTGGCTTGGCCTTTTGTTGATATGTGTTTTATTTTTGTTGTACTTCGAGTGTTTTTTAACTCTGTCAGCTCGTATTCGAGGTCCCTTCGTTACATGAGATTGGCATTTTGTTTCCTATCTCTCTCGTAGTTCACGGAGTTTACCATTTCTATTGTTTTATGCCCAGATCTGTGTCTTAGGGCTTTGAACTGAGATCTCATTATTTCCTATTGTCACCTCGGTTCGTTACAAAGGCTCGCCACTCTGAGGCTTGAATCAGCTCTTGATTTTCAAACCCCCAACTCGTTGCTTGAACCATGAGCTATGTTTGGATCTCAGGATTGGCCATGGGGGATCCATTAGTGAGAGGGTTTAATTTGTTAACTTGGTGTTTAGTCTTCCCAACTTATAATTCCATGCACAACTTGCTATAAAAGCCTCAACTCGGCTCTCTGCATTATGTACATAGCTTGCTTGATCTATTAAATCGCTTTACTCCATGTTTTGTCTTAGCTTGAGTAGACCGGTTTAGTTGTATAACATAGGTTACAAGTTTAATGTTCAATTCATCCATTACTATAACCCGACTTGTTGACTCTTTGCAGAACTTGACCCTCCACTATTTATAACTCGGCCTATTCAAAACAAAACTCACCAATTAAGGTTTTCTCCTTCTCATTTTTATTCAAGCTCAATTCACATTATCTCGACCTTTCTATACTCTACGTTACCTGTTCAAAGCACAACTCGGTGTTATGAATCGTCTCATGGCCTGATCATCGTATGCTTGGCTCATGGTAGAACTTTAGATCTATGAGTGTTTGTCTTCCTAGTTTGAGTTCACCATTGATTTTTTTTGGAGCTCTTTGTGTTTGCAATTTCAAGTTAGCCTGTAAGTTTTAGACCTCCATAAGTTCAAGCTTATTCTTTTTGCTAAAGTTGGGAAATGTGTTTGATGCAACTTTGGCTTAAGGATAAGGGCGAGATAGGCCTAAAGGAGGATAAGCTTTATTGCATTTAACTCAATAGTCTACTTGGAACACGAGATAATTCTTCTGCATGAATTAGTTTTGAAACCTTCTTAAAGGAAGGCTTTTAATTTGTTGTTTTAAAACTTCCCTCGACTCTTGTGCAAGATAAATTTCAGATCTGAAGTTAAATGTATGAATCTGCTTTTTGTTTTAAAGTTTTGAAGATATGTATTAAAGGATGCATAGTAGCCTAACTCTGCATTACTTTGTAATAAGAAAAGTTTATACTTGAGATTAAGCAATTGTATAAATATCTATTCAGATTTTGAAATATGAAGCACTTATATTTCGTGGTAGTTTGATTATAATCTCGTCAATTGCACTGTATGATCATTTTGTAGGTTCATCAGAACATAACCTTAGATATGGATGATAAATTGTAACTTATCTCTTTCTCTATACACATGAAAATAATATTTTGAATACTCTTCTTCCTATAGATTTGTATTATACCTTGAGATGTGTTTATCATCATCTTTACTTCGAATTTTGATGCAAATTTAGTATCCTTTTCTTTTGTAAAAGTAAGGGCTCCATCATATATGTTCGAGGATCTGTAACTTTCTTGGTAACCACCCTTGCAAATCTGAATCATATATTTCTAATTCACATCATGATAGCAAATTTGATAATAAAATTGGCAGGAATTTTCTTCTCTGAATCAGAATGTTTTGAATGTGTACTTTGCAAATGGAGAGGATTTTCTTTTTAAATTGCTTGGATGGCTTGTGTTTAAAATTTGAGAATTTGTATCTCTTTAAACGTATCCTAAAGTATCACTTTAGCCATCTTTTCTTAAAAATTGGATGATAGTGGAAATTTCTTCCTTCTACAACATGCATAAAATCCCTTCACAGATCTAAAATCTATAGTTGATTTTGTATTTATCTTCATCTTAGATAAGATCTGTTATTTTTCAAATGTATTTCTTTGATTTGGTGGGCCTTTTGTGAGCCTTCATATCACTTTTCTTCATTTATTTGATTCAATCATAATGTTAATGGTTGTAACTTGTTGTTGCTTTAAAGAATAATAACACCTTTACTTTGTATTTCTTGAATGGATGCACATTGTGCAAAAATATTTGAAATGTACGTGTGATAGAGAAGTGATGAATCATTACAAATATGTATCCTTCCTCTGGAGGCATATTGATCTTATTTTTTAATATATTTCTTTCATTTCTCTATTTCATATTAATAGAATTCTTATAAATATAAACTTGTTAATATAAGGAATCCAGGAACCCCGAGCTCTAACATGTTTTCTTAATCACTTTCAAGTATGGTATTGTAACAACCTAGAGCATTATGTAGAATCTTGGAAGGTAACCCATATCGTAGGAAATGATGGCTTCCTTCTCCTTGACATTTTCAGTTTCATATATATATATAGTTTCTTTTTAGTCATATCCCATGACTTGTGTGGGATATTTTTTAACTTTCCTTACAGATATATGAAATTTCCTTATGTAATGAGTTGTACGTTATTTCCATTGCATTTACTTTCAGTTACATAATCTTAAGTGAACATATAAAACTAAATACAAGAAGAAAACTTCAATTAATCATAAGGATTTAAAATAAACTATTCATAACTTAATTTTATCACCAAGAACACAAAAATTAACATCTGAAGTAATTGTAATTTCCATTGCTACCCTAATTCTGAAACTTAACTTGTTGTTCCAGTATGTAATTTCTAATGTCTGACGTCATTCTTGTCCCAACCTAGGCCCCGTAGCAATCTTTCATGGCTGATGCATGGTCTTTGTGAAGATGACATCCTAGAATGGCCTCATATGTGTGGATTTTTTTCCTAAAACCACACTACAAGTTGATGATATCCTATATGGTATCCCTTCATTCATCAAATTTGGGTGACTAGAAATTTTTTTTACCCCCTTTACAATGATGATAAAAAATGATCAAAATCTTTGGTGTCTTTGCTGAACTGATTTCCTACAAATCAGAAAGAACCCTCGAATATGTTTTTTTTCAGGATAAGAAAGCAATCTGAAAAAATTAATGTAGCTTTATCAATCATTCCTAAGGTCCAAAAGCACTGATAAATACTAAAAATCCTCCATGAAAAATGAAAAAAAAAAAAACTTAAACTTGTGCAAAACTGCAATTTAAAGAAAGATAAAATACGAAAAGGTTATGCAAATAGGATGTCAGCCACCTACTCAAAAAAAATTGCACAAACATGCATTTTAAAATCATTTAGAGGAAAACATGGAAACTATGTACAATGTCAACTTATATTTTTACAAACAATGCTTGAAATGGATCCCCTTGACTAGGATCATAAGCTCTTCTCCACCCATGCTTGTAAGATAGAAATAATTATGAGGCTTGCCTCTGATAATAATGTAATGTCCACTTTACAAGTAATTGAAATATTTGTGAGATCTTGGCTTTTCTCTATCCTCATCCCATTTCAACACTAAATCACCTTCACTGAGAATTAATGTTGTAGTTTTTTTTTGTCAAATGTCATTTTAACATATTTTCGATTTAGATCCATGGACTTCACTGTTATATTTATAACCTCTTCAAATTCAATGAGCTAAGAATACCACACCTCCATTGGTTTTTTTCCCTCAATTCTACTTTTTGCATCAACTTCAAGGAAGGAAAGTCAATTTAAATAGGTTTCTTGGCTTGAGGACAATAAAAAATATTGAATGGTGAATTATAAATTGAACTCTTGTGAGTGATTCTATTAGCCCATAGGGCTGCCTTAAATTTTTTATGCCAAGTTAGCTGATTTTCATTAAAAGTCCTCATTATCCTCAATAAATTCTTGTTAATTGATTTAGAAAGTTCATTTCCTTCTGGATAATAATTTGAAGTATTGAGATAAATACCATTTCTAACAAAACATTAAGCAACATTTCCATCAACCAAATCTGTAGCATTATCTGATATGATGGTTGAAGGAAAAAAAACCTAGTTATTAGTCCTTCACAGAAATAAAAAAATACTTGATTTATTTTCCTCCTTCAATGGCACCTATTAAGTCCACCATGTAAAGTAATCATTTTTGTTGAGAATCCATCTATGCCCGAATCTTAAAGGTGGATTAATGATTCCTATGAAGTACAAACCCCATTGAAAAAAGGGTTAGTCTACTGAAATTTGCTGCAGTGGTAAGGCAACAGACCTCTCTTTACCTTGTTACCCAAGCATGACAATCCTTGAAAAGGAATTGCTTATAATACCCACTATTCATGATATTAAGGGATGTAGTTTTTACAGAATAATTCCATCCACTTTTTCATTATGGAACCGTTCAAGTATCCTTTCAACTTGGTTTGGTTCAAAAAAATTCAACAATACACCATTAACCAACAAGAAAGGAATTGAGTGCAAGATCATAAATATCTTATTTTTGATTTATTTAAATTTTTTGCATAGGAGGTGAAGCAATATAGTTCTTGATGGATTAAACACTATTCACTCCTTTTTTCCATGTTAAATTCATATTTTTCTTCAACAGGTTGTTCAATGGCTTTGATTATACAGCAAAATCAGCAATGTACCTCCTTATAAATATTAATTTTCCAAGAAAAAATTGAAGTGCTTTCTTGTGCTTGGGAAATGATAATGCAAGAACTGAACTTTCACTTTCCAAATCAATCCTCATATCATCTTTTGAAAGTAAATGACTAAGAATCTTACCCTTATAAACAAAAAGAACACACTCTTTTGGATTAAGTGAAACTCCATGTTCTCTACATCTTCCTAAAACTTACTTTAGATGAGATAAGTGATCACTTGTAAGTTTTGAAAAAACTATTATATCACTCAAATAAACAAGGAAAAATGTGTTAATAATACCTTAGAGTGCCATGTCCATAACTCCTTGAAATGTTGCACTTGCATTATATAAGTTGAATGCGATGTTTCTATATGCATAAGTGTGCCACTTAGTTGTGAATGTTTTTTTTTAAGTTGTCTTCTTCCTAGACAGGTATTTTGTTATAACCACTATACCCATCAAGGAAATAATACCTTTCCAAACCAAGAACCAGCTGAATTCTTTTCTCCATGGATGGTAAAAGATGGTAATCCTTTAGTGAATCCTTGTTTAAATCATGAAATCAAATAAAAAATTTATTTCATCATTATCTTTCCTAACAAGTAAAAGGTTATCTACCCATGTATAATAATATATGGTGAAGCTAATGAGGGACTCAATAATTTTCTTAAGCTCTTTCCTCATCAATGGTTCCACTTATTGGTTAATTGGCCTTTTGTTTTGTCTTACGATTTTTTCATCATCTTCTAATTCAATGATGTTTTAAGATAATGAGGGATTAAACCCATTTTAATGTCTATATTTCCATGAAAACAAAACAAAATATTCTCTACACAACTCAATGCATGCATGTTTTTCAGATTTTAGACATACCTTGCCAAGATTGAGGTTAGTGCATTCAAGAAAGGTAACAGTTTCATGTTGATATGTGCTTGTACTAAGAAGATTCCTTTACTTCTTCATTTCATTATTCTCTCCAAATATTCTCTCCAATCTTACAAGGCCTTTAAGAATATTAGTTATTTTATGCTGCATAATCTAATATTCATACCTATTTTAAAGTTTTCCTTGATGTTGTGAAGAAAAATTAACCTCTTTCTGTAACAATATTACTATGTGAGCATTATCCATAAAAACTTTAAAATATGATTTTTTATCTTGAATGGATGGCCTCACTATGTCCTATATATGAGGCTTCAATTTAACATTTTTCTTATCTACGGGTATATCAAACTGAGATCCAATGGTTGCAAAGTCTATCAATATGATTGTTTCTATCTTTAAGAACAAATTGAATGTTGAAAACAAAAAAATATTCAAGCATGACCCAAAATCTGTGTCTTTTAGACCTCATTGATAGATTATTTCCATCATTAGAAACTCCTAACTAATGTATAACTAGGTAGATGCCACCATAAACATGTAAATTCTTGATTCCTTTCTTTCTTACCTAGGTTAGGACATGGATAAGTGATTTGTATTCAGACATATTGTTAGAGCATACAAACAAAAAATTAGGAACTAAAAAAATACCTTTGTTTGGTAGGTGAAATCAACATCAAACTAGCTACTGAACTAGGTTGATTTTTGGAGCCATCAAAACACAATTTACACAAACCATCCTCATGCGGATTTTTTTTCCATGGCTAGAATTTAACCATTTTCTTCACGGATAAAAAAAATTCCAAGGAATTTCTATTAAATAACTCTACAATAATCATGCCCACAAATTTTTTTAGTCATTTTCTCCTTCAACAAATCTCGAATTCCTTCTAATGCATGATGAGTTTTATAATCAATATCTCCTAATTCATTATCGTTGATAGCGTAATTTACATTTAACAAACTAGGTGTATAAGTGTAGTGTCCACTTCCCTTCGACACTTTTGATATTGATCATGATACTGCTGACTATATTATGGACATTACTATATTTTTGATTTAGTATGGTGTTAGATGTTAGATCATGGACTATTATTGACCCTGATTCCCATATGATGCATGATGATTGTTAGAGACATTTTATATAGAAGTTGACATGTTGTTGGACATGGTTATATATATTTATCGATGTTGTTAGGACATATGATATTTCGATATATAGAGTAGACTGAGAAAATTGAATTAAAATTGATGATGAAATATTTGTTGATGAAATTGTAAGTGATATTGTTGATTTTATGGATATTGTTGTGATTCATATATATATTGATAATTTTGAAACTATATTTATACTCATTTGGATGTTCTAATATGGGCACGATGCCAAAAGAGGTATTGTGTTTTACATGTTAAAATACCACAACCAATAGCGAGGGATTGGAGACCAACCACATTGAAATTCCAGATGAATTCAACAAGGTCACCATGGCAGCTTGTCTTTTTCGTGTGTGTGTGTTTGATTGTTAGGAATTACCATGGGGGGAACACCTTTAAATGTGACCAAGGGTTATGTGTATTTATTAATTTTGTTCCTTTTTATTGATGTTTGTATGTTTTTATTAAGTGATGTGTTTACCCATTTCATTATTTATTAATTGTGGTATATAATGTGAGTAATCATATTGTTAAAATAAATTAACCAACTTGGGTCATAAGAAAGAAATTATTGGAGTGGTTGACTCTTTTATTAAATGTTGTAAGATATGTGTAAGCAATGTGTAAGTGATGTGTAAGAGGTATGTAAGTAAAATTTGGAGTATGAAACACTTCATCTTCTTTGGAATTCAAACTTGTCCATGGAGGCTGATTTTTGAGGCTTATGGGACAAGTTAAACTTGTCCCATACCTCTTAAATTTCCATGCCAACCTTTCTATGGTTGGAGGGTTTAAATATAGCCTCCATTATGCATTTTTGTAAGTCAAGTTGTAAACTTTAATTGCACTTTTCTTACATGGTTTAATTTCAGTCCTTTGGGATGTGGGCTTGATTTGAGTGTGTAAGTAAGAATATAATTTATTCACCTACTTATTTATTCTATCTTGGAGATTGATGTTGACTTGTGAGTTGGAGTTCAGGATGTGTGATGTGGCACCCTACAAATATCCACCTCATCCTCCTCTCTTCCCCCTTCTATATATTCGAATTCATTTTATTGTTTGGGGGTTACACTCTTTTTGTGGCTGTACTTTTTCATACTTCTTTTAGGGAGAATTCTTTTGCTATTTGGAGCTCTAGCTTTTGCAGAAAGTTACAGAATTTTTTACAGACCTGTGTTTTGTTGATCTTGGGCTATTCTACATTGGAAATCTTGTTGGTGGGAACTTGAAACAAACTCCATTATGGAGAGGTAAGAGCTAAGCTCTTGGAAATTCTCTCCTTTTATTTGTATGTATATGTGAATGCTTGAATGTTTGAATGTGTTGTTTTATTTGTTCACTGCTTGGGTAGATGGCCTAGGGATGGTGTAGGAGAAGACTATGGGGCATTTATTGGGAGGCATAAGTGTTTTGGGGAGGTATAAGTGTGGAGGAAGTTGGGATTTGGGTTCCACCTTACAAAGAAATAGCTTGCATTTCTTTATTTGTTATGGGGTTCCATAAGAGGTTGGGGAGGCATAAGGAAATGTGAGGAATAAGGGGTACTTGGGGGAGGCATAAGGGCATGTCAGGGATTTTAAATGATATATATTTTGGTGGTTTTTTCTCAAGTTGTTATACCCATTTCCCCCTTGGGAGGCATAAGAAACATACCCCATAGTTTCATTCTCCTTTGGCTTGCATGATGAAGCCTGCGTATTGTTTGTTATTTTGTTTTTGTGGTTGAAAACTACAATTTTTTTTGGATTTTGTATTGAATGATAAATATGTCTTTGTGTTGTGGAAGCCTATTGTTTCCATGTGTTGAAAAACATTTCTAATTATAATATGGTTGGGTCTCGGGGGCCAATGAAGGAGGACTTCACATTTTCATTGCATATCTTGGTTGGGTGGAGAGCGTTGACTTTCCCCTTGTTTTGTTGTGATAAAATTGAAATAAAGAAAAATGGAGGATATTCATGTCGATTTTCTGGAGTAGAGGAAAATTTTTTTTTGACAATCCTTGTTGAGATTATTACTTATTGTAATCCTTCCCACTTTGAAGTGGATTAACTTGTACATTATCTTTGATGGAAAGATGGTCTGTATGGGATATGAAAGTTGTAAAATGAATTGTGAAAGAGATATACTTCATTCTCCATTTTTGAATAAATGTGGAAAAAATTGTATCCTGTATATTGTAATTGAGGAAGAAGACAAAGTTCTGACAGTCCCTTGCGAAACTAATTTTGTAAACCATTTCCCCACTTGATGTGGATGAAAATTTAATACACATTTTGTTCTAAAGAGTTACTATATTTTGGAAATAAAATCCCTTATGAATGTGAAAGAAATTTACTTTGTATTCTATTTGTAAAAATGAATGTAATGAGAAAGAGTTGTGATTGTAAAGTTTTATTTGATCTATATAAATAGAATTGGTTACTTTTTTCAAATGATACTGCTTTCATCATAAATCTGATTATTTAATGTAATTTGAAATCTCTATTGGAAAGATGAAAAAATGAATACGTATGAAGAAATGTCATAATGCTCTGTTCTTTAGAAATGAAAGTTTTCAAAATAAGAATTGTAATTTGGCTTTTGAATGGATTGATTTGAATCAAATTAATGAGTTAGATTGGATCTGGAATGATTTATAATACTTAGAAGACGATAAACGGAAAATAGATCCTTTTGAATTACATGTCTGTTAGATGTTTTCAAAACTAAAAAATGCTTTATCAAAATGCACAGATTAACCCTGCAAGATCGAAAAGACAAAATGAAATATCAATTTTAATTTGAAAGGTCAAAATGACCCCAAACATACATAAATAATTATGAAAATTTTATAGAACCTTTCAAATCAGGCAAAGGTGAAATTGCAGACTTCTTTCTATGTAAACTTGATAAATTTCAAATGCAAATCAATCAAGTAAACTTAATCTTGCAATCTATCCTAAAATATTCCAAGTAAACTCCTCCATGCCTATTTGGCAAATGGAAAAAGAATTAACGACAAATTTAAACAAAATTGGTAAGTTAAAAATACCAGTTCACTTTCCAAGTGATAGAAAGATGTTTTCTCAAAACCGACCCTTTGAACTTTATCAAAAAAAAAATCCTAAGGTGGTTGTGTAAAGAGGACATCGAGATCTTTCCAGAAATTTCTCATTTTCCAAAAACCAAGATTCCAATCAAAATTTATGGTTGTCTGTAGCTTTTAATTCATTCCAGGATCAAAATAATCTAACTGTCAAATTTTAAATGAATAAAATATTATTGGGCGCACCTGCGGGCTAAAACTTTCCTTTTTTTGCCTTTTCCCAAAATGTGAAAATTCATGAAGTTTCCCTCCGCTCCACTAACCTGCTAGCCTTCATTTTTTCTAAAAATGATCTAGGTCCAAAAAGTTAATTTGGCAATTTTTCCTCCAAAGCCCCACCACCCCGTAGCCAATCATTGATCAACATGTGGCTTCGTTGGACATCGCCGGAGGCTCGGATCAGTTTTAACCTTAAGCTCTTTCAAAAATAAATTTGGAAAAATTTGTAAGTTTTGTCCACATGTCTATTGACTTGCAGCTAATCAGGTGCTTCCACGTGGCCTCCCTAGGCATTTGTGGAGGTGCGGTGTAAAATTCACCTTTTCCCAAAAGGGAAAAAGCACTAAATGCCTTCCCCGCTCCACCATCCTCCATTTGGAAAAAAATTTCATCCCCGCTCCACTGGTCTCATTTTCTCCTCTAGGTGAATTTTTTCTCCGAAGTCCCGCAGGCCCGAGTTGAGGAAAATTTTCCTCCCCAGGCCAGCAGGCCCGCTCTTGGGAAAATTTTCACTCCAAGTTTTGCCGGTCCATAACTTGAGAAATATGAGGAGTTAGGAGGACTTATTTATATCACCATAAAGGTGAAGAAATTCCCTATCTAATGGGAATGTTTTCAGTAAGTTTTAATTACGTTAATGATGGGAAAAATTAAATTGAATCTTTAACCAAGTTCTGGGAGTGGGTAAGTAAGAATTTACTCTAACGATTTTAAATATGTATTCTTTTCCCCCACTATAATTAAACCTTGCTCTTGTCTTAGATATTTTGGAATTGAATACCTTAGGTATTTGATTGTTTTGGTCCCTTAACCCTAACATTTTAATCAGGAAATATTTAGCTAAAATGTCAATGTAATTAGTGATTAAATTAATCCCTAAGGAGATTTGAGCTAGGTGTGGAATTATTACACTTGTTGACTTATAATGTGGAATTAGTAATTATTACAATGGGAAAAATTCATCTGTTGAATTTAATTGTTCTTGATACTTTGGTTTATAACACTTTTAAAAAATTAAATATTCCATAATTTTGTAACTAAACCAAGGTTGTTCATGGGTCTCAACTGGGAGATTTTACCTAGAATCACAATAAGGATCAATGTTAAAATTTGAAAAAAAGTAGAAAATTAATTGTCACTTTAGTTCCATACCTAGTTCTAATAACAAGATAATACTAATTAGTTGAATGGTAACCTATAATTTTTTATATGAAGTCTCTTGAAAGACACATTTAAAAGTTAGGTGGAAAATCAATTACCATCACATCATGCAAAATGGTTACACCTGGAAAATCATGTATAGTGATCTAAAAATTCTTAATTATGCCTATTGTCTTAGTTTGTGAACCATCTAGCTACAAAACACCCTTGACACTTGGCTCATACGTCAGTCCTAACTTTTCCACAACCAATTTGGGCATAACTATGATGCTTTGTTCAATATCCACCATTTAATTATGTGCTAATGAGTCACCAATAATTAATGTAAGGTATAAAGGAGGTGGTTTTACCAATTTTAATTCACTAACATAATTTTTTACATCTTTATATGATTTTTATACTAACATTTCTACTTACTAATCTACATTTATCATCACCATGTTGGTTGCATTTTGTATACCTTCTACTAGTTTTCATGGTATTTTTAGAAATGAAAGTTATTTGACAAACAAATAATTTTGTATTTGAATGGATAATGTGTCCCACATTGTAATACTAACATGTGATTTCTTCATGTGATCAAAAATATAGATAGGTACAACCCCTACCTTAAACTAAACTTTTGGAACAACAACTTGCTCTTTAACCTGGGGTGAAAAAAAAATATTGCCAACATTAGAATTCTAATTTTATTCATTTGGAACAATAGTTTGAACTCTTTTATCTACATCCATAGATCTCTTTCTTGGCACTTTTACAACAGCAACAACCTTGGCTCTTTCCTTAGCTCCAACTTCCTTATTCATATCCACGTGATCAATAAGTTCAAAACTTACCAATATAGAGGCCTTAATTTCACATCTATCTTAAATCAATTAATTCCCGTGCCTCATTTCCCACAAAAATGCACTTCGAATTAATCAAATATAATTTGATTAATTATCCCTTTCAAATATATAAATAATATAATCCTTACCACATGTCATTATTCTCCATTGTTTTCTACTATTGAATTAATAATTTAAAATAAAATCCTCACCCACTCTTCGTGGTCCCCACTCACCTTAAATCCTCCACTATACAATTAAAAATTACAAATCGAATCCTTACCCACTTTTCATGGTCCCCACTCACCTAAAATCCTCCACTTATGACTTAAAAATCCAATTTAAATCCTCACCCATTCTTCTTGGTCCTCACTCACGTAATTTGTCCCACATTTTCAAACCATGATTACTTAAATTACTCAAAGTTAATCAATTCCCCTAGATATAAATACCGTCTTAGCCCTCCCCTCTAAGACATGAACAATAAGCTTGAATGCCTTATCATATTTCTTCATCCTTTGAGAAAAGAACATCCCTCCACATATTCCTAATTCCCAAATAGCCTCATATTTCCCCATTTGGTGCAAAGTAATCCATAATCCTTTTCCCCATTTGGTGTAAAGTAATCAAATATTTTTACAAAAAGGCCTTACACCGTTTCGAGAAAAACACCTACATATCACGCGATCAGGCCCCCTCCATATTTCCATGCAAATTTTGAGGTTTGGTATGGAATCACGAAGGCGGAGGTATTATATTTAGTGTTTTACTTTATTGTTTATCAATGTATTTGTCATAGCTTACATTCTAGAACACCCAATTATTGTTGATATATTACCATTGATATGCCTTATGGCCTTTTTTGGTTAACATTCATGCTATGGGATGTGCTTCTGTTGTATGCTATCTTAGGGTGCATATGCATGTTATAGTAACAATGACATTATGATGCTCGTCACATCTTTGACTGCCCCAGTGCTAGGTATTTAGCAAAAACAATTCGTTAGCAGATCTAGATACTCATGGATCATCGCAAAATAAAAATTCACAGTCTCTTTATGCCTTAAAGAGGTTAAGGTACATTTGGTATCCAATTTTGGCTTTATAAAAGCACATTTGTCATCATTTTTTAACCAATATATATATTTCTTTCAAAACAAAAAAAATTACACTTTGAATTCTACTGTCATTTGAAGTTGCTCCAGAAAATTATTTTGAAGATTGTCTTTTTTTAATTTGGTTTAATAATCTAAGTTCTTCGTACATCCTAATCATACTCATAGTCATACCATTGTATTAATTTAGTATTCTTTCTCATTTTCCGGTTTATATTAATTTACTCTATTATTCTTTATATTAACCTATGACACACATCACAAAAAAAAAATTGTTAAGTAAATTACATCCAAATCAAAAACAAAATTGTAAACCCTATCCTAACCTATCTACCCTCCCCCCTTTCCACCCTACCAACTCCGTTGAGCTAACATTTCTCTCCTATCACCTAGCTACCTACACCGACGTCCCTCCCTCATCCCACTCCGTAAATTTGTCTCTCCATGTATTTAGACTCATCTCCCCACTTTCTAATCTCTCTCACTTCTCTCCACATCAATCCCAACTCTACCACTTATCTCCCTTGACACCGCACCCTACATTTCCTTTAAACCGACCTCGTAGCACCCCACCCAAGCCCTTAGCTAACATATCCCCATATCCCACACACCCATTCTTCCCTCCGCCTGAGATCCTATTGTAAGATCTGTGTCATTTTCAATGATAATCTCACCCACACACCGACCTAACCCACTTCCTACACATCAATCCAACAAATCCCTTTGCCAAGCTACATTATAATAATCCTCATCTCCAGAACTCCATCTTCCTTCCCTAACCTCCACATCACCCCCTTCTACTCCCTCCTCCCACACAGTCTCGAATCCTTCCCACCCTTCCACATGAACTTGTTTTCCCCCATCCTTCCTCCCGAAACCAATAGCCCTTCCCTTCACTCCCATACCTTTCTCCTCACTCGAGCTCTTACCTTCGATCCTCGACCCTACACAACACCTCCAACACACCACTCTCCTCTCACCGCTACCGTTCAGACCAAATGACTCCCTTCTCCCCTCATCGATCTTCATCCCTCTACGTTGATTCCTCTCCCATCTTCTTGACACCTCCTAGCTCCCTGTCTAACCATACTGATTCCCGATACCCCTCCTACCAATGTCAAGCTCAATCCTCTCTCCACTCACTCCCACATAGGGCACTCAACCACACCCACTACAACAAAAAACAACCATTAATTAAAATCCTTAGACCACTAATTGTAGTTTGAATTGATTTGTATAGTTACTATGAATATAGATTTGCATATTATTTAAAATCTGCTACCCAAAGTCTTTTTTTTTATTTCTCCGAACTCATTTTCACCTTACCAATTTCGTTGATACGTTCAAATTAAGTCCCACTTTTTTATTTGTCTAATTCCACCTTTTCATCATATCGATCCCCATTATTGTCATATAATTCCACATTATGGTCTCAAAGGTCATCATATAAGTCCACATTTTTGTCTTAAAAATTGATATAAGAGCTTATTTAAACCAAACACATTCATACTTCCGTCAACTTCTAGATTCGAGTCATTTAATTGTTTTATTATTTTCTCTAAACTAGGATTTTAATTTAGTTGGTTCATTTATTACTATTAATATTTTTCGTTGCTTATAATCATTTTATGCCAACTTGTTAACCATTTTTCACAATTTTCTCTACTTTTTCACGCTCCATTTTCCAACTTATTGTGTGATATTTATCACTTTTTTCGTGATTATTTTTCCAAATCATTTCTAATCATGTTTTGTGATTTTTCCATCCTCATTCACAATCTCCATGTTTTATTTTATCAAATTAATATTTTGATTTTTAAAACTTTGTGATTATAATTAATTATTTTTAGTGATCATTCTACTAACATTGTGTGCATGTATAAACTACTAATAATTTTCTTACAGGCCTTTTTTTGACAAAAAATACCTTTTCACACCTATCTCACAAAAATTATTAGGTTCACATTCCCATTCGTATTTTACACACTAGAGGCCTCAGCTAGACTCTAATAAATAAAGTTTTTTGCCTTACATTCCAACTTTCTATGATGACACTTCTCGTAACATTTTAAAACTCTTCTTTCATCATTTTTTTCTTTTTTTATGAACGTAATTAAAAGAAACGATGACTACATTGTGCCAAGCCAAGAACACAGATGCTAATCAAATATCACGATCAATAAGATGAAAGCAATTCACCAGAATAAGTTTACATAAACCTTTGCAAACAAATGAGCAGTAATATCATATATTATTATGGAACTCAATGAAATACAATGAGAATGGGCCTTACTTATATAGGTAAGGAATAACAATGTAAGAACCAGTGAAGGTTGTAGATCAAGCTATAAATCAAGGAATGAACTAGTCATCAAAGAACTAGTCAAGTCCATAGATTTATGAGAGAACTAGATATCAAGGATCTAGTCAATACCATAGCTCTAGGAAAGAACTAGTCAATAGCATAGATCAAGGAAAGAACTTTACCTAACAACAAGATAATATCTCCTAATATCTAAATAAATAAAAATAAATATCCACACACATAAGTGGGTGAGGATAAATACAATAATGTACCTAGGTGAACATGAGCTAAGGTAAATACCTACTCTAACACCCCCCCTCAAGTGAAGCTAGGGGTGAAAATAGAAGTGACATGTCCACAGTATGAGTCCCAGAAACTAGGCCTAATGAGGTACTCATGTACAATATATCCATAAAAATATCTCGAACCAAAAGAAGGAAATGATCCTACTTGAAGGAAAGAGAAAGAAGAAGAAGAAGAAGAAGGAAGATGTTCTCACAAACACCCCCGAAGAACAACTTCCGAAAACCCAAGTGTTCCATGTAGCTCAAGGTAGCGAGGTGATGTAAAAGACCTTCGTAAAGATGTCTGCAACCTGCTGCTAAGTCAGAATGTACTCCAAGCAAAGAAATCCATCCTGAATGTGCTGACGAACGAAGTGGATGTGTATCTCAATATGCTCGGTCTGCTGGTGCTCAACTTGGTTGTGAGAAATGTGAATTGCACTTTGGTTATCACACCAAAGTACAGTCGATGAATCTTGTGGGAATCCAAACTCTGTCAATAACTAGTGAAGCCAAATTAATCTGTTGACTCACTGTAACTACAGCCCTATACTCTACCTCTAAGGATGAAAGTGCAATAGCCTATTTGTTTTTACACACCCAAGCAACTTGAGAAGAACCAAGATAGAAAAGATAGCCAGAAGTGGAACACTTGTCATCAGTAGAACCTACCCAATTTGAATCTGTATACCTAACCAACTAAGTAGAGCCTCTAGTGTAGTGTAGGTGAGAGTGGGAAGTGTCATGCAAATAGTGAAAAATCCTTTTAGTAGCCTGTCAGTGACTACTATGAGGAGAATGTGCAAACTGATATACAAGCGCTACTGCAAATGAAATATCAAGGTGATTATGGGTCAAGTACATGAGACTCCCAACCAACTACCTATACAATGTAGGATCACAAAGTGGTGTGGTACATGTGGATGTAACAGTAACTCTAGACTGAAAAGGAGATGGACTTGGCTTGCAATCAACCATATCAAAGTGACTAATAAGATCATGGGTGTACTTTTTCTGATTCAAATGAATCCTTGAATCTCTCTGAGAAATCTATAAACTAAGGAAATAATGCAATAGCCCAAGATCTGTCATGTCAAACTGTGTCAAAAGAGCCCTCTGAATACTTTGAATGTGGGAAGAAGAGTTGCCAGTAAGTAACAGATCATACACATACAAGAAAACTATCAAAATATCCTCACCGACATGTTGGAGATACACTGTATGATAAGAATGGCAATGAACAAAACCAGTAAGAAGACAAGAATCCATCTTCTAATACCAAGCCCTAGGGGCTTGTTTGAGACCGTAAAGAGACCTTTGGAGTTGACAAATAAGAGAAGAATCCTGAACAAATATAGCCGGCTACTCCATATATATTTCCTCTTATAGATATCCATGTAATAAGGAACTCTTGACGTCTATCTGGTATTTTGGCCAACCCTGTGATGTAGAAATAGAAAGTACAAGGTGTATAAAATCCATCTTAGCAACGGGTGCAAAATTCTCACAGCAATCAATACCTTCAACTTGTGAAAAAGCCTTTGCAACAAGACGAGCCTTATACTTGTCAATGGACCCATCAGTTACTGTATTTGGTTTGGTATACCAACTTACACCTAACCATCTTTCTTCCTTTAGGAAGAGATACCAAATCCCAAGTATGATTCTTCATCAAAGAAGAATACTCAGCTTGTTATCACATCATCCCACTCTGGTATCCCATGAGCCTTTGAAAAAGACTATGGATCCTCAGAAACTTCCTGACACAAAATTCCATAACCTAAAGAATGTGCGTGATGATGCCTAGTGGGTGGAAGATCCTCTATGAAAGGTGTTGCCTCAGAAACTGTAGTACGAGCCCACTTAGGCATAGTGACAACATCAGTGGGAATAATATCCTCAATGGCATCTATAACCTCCTCATCAATCTCCTCAAATAAAGGATCCTCAAGATGAGATGAAGAAGAAGAAGGAATGGAAGAAGATTAAGAATCATGAGGAGTGAAATGCTCATCAAACTGAACATGTGTTTGAAAAATAACATCATGTGTATCAGGATCTAAAAGATGATAAGCTCTCATGTCCTCATAATACCCTATAAAGATCAAGGGTTTACTCTTCTTATCCAAAGCTTTCCTTTTCTTCTTTGGCACAAAGGCCCAAATATGGCTCCCAAAGACTTGAAAAAATGAGACATCTAGCTTAGTGTTGGACCAAGCTTCCTCTAGAGTCAAATGCTCAACTTCTCTATGTGGTGTGTGATTTCTGAATATAGCTAGCATAATTAACTGCTTCTTGCCCAATAGATAGGAGGTATATCTCTAGAATGCATCATACAGTTAGCAATTTCCTTCAAAGTTCCTATTCTTCCTTTCTACTAATCAATTCTATTGTGGAGTATGAGGAACAAAATTGCTGGTAAATAATGCCTTAAGTTTCCAAAAATTCAGAAAATGCATTGCTGAAGTTCTCCCCCCCATTATCAGTGTGAAGGTTCTTTATGCTACTAGAAGATTGTTTCTTGACCAAAGCCTTGAAGACTTTAAAGTGTGAAAAAACATCACTTTTGTACTTTAGAAAATAAACCCAAGTACACCTCGAGAAATTATCAATAAATGTAAGTGCATACTTAGCTCCATTGAAAGATGGGGTAGCAAAAACCATCAAGTCGCTATGCACAAGCTCAAGTGGTGAAGAAGCTCTCTTAGACAAATTCTTAGGAAAAGGATCTTGGTGTTGTTTCCCTAATGCACAACCATGACAAACTCCCTCAAGACAAGAAACTCTAGGAATACCATCTACCATACCATGAGTGCTCAACTCCTTCAAATATCTGTAATTGAGATCTGCAAATCTTTCATGCCAAAGCTTACTCTCTGAATCTGAATGAGAAAACAATCCTATCCCTATAGAAGAAGTTTCATCAAAACCCTCAAAGTGATATAGTCTTGAACTATGATCAACAATACCATGAGCAACAAGTGAATAAGGCTCCAACAAAGTTCTTACTTCTGCCCCATGTGGTGTAAAAGTCACTATTTTTCCTTGACCAGAAATGACAAATTTGATATACAGAAATCAAATTTGTAGTGATGTTAGGAACATATAGTGCATCTTGGATATTTCCACCATCAAGTTGTATATCACCTTTTCCCTCAATAGAAAGAAAGGAAGAATCTCCAACCTCAATTTTGGAAGTAGAACTCAAACCTAGAGAAACAAAAGACTCCTTGGAAGAAGTCATGTGATGAGAAGCACCAAAATCTATAACCCAATTGTCTGCAAGTGGTGACTAAGATCTTCCAACAACATTAAGTGTTTCTCCATGTTGATTAGAAGGAGGGGGAGTGGAGATAGAAATTTTTTGTTTCTTGACTGCATCCTCTAAGGCTTGCATTCACTTATAACACCTATTTTCTTCATGATTACTACCCCCATAAAAAGAGCATGAATGGCTAGACTTATTCTTGGATTTAGAAGACTCCTTGGGTTTTGAGTTGTTTTTTTTGGGTTTAGGAGCAGTTTTGAGATGGAGAAGGTGTGGATTTTGTTTTACTGTTCGGCTTTCCCTTGCCCTTAGGATTAGATGCAACTAATGCCTTTTGAGAGGTGGAAGACTCAAGGTGAGATAATTTGGATTCTTCCCTAGTAAGTCTTTCACAAAATGTTTCTAAGTTAGGCATTTTGAAGGTGTCACCTAAGGCATCCATGCTAGAGAAAAAGGTAGAAGTAAAAATTTGGAATGGTCCTCTCAACTTGGATAAAATCAAGTAAACACACTCTTCATCTTTCTTATCTCTTCCACTCCCCTTCAACTGTGTCAACAAATGCTTTAACTTGGTAAGATAGTCTATAATTGTTGGAAAATCTTCAGGATTAAGAGAGGTGATCTCAATTTCAAGTTGCATGGCTCTCATATGATCCACCTTACCAAATAAATCCTCCAATTTCTCCCATAATTTGAAAGGAGAGTCACACTTTTCCAAATGAAATAAAATACTGTCACTTACATAAGTTCCTATCAAACCCATACACTCATCAAATTTGTAGTGGTACTAAAATTTCTCATATTCTCTAGTGAACACTTGTTGTTCTGAAGAAGTTAAAGCCCATAGTATCCTTTCCGCTTAATTATTGTTTCCATTATTGGTTTCCATGTGTGGTAATTATTTGTTGTTAATGTTTCAACATGATCTAATGTAGAAGTAGATAAATATGCCATCCTCAAAAAATCACCAAAATAAATGCAAGAACCAAGCAATATAACAAGACCCCCAAACATAGTGCAACAAGAGCCCCCACTAGATTTTGGCACTTTATAATGAGTGCGTGTTACAATATGACACTTTATAATTATAGTGATTCTGAAAATAAATATTTCCAATGGAAAGAGCATAAAAAACACATACTTTTTCAAAAAATGGCACTTAAAAACGGAGTTACCGATCAAAAGTTACAAGTTTTTCAATAATATGCTCTACTATTTATTTTAGTTTCCACTAAAATAGAATAAAATGCTCTTGCCTTCACCACACAAATAAAATGAAAGGGGGGTGGAGTTAAGCACCTACAAGTAGGAATCACAAGCTTTAAGCCCTCATATGACCATACCATATGACCAAGGGCTAAGGATTTCAATGGGTGTGTGTAACTTACTATTCTGAGGGGTGTTGCTAGTTTTCGAGAAAGTCACATCCAAATGCTTCTTCTAGTAAAAAATACTATTTGAATGGACTATGCTGAAAGTGACCTTCTCCACCCAAAATAGTAGTCTGTAGATTTTCCCAAAATAGTAATAATCGTGCACAGC
Source organism: Taxus chinensis (assembly GCA_019776745.2). Classification (NCBI taxonomy): domain Eukaryota; kingdom Viridiplantae; phylum Streptophyta; class Pinopsida; order Cupressales; family Taxaceae; genus Taxus; species Taxus chinensis. Next base: position 810,885,443 of record CM034149.1, read on the forward strand.
ATACGTGGACCCCTTCCAAAAAATGAAAGAAACATCTTTTCAGAAAAAGACCTCCTGTGTGCAAATCGAAAATGCTAAGCCACAACAAAAAAATACGTAGATCGGATCTCAAGAAACACAAAGAAACCCAATTTTTTTTTTCTAGATTTCCTTTTCCATATGGCATGAATCCCGAGGCAAATCCAATATGTTTCTCTACACAACAAAAAATAAAAAAACCAAAAAACCGACTACCTACAGAAATGGTTGAGTTTACATACCGATCTTAGGGTTTTGCTACCTTTTGGATCCAATCGAAGCCTATGTTTTGCATAAAAACACATGCAACAAAAAAATATGAGAAAATCCAGAATATATGAATATATAAAGAATTTATTTGCAAAATAAAACTTACAGATGAATGTCAATAGCAATCTCTTACTCTGATACCATAAAAGGGACAATAAGCTCAAATCGTGCCAAGAAAATAACATAGATGCTAATCAAACATCACAATAAATAAGATGAAAGTGATTCAGAAGAATAACTTTACATAAACCTTTGCAAACAAATGAGCAGCGATATCACTATATTATTATGGAACTCAATGAAATACAATGATAATGAGCCTTGCTTATATAGGCAAGGAATAAAAATCTAAGAACTTTTAGTCAAGGTCGTAGATCAAGCCATAAATCATGGAAAGAACTAGTCATCAAAGAACTAGTCAAGTCCATAGATTTATGAGAGAATAGACATCAAGGATGTAGTCAATACCATAGATCTAGGAAAGCAACTAGTCATTACCATTTAGGTTCAAGGAAAGAACTATACCTAACAACTATATAATATCTCCTAATATCTAAATAAATAAAAAGAAATATCCACACACATAAGTGGGTGAGGATAAATACAATAATGTACCTAGGTGAACATGAGCTAAGGTAAATACCTATCACGATCACAATCATGATTAAGTGCAATAATTTTGAACATTTTTAACACAAAATTTGTTCCAATTACATATCTGCATATGCTCTTTTCTTACATCTTCAAGCGATCTAGAAAATAAAAAAAGGTCGTGATTTTTTAGTTTCTTGTTCTAAGATTACATGATCCTCTAGCTTTGTTTTCTAATTGTCATTATTTTACTTCATTGTATTATTAAATATTTTTTGGGTCGTTGGTTATTTATGCTCTTTTCCTGTGCCTTCGAGTGATGTAGAATATAAAAAACAACCACGATCAATTTTCTAACACATTTTTTGCAGGATAACCACTAATCTATTCTTTACAGGACCGCATCACTAGAATATTATAAAAAACACAACAACAAAATCCTGCAAAAGTACCAACATTCAAATTAAATTTCTGAAACCAAAATAAAATTAGCATGCTTTAAGAAGTACGCTATCATTTTTCACTAGTGATTTATTTCAAATTCGAAAGAACCCTATGTTTAATCACTTCATTATTTTTTATTTGCATGTATTTTCAAGGTGAATTTCATCACCACTTATGCTACACCGGTGACATGGACTTGACTACCACGCACCAACAACAATTACATCTGCATTGCATTTTAAGACATCAACTCATCACAACATTTGGTATCTACCTCACCCCTATTCTTCACTTAGAGGTAATTTTTTCATGTGGAGCATGAAAATTACACCTAGATAGATGTAATAACGAATCCTAGGTGCATCATCCCTTTAAATCTTTAGGGAGTTATAAGGACACCATAAACATTCATCCCCCATCACCTTCCACATTTTCAAAAAACTTTCCTTAGCCCGAGTTATTTACTCCGAAGCAGACAAGTAAGAATTGGTGAGTATCACCTAGTGCTCTAAGGGTTCCCCGTACCAATTTGTTCCCATTAGAGAATTATGTATATCAAGAATAGGGTATATCGGAGGATGCATCTTTTTGGAGCGCTAAGATCCTGCATCCATCATTCCATAACATACTTATATGATTTCATGAAGCAATGATAATTCTTGAAGAATCTACCTCTTGAGCCAAAATAATTTGATACACATAACTGCTTGTCAAAAAAATAGTTTAGCACTATTTTTATCATCAAACTTGGTTGATATCAATGTGTTCATTGTAAAAATTCAAATCCTAGTCATGTTCCACAAAGCCATTTCTCGATCTAATTCAATATAGAGAAAAATGTTGAAGCAATCCAACAACGAAGACAAAAACATCACACCGATTTCACTAGCTTGCTTTGTCCAATCCTCCATAGTGTGTTTTCAAGACATATCAAAATAACATTAGGATACGTTTTTGAGTTCAATCCTTATTTTTTCAACTATCGAGTTTAGAAAATCACACCCAACACAATCTCTACTTAACTCATTTCAAGTTATATCATAATCATATTGAGATTAACTTGTTTTAGTTACTCTCCCCATCAACAATCCAGAGCTTATTCTAGTTAAATCTACACAACGTCCCACAAATTACCTAATCAATCATCTCGCGTTATATCAAAATCATATAGGGATAACTTTTTTGAGTTAATCTCCTTATTAGTAATCATGATCTTATTGAAGACAAATCCAAAGCAATAAAATTCTCATGTAATCATGTCTTCTCAAAATTCATAACTGCTTTTACATCTTAATCAGGCACGCACCTATCTCATCATGGTGTTCACACATATTCACAATCATTAAAATGACTATGAATAATTTGCACAACAAAACCTCACCAATGAAGAACAAGAACAAGTAAACAGGGTGATAGAACAAAACAAAAATGAATATCTATTACCGATCCTAGCCATGGGGGAAAAATACCTTCTGACTTCAGAGACTGAAAATTTAAAGAAACTTATCGACAATGATGAATCAAGTTACCACAAGAAAATAATAAACAACCCAAATAGATCTTTGTTTGATTAGTTATTCACCAAAATCCAAGACTTAGCAAAGAAACTTGAGGAAGCAACTGCTAAAGCTGAAAGGTGAAAATACTCCAATCCAGACCCCAATACTCACGTATTTCTTGATAACACATCCCCTACCTCTCTATTCACACAAGAATGGAAACATATGAAAGACACCATCCAAAGACTGCAAAAATAATTTAAAAAATTCAGCTTCAAAGAACTATGTCCTTACCCATTTGATACGGAAATATTACGCTTACCATTTCTGTCATTTTTCTAAATCCCAAAATTTGATAAATACAAAAGAAAAGGTGGCACCTGTGAACATGTCAAGGAATTTTTCATGCAATGTTAGGAATTTAATTATCATGACATGTATCTGTTATGATTATTACTTCAAAGTTTAGGAGGAAAGGCTTTAGACTTTTATCTTCCTAAAGGTTCAATCACAAAATTCACAGACTTATCAGAAAAATTTGAAAATAAAATTCCTTCAAGTTAGACTCAGAAATAACCATGCTCGATCTCTGTAACACTAGAAAAAGGCCCAACAAAAACTTCACCTCCATTTTACAATGATGGCAAGGAATTGCAAGAAAATTTACCTACTTAATACCTGAAAGACAGTTGGTTAGCTTTTTTGTTCCAAATCTCAATCTCGAATTATAATTCCACATGAAAAAGAACTATATAAGTAATTTAAAATAAGTCATTGAAAAGGGAACAAAGATTGAAAAATCCTTCATTTCTAGGGGCTTACTTAAAACACCCTTTAGGGACCAACCTCATAGAGACATCCCTTAGAACCAGGACAAATCCAAATTATTTAACTGAAATCGAAATATGGTCAACAATGGCATTAGTGATTCTCACCATGTACAAAATGTTCAAATAAATATGCTTAACACCTTCAAATCTAAATAACCAATCATAATCCCTAGAAAGGAAGATCCTTCTTGGGAAAGGAAAAGAAAGTTCAATCCACTCAAAGACACCATATCTAGAATCTTTTGTCACTTGAAAAATTCCAAGATGATTTTGTAACCCATCGTCAAACCCTTGACAGAAGGAAAATCCTAACTGAATTGGTATAAGGAAAATGAATATTGTGATTATCATCGTATAAAAGGGCACTACACAGATTTATGCATTCAACTCTATTATTATGTCTAAGAACTGATCAAACGCGGAGACATAGAAGTTGAAAATATTTCTGAGACAAAAACACCCAATAAAAAACTTAAATATTTTAAAACCCCTTCCCTAACCAAGATGATAATTCAAAGGATAAGGTCCAATCATCAAGGATAGTTGAGTATGACTCTATCATCTCAACAATTAGACTATGACCAAGACTTAGTGGTGACTATAAAGATCAGAACTAACTGTGTAATCACAACCAGAAAAAAATAATTGGGTCCTAAAAAATGAAAAATATACTACTTCGTCTCCCACACCACCTCCTAATCCACCATCTAATTCAACAACCAATTCCACTCCACAAACTTTTGCCATCATTCAATATCGTCAAACAATTGGAGAATACTACAACACAAGATTTCCATCATGGAATTACATAATTCTTCTCCCGCACTACAATGCATCCTTATGTAAACATTCAATAACGATAGTATCCCTGAGAACATAAATTAATAACAATTCTAAGATTTTATCACACATCTTACGGTACCCAATCTTATTTTATCCTTTGGTCCCACTGACCTTCTTAATCCCAACATCACTAGTAATCATTCTTTATACGTTGAGGGTTATATAACACATCATAAGATCAAGCGCGTATTAATTGACAATGGATTTGCATTAAATATTTGTTCCACGAATCTCTTGAATTACCTAGGTTACACCAAAATTGATTTACAAAAGAACATCATAACCATTCATGGGTATGATAATAGTGAAATAAATTATGAAGCCACAATCATGTTACCTCTCCAAGTTGGACCGATTACCTTAGAAATGATATATCATGTGGTGGATATCAAAGTTACATATATTATTCTCATCGGCTGACCATGGATTCATGCCATGAAATTGATCCCATCAACATTCCTCCAATGTATTAAATATTGTCATTTGGACAAATAATTTACACTGCGTGTGGATCCCCAACCCTTTGAGTATTGTAGATTCCTCGAAGGACGGTATAGACATGATCATTATTCTCCATCAACATATGTGTAGCCTCCACCACATGTAATCTCTAAAGAAGCATGCCTCGATCTGGATACACTCCGTAAATATGATCCAAAGCCATCACCTTCTAACCAAGCCACATTTTATAATCCATTATGTTCTATTAATCAGTAATATTCAACCAATCCTCCTCCCACTAATCAATCATCTTCTTCCACTAATCAATCTTCTTCTGCCAAAAAAAATCACTCTTCTACCACACCAACTTCAGCCTCACTTAGTCAACCTTCTTCATCCAACCATTCTTCTTCTATTAAGATACATTTTCCTTTGATTAACAAAACTTCATCTGCTAATCCACCCCCCTCTTATTATAACCCATTTTCTTCATCTTTTAGAACTAAAAACCTGACTTCCCCACCATGTGAGGTGCCTACCGGTCCCCCATCCCTAACATTCAAAAATATTCACAAAGGATGTGGTTAATATAAAATTCAAAATGTGGCATACTTATTTAACATCAAAAAATCACAATACAACTATGGAAAAACTAGTGCTCTGCATCTGAGAATCCATCCCACTTACCAATTAGGATAGTCCATTTGTAAAAAAATTGGTTATCTTGATAATTAACATATTCCAAGTTTTTCAGGATCTTGTTTATATAATGATGACTTTTCTCCCTATTATGAGTCCTCTCAATTTACCAAATATCATCGAATAATAAAAAAAGATGTGATCAAAGGGTAAAAGACTCAGTCCAAATGAACAAGGTTATTTACACCCAATCAATTACACACAAAATCATAGTAAACATGGTCTGGGTTTCAAGGTATTTGATACTGCTACTGAATTAGTTTTAAGTGATAATGATAACACCATCTTTGATAATGACACTACGTATACACATAGCCTTTTCGAAGACCTCGTTCAAACACATATTTACTTTGAACATTTACCCATTAAAGACATCGATTTTGAGCTTGCGCATCTAACTCTCATAGACCATGGCCAATCACATCATGTGGTCATGGACATTTTCCAAAATGATGAAGCCATCAAAGAATGCATTGGAACTCACGATCAAATCCCTACTTGCAACCATAGAAAAGGATTTAAAATTAATCTAGATGAATCAACCTATTTTGGTGAAGAAATACAATATCCAGATCCTTTAACTTTAGAAAATTTGGATCAAAAATGCAAACATAAAATTTCCCATAGTCAAAATATCATTGCCACCCTATCAAACAAATATGTCAATAAAAAGAATCAACATCACTCACAAAAATACTGTGCCAAATTCCCCAAATCACCTGACACTGATGACTTACATCAACCATTAGCATTATTTTATGAAAAGGATACATCTAAAATGATTTTAGAAGAAACTAAAAACATAAACATTGGAACCGTCTAAAATCCAAAAAATTTACAGGTTGGCATTAGTCTGTCTGACCAAGAATGCATAAAATTCACAACACTCCTTATTGAATTCCAAGATACCTTTGCATGGACCTATAGCACATATCAGGAATAGATCCATCTCTTTTAGTAGACCACCTTTTGGTGCACCTAGATGCAAATCTTGTGAAACAAAAACCACATAAAATTCATCTCTAAGTAGCATTGTTTGTCAAATCCAAACTCGAGAATCTCTTCAAAGATGACTTTATCCAGCATATTGATTATTCGGAATGGATATCTAACATAGTCCTTATAGATAAGAAAACCCCCGGCATCAACATATGCACAAACTATCGAGACACTAACAAGGCTTGTCCTAAGGATGACTTTCCTCTGCCAAACATAGACATCATTGTCGATTCTACATCAAGCCATGAAATTCTCTCCTTAATGGTAGGATTTTCTAGTTACAATCAAATATGTATTGCTAAATGGGATCATCAAATAATGAAATTTACTACCCCATGGGGCACCTTCTATTATAGGGTCATTCCTTTCAGCTTAAAAATGTCGGTTTCATCTATCAACAAGCAATGACAGTAATCTTTCATGATATGTTACATGATATCATGGAAGATTGTGTTGATGATATATTAGCAAAATCAAAAACAAAAATAAGAAATCCAATTGTGTTGAGACACATTTTTGATATATTATGTGAGTATAACATTCATCTTAACCCTAAGAAATGTGTATTCGGGGTGACGTCTGGTAAATTATTAGGGTTTATTATCTCACCGAGAGGTATAGAAGTGGATCCCGTAAAATTAAAATCCATTATGGAAATGCCTCCTCCTCAAAACCTAAATTTATTTCACAATATTTAGGGAAAAATCCAATCGATTCAACATTTCATATCATAGTTTTTCGATAAGTTCCATCACTTCAACCAATTACATAAGAAAGATGCATAATTCCACTCAAACCATGATTTTCAAGACTCTTTTGCTAAGTTAAAAGAATACCTCTCTATCCCACTTTTCCTTATGTCACCAGTCACAAATAAACCCATGTTTCTTTATACATCTTCCACTAAACATGCCATAAGATCTTTGGTAGCACAACACAATGATCAAGTCAACGAACAAGCTATATACTACGTTAGTCAAACACTTATTGAGCATGAAGTAAGATATTTCCAAAACAAAAAAGTATGCTTGGTGGTTTCCTTTTCATTTCATAAGTTACGTCATTACTAGCTCAATCACACAACTAAGTTGATCACCAAGATTGATCCCCTCAAGTATCTCTTATCCCAAACCATTATCATAGGAAGAATATATAGTTGGTTCAACTACTTAGTGAATTTGGCATCGAGTTTGTTCCACAGAGATAAAATAAAGGATACGCCCTTGTAGACCAACTTGTTGAGGCACCTCTTCCTGGCTCATAACCACTCCATTTTGCATTTCCTAGTGAAGATCTTCTACACATAGACATCACACCAACTTAGAATCTTTTTTTTGATGGATCTTATAATCTCTATGTATTAGGAGGTGGTATTTTTCCTATTACACCTAGTGGACATGTCATCTAAAAATCATTTCGATTATCATTCCCATGTACCAATACTATCAAAGAATATGAATCTCTAATCGTAGGATTAAAACTAGCTATATCTTGGAATCTTAAAGAGTTATTTGTATTTGGCGATTGTTTACTTATCATCAATCAACTTACTGATGAATACCAGGTCAAGGATGAAAAAAATATCCCATATAAGTGCATGGTGGATAGCCTTAGAAGCTCTTTTCGATTAATTAGCTTTGATAAAATCCCTAAAATTCGTAATAAATATGTCGACGCTATCAAAATTATTGGATCACTATTAGAAATCGCATCTAATCAACCCCGGGAACATTTTCTCATAGAACATATCTTATAGTTTACTTATGGTATTCCGTAAAATACTATGGTATGTGAAATCATTGGTCTAAATAACCCTTTGGATCATGATATGTACACCTTCATCCATGATAAAACATTTCCTACCAACATGAAACCAATGCATAACTGTGGTTTAGCACAACGCGCCTGTCATTCCACAATTTTAATAGAAAATCTTTCAAAACGAGGTTATGATGACACCCTATCCCAATGTCTTAATTCAGCATGTTGGATATTATTGCCCCATGAATGAATAGTATAGCCTTATCTATGAAAATCCAATGTCATGGATATTATTTCCCCACCATGGAAAGTAATGTATGTAATTTTGTCAGAAGATGTCAAGCTTCTCAAAATAATGGAAATCTTATCCACGTACTTTCCCAAGAATTACAATTTATAACCACACCATGGCCCTTCTCCTAATGGGGACTTGACCTCATTGTTAAAATTAGACCAACATCATCTGATAGACATAATTTCATCATTACCACTACCGATTACTTCACTAAATGGGTGAACGCTATGCCTCTCACCTATGTTACCAGTAGCCAAATATTGATGTTAATTTTTATTAATCTCATCTTTCTATTTGGTATTCCATCCTCTCTTGTCACAGATAATGGAAAATAATTTAAAAACCAATATGTAAAATACCTTGCCAAACATTTCCATATAAAACTTAATTTTTCCACTCCATAATACCATTAAGGTAATGGTGAACCAGAAACAACCAACAAGACTTTAAAATACATCATGGAAAAAATCATCAACTCCCATGGACGCAAATGAAATACTTAAATTTACCCTAATCTTTTGGATTACCATACATCTTACCACACGCCTACTAGAACCACCCTATTTTCCCTCATTTATGATTGTGAAGCCATTTTACCTATCTAGATAGAACTCCCATCCTTGAGAATATCCCTTAAATATGTAATTGATGAGGATGAATACCGACAATCTCAGCTTAAAGAGCTTGAGATTCTCAATGAAAAATGACTTAATCCCCTCAATCATCTTCAAGTCTATAAAAAGTGACTACAACGCAGTATCATAAAAAGGTAAGACCCCAACCCCCCCGGGCATCTCCCTCCTATATATCTGGCCCGCTGGCCGCTGGCCCCCCTCTATCTATATATGGCATCTATCTAGGGATTTCGATCTATTGGGGAATTCTACATATAGAGGGGGGGGTCACTCGGCAAGCAAGTCACAAGATTAACATCCTCGTTTTTAAAAGAAAATAAAAAGAATACCACTAAAGAGAAAGAAAAACAAGGAAAATTTGAGCCTAATTGGTTAAGAACCTATGTAATTACAACTTAATTTAGCTATGGAGCCTATAAGTTGGCCACTGAAGAACGTCAATAACTTGATGAACCAATGAATGTAGTACAACTAAAGAAATTTAATCCTTGGACGGTCTTCACTATTCTAGTAGACAAACGACTTATATATTGTTCCTTATGTCTAAATTATCTCCAAAAAATTTAAAGTTAATCATTTCCATTGGCAGATATTTTCATTATCAAAATTTCTTATAATATCTCCAGTTTTCAGTCGCTTTCACCCATGGTCATACCTAGAAGCTTATCGATGGCAATATATTCCCTTCAAATAAATTATATCTTTCATAACAAATCTCTAAACTTTTGTAACCGGGTTCATTTGATTTTCTATTTTAGTTTTTGCTATTAAACCCTCGGGTCCTTCTCGCCCTGTGGGGCTAAGATTGAGGGAAACCGTTTGTTCTCAAATATAAATCACTATTCTAAAATTCCTTAAATTACATAAATTATGAATAATTCATTGTCACACCTTTCATTCTACACATTATTTTTTGTTGAGCCCACACTTCTTATTGGTAGTGTGAGACTGGAAATTGAGGAAGGTTCCCTTACTCTTCTATGTCTTGTATTCATAGATAAATCCTTTCCTCTTACTGATGGCATGTGGAAAAGTGTAGAGGGTCATTCATAAAACATAAAAATGTCACAAAAAATTTCAAAATTTCAAAAAAAAAAATCAATAAAATTTACTCGCCTATGTTTTACCTCTGGTGAAGAGCCCTTGATTCTTACTGGTAGCATGGAACAAGGCACAGGGAGTCATTATAATGAATACAATATCTTATAAATCTGAAATTTCTCACAATTATAAAATCCCCAAAGAAGTAATTTAGATTCCTAAGTAAAGAGAGAGCTACCCCTTCATTTCATATCTTACCAATCAGTAGGCCACGTAATTATCTAAGTATAACATGTGACCCATAGAGTGAAAGTCATTTTTGAAACTAGTTTAGTGAAGTTAATAATAATTGAATCACAATTTCACAAAGGGAATGTTATTAGCACTTGTCTCTATATTCTTTATCCCTATCATGTGTCCTTCTTAATTCTTGATAATGAGCCCTTGCTTCTTACTAGTTGTGTGGAGTCAAGAATGGAGTTGGACTTATTTCTATCATATCATTAACAACATATTCTGTGAATAGAGTGATATTTTTTTTTATTTGAAGCATGCATTACAACGAGGAATGCGGTACATACGGACAATACCTTGGTTTATCGCCTCTTAAAATATGTTTGTATTATGGCTCATAAATTAAAAAAAAATCCCTAAACACATTAGAAAAATCAAAAATTCAAAAAAACATTCGAAAATCTCCAAAAATCCAAAAAAAGATTCAGAAATCTCCAAAATACAAAAACACTAGATAATCCCCAAAATAAAAGAACATTTGAAAATCTCAAAAATCCATAAAAAACAACAAAAAAATATCCAAAATCCATTAACATTAGAAAATATCCAAAATCCAAAAAAAACATTAAAAAATATCCAAAAAACAAAAACATTAGAAAATATCAAAAATATAACAACATTTGAAAAAATTTCAAACTTCTGAAAACATCCACAAAAATTGGAAAAAATCTAAAAAACAATTGTAAACTCCAAAAAATTGTAAAAACTCTAAAATAATCAACACAATTCATCCTTTAAACTATTATCCCCAACGAATGATCCAAACACCTTATGACTATAAAATTCAAACTATTGGTACCCAAATTGATTCTCCCTCAGAAGCTGAGCAACATCACAAGTTTAGCAGGAATCTTAGAGACAAGTAGAGCATGTGGTGTGTCATTTTGTAGCCAGGGATGAAATGCAGCTTGCTCTTTGTCACTCAAATGTGGAGAAATTGGTAGAAACATGAAGTGGATTTGACCTATCCTCACTACTTTATGGTTCTTCCTTTCAACCAGGGTGAGAGTACCCTTTTTTTAGCCTATTGTTTGTGGAGAATATGGAGATATCCTTCCTTGTGAAGTTATTAAGAAGACTTTGAAGAAAATATGATCAATGCAACAAAACCTAACTCTTAAGAGTTGTCACTCTAGATAATGGAGATATTTTCTAATCAAGGTTTAGGCCACTAAAGAAAATGAAAACTTGATTGTTTCTGCATGTTTTGGTAGTAAAGATTATGCATTTGTATACACACATGAAAAAAAGGGGGTTAGTATGGGTATGATTGGTTGTTTTTATATGAATTTTTGGTGGGAGGTGAAGCAGGATACAGTTGATTATACCAGACCCTTGATAATTTTTACAAAATGGAGATCTTTGAATTAATATAAAGCTTTGGGATAGCTAGGATGTTCCTTAAACCAGAATATGTGCTTCAATGGAGGCCCAGATCACCACTTTCACACAAATTTCAAGGATCCAAAATGAAGGCTCAAATTGGAAAACTTAACTAAACATTATCAATGTATGTTTCATCATGCCTAAGATACCCTCAAAGGTTAAAAAAAAATCTTATAGTCATGCTAGGAGTCACAGTGATTTTAATTTTATTTATTTCATTATCAAATAAAATCTCTTCTAATAAATGAAATTGAAAATGCCACCAAAATATCACAAGGGTAAGATCTTGTGTGATTCACAAAGATTTCAATGTAAGATTGCAACGGGAAAAATAAAACTACTTGCAGACATTCAGGAATGAAGCAAACACAATTTTTTCCCAAAAATAGCATAGGTTAACTCAAATTTGATTAAATTTATTAGCAGGGGAAAGTTTCTTGAACAATTTTAGAGCTTGTCAATGGTTGTACAATCGTAACCACCTTGACATGATGAAATTTAACACAAAGGAGATAAACAAGTTTCTTCAGATGATTTCTCAGAAGGACAGATTCTACTAACTTTCTCTCTTAGAAAAATCAGTCCCGATCTCTAACACTCCAACATTCAAACCTCTGACCCTTTTCACGAAAAATTCATGCCTATTTATAACATTTTAAAATAGAGCCTTTTCCCCCAAAAATCCAAACATTGAATGCACTAGTGCTCACAATAATTCTGATCACGATTCCCAGATTCAGATCTGTAAAAATATTTCAGGTGCTCAAGGGGTGGATCTCTTTGAATATCTCCCACATTCAAATCCTTCTTCTGGTAGATCACTTTTCCCTCTACTCGCCAACCACTTCCGCCCCTAATCTATTAAATCTGGTTCTTTGCATGGTCAGGAAGAAAAAATGAAAGATCAGATCGAGCTCAGAGGTTAGATCTCACCTTAAGGGCTAAAGACATCCCCAAATCTTCCTCACCAAACTTAGATATCAAATTAACTCCCCCTCCCTATTTGGTGTGCAAAAAATATTAAGAAATCACGATGACTTGCATTTCAAGGAGATTTGGAGTGAAAATGGTAGAAAAATCATATATAGATGCACATCTACCATTGATTTCTATTTTGAATTTGAACCGTCCATGTGGGAGGTCCAGTTTTAAAAATGGGCTTGTGGGTTCCCTTTTTGCTTTTACAAATTTTGGAAAAATGTAAAATTTTCACATTTTTCTCTGCATCTCCGCGCCTTGAAAACTGATCCTGACACGTGTCCTAAGGTGGGTCCTAAAGGAATCTTGGCCAAATTCTGTTATTTCACCTCTATTTTTGAAAAGGGAAAATTTTCCAAATTTTCCGCATAGCTCCACCCTTGAAATAATGTCCTGACACGTGTCCCATTATGGGTCCTAGTGAAACCAAACTTCCTTCTTTACATTTAAATCCTTTTTTCAACAAAAGGAAAAAATTTCCAATTTTTGCTCTGAATGTCCGTACCTCCGCTGTTGACTGGAGCAAGCTTTGACCTTTCTCCATCGGGCCCGTGGGTCATTTTGTTGATTTCAGTCTTTTTAATATCAAGGGGCTGAAAAAATCCAAGTTTCCCCTGATGGCCCGCCTCCCCGCCTTCTTAACATTTTCAAAGACAACCTTGAACTCCTTCTCGATGGGTTTGCGGGACGTTTTGAGATTTCAACCCTTTTGATGACAAGAGGCAAAAAATCCAAGTTACCTCTGATGGTCCGCTTCCCTTGTCCCATTAAATTTTCAAACTACCACGTGTCACAATGGCGCATCCTGAGATTGTCCCCAAAATTTGACACCTTGAACAAGCGTGGGGCTCGGCACGTGTCTCAGGCCCTTTAAGAATTTTTGAAAATTGTAAGGAAAGAAGACTCGACGAAGACCTCCATGTGTCATTATGGCACAACTTCAAAAACCTTAAGGCTTCATAACGATTTCGCAGGGGGCACGCTTCCATTTTAGAATTTTAATTCCATTTTTCCAAAAGGGAAAAAAAATCCAACTTGACTCTGAAGGCCCGGATCTCCTGCCTTCAACTTTTCCATGTGTCCTCATGCGGGGGTCAAAGTAAGAATTTTTCCTTCCCATTTAAAATTATCTTTAATCAAAGCCTAGTGTGGCCACGGGGCAGGTTCAATATTTTTGCCAAAGTATCCAAAAAAGAACAATTTCAAAAAAAAACCTATCGTGCCCCATCCAATTAGAAGAAGCCACATAAGTACCAAAAGAACCAATCAGAAATGAGCAGAGCTAGGGGACTAAATTTTACTTTTTACCAAAAATCAAAAAGTGATAATTTAAAGAATTTTTCCCACCATAAAATAATTTTAACAGGAAAAAGACACCCGTGAGACCATCAAAAACACAGAAATTGACCACTCATGCCCATAACCTGATTTTTCGCTAAGGATGAATTTTTTTTGAAACAAAACCAAGTGAATCATGGTTCTGAGCATCTTTCGACCATGGATTTGGATTTTCGAAGGCATACATATATAAATTGATCATTCTCAAGCTTCCATGGTTGAGGAAAAAATAGGAAAAATGGTAGAGCCCATGGATTTTGAAGAAATTAGGGAAAAATGATACGAGTTCAAGACAAGCACCAACATCGGCTTCGACTTGGGGGATGGGCACTCCGTGTGAGTGCCACAAGAACAAATAACAGACTAAGTGCCAAGAATAGTCAATTGGGAAATAAGGTCGAAGATAAAGCTAGCATAGTAGAACAACCACAACCATCCTCTAAAAAACCAAACCAAGAAACCAGCAAAACCAAGTCACCGAGGACTAGAATGAGGAAAACAAAAAAGATAGAAAACAAACCAACAAACTATACACTATACAGGTAATGCTCACTTTGATTCTGGGGAATCAATCAATGAAATGCTTCAAGTGCCTACCATTAACAAGCAATTTGAGTAATTCACCATCCAAATCCTTCAAGAAGAAGGTATGCTCACCAATCTAAATGTCAATGGAATAAGGGCACATCCACAGTGCATCAAATTTTCCATGCTTTCCCTTGTCTTCATGTCTTCTATCCCACAACAACACAAGATCTCCAATGTTGAAAGCTCTAGGAGTTACCTTTTTTTCAAATAACTTCTTCAATTTTTCTCTAAACTTCACATGCCTTTGGTGAGATGCTCTCCTTTCTTCATCAAGTTTAACAAACTATTTTATACGAGCCTCCTATGAACTAACTTCTTGATCTTCCAGTTGTTAAATAAACTGATATGAGGATAATTGCATATGCAGCGGGAGCAGGGCCTGAGTTCCATACACAAACTCAAATTTACTCTTTCCAGTGGCTCTTTTAATAGTAGTTTGGTCTACCCAGACAGTAAACTTCAAATGCACACCCCATTTTCTCTTGTTTAGATCCAAGGTTCTTCTAATAATATTCAACAAATTTTTATTACTGGACTTAGCTTGTCCATTTCCTTAAGGATTGTAATTAGAAGCATATGTCAAATTGATCCCATATTCTTTGCACATTTCCACCAAGGGTTTAGCCCTGAAGCTCATGGCATTGTTAGCAACAATTTTGACTAGCACCCCAAACCTGTAGATGATATGGTTCAACATGAAGTCCACGACAATTTGTTGTGTTTCTATTTTGGTGGGGATTTCCTCCACCAACTTGGTGAAGTAATAAGTGGCTACAAGAATCCAATTATGGCCAGCACTTGAAGGGTCTGAAATATAACCAATGAAATACATTCCCCATTACTTGAATGGGGATTTAATTGATACAGGCTGCAAAGGCAGGGAGCCTAAATATTTCAGTATTCCACAGAAGCACTGGAAACTCTCACATATTCTAACCAAAATAGTTGTATCCTTGAAGAGAGTTGGCCACCAGTAACCAGCCCTCAAGATCTTGTGTGTTGTGAATCTTTCAGCAAAATTTCCCCCCCACAAACTCCTCCATGAAGATCAACAATTATCTTGGGGGCTTCATCCTCAATGATGCACCTTAAGAGAACTCCCACAAGGTTCTTCCCAGCAAACCCATTATCAGTAATGACATATTTATAGGAAGCTAACTTAAGGGCTATTTTCTGGTTCTTACTCAAATTCTCAGGTCAGTATAGATGTCTGAGATAAAAAATTACATCTTTGTACCACTCATAACTCATCTATTTTTCAAAAACATCTACCCTACCTTCTTCTAACTCATTCACTTCAATAGTTTGCAATTTTCTCTCAGCCATAAGCTTAACCAATACCAAACCTCTCACCAAATTTGTGGTTTGGATATCCATGTCATATTCTTACAACTTGTTCACCCATCTACATCTTTTGCTTGAGACTTCCATCTCCGATAAGATATATTTGACCATGGTGTGGGGAACATAGGCAACAATTTTGGAACTCAAAATGTAAGGCGTGAAAACTTTTGTTTCTTTTACCAAGGAAAATTCTTGTTTATCCATAATAGTTTACTTCAACTCAACCCCTTGCAATGCCTTACTAAAAAAGGCAATTGGCCTCTCAACCCCTTCATCATCTTTCTACAATAGAATAAATGCAATAGTAATCTTAGAAGTAAAAGAAAATAGTTTGAAAGGCTTCTTATAATCTGGAAATGCTAAAACAGGGGCATGCTTGAATGCCTTCTTGATCCCATTGAAAGCTTGAATGACATCCTCCTCCCATTTGATGGCCTGGTCCTTCTTCAGCATGTCAGTGATTGGAATGATCAACTCAGAAAAGTTTGATATGAATGTCTTGATAAATTTTATCTTCCCAAAGAAGGACTGAATCCCCTTCTTAGTTCTTAGAGTTGGGACCTTGTTGATGGTAGCTACTCTTTCCAGATCAATAATTACCCTTTCTTGTGACATAATGTGACCAAGAAATTTTTCCTTTTGTACTCCAAAATGGCACTTCTTTGGATTGATTGAAATGCCATATTCTCGTCATCTTATCAATATTTTCTCCAAGTGTTGCAAATGATCAATTCTCTTCCTAGAGAACACAGTTACATCATCTTGGTAGGAAACAATAAAATCATTTATGTAACAAGCAACAACAACATCCATTGCTCTCTGAAAGGTTGCTATAACATTCATCAGACCGAAGGGAATCCTGACATATACATAAGTCCCCCAAGGAGTGGTAAAGGTTTTTTTAATTCTTTCTAATTCCTTCACCACAAATTGGTTATAACCAGAGAAACCATGCAGGGTAGAAAGTAGCTGAAAACTAGTCACTAGTTGCAACATGTTTTTTATGTATGGTAAAGGATAATTATTCTTCATCGATGCTCTGTTAAAATTCTGAAAACCACAGACAACTTGATGTCACCATTCTTCTTTATGACTAGTACTAGGTTTCCAAATAAAGAATAATACCTTGTAGGCTAAATAATTCCTCCATCCCTCAGTTTCTTCAGTTTCTCTTACATTTTAAGAGATAGGTGTGGATTAATTGGCCTCTGCTTCTACCTGAATGGTTTTGCATTAGATTCCAAGGGAATATCTTGTTGAAAGAGATCCTCTTTGTATGCCTTTAATTAAGAATAAGTCCAAGCCATGAAATCTTGATATTTTTTAGCAATTAGATATAAGATTATTTTTCCTCCTTGCTGAAATTGCTTCCCAACCAGATATTCCCTGATTTCTCCTTCGTGCCAGGGTCATGATCCAAAATGTCCCTTGAGACTCTTATGCATTTGTTTATAATGTGATAAACATTATAAAATTTGGATTCAAGAGCAACCATCCCTCTAGGAATAGTATTAGTATTTAGTTGGATGATGCCTTTGCAAAAAAAAGGTTTCTTTTACCCTCTGCTATGCACACCATTAGCTCCCAATCAATATTTTGATCAATAAACTCCCCTTTGTTCTGCAAATATCTTCTGACCTAAGCATCATCATCAAAAACTTGTTGATTCTTAATGTTTTCTAGTACAGATGGCCTAGTTAACAGCTCAAGATCATATTCACAATATGGGTGTAATTACAATTATCAAACCGAGGTCCCAATTTTGCAAGTTTTTCTTCCAAATAGTTGAACCTCCTATCATGGTGCACAATATTGAATGAATCAAACATCTCAATGAGATCCTAAGCTGCATGCTTGTATTGTTGCATTCACTGATTTTTTTTGGCATAATTTTTTTTGACTTGCTTTACAATTAATTCTTAATCTCCTTTGACAATGATTTCCTTAACACCATATTTCCAAGCAATCTTCAGACCTAACAATAGTACCTCATACTAAATAATGTTGTTAGTGCACTCAAAGTTGAGTTTGAAGGAAAATAGAAAATTTTCCTGGCTTGGAGAGATCAGAACAACACCAGCCCCATTCCCAAACTTGGAGCAAGCTCCATCAAACAATAAAGTCCAAGGAGATCCCGCCTGTTCAATACATTTGCATTCTTCAATCTTGTGCTCTTTTCCATTAGCAAATCCTACAAATTTATCATCATCAACACTTGTGTATAATACTTCATAAGATGCATTGTTGGGATCTTCAATAAGGTGCAACATCTTCTTTTCCCCATACAACTTGACAAGGCTACACTCAATTGGGATGGTGGCATAGGACATATCCATTTGAACACTCCCACCAACACTTGCAACCCATTTTCTAGACAACATCATACCCCACTTGGCTGGGCAGTCAACAATAACTACATCAAGCTTCAAGTTCCTTCCTGGATACGCTGAAATTTTTACCACCATACCTTTCACACATCCCACCACTGAAACCTCTCTAGAATCCATGGCAGTGCATTTCCCATATGTTGTTATTACCTTGATGTTCAGTTCATTCATAACTTTCGGAGGCATAACATTGCATGATGCCCCTGAATCAAACATACAGTTATGCAGCAGTCTATCCGTAATGATCAGAGTGATGAAGAATGGATGCACATTTAGCTAGGAATCTACCAAGGATGTTCCCAAATAAACCTCAGGTGGTTCATCTAGCTCTTTTGATACTGGTGGTTTTTCTACTTCTTCAATGATTGGAGGAGTCTCCACAATATTTACATTTCTTCCTAGGGTAGTCTTCTCTTGTTTTAGCCCCAAATAATCTAAATCCCTTTTCTTGTGCTCAGGAATCCTAAGCAACTCAACAATCGGAACCGAGATCCTGATTTGACTCAAGACTTGGGAAATATAATAAGCGACAAACTTTGGCAATGTAGCATTGGAAGGAAAGTTGATACACTCATTAGATGACACATGATTTTTGATAACTTGGGCATGAGGAGGGGTATAAGTTTTGTTTGGGACAGGAAGGCCCTTGTAAGATGCATCTTTCATATGAGCCTCTTTAGGAATACTTGAAAGCAATGGAGTTTTTTTCTTTGGATTGATGTCATGTCCCTTTGGAAACCCTAATTCTTACGTTGTATTCCTTTTCTTGAGCCACAACAACATTCATCAAGAATTTCCTGTCCTCCTAAGATGGGATTCCTCCATCATACTTATTTATCATTAAAGCTCTTAAATATTCAAAATCATTATTGGGTAATTCAAAATCTTGTACAGTATCTACTTCTAAAGTATGAGAGGGAGGAAGAATAGGTACTTGGTGGATGAAATCCCAAAAATAACTAGCAGTTCTAGCACTTATTACCTCAGTTGAAGTTTCCTGTTGTTGTGAGCTTGTGGAACAACCCATCATGCAAACATCATCATCATTATCATCATCAACTTTATTTTCTTCCTGTTGATCTTCCTCATATGGAGAATGGCGCATGAAACATTTGTCATGCCAATCAGTGACATTTATCTCCTCTGCAATAGCAACTCTGGCAACCAAAGGATTATGAACCATTCTATTTTCCCTGGCCTAGGACTTTTTATTTCCAAATCTAATAAGTCCCTTTCCTCTGTCATCAGATATTTGATCATTTCTATGATTATTTGTAAATTTGTCTTGGCCATTTTACTTGTGCTGACCTTGTGAACTCTTCCCAATTCCCTTTTCTACCTGGGATAACTTGTATGATATTTCATTGATAGCCCCTGATAAAGTTTTCACAACCTTCTCCAAATTAATAGCCTTACTTGTTTGAGGATTTTTCGGGTTAATTAGTTATACACCCTCCCTTTCTGAAGGCTTTCTAATTTCCTTGATGTTGTCCTCAATTTGTAGAGCCATGGTGAAGGCCTGCCTCAAATTAGTAGGGTATTTTTTCCTTAAGTAGTAAGTAGTTTTTTTATCAAATGCATATGAATATTTGATCAAACATGATTCATCACATGGCGTTAAGCTGACAGGAAATATACTCAAGGTCTTGTTAAACCTTTTGTTGAAATCATGTATTGACTCATTAGGATTATTCTTCCTGTTTTCAAATCCTGATAGATGAAACCTAGGGTAATTTATATCACCATACTAAAATCTAAATGCATTGTTCATCTCTTTCGAAGAATCAATGGAATTACCTAGAAAATATTTATACCAGTCCCTTGCATCTTCTTCATAAGTATGGATAAACAATTTCATATACACATCTTCATGTTCAATATCAAGTCTTCCATCATATTGATAAAAAGCTTTAGATGTTGATCACCAGTTATAGCATTATTTCCTTGGAACTTTGGTAATCTATTACTTAAATCCTGGGGAACTGCATTTGGATAACCAGCCATACCTCTAAAATGTATAAGGCCAAAGGTGTTTACAATAAATAGAGGTCTGGATGGGGGCAGGGCCATGTTGTTTTGAGGAGGTGACCCTAGAGGGGAGAAAAATTGATAAGGGGCAGAGGGTCTTTGAGACATAGGAGTAGAACTTTCAAAATGGATATCCCCTAAAGGCCTTGTTTCTTTGAAAACCCTATCAACTTCTAAAAAGACAGGGGAAGAATGAGAAGCAAACTTTTCAAAATCAAAAGAAGGCCCCTCTCCTGTTGGAGAATTCAATTCCACAAAGAGGCTACCTAATTTAGAAGCACTTGAATGGAATTCTTCAATGATAGGCTGATCACTTTCATCAATGGAGATCCCTTTCCTTGTCGGTTGAACTCCAAAAACCCTAAAGGATTTTCTTTCTTTTGAATTTTTCTTTCCTAGCTCTAGAAATAATGTCTTAGCAGGATCCATAGCAAAGAAATATCTTCTTCCTTCCAACTTTGCAAAGGTTAGTAACAATTCTCACTTGACAGAGGTTAAGACATTAGTACTCATTAGGAATCAGATCAACAAGGAGTGTCCACTAAGAATTTCAACCTTAGTTTTGCAAATGCACTAAAACATCATATGTCAAATGTTTGTCAATAATAGAAACTTGAAATGGGATGATCTAACTTTTCTTTACCAAGATTTATCAATGAAAGATAGTGCACTAAGTGTGGATCTTGAAAGAATTACATACAACACTTGTAACTTTGAGTACTTCTTACAGACCTGAACACAAGATGATGCTTGAAATAATGTTCAAGCACTTAGAGAATATAATAAGTGTTTACCAGGGTTTGAATATGAACTGTAATAACTATGTCCCTAACAATGGTGCCAATCGGGTGTTGGTACCTAAATTGATTCTCCCTCAAGAAGATGAGCAACATCACAGGTTTGGCAGGAAGAATATAGACAAGCAGAGCATGTAGTGTGTCATTTTGTATCCAGGGATGAAATGCAACTTGTTCTTTTTCACTCAGATGTGGAGAAATGGGTAGATCCCTCAAGATAATTTGACCTATCCTCACTACTTTATGGTTGTTCTTTTCAACTAGGGTGAGAGGACCCTTTTTGTAGCCTGCTATTTGTGGAGGAGATGGATATATCCTTCTTTGTGAAGTTTTTAATAAGACCTTGAAGAAAATATAATCAATGTAACAAAACCTAACTCTCATGAGGCATTACTCCCAATAATGGAAATATTTTCGAAGCAAGGTTAAGGCCACTAAAGAAAATGAAAACATGATTGTTTATACATGTTTTGGTAGTAAATATTCTACATTTGTATATACACATGATAAACAGGGGTAGTATGGTTATGATTGGTTGTTTTAAACTAGAATTTTGGTGGGAGGTGAAGCAGGATAAAGTTGATTATACCAGGTCCTTGAGAATTTTTACAACAATGGAGAGTTTTGAAAAAACAAAATGCTTTAGGATAGCTAGGATGTTCCTTTAACTAGAATATTTGCTTCTATGGAGGCCAAGATCAGCACTTTCACACAAAATTTAAGGATCCAAAATGAATTCTCAAATTGAAAAACTTAACTAAACATTATCAACCTCTGTTTCCGCATGCCTAAGATACCATCAAAGGATAACAAACAATCTTATAGTCATGATAGGAGTCACAGTGATTTTTTTTTTTTTTTATTTCATTAACAAATGAAAGATCTTTTGATAAATGAAATTGCAAATGCCACAAAACTATCACAAGGATAAGATCTTGTGTGATTCACAAATATTTCAATGTAATATTGCAACGCGGACAAGAAAAAATACTTGCAAACATTAAGGAATGAAGAAAACACAAATTTTGCCAAAAAATAACATAGGTTAACTGAATTTTGATTAAATTTAACAGTAGGGGAAAGTTTCTCAAACAATCTCATAGATTTTCAATGGTTGTACACTCGCAACCACCTTGAGATAATCAAATTTAACACAAAGGAGATAAATAGGTTTCTTCAGATGATTTCTCAGAAGGACAGATTCTATCAAATTTATCTCTTAGAAAAATCAGTCCCAATATCTAACACTCCAAAATTCCAACCTATGACCCTTTTTATAGAAAAATCCTGCCTATTTATAACATTTTACAATAGATCCTTTTCCCTCAAAAATTGAAATATTTAATGCGCCAGTGCTCGCCATAATTCCAGTCTCGATTCCCATAATCATATCTGTAAAAACTTGTCAGGTGTTGAAGGGGTGGATCTCGTCGAATATCTCCTGCATTCAACTCCTTCTTCTGGTAGATCACTTTTACCTCTACTCGCTACCCACTTCGACCCCTAATCTATCAAATCTGGTTCTTTACTTGATCAGAAAGAAAAAATAAAAGTTTAGATCAAGCCCAGAGGTTAGATCTCATCATTAATGGAAAAATATGTCCCCAGATATTCCTCACCAAACTTAGATATCAAATTAACTCCCCTTCCCTGTTTAGCATGTAGGAAATATTGAGAAATCTTGAAGACTCGCATATCCAGGAGCTCTGGAGTGAAAATGGCGGAAAAATCAAATACATATGCACAACTGCCATGGATTTCTATTCTAAATTTGAACCGTCCACATGGGAGATCCATTTTGAAAATGGGCCTAGGGGTTCCCTTTTCCCTTTTACAACTTTTGGAAAAATGTAAAATTTTGACATTTTACTCCGCATCTCCGTCCTTGAAAAATGATCCTGACACGTGTCCTAAGGTAGGTCCCAAAGGAACCATGGCCAAATTTTGATGTTTCACCTCTTTTTTAGAAAAGGAAAAATTTTCCACATTATCCATGTAGCTTTGCCTTTGAAAAAATGGCCTGACACGTGTCCCATTCTGGTTCCCAATGGAACCATGCTTACATTTTTACTTTTAAATCCTTTTTCCATAAAAAGGAAAATTTTCCAATTTTCCTCCAAAGGTTCGCACCTCTATTGTTGACTAGAGAAATCTTTGACCTTTCTCCATTAGGCCCGATGTCATTTTTCTTATTTTAGTCTTTTGAATATCAAGGGGAAAAAAAATCCAAGTTGACCCCAATGGCCCAGCTCCCCACCTCTTAACATTTTCAAAGCCAACCTGAACCTCATTCCTATCAAGCTTGTAGGCCATTTTGATATTTCAATCCTTTTGATGACAAGAGGAAAAAATCAAAGTTGCCTCCGATGGTCTGCTTCCCCACCCCTTTGAATTTTCAAACTTCCATGTGTCACAATGAAGCATCTTGAGATGGTCCCCAAAAGTTGAGACCTTGAACGAGCACGGGCTCTCCACGAGTCTTGGGACCTTTAAGAAGTTGCTTAAAATTGTAAGGAAAGAAGACCTGGTAGAGACCTCCACGTGTCATTATGGCACAACTTCAAAAACCTTAATGCTTCAAAATCATTTGGCGGGGGCGTGCTTCCATTTTATAATTTTACTCCATTTTTACAAAAGGGAAAAACATCCAACTTGCCTCTGAAGGCCCACATCTCCTACCTTCAACTTTGCCACTTGTCCTCTTATGGGGTCAAAGTAAGACTTTTTCCTTACAGTTTAAAATTCACTTTAATCAAAGCCTGGTAGGGCTGTGGGGTGGGTTTAAACTTTTTGCCAATGTAACCAAAAAATAACAAGTTAAAAAACAAACCCGCCATGCCCCATCCAATTAGAAAAAGCCACGTAAGTACAAAAAGAACAAATCAAAATAAAGTAGAGCTACGTGACCAAATTTTATTTTTTTCCAAAAAGAAAAAACTGATAAGTTAAAGTAGTTTCCTACCATCCCCTGACCAACTAGAGGAAGCCACATGACCACTGAATACTGAGGAATAATTTTGATAGGAAAAATACACCCGCTAGACTATCAAAAACACATAAATTCACTATTCGTGCGTAGAACCTGATTTTTCGCTAAGGATGAAATTTTTTGAAACAAAACCAAGTGAGTCACGGTTCTGAGCATGTTTCAACAATGGATTTGGATTTTCAAAGGCATAAAAATATAAACTGATCATTCTCGAGCTTCCATGGTGTGGTAAAAATAGGAAAAATGGCAGAGCACATGGATTTTGAAGAAATTAGTGAAAAATGGTGCGAGATCAAGACAAGCACCAACACAAACCATTTCTCCTCACGTGAATCCTCACTTGGTGAAAATACGGCTCTCATTGTTTCCTTTTTTGAGGATAATGACCCAATCCTTTTTTATGTCCTTATACACTTGGTTGGGGGCACATCCAATCAATCCTCACTATGGAACACGTTAGGGACATTTTTATTGGTTCTTGTGTTGCATTATTAGTTACAAGTTATTAATTACTTTCTTATATCTTGAAATATTACATAGGGCATCTTTATTTTATATATCCTAGTGTTCTCTCTAATATAATTATGTTATCGAATTGCATATTTTTATTGGGGAATCATACTTTCTTCATGGAATTTATCTATGCTCTATTCAACTTACATATCGTATTGGGGCATCAAAATTTTTTGATGGCCCTTGTCTATGCTATCATGCATATTACAGTCTAGTCATCCTAATATTTTATATCCCAATGTATCCTGTTATGTGCTATATTAAAATTAAGATGCTCTTTTATCACATGAGTATCTTCCTGCATGATCAAAATCTTACTTTGCACCCCACCCATTCACCCATACTAATACATTCCCTAGTTTGGGAATCCTACTTTATCACTATTGCAGTTTGCAAATACTACTTGAAGATATTTCTCAATTAGCATTCACTATCCATCAGCTCCTCCTCCCCCACCATGGTCACTATGTATTTGATCCATTCATCCTCACTCCTCATTTCTACTCATCTGTAAATTATCCCTAAATTACCCTTCACACCATTCTTTTCCTCTCTCACCCATTTGTATTCTTTCCTTTCACTCTTTTGCTTCCCACTTGACAATCTTACTTAATAACCCCTTCTATATGGGACCCTCAGTGGAGGTATACCATCTCCCTAAGTACTTCCTGTTGTAGAATCTTCTTCATCATCTCTCCTCTCATCAAACAACAATCACCACCACACACATATTTCCACTCTGCCTCTTATGATTCTAATTCTTGAATCATTAATCTCAGCACATGAGAATCCCAATTAAGGTTTCCCCTCACACTCTTCATCCTTTACCACATATATTTCTCCATCCATTCATGTTACATTCCTTTTTTTCCTTTCTTCCTTCTTGTCATCTCATCTCACCTCCTCTTCCACTCTGGCATACATTACTCACTCTCTCATCCTTCCCCGAATCTGTATTCTTCCTGGTCATCCTTTTTACACACTCTCATAGTATGGAAAATTCACTTGAGGGTTCCCCTTAAATCCATTTTTTCATTCCCTATTCCCACCATTATTCTTCTTCTTCATCTCGTTGATCCTACTTAACCATACCTCCTGTATGGAAATATTAATTAAGAGTGCCTCTTAAGGTTGATATACCCTATGGCCTTCCCCCATCCCATCATATTTTGTGATCTTATTTCTCCCACCTCTCATTGTGATCATCTTCATCAACCAACCATTTCACCCCTGTACCCAATACAATTTTTTCTTTCTCCCTACATATCATCCTTGTCGATTTGGTCATCTTACTTAACCACTCTGACGACTCAATGATCTTACTTAAGAGTCTCTCTTAAGGATGGCCTATGATATCACGCTCACTCATCACTCCACATTATCACCATCCACATTTTCTTTTCATTCCCCATCACCACATCTTCTTACTACCACTATCACCATCATCTTCTTTGCAATCTTACTTAACCACTCGAGTGGCATGGTGATATCACTTAAGAGTACCTCTTAAGGAGTATCTTTATTCTTGCCTTTCCCCATCACTACACATCCTCTCACCTCCTCTTTCATTCTCACAAACACCACTTTTTTCTTTCCCACATTTCATGTCCATCATCCCTCGCTTTGTAATCTTACTTAACCACTTCCATTGCATGACATTCTTATGTCAGGGTCCTCCCTATGCTAAAATCATCATTTTGAACTCTCCCTCTCCTTATTTTTCATTCACTTTTTTGATCGCTTATTCCACCTGGTCTCTCATACTAACCAAATTTTCCTCCTCTCATTATCCTTTCTCCACCTATCATCTCACAACATATGTCTAGTATCTTATTCCTATATTCATGTTCCTTTCTCCCTTTTTTTACATCTTCATCCATCTTCCTTCACTCCATTTCTTGCCATTATTTTCATGTCTTGTTTCTTCATCCTCACCTCATTTATCCCCATCCTTTGCATCCTCTACTTACTTTCACCTTGTTATAACTCATCCCTCAAATTTTATTTACTCTTTTCATTTCATCTTATCGAATCATCCCACATATCTACCCCCACACTTACTCTTCATTGTTATTAACATTCCTCTAACATTATTTCATCATCATCTTCTATTCCCACACTAATAATTGTTAGTGGAATTTCCCTAAAAATAATCAATTCTCATTCCACAAGGTCTCATTCACTCCATTGGACCTTCTTAATTTTCCCTTCATTCCTTCCTTCCTCTAGGCCCACCACTCGTTTTTAGTGGGATTTCCCTCATGTCCATTTTTTGGAGTTACCCTTTCCATTCCTCATTTACTTTTTCCCTTTCTTAATTTTTTCTCGCATCCTTCCCCACCACTCATTGTTAGTGGACTTTCCATAATGTCCCCTTACTGCCATTGCCTCTTCTATTCCCCATTATCCTTTCTCTCCTATCGTTTTCCCCCACTCCCACCCTTTGTTTTCACTTCTTCCCTACCTCTCCATCTTCCCTTTCCCATGTTCAATATCTTTACTTTCTTCATCATACATCCTTTGTCTATTGTCTCATAATCCTCATAGCCTCATTTCATAAATCTCCACATATTTCCCAATCTATGTCATTCCTCCCCTCTTTCTTCTCTTTACATTCCCTATACTGCTCACTCTACACTTATTATCCCCATTCTATATTCCCTTCCTTCTACATCATTTTCTCTATTATCCTCTTCTAGCTCCCACCCCTCATCTTATTTCACTTCCTCTATACCATCTTCTCCCCATTTTATCTCACATTTTCTTCTTACTTCCCCATCGATAACCTGAATATTTATTGTTGTCCCATATTTTTTATAATCTGAGCCTCCACATGCATCTCCATATGGTCTATTCCATATTATTTGCCTTGGTATTCCTCACGAGGACCCAATTCCTTCAATCTTCTCCCTGTATTCACTGTCCTCCTTTCCTCCCCCATAATTTTCACGTTTCTTCTGAACACCCATCATTTTCTCTACCACCCCTACCTTTTCATTTATTCTTTATCCATTTCTCTTCTCTTCTCTAGTCCTTTTTGCACTTTCTTGGCTCCTCATAGTTTCTTTTTTTCTCCATTCTATCCCTTCTTTCGCCATACTTCAATTTTTCATCGATTTTACCCGCTACTCCCACCTCATCTTATCCTTCTTATTTATATTTCTCCATTCCCTATACCCTTGTATTCTCCCTCTTCTAATTCTTCTATTTCTTTCTTTCCTCAACTCTATCACTTCCTTCACTTTTTCACATTTCTCTTTTATTATCTCTGTTGCTTCCTTCATATGGCACCTCTCTCTATTTAAGAATTTCACCCTCTTCTCTATCATTTTTCTTTCTTCTTCTTATCTTTCCTTTATCATTCCCTTCTTCCCATATCATCCCTCTATCTTAGTCTCTTCTACCTCTTTCATTCCTTTTTTTCCCTCCTCTATGTCCATAACCCTCAACCTTTCTTGCTCTCGATTCCATTTTCTCTATCTCATAATCAACCACCAATCCTATCGATTACCTTTTCTCTTTCCCATTGCATCATTCCACACACCCTCACACCTATTATTCATGACTAATTGAATCCTTTCTCCTTTTCTGTACTGCATTCATTACATT
The DNA here is from genome assembly GCA_019776745.2 of Taxus chinensis. NCBI lineage: Eukaryota > Viridiplantae > Streptophyta > Pinopsida > Cupressales > Taxaceae > Taxus > Taxus chinensis. The sequence continues at coordinate 810,914,060 of CM034149.1, forward strand.
ATCTTACACCCCATTATCATCATCCTCTCTACAAAATTAATCTATCCTCTTTTTGAGAGCTCTTTAGTATATTCCATCCTTCTCTTCCCTCTCGAGGGGGCATCATCACATCTTTGCATGAAATTTTTATCTTGGAGGATACCATGAAATCCATCACCAATCACCTTCTATTCTCTCTAAAAAATATTCACTCTACTTTTTTCCTAGGAAAAGTAGATTGAATTCTTCCTCCATTCTCACAAATGAAAGTTTTTTCTACTTCTTTCTTGGAGAGAGATTTATCTTTTGTTCCTTTGACAAATTCTTATTGAAGGAATACCACCTTTAAGAATAATATCATCAAAAATATTCAATCCCACCACCCAGGGCATCTTCATTCCATCTCGTATACTTTCTTTGAAAGGACACTACTTTCATAGTACCCTTCTAAAGAGGGAAAAATGTTGACAACGTAATTTCACACCTATCCTAAATCAATTAATTCCCATACCTCATTTCCCACAAAAATTAAATTTTAATTAATCAAATATATTTTCATTAATTATCCCATTAAAATCAAAAAATAACCTTATCCTTACCATATGTCATTATCCTCCATCGTTTTCTACTATTGAATTAAAAATCCAAAATAAAAACCTTGCCCACTCTTCTTAGTCCCCATTCACCTAAAATCCTCCACTATTGAATTAAAAATTCAAAATCAAACCCTCACCCTCTCTTCATGGTCCCCACTCACCTAAAATCCTCCATTTATGAATTAAAAATCCAATTCAAATCCTCACCCATTCTTCGTGGTCCCCACTCACCTATTCTTTCCCAAAATTTCAAACCATTATTACTTAAATTACTCTAAGTTAATCACTTCCCCAAGATATAAATAAAACCTTACCCCTCCCCTTTAGGACACTAATAATAATCTTTAATTCTATTTTTAAGTTCTTGCATCATTTGAGAAAAGAACATCCCTCCACCTCATCCTAATGCCTAAAAAGCCTCATCTTGAAGAACCCCAAGTCCATAATCATTTTCTCCATTTGGTGCAAAGTAAGTAGATCTTATTTCACAAAGGCCTTGCTCTGTTTTGAGAAAATCAGCTACAAATCACGTGATCATGGCTCATCCATATTTCCTTGCCCATTATGAGGTTTTCTACAGAATCACGAAGGAGGAGGCATTATTTTTAGTGTTTAAATTATTGTTTATCAGTGTATTTTTCATAGCTTACAACCATAGTTACATCTTAGTGCCCTTGCATAAAATTTGTGTTGCAAGATAATCACTATGGTGCACTTGATAATATTTTTCCTCTTGAGTCATCCGTACCATCAGAAAACATTTTGGTACTATTTCCAAGGTTTTTTTATCTCACTAGGGAGCAAATTAGGATTTGACATCATATGTTTTGGGGATGCACTAGAACCAAGGATCTAGAAGTTTACTGAACATTAGGATTAGAATTTTCAACTGGTTTTGCTACTCTAATAGCTCCTTGACCTTAATACAGAGGATAATAATCTTGAGTAATATTTTTTTATATCATTTTAATGTTAAAAAGGTGGTTGATATGGTCTATTTTCCTAAAATTGATTTAATTTCAAATAGACTATCTCATTTTACATTTTAAAAAACCTCTCTGAAGTCATCTATGTCACTAGGTTCGACTATGGGAGTTAGTGTTGGCTTTGAAACTAAAGGAATATGATATAGCTCATGAAAAAATGGGCATATAGGGTCTAAGGGATAATTTTTATAGCATGTACAAGGATTTTTATCTTCTTATTACTATTTTAAAAAGTAGTAGGAGGTGTGGTTCCATTCATTTAGTGAATCATAATAGTAATATTACTATTTAATGCACACATGTATTATACAATGCATATTAAAGTAAAGGATTAACTGCTTGTGGTATCCTTTCTCGGGTTCTCATGAATCTCAATTTGAAGTTGGTCATGAACTCTTGAGGTACTCTCTTAATGGTTACAATTTTTTCAATGAAGGATAGATTCTCTCATTTTTTCCTCAAACTTTTTTACACTTGAGGCTTTACCTAATTGATCCCAAGTAGTAATAGATCATGTTGGTAAAATTTTAATACAATTATAGGGGCTTGGACTTAAAAATGTATAGAAAATAATCTTAAGGAATTTTTCCCATGAGTTACATTGTGGATGAAACATAGGGCGGAAATATGTCTTGTGTGTTCAATAGGTGTGGTTCGGTCTTCATTGGTGAAATATGGAAGACTTTTTAAGGCAAAAACTGGTATATCATCAAAAACAACAAGTTGTAATAGACTACCACCTATAAGGGTCATAAAAGGTTGATTTTGGGTGATTGGAAAGATGGGAATTTGAATAACAAAATTCTTAGTTGGAGATGGAGGAATGGAAATATTAGGCATGTTATAAGGTGTAGTATTCCAAAGCCTTATTCTAACAAAATCAAGAGGTAATTGAACAAATTTAGAAGGAATACCTCTTGATGATGACCTTGTGTTCACTTTAGGAATGGATCATGAAGAAATATAATAATTAATTCCTCCTATTAGGAACCAATATCTTTTGTAATAACACTAATATGTTAAAATATTATTGAAAAAAATTCTCTATAGTAAGGAACTGGAATTGGCTGAGTGGTTCTATGTTTATTGCAACTCTTAGATCTACGTAATTTATTCCTATGTGCTGATAACTACTCAAAAAAAAATATTAAGTTCTTTATTTGGAGGAACTAAACTTTTAGCAATAACCAAAAAATACTATCTTCATCTACATCTTGAAAATAATGTAAAAAACTTAGTCTGTGTCCCACAGGGCATGCCTAAAACTATTATCTATCTGAAGTGCACCCTGTATGAGGAAATGTAAGCTATTCCTAACTTGCGTTGATATAATGGGAACTCCTATGAGTTACTGGTGACTTGGGTTGAGGAGAAGAAAAGGTTTCGTAGGATAAATCACCTAAACTAACTCTTTGACAAAGTTGAGGGGTTAGAACTACACAAGAACTCAACAAAAGCATGCAAAATAGGTGATGTAAAAGCATTTTTCGACCTATGACTACAAAAAACACACCGGGTTGACTTATAAAATACTAATAACATGCACTTCCAATTGATATTTGATGGGATATTACACTTACAAAAGGAATTAACATACACTTTAAAAAATTGTGAATCTTAGACAACAACTAAGTGGAGGTTTTTGGAAATTATGAGTATTGAAAGGAAAGTTATTATTCACGAAAACATATAACAAATCCTAGTAACATAGTTCACAAATTTGTAATTATTGAAAATAAACTCTTTATATTACTTCAATTATGTGCACTAGTAAAAAATTATACATAACACATGTATATGAATTAATAAGACCCCGTCTTGTTTGCACAAGCAAGGTAGATATAGAAAAAATCTGCGAGGACTTAAATCCACTTTGTCCGAAAAATAACACTCAAATAATTTTGACTAGTATGCTAACTAGAACCAAATGCCTTGTTAGCCAAGTAATACATAAACATGCATAATTAGACTTATTGTTTACCAATAAATACAATTTTCTTAATAATAAAGAAGTTATAATTAGTTGTATGATTAAAAAAAGGTAATCATGGTCTATTTTCCTCTAATTTTAAATTAGTCAACTCTATTTTGAACTCTCATTTTGTAAGAAATAAGGTAACAATATGGTCACCTAGGAGAAATGAAGGTAATTTATCTCATTTATTTTGTTTTAGCATGCATGTCGTAACATGTTTTTCCTTTGATAAGGAACATACATGAAATTGATCATTGGTTGGCTTGTTTTTCTTTTTACCATCAACAATTATCAGTTGTTATCATTATAACTTGAACCCATATTAAAAATAATATAATTATTCAAACTTTACAATGTATCCCCACCTACATAGGAATTAAACAAAGAATGATTGAGGATTTTTGAAGCTAGTTATTTTAACAATAATTAGTTTAATGACCGTCAAATTACCTTAGTTCATAGAATAACTAGGGCAATGAACCCTAGAATATTTCATTTCTCTTTTTTTATTTTTGGAAATTTCTATGGAGAGGGGGGAGACTATGGAAAAAAAATTGGCCACCATTATTTCACTACTGAAAATTTGGATTTCATCTTTTGGTTACTGTGAACAATGGTATGGAGTTAAGTTTTTAATATTCTATGGCTATAACTGCTTTTTCCTTTAAAATTTCTACATTTTTTACTACTTGTGGCCACCACTATACTACGTTCGAGATAGTTTTATGCATCTTTGCACATCCAGGTTTGAGATCATTTATTTACATTAGCTCACTTTGAGCTCCCAAGTATTTATCCCCTTATTTTCATGGGGACATGGAGCTCAAGTTACCTTTTCCCGGAAACCTCAAATTGGTATCTCTCATTGCCTCATTAATAAACTTGTATGGTTTTCCTTTCTCAATTAACTATTAAATCTTACTATATTCCTTATTGTTATATTTGAGTTTGAGGGTCCTTTTCGGCTTGGCCTTTTATGGATTTAGTGTTTTTTTAGTTTAAGTGTTTTTTAACTCTATCAGCTCATATTTGAGATCCATTTGTTACATGGTATGTTCATTTTATTGATTATCTCATGGGGTTTACGTTTATTTTATTTTATCACTAGATCTCTGCGTTGGGGATTTAAATTCAAATATTCTTTTTCCCTTAGCTCACCTCAGTTTGTTGCAAATGATTTCCACTGTGAAACCTGAGTCAAATCTTTATTTTCAAACCCCCCACGAGGTTCTTGAACCATGAACTATGTTTGGATCTTGGGCTTTACCATGGGTGCTATATTGGTGAGTTGGTTTTATTTGTTAACCTAGTGTTTAGTCTTCCCAACTCAGAATTCCATGCACATATCCCTATACAAGCCTAAAATCAGCTCTCTGCATTATGAACATATCTTTCTTGATCTGTTAACTCACTTTACTCCGTGTTTTTTCTTATCCATCTTGAGTAGATCAGTTAGGTTATCTAACATACATCACAAGTTTAATTTTTAAATCAAACATTGCTATAACCTGACTTGTCGATTCTTTACACAACTTTACCCTACACTATTTATAACTCAGCCTATTGAATACACACCTCACCCATTAAGGTTTTCTCCTTCCCATGTTCATTCAAGATAATTTAATATTAGCTCCACATTTCTATACCGTGTTTTTCCTATTCAAACCACAAATCAATGTAATGAATCTTTTCTTCACTTCATACTTACATACTTGGCTGGTGGGTAAAATTTAGCTCCGTGAATGTTTGTGGATCTTCTCAATTCGATGTCATCATTTTTTTGTTGGAGCTTAGTGTATTTTTACTCACCAATCATCTTGTGAATTTTAGACCTCAACGAGCTCGACCTCAGCATTTTACCTCAAGCTAGGAAAATTCATTATTGTATGTTGAGCTACAGTCTAAAGGATGAGTTGGGCTCAAAGGAGGATAATAATTGTCATATTTAACTCAAAAGTCTACAGGGAACTCGATTTGATTCTTTTACATAGCTCAGTGTTGAAACATCTTTAAAGGTAGGCTTTTCCTTTCTTGTTTGAAAACTTCCCTTCACTCTTATGCAAGATAACTTTGAGATCTAAAGTTTAATGTATGCTGGAAATTATGCTTTTTAAAGTCTTAAAGCTATGTATTGAAGTATTTATCATTGTAAAACTCGTAAAATTTTACATTATATTGGTATCTGATAAGTTTGTACTTGAGATTAATAAATTTATAGCTATATATTATATTTTAGAAATATGATGTTCTTATCTTGCATTGGAGTTTGATTATATTCTTGTTGATTGTACCTTTTGATCCTAATGTAGGTTCATGAAAGCATAACCTTAGATTTGGATGATAAAATTATATCTTCACTTTTTCTATACACCTAGAAATACCATTTTGAATACGCTACTTCTTGGATATTTGTATTATGTACCTTGAGACATGTTTACAATCCTCTTTACTAGGAAGTTTAATGTTAATTTAGTATCCTTTTATTTTATAAAAGTATGGGCTAAATCATGTTAAAATTTGAGGATTCTAATAAATATGGATTTAATCAACTTACATATTACATAATGTTACAATAAATATATAAATAAAGATTACATCATAACATAAGTAAATAAAGAAATACTTATAGGAAATAAATAACATAGGTGATACAATATTTATATTGAAAAACCCCAATAGGGTAAAAACCACTTTTAAAATAACCTTTTACTTCAAAGAACTTATTTTATATCCAATAAGATCAACTCCTTTGAAACCCTATTTATCAAGGGTAAAACCAAATCACTTGATTTGCACTCCTTTGATATATTTCCCAAATATATAAAATGAGGACCTAAAGTCTTTTTTATATAAGGTGATCGGTTATGTCTCCTGGCCCACATTTTCAACCTAAAATGGTTGACACATACACATATGTTTATAATATTTAATATTACAACTATAATCATTTCAAGATATTAAATATTTAACCTAAAGTATATACATAGGTTAGCATATTTAATAATAGAAATATAAATATTTCAAGTTATTAAATATTAACGTACATATTAGTGATGGACCCATATACATTAAGGGCTGGCCAGACCACTTAATCACTATGTTCCAACAAATTATTCATGTTTTAGGATCTATAATTGTCTTGGTAAATGCCCTTGCAAATCTAAATTAGGTATTTCTAAATCACATCATGACTATAAATTTGATAATAAATTGGTAAACTATTTATTCTCTAAATATGATTTTTTTAAACTGTACTATGCAAAGTGAAATGTTATTGTTTTTACTTTACTTGGATTTCTGGTTTTTAGAATATGAGAATTTTTATCTCTTGAAACGCATCATAAAGTATGACTTTCACCCTCTTTTCTTGAAAAACGGATAATAGTAGAAAGTTCTCACATCTGCAACATGCATAAAAACCTTTCATGGATCTAAAATATGCATTTTATTTTGTATTTTTTTCATCTTAGTTGAGCTCTTTTGTTTTACAAATTTATGGCTTTAATTTTGTAGGCCTCTTATGATCTTGCATAGTATTTGTCTTCTTCTATTTTATGACCATAAGGTTAATGTATGCAACTTGTTCTTGCTTTAAATCATAATGAAACCATTGCTTCATATCTATTTAATGGATGAACATTGTGAAAACATACCTGAAATGTACCTATGATTGAGAATTGACGAATAACTGTAAATATGTATCCTTCCTCTGAAGGCATGTTGATCCTTTTTTTTTTCATTTTGTTTCTTTAATTTCTCTGTTTCATTGTGATATAATTATTATTCATATAATGTTAGTAATATAAGGAATAAAGGAACCCTGAGCTCTAACCTATTTTATTTTTCACTTTCAAGTACGAATAAACAACAACTTGGAGCAATATGAACCAGCTTGGAAGGTAACTCCCATCGTAGGTAATGAAGGGTTACTTCTTCCTTACATTTTGAGTTTAATATTTATATGTATTCTTTCTTTTTAGTCATATCCCACAGTTTTTGTGGGATTTTTTTACAATTTTCTTATGAATATATGTATTTTTCTTATGCAATGATTTGTATGGTGTTTCATGAACATTTATTTTTAGTTACATAATCTTAAATGAACGTCTACAACTCAATACAATAAGAAAAATTTATATAATCATAAGGATTTAAAATGAATTATTCGTGCCTTAATTTTATAACTAATGATATAAAATTTAACATCTAATGCATCTAAATTTTCATTGGCACCTCAAATTTACAACATAACTATTCTTTCAAGTACATAATTTCTAATGTGTGATTCCATTCACATCTCCACCCAGGCTCTTTAAACATATTTTATAGCTGATGCATAGTCTTGGTGATGATGAAATCCTTGAATGGCCTCACATGTGTGGAATTACATCCTAAAATCGCACTTCAAGATGAAGATTACCTGTATGATATCCCTTCATCCATAAAAGTGTATTAATAAGAAAATATATGTACCCCCATTTCAATTATTAGAAAAAAAATTAAACATGAATATTACATTTAACCCTTGCAAATAAATATGTGCGAACTAATTGTAAGATATTCCTAACATTCCACCCTTAGTGTGAACATGGGGATAAAAATATCCTGTACATTCTCATGTTTTACATATGGTTTTATAACTTAGCTAACTACCAACCACAAATAAAAAGTTTTCTAGTGGAACCAACAACCACTCCGTAGAAGGTTTTCTAGTGGAACTAACAAGTACTCTATACAGGTTTTTTAATATAATCATAAACTCACAAGAAGGTTTTTTAACGGAACCAACAACCATAGAACGATTTTTAAGAGAACCAACAACTCACAATAAGAATTTATAATGGAACCAAAAAAAAATTCATACCATCATATATAATTAGTTCGCATCACCTTCTTACATTCAGGGGTAAATACAAGAAATATATCACGTATTATAATACTTTAAAAAGTATGATCCTTATTTTATTAATTTCATAGAGTAAAAAATAAAACACACAACAATTAAATATGACACAATTTAATTATGTGGCCACATAACATGTGGCTAGCGAGAGGTCATTGATTGAACTCCTTTCTTTGTTTCCTTCTTCCACCATCATTTATACTTATTTAGTTACTCAAAAAAATTGAAATTAAATATTAGTTTAAAAATCCCCCCCTCATTTTGAACTTGGAAATATTTTTAAAAATATTGATAATGGGTGGAAAATGTCACTTGTATTTCTACATGGTGATCATGGGTGACCAGAGAGAATCACCGGTGATTGGAAATATATTTGTTGGTGATTGACATGGTCCTCATCAATCTGTAAACATAATCATCAGAAATAAAAAGAATTGACGGTGATTGGAGTAGAATGTATGGAGATTGGAGTGTAACCGATGGAGATTGGAGTAGAATCGATGGTGATTGGAGAAAAATTGACAGCGTTTTGGGAAGACTCAACAACGATCAGGTAGATTCCCTGTGTTACAAATCATAAATTTAAAAAACAATGACGAAATATCTTAAAATATCATATTTAAATCCTAAAGGCCAAGTTTTTTTCCTAAAATGTCTCTTAAAGATTGACCTCACCTTGTCTTATACCTGAAGATATAAAAATTTATATATTAGATAATTTAAAATAGCAATAATTACAAAAAAATAATCAATGAAATTAATAAGAGACACGAGAAAAAATTGAAGAGGAAAAAATATGTCAAACACACTTATATTTTTTTAAATATTGTTGGAGCTATTACATAGTGAGTGATCTTACAAATATATAGGAGAATGATATTCTTAATACAAGGATTCAAATCCAATATTTAATCCCACAATATACTTACCTTATGTCCCCCTCGATTCACTCCCAAACCCAATAATATCTCACACAGACTCTAAATAGCTATGTGAGTTTTTTTATTTAACCTAACTCACAACTAATATATTTCCACATAGTGTAATTATTAATGATTTTTTTGAAAATGCATATTATCAATATAAGACTATTTCATTTTCACACAAAAAATATGATATTAATTTCATAATATTAATATCTTACTAATTCACTAACCCACTAATGTAATATGTGAATATTACATTTAATGCTTACAAAAAAATATGTTTTTCACTAATCCTAAGATATTTCTATAATTTCAAAGCCCTTGCAAAAACTACGAAATATACTTCCACATAGAGACTAGTGATTATATTGTTTTTACTCTCGAGCTAACTAATGATACATTGTAAGCATTGGATTTCATTCTAGTGTATTTTGATGACTCTCGCTTTCGTTATTCACTATATTACTTATAGTCCTAGTGGAATATCAATTAAAATGTCACACCACACAACCCACCACTATTTCTATTATTCCATATTATAATACCATATATGCTCTATATATTATTTCTGCTACAGCTCCTTCCTCTTCTGGTAGTCATGGTCACAATGTTAGTATTACAACATCTCATATGTCATTTTATTATTTGTGTTACATTACTTGCACATTATACATCAGATCAAAGTATTTCCAGCTTTTCCCCTTATGATACTACTTGCATTGAAAATGTTTATACATATGATGGTCTCATCCAATTCAGATTTGCGCCTACTAATATCATCCCTTTTCTTACACTGCACTATCAATATCAAGGTTATATCTTCCCTCCTCACACCTCAAGGATATTATTTCTTCCACATTAATTTTTGGGTTGCACTTGACCCTTATCCTACTCTCTGTACTCTTAAAATCTCTTTTCTTTCCTACATTAGTATTACTATTGATCAACATATTACCCTTTTCACTTTTCCCACACAATTCTAATACTATTACTATTTTTGCAAATTAGCAGCAGCCCTGGATGCAAATCAGGTTTCTAAATTGATGTTTTAGGCATCTAGTGTGATTGCACAACATTGAAACCTCTCTCCAAGTGTGGGACTTGTAAAAATGAGAGAGGAATCTCTAGAATAGAGGCTAGTTCCTCAAACTCCTCTGATTAGATCTATTATTTGCACAACTGTAGAGGTTCAAATCCTAATTTTATCCTAATTTGCAAGGAGGTAGGGATAAGAAATCTAAAAATTGAAACTAAACTGATAAGGGTGATACACCAAAGGAGTGGTGAGCACTTCTTATTCATGTAAATTGACACAAATCAGAAATTGTAACATAAAACATCATGCACAGGTTGATAACTGTAATCAAAGGTATGAAATGAAGCAAACAACACATGCAAAGGATTAAAAGCATTCACAGAGCTTGCATTGTGATTTTCAACATCAAAATCCTTGTATTCCAACACCAAAGAGGCAGAAAAACCTGTTACAATCCCTGGAAGGTCTGATCCTTCCAAAATCACTTGCCTTAAGGTGAAAACAGAAGCTTGTTGTGCAAACAAGTGTTCTCCCTTTGAAAAATGAGCCAAATCTAGATTTTACAGTGCATGGGTCGAGCCCAGGAGAGAGAACAATTTGAAAAAACATGGGAGCCATTCCTCATTGACCAAAATGCATTAAAAACAACATGGAGGTCCTTACAAACCCATTCCTTGACATTATTGACCATACTGGAGAATAATGTGACCCATTTCACATTAAAATTGCTTTTTGAAATGTCAGTTCTGTCCATGGGCGCATACTAGAAGTGTCCTTTTGATTTTATCCATCCAAACTAAACCAAAAATTCAAAATTGGCTATGGAATCATGTATAGAATTTTACCAGATTTCCATTGATATAAAGAACATGAAAATCTGATCTTTGGATTGAAATTTATGGCCGTTTAAAGATTTAGGGCAAAAACAGGCCCAAAACGGGATCGGCAGGAAAAAATTTCGAATTTTACCTCTTTTTTTGCATTTGGAAATTTTTTTCAAAAATCCCCGCACTCCGCCACTCGGATGCCACATGGTATGATGTGATTTGCTACGGGCTCATCCTTTAAATTTTTCTCTCTGGGCCCTTCCCTTAACATTTTTGCCACTTGGACACGTGGCACTCTTTCATTGCTTCGGGCCAGAGGGGTGCATTTTTCCCTTTGAAAATTTGGCATTTTTTACTTTTGAAAAAAATTCAATTTTTCCCCCACGCCCCGCCAGTCTAGGACACATGTCGGCATATGACTGGCTAATAGGGGTCGCGGGCTCATCCTTTGCCTTTGAAATTTTTGCCGAAAACTTTGCCAAACTTTTAAAATTTCTTCCTGTCTTCTAAACTCCCCTTGGACCCTAGGACACGTGTCCTAGGTTCATTCATGTGTGGGCCCTTCTTCAAATTTTCCCTTCGAAAAACTCGGCCAACACTGAGAAATTTTTCCTTTTTTTTCTTCTGCGCCATGAACTCCCCGCCCCCCTCTAGACAGCTGTCATGTTCCTATTGGCCAGGGCCACTCCTCCAAAATTTTGCTTGTGCGGACACTTAGAATTTTTTCCCAAAATTCTCCTCTGACACGTGGCATCTCCTGATTCGTCAGTAGGTCCCACAGAGAAAATTTTCCATTTGAAACCTACACCAAAACACTTGGCAAAAAAGCCAAGTTCTCCTCTGACTCCCGCCACTTCCTTGACACGTGGCACGTTCCCATTGGCTACGGGCTTCCAAGGGGAAAATTTCCCACAAAACTCCGCCGAGCCATAACTTGAAAAATATGAGGAGTTAGGAAGAAAAATTTACCTTTCTCAAAATCTGAGAGAGAACTCTATCCAATGGTGCCACTTCTAGAAAGATTTGAGTGCCCTGAAAATCAAAAAATGGAAACTGAGGCACAAGAGAGGCAAGAACACAAGGAGTTAGCCACAAAAACGAGCCGAGGCACATTTTGGATAACAATTTTGGTAACTCAGAGGGGTCATATGCGTGCTAGATGAAAATAAAAGTTGCCTGAAGCAGCCCATTGGGCATGGAGTCATAAAATTTTCTGTTTGGAACCCCAACTGACTGAGAATGTTGCAAGGAGGAAGATGGAATATCACCTGATGGAAGCAAGGACTACAAAACATCTCTAGGGAAAGCAAGCTATGCCAAAGAACTTAGGGAAAGAAAAACTAACCTACAGCAAAACAATGTGCACAAGCACTTGAAGGAATGGAAACCTAAGCTAATATTTACAAGGTGGAGAAATTCCCTTTAGAAGGAATGCTTGAGATAGATTCCAGTGACTGGAATCTGTAGTTCTTCACCATCCAATGAAGCCAATTGGAAAGCATTGTTGTTCTTGCACCTTCATGACCATGTATAAGCAACTCCAAATGGCTTCAAATTTTGAATGCCTTCCTGGTTTTGCTCTATCTGCATCCCATTTTAACACTAGATCTCCAACCTGCAAAGATCTACTCTTGGCCTTCCAGTCAAAGGTCTTCTTGATCAAAGCTTGATCCTTCTCCATTGCTTGGGATGCCTGATCTCGGATCTCTTGAAGCTCCATCAACTCTGCATATTTCACCTCCATGGGCTCAAACTCTAGCAACTCTAACTGCTTCATGAGTTCCAATGTAGGCAACTCAAGTGACATGGGCAAGATTGCTTCTCTTCCATAGACAAGCCTGAATGGAGAATTACCCGTGGATCTCTTGGGAGTTATCCTATCAGCCCATAAGGCTGATTTTAGTTTGGTATGCCAAGACCTCTTATTCTCATCAAGAGTTCTCCTAATGATCCTCAACAAGTTCTTGTTTGTAGACTCATCCTGGCCATTACCTTGAGGGTAATAGTTTGATGAAGTACTTAGGTAGATCTCGTTCTTGACAGCCCACTCAGTCACCTTGGATCTAATTAATGCCAATGCATTATTTGAGATTATTGTAGCAGGTATGCCAAATCTGGTTACTATACCCTCATAGAAGTCTAAGATGCTAGACTCATTTGCCTCTTTGAGCACTACTACTTCAGTCCACTTGCTGAAGTGGTCTGTGGCTGTCAAAATCCATTTGTGCCCTTGGCTTGAATTGGGATTAATGACTCCAATGAAGTCCAAACCCCATTGCATGAATGGTTGGTCAACTGAGATTGGATGCAATGGAAGGGCACAAAGTTTCTCTTTTCCTGTGAAGAATGCACAATTCTTACACCTCTTGATCCATGCAAAGCAATCACTGAAAATCTTGGGCCAATAATATCCAGCCTTCATAATTTTTAGAGCTGTCACTCTCGGTGCAAAATGACCACTAGCTGGTCCACCATGGAACTCTTCCAACACCCTATGAATCTGATTTGTGCTAATGTATCTCATCAGCACTCCATTCACATCTTTCTTGAACAAAACTCGATCAACAATGGCATATGGGATAGCCTACAATTTGAAGTGTTTTCTTTAGGTCTTGTTCATCTCCGGAGGGCATAGGCCTGTGCTTAGGAAGTGTATTATACCTTGGGTCCAGCAAGGGGTGGGGACAACATTATTTTCTTCTTGAGTGTCACTTGGCTCATCGCTGTCTTGAACTGTCAAAACAACCTCTTCTTCATTGCATACTTCTTTTTGATTCCCCAAAATCAGCTGCTCACACAATCCTTTTCCTCTTACCAGCTTGGTGACCTTGATCTCAATTTCATACTCCATGACACGAGTGATCCAACCTGCCCTTTTCTCATTCAAATCCTTGTTGAAGAGGAAGTATTTAACCCCAGCATGAGAGACCAACAACTAGACTTTGTTGTTTGAGACTAAATGCTTGAATTTCTTCAAGCTTCTGATTACTGCAAGTACATGCTTCTCAATAAAACAATACCTCACCTCATAGTCATCTAGGCTCTGGCTGAAGAAAATAATTGGCTACTCATCATTGTCCTTGTTCTGCTATACCAAAATAGCAAAAATAGTATCATTACCTCCAAATACATAGAGGATGAAATCCTTGGAGAAGTTTGGATTGATGAGGGTTGGTGCTTGAGATATGGCTTCTTTGATTGCTTCAAAACTCTCCTTTCCTTCTGCTAGCCACTTGAAATCTATGCTTTTCTTTAACATTTTGGTGATATGTTTGACAAGGGCTGCAAAATTTGGGACAAACCTTCGAACAAGGTTTATCCTCCCCAAGAAAATCTGAAGGGCTTTCTTGTGGCTTGGCATTGATAGTGCTCTTATGGCTTCAACCCTTTCTGGATCAATTGCTAATCCTTCTTTTGAGACAATATGGCCAAGGAGCTTTCCTTCATGTGCAAGAAAGATACACTTCTTAGGGATGAACAAAGACACTCCAAATCTCCTGCACCTCGTGAAGAATTGTCTCAAATGAGAGAGGTGGTCTACTGCATTTTTGGAAAAAACAGTGATATCATCAAGGTATACCAGCACCATGTTGTTAATCAAACCTTTGAACACCATGTCCATTGCTCTTTGGAAGGTAGCACCAGTGTTGGACAGCCCAAATGGCATTTTCCTGTATGCATAAGTTTCCCATTTGGTTGTGAAGGCTGTCTTGAACTGGTCTTCTTCCTTCACCATAATCTAATTACAGCCTGAGTAGCCATCAAGTAGCGAAAACCTCTCAGATCCAGCCATAACTTGCAAGATTTTCTCCATGGAAGGGAGTGGGTAATGGTCTTTGAGAGATGCTCTATTCAAGTCTCTGAAGTCAACACACAATCTGATCTCTCCACTCTTCTTTTTGACTGGAACCAGGTTGGCAACCCAACTAGAATGCTTGATTAGGAATATGATCATTGACTCAATCAGCTTGTTCAATTCTTTCCTCATGAGAGGCTCCATGTGTGGATTGACTGGTCTTTGTTTATGCCTGACAGGCTTAGTATTTTGATCCAATTTAATGGTATGCTGAGCTAAGTTGGGATTGAAACCTTTCAAGTCTTCATAGTTCCAATCAAACACATCAGGGAACTCTTGACACAGCTGCATGAACTCATACCTTTCTTGTTCAGTTGTCGTCTTTCCAATTTGCAATGGTTTGTTCTGTTCCACCAAGATGGATACTGAATCCTCTCTCTTGACCTGAATGTTTTCTTTCTCCTTCCTAAACTGATCATTGGGATTAAAAATGGACTCCAAAGTGATAAGTCCCTTGGGCAATTTGTTAGTTCTCAGCTGTACCACTTGGTCACTATTAATGAAGAATCACAGCACCCCTGGATGCAGATCAGGCTTCTAGGTTGATCACTCAGGCATCCAATGTGATTACACAACATGGAAACCTCTCTCCAAGCATGGGACTTGTGAAACTGAGAGAGGAATCTCCAGAGAAGGCTGGTTCCTACTCCTAAACTACCTGCCACAAGCTATTCCAGTGCAGGCAAGCTAATCTAATCCTAATCTAACAATGCTAAGGAGATAGAGAGAGAGAGAGAGCGAAAGGCAAAGAACAAAAGCCTACACTAAAACGGTGATACACCAGAGAAGGAGAATGTTGGACATCTATAAAAACTGCCATGGGACAAAGAGAGGTGAGCAATGGGAAGGATGGACAGATGCATCACAGGCCCAAGGATAGATTTCACACAGAAAATGTCCCAAAACTCCATGAACACAGCTCCAAACCTGCAATGAACATTCAAACATGCACAAATACCTACAATGAAGAGAGGCAAGAAGAGAACAAGCAAAAACGAGAAAGGATGGACAGATGCATCAAAAAACACATTTTGTTGCTCCAGAAGTTTGCACAGAACATCATTTCAATAGTAAAAGGCAAAAAATGCCATTACAGAGCAAGGGAGGAGGTTCGAACTCCATTTTCAACCCTAGAGAAGAAAAGAAGGGAGGGCAGAGCAGAAAATATGAACAACTTTTTTTTAAAATGAGCCAAATCTGGCTTTTTACATTGCATGGGTCGAGCCCAGGGGATAGAAACGTGGGAAAATGTGTAAGCCCATTCCTCCTTGACTACAGGTGCATTAAAATGGCATGGGGGACCTTACAAACCCATACCCTATCACTTTGACCGGACTACAGGAGAATGCGACCCATTCTGCATTAAATCTGGTCGCTGGAATGTCACTTCTGGCAATGAACACGCGTCAGAGCCATTTCTCGATTTTCTCCATATAGACTGCACCAAAACTCGAGATTAACCCAAAATTCATGTAGAGAATTTCACAAGCTTTCCGTTGATATAAAGAATGTGCAAATCCGAGTTCTGGATCGAAATATATGATGATATGAAGATTTAGGGCACGGAACAGACCAAAACGGATTTTGAAATCTTTCCCGCACTTTGCCACCTGGATGACACGTGTCAAGCGCTGATTGGTCGCATGATTCTCTCTACTCTGCCTTTCGGTGGGCTTTCTTTTGAAATTTCCTTATGGGCACCTTAAACTTGGACACGTGTCCTCTTCTGATTGGCTCGGGCTGACCCTTCAAAACTCACCCTTTGACTTTTTTGACTCTTTCCCCTGCGACACATGTCACGATTTGGTTGGTTCTCGGCCCTTTCGGCTCCTTCGCGCCCTTCGCGTCTTTATGTCCCAGATGTCCCAAACTGCTTGGGCCAAAAACTTCCGATCCGCCTGAAATGGGCTTCCTCGTCCCTCATTTGGCCGATGACATGGCGTTGTTTGATTGGCTTTCGGTTCCTTCGGCGATCCGCTTCCCTCGCGTCTCTGCGGCCCAGGTGTCCCAGTATGAACTTTCTCTGTTTCGGGCGAACCAGCTGGTTTGCATCATCACGGCCCAAATGTCTCAATTGCTTCCAGACTGTTTGTTCTCATTTCGGCCGATCCGGCCGGTTCGCGTACTCTTGTCCCGAACTGTCCCGCTCAGCAGTTAGTCGTTTTTCTTCCTCTTTCGGCCGGATCGGCTTCTCGCGCCCACCACGTACTTCTGTCCCAGATGTCCCTTTGCTTCACGGGCCGCCTGAAGGAATTTCGGCTGATCCGCGTCTTTCTGTCCCACACGTCCCTACTGTTGCAAGGACTAGGACTTAGTCATTTTTTATGATTTTTCCTGGATCAATCTACATGCTTGGAATTGTAAAACTCTGATGCATGTTATCGAAATTTACCCTAGGGGGAAATTTTGACAACAGTTTGGTGACTCAGTGGGGTCATCTGCCTGCTAGATGAATGATCAGTAGCCTGAAGCAATCTATTGGGCATGGAGTCATAAGCAAGCCTGAAAACTGATCTGAACTTTGAAAACTTCCCTTTGAGCCACTTGAAACCCACCGGACATGGAGTTGTTCTTACCAAAATGCCACTGAAACGAACTATGCAAGAGAAAAACTAGCACGACAAAAACTATGTACAGAACTAAAAATCATACATGCTCCAAAATGAAACATGTAGAGTGTGCACAAGCACTTCTTCTGATGAAAGTAAATCTACCTACTCTACTCTAACTGGAGCAAAGGCAAGCTAAACAAACCCTGCAATTGGTTGTGAGAAATATCTTCCCTTTCTCAAAAGTGGCAGCCATGCAATTGATTTGGAGCTGATCATGGTTCTTAGGATGAGTGGAAAATCAACAAGAAGTTGGTATTCCACCCAAATCATCAAGGTATCAGCTGAAGGCAAATTCAATACCTCTTTTAGTTGCTCTGCATTTGGATTGAAGAGGTATGACAGCTGATCCTTGGTACTTTGTAGGTCACCCTCATGCTCAGAAGCAAGCATGACTGGTTCTGACTTCTCCTTTGGCTCCAATGAAGCCAAATACCTGATTGGGCAAGGTCTGATCCTTTGAGTATGCCCGTTGCTGTGATTTTCAACTCCAAGAATGGATTTTTCTCGCGGACCTTCTTGAATGGATGATGTGGAAGAAATGGAAATTCCTCTGCCCTTTCTCTTCCTCCAATGAAGGACATGAAAAGATTAAAATATTCCAATCTTGGTTCCAAAGAGCTTCTATAAGATGCAGGTTGCTACAAATGAATACTCTCCTCCATGACAGCAGGCTCTTGTGTTTGGAAGATGGATGATGAAAAAGAGAATGTTGGAACCTCAACTGGTTCTTCTCCATCAAAACAGTCTTCCAAATCTGACAGATAAACTGCCTCATGACTGTCCTACTGCAAATGTTCAACTTCCTCCATGGTGTCTTCTTGATCTGTAACTTTACCACCATGGTTTCTTTCTCCCTTCAACATTGAGTTTGAGAGGTCAAACTCCTCTTCGACATTGCAGCTAGAGAGAGATGAAGTAGAAAGAAGAACTGAATGTTCTCCTGTAGCCTGCTTTGTGCTCAAACCCCTTGGATCCGCAATTTTCTCTTCCATGGTTAGATTGTGCTCCTCTTCTTTTGGATTTGGAGCAACTTTTCCTTCCTCTACTAGTTGAATACAATCTTGCTCTTGATAGAACTCTTCCTCTAGCATGAAGTTTGTCAAGTCAAACTCTTCAGTCTGCTGCTCTAGAGGACAAGTTAGGACTGCAAGATCTTCTTCAGGGCTATCTTCCCACACGTCCCTACTGTTGCAAGGACTAGGACTTAGTCATTTTTTATGATTTTTCCTGGATCAATCTACATGCTTGGAATTGTAAAACTCTGATGCATGTTATCAAAATTTACCCTGGGGGGGTGAAATTTTGACAACAATTTTGACGACTCAGCGGGGTCACCTGCCTGCTAGGTGAAAAGACCAGTTAGCCTGAAGCAATCCATTGGGCATGGAGTCATGAGTAGTATCCTGAAAACTGATCTGAACTTTGAAAATCTTCCCCTCTGAGCCACTTGAAATCCACCGGGCATGGAGTTGTTCTCACCAAAATGCCACTGAAAAGAACTGTGCAAGAGCAAAACCAGCAACGACCGAAAACTATGTACAAAACTGAAAAATCATACATGCCCCAAAATGGAACATGCAGAGTGTGCACAAGCACTTCTTCTGCTGAAAGCAAACCTAGCTACTCTACTCTAACTGGAAGCAAAGGCAAGCTAAACAAACCATGCAACTGGTTGTGCAGAAATAGCTTCCCTTTCTTCAAAATTGGCAGCCATGCAATTGATTTGGCAGCTGATCATGGCTGTTAGGATGGATGGGGAAAATCAACAAGAAGTTGGTCTTCCACCCAAATCATCAGGGTATCAACTAAAAACAAATCCAATACCTCTTTCAATTGCTCTGCATTTGGATTGAAGAGGTATGGCAGCTGATCCTTGGTACTTTGTAGCTCATCCTCATGCCCAGAAGTGAGCATGACCGGTTCTGGCTTCCCCTTTGGCTCCAATGAAGCCAAATACCTGATTGGGCAAGGTCTGATCTGTTTGAGTATGCCCCATTGCTGTGATTTTCAACTCCAAGAATGGAGTCCTCTTGTAGACCCTTCCTGAATGGATGATGTGGAAGAAATGGTGAAATTCTTCTGTCCATTCTCTTCCTCCAATGAAGAGACAGGGAAGATTAAGAATCTTCCAATTTTGATTCCAAAGGAGCTTGCTATAAGATGCAGGCTGCTGCAATTGAATGCTCTCCTTCATGGACAGCAGGCTCTGGTGTTTGGGATGATGGGTGATGAAAAGAGAGAAGGGTGAAATCTCAACCTGGCTCTTCTCCATCAAAACAGTCCTCCAAATCTGACAGGTAAACTGTCTCATTGACTTTCCTACTGCTCGTTTTCAACTTCCTCCATGGTGTCCCTCTTGATCTGCAACTTGACCACCATGGTTTCCTTTCACTCTCTCAATATTGAGTTTGAGAGGATCAAACTCCTTTTCAGACACTGGAACTTGAGAGAGGTGAAGTAGAAAGAAGAACTAAAGGGTTCTCCTGTAACCTGCTTTGTGCTCAAACCCCTGTGGATCCTGCACTTTTCTCCTTCACATGGCTAGATTGTGCTCCTCTTCTTTTGGATTTGGAGCAAGCTTCTCCTTCCTCCAATAGTTTGAAGGCAATCTTGCTCTTGATTGAACTCTTCCTCCAGCATGAAGTTTGTCAAGTCAAACTCTTCAATCTGCTGCTCTAGAGGACAAGTTGGGGCTGCAAGATCTTCTTCAGGGCTTTCTTCCTCCATGGCTGATTGTGCAACTTGAATTGGATCAGCATTTCCTTCAAATAGAGTGCCAACAGGAACACTACACTCTGAGCAAACTGATTGCTGATCTGCTTCTTCCTTTTTCTCTTCTTCTACTGCAACAAAATCAATTATGACCACCATTTGTTTAACCTTAGCCTCTTATGTAGGCTTAACCATCAAGGGGGATCTTTGTTATCCCAAATTTGAGCAGCCCAAACTCTTCAGAGCTATCTGTCATTTCTTCATCTTTGTTTGGCCTCTCTTTTTGTTGTTGTTTTCCTTGATGACTGGCATTTCTGCATTTTCATCCTGCCCAACATGGATTTGGGAATGCAAGAGGAGGGATGGGTTGAAACTCAACTGATTTGACAATTTGTTGTACGGTGGTGGAGGAGATGAAACCTCTTGTTTCTTTGGAGTGAGGGGGTGTTTCATGTTAGCTCTTGTGGAGGGGTTTTGGACTGTCTAGAAGGAGAAAAGGAAAGAAGAATTGAGATGAGGATGGAAGACTAGAGAGATGGAGAGATGGGATTCAACACTTGGGACAGCAGATGGAGGGTTTGAAACTTGACACTGCTCCAAATGAAATAGATGCTGCTTGAGTAAAGAGGAAAAGAAAAGGCATGATGAAGGTGTAGAACTTACCCGTTGACAAGGTTGCTGAATACTTCGAATCTCATACACCTCTATTTCTTGCAATCCACTTGTGCAAGCAAAGGCAGCATCGTTGCAATCGTGAAGTCAAGCTTCTCCTGAGGGCTGTAAGTGCCTTGGAAAAGGTCCTCACCCATGGACAGGGTGCTCCTGCAACCGATTCCAAAAGCTTTCATTTGTGCTTGTTGCCCTGGACTGCACCATCCCCACCTCCATCTTTTGGATTTTCTCCAACAGACCAACATCTTGGATTCTGATGGTCTTCATTGTATGCATACTCTTGCTCTTTGAAAGCTCCATAGCCAAACTGACTTTGGCACTGCTGCTCATATGAGTATGCATACTGATCTTGAATCTACTCAAAATGTTGATTTGGAGGATTTGTAAAATGTGTTGGAGGTGTGAATATACTGCTGTTGTTGATGTGAATTCCATGATGGAAATGAAGTCAGGATTGCACAACTTCATGGAATGAAAGAAGATGGGAGAGATGAAAGGAAGAATGGAAAGAAGATGGATGAAAATGGATGGAAACGAAGGTCTGCAAGCTTCAGAGAAATGGGTTGCTGATCAGATGGAGTCGCCAGATGTGTTTGTAAGTGCCTCCAAAGGCTGAAATCTTCACAGGAACACATCAACCTGCAAAAGATGAAGTGAAAGACCTCTAAGGTCCCACCGGGCGTGCCAAAACTGTTAGTGCAAAATCACAACACCCCTGGATGTAGATCAGGCTTCTAGGTTGATCACTCAGGCATCCAGTGTGATTGCACAACATGGAAACCTCTCTCTAAGCGTGGGACTTGTAAAACTGAGAGAGGAATCTCCAGAGAAGGCTGGTTCCTGCTCCTAAACTACCTGCCACAAGCTATTCCAGTGCAGGCAAGCTAATCTAATCCTAATCTAACCATGCCAAGGAGACAGAGAGGGAGAGAGAAGGGAAAAAAAGTAAAAGCCTACACTAAAACGGTGATACACCAGAGAAGGAGAATGTTGAACCTCTATCAAAACTGCCATGGGACAAAGAGAGGTGAGCAATGGGAAGGATGAACAGATGCATCACAGGCCCAAGGATAGATTTCACACAGAAAATGTTCCAAAACTCCATGAACACAGCTCCAGACCTGCAATGAACATTCAAACATGCACAAATACTTGCAATGAAGAGAGGCAAGAAGAGAACAAGCGATAACGAGCAAGGATGGACAGATGCATCACAAAACATGTTTTGTTGCTCCAGAAGTTTGCACAGAACATCATTCCATTAGTAAAAGGCAAAAACACACCATTACAGAGCAAGGGAGGAGGTTTGAACTCCATTTTTAACCCCTAAAGAAGAAAAGAAGGGAGGGCAGAGCAGAAAGATATGAACAACCTCCTGTTCTTAAAATGAGCCAAATTTGGCTTTCTTACATTGCATGGGTTGAGCCCAGGGGACAGAAATGTGGGAAAACGTGCCAGCCCATTCCTCATTGATTGCATATGCATTAAAACGGCATGGGATACCTTACCAACCCATACCCTACCATCTTTTCACGGGATTTGGAGGAGAATGCGACCCATTTTGCATTAAAACAGGTTGTTGAAACGTCGCCTCATGGCCATTATCACGCGTCAGAAGCCGTTTCTAGATTTTCTCTCTCTAGACTGCACCAAAACTCGAGATTGATCCCATGAATCATGTAGAGAATTTCAACAAGCTTTTCGTTGATATAAAGAACGTTGCAAATCCGAGCTCTGGATCAAAAAGATATGGCGATCTGAAGATTTAGGGCACGGAACAGACCAAAACGGATTTTGAAATATTTCCCGTGCTTCTGCCACCTGGATGACACGTGGCAAGCGCATTGATTGGTCGTGTGATTCTCTCTCCTCTACCTTTTGGCGGGCTTTCTTTTGAAATTTTCTTGTGGGCCCCTTAAACTGGGACACGTGGCGCTATTTCAATTGGATTCGGTATCGAGCTGAACCTTCGAAAACTCGCCCCTTTAACTTTTCTGGACTCTTTCCCCCTTGTGACACGTGTCATGCGATCTGATTGGTCCTCGGCCATGCCAGCTCTTTCGCGCCCTTCGCGTCTTTTTGTCCCGGATGTCCCAAACCGTTTGGGACATAAACCTCCGATCCACCCGAAATGGGCTTCCTTGTCCCTCATTCGGCCGATGACACATGGCGCTGCTTGATTGGCTTTCCGGCTCCTTCGGCGATCCGCGTCCCGCGCGTCCCTTTGACCCATTTGGCAACAGTGCTGAAATTTCCCATTTCGGCCGATCCGGCGGTTCGCGTCTTTTTGTCCCAGTATGAACCCACTCTGTTTCGGACTGCCTTGACCTTTTTCGCCCAGTTCGGCCGGTTTGCGTACTCGCGGCCCCAAATGTCCCATTTGCTTTCGGACCATTTGTTCCCATTTCGTTTGAACCGACTGGTTCGGGTCCTTCGCGTACTCTTGTCCCGAACTGTCCCCGCTCAGCAGTTAGTCGATTTTCTCTTCTTTTTTCAGCCGGATCGGCTTCTCGCGCCCGCCGCGTACTTCTAGGCCCAGATTGTCCCAAATGCTTCAGCGGGCCGCCTGGAGGCTTTTCGGCCAATCCGCGTCCTTCCGTCATACATTTGTTCCAATTATCCCAAAGGCGACCCTTGAGCAGGACTTAGCCAATTTTTCACGATTTTTTCTGGATCAACCCTACTTGCCTGGAACTGCAAAACTCTGATGCATGTTATCAAAATTTACCCTGGGGGGGTGAAATTTTGACAACAATCACCATTTTTTAGCTAATTTGCACAAAAAGGCTATGCTTTACTTGATCTCCCAAGCTTCCGATGGTGGACTAAACTTAACTTTCGTTGGTCCCTTCATGGATCTTTTTCTTGGTCATTAGGATCACATACTTGCTCTACTGATATTGTTTTCCATTTTCACTAAAGGCTTGCTCATTTTGCATGGATGTTTAATTGTATCAGAGATTACCCATTGGCTGTAGGCTCATTCACGTCAGTGGTCCCAATCCACGTTGCCTTTTTTTGTGGGTGAATTGAAACCCTTATGCAACTTTTTGGTTCTCTGCCAAAAAGCTCAGGACCATCTGGATTTGGATGCCATGGACCTTCACGAATTCTTTTAGCCATTTCGAGGTCTCAAACCCTGTCCTTGTAGGACTTAAGTAGATCATTTTATTAGAGGATTGGTCGGGTTTTCCCATGGCCTTCACCCAAGTCTAACATGTTTTTCAGAGTGGAAATTCTTTTTTCCATACGGAAAGACTTGCAAATACTACTCTTTTTGCTTATACAATTGTAGATTTCCCAATGCTTTCAGTTTTAACAAAGCAATGATTGTGTCTAGATAGTTTTCTTGTAGCATGTCAAGTCCAAGCTCAAAAGGTGGCATTGGAAGTGGCCTACCTCCATACTCCTTGAGGTGAAACAAGCATTGGGGCAACACCTCCTTGCATAGTTGCTCATGTTCCGCTACTCCTTTATCCAGTCAAAAAACAGCTGCCCTACTCTCATTGGGGTCCTTATGGTCGTTGGCTTGAAGTCGCTCTCAGTCGAATGGGCTTGATGCAATTGTTCTAGGTGGGGCAATAGACCTCCTCGCTCAACCACTCTTCTCCTTCTGGCTTAGGATGGGGAGCATGGGGCTCGTTTGCCTCCTTGCCATTATAGCGTGTTGATCGTCGAATACTATCCAAGTTCCCTTGGTTGACATTGACTTCATTTTGCTGCCATGGGTGGTCTTCTTGATCAAACTGAAGAACAATAGGCAGGGAGCCGCCCCCGCTACCACTGGCTGGGGGCCCATCCCTATTGTGGAAAGACCTTGCTTGGTAGCGGGTGGGGCAAACCTGATTGTAGCTTTGGTTCCATACCTGCCTTCTGAACAACTTTTTGGGGCTGCCACCTAATCAGTTTTGACAAATATCCTCCATAGTCTTGGCTGTGAAGTCCCTTGACAAGCATAGGGAAAATTGTTGTTTTTGATCTATAACTGATACATCTTGTAAAACAGAGGACATTTGAACTTGCATGCAATGTAAGACTGCCAGTTACTAATCACTGCAACTGTTGTTACTGTATATATCCCATCTAGCTACACTACCCTTATTGGATATGGTAATCATACTGGAGCGTTAGGTCATCAACCTAAAAAAATAAAAAATAAAATACAAAAAATTATAGCTATTTATCCACGACCGAATGCTATATCAACTGTCAATTTTGCACTAACCCCATTTCTGTCATATTATTGTCTCTTCCATCTCATTCATTTGAGTCTTGAAACATTTTGAACAGCTTGTTGTCAATACAAGATTCCCTGCGGGCCTAGGAAGAAGAATGGTCCAGCACTTTCGTCTTGCATCTGATATTCATGATTCGAAGTTGGTTAGTTCAACTTCATGGCAAAGACCAAAAAATCAAATCAATCATAATTGATCTGCTCCGGAGAGATAGAGAAATGCAAGAGCGGATACTTGATATAGAAACATTCCTCTTCAATTTAAAATGATCAATGATACTAAATGGTCATGAAGGATCTCTTTTCTGTCCCATGGTTGGCTCATACACTCCTTGCATGTGGGCAGTAACATACCGAGTATTTCAACTTTGCAGCTCTAAGAGCTTGATTCTTGGCAGCCCTTGTAGCAGCTGAAAATTTTAGTTTTGCTTTCAATACCTATTTGCCTGTAGTAATGCCATTTTGTCGTACATTGGTTGTCAGATACGATGGATTGCGCTTCACCCAAATTGCAGACAATTCTTGTTTGACCTTAGAGAAGCAGTGCAACGATGCTTGACGACAACTGCTACGAGTCTCAGAGATGCCTCAGAAATCTTCGGCCTTCAATTGCTTGACCAATTAATGGCTGAAAATTGGGGCTGATTCACGATAAGCTGGACATGCTTCAATTCTTGCTTAGTTGTTTCTTTCACCTGCCCTCACGCACGACACCAGAGGTTTTTAGAGTTTTTCCCTTTTCTCTGGTTATTGAAAATTTGTTGGCGACTATAGTGAAACTTTGCTTGTAGTTTTAAAATTGCAGCAAAATGCAAATTTCTTGTCCTTGACTTTGAAATTTTTTTCATGTCCTTTGCTTATTCGTTTTTGTGTTTTAGATTACTGAACTTGTAGCTCCTTACTCAAATTTTAATCTGGCATAGCGTAATTTATCTTCTTCTGTGCCAGATTGCCCCTACCTTATTTGTTTTGGCAAATAGCTCGTTTTTTAGAGTTGGATCTTTTGCTTTCCTACCTGAAAAGATGAATGGCGGGATCTAGCTAAGTTTAAGGTCTCGATTCCTTGAATTTTAGGAATGGGAGAGGACCAATTAGGTGTCTGATCAGTTTTGGGCCTCTAAACTTGGAAACATGGCATGTGATAGTTAATCACCATAGAAATGTTGGATCAAACAATTTCAACTAGAAATGTTGTAAGCCATAGGGATAGTTATGGCCTCCCATGGACTGATCACATATAAATATCAGAATTTAGATTTGAGTAGTAACGAAAAGCACCTTCTGCTACTGCCTGACTGCCCCCCCCCAAGGGAAGAGGGGGCCCCCCCCCCACCCCCCCCCCCCCAAAGCCGCCCCCCACTAGAATTCCTCCCAAGTCTTTTGAAATCTGAATTGAAATCAGTCCATCTCGCCTTGGGAGCTCTCTAAGTTATCAGGTGCTCCAAAGAACAAGTTGTCTCCCTTCTCTCAAATTGCTCATGAAAGTGCTATACAAGCTGGTTCCAATTCCTGAATAGAACCTTAGGCAAGACTCTAAACCATTGCAATCTTTCCCCTGATGAAATGCCCGTTAATTTTAAGGCTTGGTCTCTTTGAATGCCTAAACTATAGTCTATAAGGATGAATGGCAGGATTTAATTAGGAACGAGGTCAGGACTCTTTAAATTCCTCCAGACTGCACTAGAACTCGAGATGAGCCTGCAGGAATCATCTTAGAGAATTTCACAAGATTTCCAGTTGACTCTAAAGAACATGCAAATCCGAGTTTTAAACTCGGAAGATATGATGAACTGCAAGATTTAGGGTACGAATTCAAGGCCAAAGACGGATCTATTGAAATCTTTCCCGCGCTCTGCCACCTGGATGACACGTGTCGGATTTAGTTAAATTAAAGGTCATGTGACTCTCTGAATTCCAAACTAAGAGGATCAGCTGTAGGATTTAGTTAAGTTTGAAAGGTTAGGTCTTTCTAAGTTCCCTTAAACTTGGACACGTGTCCACAGCAGGATTTAGCTAAATTTGAACCTTCAGCACTTGCCCTTTGAAATTTCTTGAAACTTTCCCCTGGGATAAAGTGTCATGATATAGTTGATTTTCTCGGCCCTTTAAGGTGAGGGCATCCTTAAATATCCTACACGTCTCTGAATGGCTGAGATTTAATTAAACTGCTTAATGTCAGGAACCTTCCGAATTTCCTGAAACTAAAAGGATAAACTGTGGGGCTTAGTCCCTCATTTAGGCCGGTGACTTTGGTGTTGTTTGATTGGCGAGTAGGAAAATCCTTCGGTGAATTTTTCAGTCCCTTGCGTTTACTGCTGAACTAAGGTGTCCCAGAACTGGACTTTCTTGATGTTTCGGGTGAACCGACTTAGTTCACGTCATCATTGCCCAAATGTCACCAATTGCTTTTCTAGAACTGGATTTGTTCTTGAATATTGTAAGATACATTTGAATTTAACTTAAATCCTTTCGCTTATTTATCTTTTTTGTCCCCAACAGTAGCTTGCCTCAGCTAATTGAGTCAAAATTTCTTCCTCTTTCAGCCAGATCGGCTTCTCGGACCAGACAGCGTACTTCTGTGGGACAACCCTAGATGTCCCTAATTAGCTTCATGGGCCAAACTACTTCAGAGTTTTTTTTCAGGACCAATCCCTGATCTGTTCTGACTCTTTTCACACGTCCCTAGCTGTTGCAAGCATCTATGACCTAGCTCTTTATTTTATGATTTTTCCTGGATCAATCTACATGCTTGGAACTGCAAAACTCTGATACATGTTATCAAAATTTACCCTGGGGGAGGAAATTTTGACAACAGTCACCACCACTGCTGTTCCAATTTTCTTGATTCTTAGTTGAGAACTCCGCTTCTTCTTCAAGAACTGGATGATTGCTGGTCATTTTCAAAGACTTGCCAACTGACATTGTATCCGGCACTAAAGGCCTCACCAATCACATGGATGTTTGGTTGTTACCCTTGTCTTGTTGAATGCTTTCCATAATGTCAAAGGCTGCCCCTACTTCTGCAAGCCCTATCAACAGCTTGGTTCTCTTTTCCTAGGAATAGATTTGATGCCAAAACCTTCAAAATCTTCCATGAAGGTCTCACACCCTGTTCTTGTAGCACTTAAGTAGATCTTCTTGGAAGCGTGTTGTCCCCTTTGACCTAATTTACAATCAATTCACTGTCACCAAAGACTTGCAAGTTCTTTATCCCTCTCTTATTTCCCAATGCATCCCTTGCACCAAGGCTTCATATTCAGAAGTGTTATTGGAGCATGTAAATTGAAATCTAAAAGATGAATAGTAATTTACTCCTTGAGGTGAAACAAGCATGGCTCCACCTCCTGCACCTTGTCTACTCCTTGATCCATCAAAAAACAGCTGCCATACCTCATTGTCATCCTTATGGTTTGGCTTGGTGATGCCAGGAATGGGCTGATCTTCTTCATGTATGCAATAGACCCCTAGCTCAGATTCTTCTACTTCTTGATAAGGATCAAAAGCGTGTACCTTGTTTGCCCATTCATCAAGAGTTAGATCCGGGATGCTTCCAACCTTGGTGTCAGCTTCATCAGTGCTTGGGTGATCTTCTTGATCAAATGCTGAACAATTGGCATTGATCTGACTTGGAGTGTAGGGCTTCAATGTGGAAGTTTGTAATAGGTTCAGACATGATTGTAGCTTTGGTTCCATACCTCGTTCTAAACAGCATGTGTGACCAATCAGTAGAAAAATATCCTCTAATCTTGGCTGTGAAGTCCCTTGACAAACATATGGCAAAGAGTGGTGGAAGGTCTATAACTGATTACATCTTGTAAAACAACAACATTTGGACATGCATGCAAGGTAAGACTCAAGTTTCTAATCACTCCAACTGTTGTTACTGCTGTCCCATCCAGCTGCACTACCCCTTTGGATATGGTTTCATACTGGAGCCCTAGCTGATCAGCTATTTGTTTAGGAATCACTGAGCTACTTGCCCCGGAATCTATCATGCAATTGTGCACTAACTGATTTCCAATGATTAATGAAACATAGAAAGGAGGGGGCTTCAACATTTTACCTTGCTGTCCTCCATGATTCCCTTCAGGCTGGGAAACATTTGTGAGCACTTTCTCTTACATCTGAACTTCACTGATTCGAAGTTGGCCAGTCCCTCATGGCAGCTTGTAACAAATCACTTTGGCCTGGGATAGATAGGGATTCCCACATTGATATATTTACATTTGTGTTCTTCATCTGATCAATGATACTGAATGGTGATGAAGGATCTCTTTGCTTTCCCTTGGTTGGCACATTCACTCCTTGCATGTGGGCAGCAACAACTGGTATTTGAGTTGGTCTAGGAGCTGTTCTTGGCTGCCCTTGTGCATTTGAAATTGGATTTTGTTTGCCAACCATTT
This sequence comes from Taxus chinensis, assembly GCA_019776745.2. NCBI lineage: Eukaryota > Viridiplantae > Streptophyta > Pinopsida > Cupressales > Taxaceae > Taxus > Taxus chinensis. Next base: position 810,943,777 of record CM034149.1, read on the forward strand.
GTGGAGCCATGGAAGGTTGTGGATTGGTTGGAGCTAATGGCTGACTCTTCACCCAAATTCCTTCTTTTTGACCTTGTGTTGGCTGTAACACCTTGAGAGACTATCTTGATTCATGCCACAAAAATCCTCTGCTTTCCAGTTTACCAACGTGGTGTCATTTGGGGCTGATTGCTGTTGGAATGTTTCTTGTTGTTGGTTGTTTCCTTGACTGCCCTCACCCTCCACACCAGTAGTTGTCACCATTAATGCTTGATTCAAAGCACCATTGAAGCACATGGATTGGTTGTGAGGTTCATTGCATGGAAAACACCAATCATACTCCTAAGCAATGTTGTTTTGTGTTGGCACCAATGCCTTAGAGGTAGATATGGCATTAGGATTATAGGGCTGAAATGGTCTATTGGCAGGAGGCCTTGTTTGATTTATATTTGTAGCTGGATTAGGAGGTCTTTGTGGTTGGTATGGCTGCTTGTGAGGCTGATCTTGGGGCTGATAAGAAGGTCTAAAACCTTGGGCTTGTTGCCTCTTGAGAGTAACCAGTTCATTGCCTAGGTTTTTGCAATTGCTTCATGACTTCTTGAAGCTCATTTGGGGCACTTGGAGATGAAGTAGAAGCTTCATTTGAACTCTGATTTCTAGGAATGGGAGAAGGAGCCAAATTAGGTGCTTGATTAGTGTTTGGGCTCTCTAAACTTGGAAACAATGGCATGGGATAGTCTATAAGGCATAGTTTTCCAGCTTGGATCAAATAATTTTCAGCCCTGATGGCAATGCTATAAGCCATAGGGATAGTTATGCCTCCCATAGACTGAATCAACATAGAAATATCAGAATTTAGAGCTTTGAGGTAGTAGAGAAAAGCACCTTCTGTTGCTGGCCCGACTGCCACTGGAATTCTCTCCCAAGTCTTTTGAAATCTGAAGTTGAAATCAGTCAACTGCTCATTGGGAGCTCTCTTGATGGTTGTCAGCTGCTCCAAAAGAGACAAGTTGTATTCCTTCTCTCCAAATTGCTCATGAAGTGCTATACATAGTTGGTTCCAATTCCTGAATAGAACCTGAGGCAAGACTTCTAAACCATTGCAATGCTTTCCCCTTGAATTAAGATGCCAACAATTTGATAGCCACTTGCATCTCATCGATTTCATGAATTGCACAAAGGTTGGCAATGTCTTTAACATGATCACCTGGAGTAGTTTGATTCTCTCCAGTGAAGTATGGAATGTTCTTCAAGGCTGTAATTGGAATTGGATGTTGTGCATTGAGGGCAAGTGGGCTGCTGCCTATGAAATTGACATAGGGGTTGTTTTGTGCCATTATAATTGGTCTTAAAACCCTTGTTGACTGAATGAAAGGCCTACCAGGTGGAGGAGTTGAGAGCAGTTCTGTTTGGTGGAGATGAAGACCTTTGAATCCTTCTTCCTCTTTGCCTTCTTCTTGGAGATAACTACAGGTATTCAAACAGACACGTCTTCTTCTCCAGCTCTTGACCTTGTGGTGACTCTTCTCATGAGTTTTCAGGCCTGCACTGCTGAAAACCAGTTGATTCTTCCCCTTGGAGTCGCCAGATGTGTAATTTATAGCTCTTTTGAAGCAAGAAAATTGCAGTAGATGCACATCAAATTTTCTGCAATAAAAATGAGACCTCTAAGGTCCCACCGGGCATGCTAAAATTGTTGTTGCAAATCAGCAGCACCCCTGGATGTAAATCAGGTTTCTAAATTGATGTTTTAGGCATCCAGTGTGATTGCACAACATTGAAACCTCTCTCCAAGTGTGGGACTTGTAAAAATGAGAGAGGAATCTCTAGATTAGAGGCTGGTTCCTCAAACTCATTTGATTAGATCTATTATTTACACAACTGCAGAGGTTCAAATCCTAATTTTATCCTAATTTGCAAGGAGACATGGATAAGAAATGCAAAAATTGAAATTAAACTGATAAGGGTGATACACCAAAGGAGTGGTGAGCACTTCTTGTTCATGAAAATTGACACAAATAAGAAATTGTAACATAAAACATCATTCACAGGTTGATAAGTGTAATCAAAGGTCTGAAATGAAGCAAACAACACATGCAAAGGACTGAAAGCATTCACAGAGTCTGCATTGTGATTTTCAACATCAAAATCCTTGTATTCCAACACCAAAGAGGCAGAAAAAACCTGTTACAATCCCTGGAAGGTCTGATACTTCCAAAATCACTTGCTTGAAGGTGAAAATAGAAGCTTGCTGTGCAAAAAGGTGTTCATCCCTTTTAAAAATGAGCCAAATCTGGCTTTTACAGTGCATGGGTCGAGCCCAGGAGAGAGAAAACATGAAAAAATGTGGGAGCCATTCCTCATTGACCAAAATGCATTAAAAATAGCATGGAGGTCCTTACAAACCCATGCCCTAACATTATTTACCATACTAGAGAAGAATGCGACCCATTTCGCATTAAAATTGGTTGTTGAAATGTCAGTTCTGTCCATGGGCGCATACCAGAAACATTTTATGATTTTCTCCTTCCAAAATGAACCAAAATTCAAAATTGACCATGGAATCATGTAGATAATTTTACAAGATTTCCATTGATATAAAGAACACAAAAATCTGAGCTCTAGATCAAAAGTTATGGCCGTTTGAAGATTTAGGGAAAAAACAGTTCCAAAACGGATCGGCGGGAAAAAAATTTGAATTTTACCTCTTTTTTTGCATTTGGAAATTTTTTTCGAAAATCCCCATGCTCCACCACTTGGATGCCATGTGGCATCATGTGATTGGGCATGGGCTCATCCTTTAAATTTTTCTCTCTGGGCCCTTCCTTAACATTTTTGCCACTTGAACACGTGGCACTCTTTCATTGCTTCGGGCCAGAGGGGCGCATTTTTCCCTTTGAAAATTTGGCATTTTTTACTTTTGGAAAAAATTCAATTTTTCCCCCACGCCCCGCTAGTCCTGGACACATGTCGGCGTATGAATGGCTGAGAGGGGGCGCGGGCTCATCCTTTGCCTTTGAAATTTCTACCGAAAACTTTGCCAAACTTTTAAAATTTCTTCCTGTCTTCCGAACTCCCCTTGGACCCTAGGACACATGTCCTAGGTTCATTCGTGTGTGGGCCTTTCTTCAAATTTTCCCTCCGAAAAACTCGGCCAACACTTACAAATTTTTCCTTTTTTTTTCTTCTGCACCACGAACTCCCCGCCCCCCTCTGGACAGCTATCATGTTCCTATTGGCCCGGGCCACTCCTCCAAATTTTTGCTTGCGCGGACACTTAGAATTTTTTCCCAAAATTCTCCCCTGACATGTGGCGTCTCCTGATTCATCGGCGGGTCCCGCGGAGAAAACTTTCTAGTTAAAACCTACGCCAAAACACTTGGCAAAAAAGCCAAGTTCTCCTCCGACCCCCGCCACTTCCTTGACACGTGGCACGTTCTCATTGGTTGTTGGCTTCCAAGGGGAAAATTTCCCACAAAACTCCGCCGAGCCATAACTTGAAAAATATGAGGAGTTAGGAGGAAAAATTTACCTTTTTGGAAAGTTGAGAGAGAGCTCTATCCAATGGTACCACTTCCAGAAAGATTTGAGTGTCTGAAAATAAAAAAATGGAGACTGAGGCACAAGAGAGGCAAGAACACAATAAGTTAGCCACAAAAATGAGTCGAGGCACATTTTGGATAATAATTACCATTCGTAATTATTCACTACGTCATTATTATCCTAAACTGACACAATGTAATGCACTCACGTTCCCTAGGATACCATTCACTAATGAAGAATATGTTATGGGCTTATATAACATTTATATATTTATATTTTTTAAATAAAAACCCTAGATGATTTACATATTATGCATCTCAACCATCCTCTATTTTCTTTATTCAATGTTTTGAGGATATTCAAAATGATCTTGTTCATGGAGAATCACAACACCCCCGAATGGTCCATTTTTAGATGGTGGAATTTGGCCTAATTACACAAAATAGAGCTATTACAAAAGTTTGGTAGTTTTACATCAAGATAGCTCTCCAAAGAAAGTCTAGTTCCTAATCCTAAATATATCATCACATGCCCAATTGTAGAGAAATTGATCTAGTCATACCCTAATGCTTTCTAAGGAGACATGGATAGAAGGATTGCATGAAAATTAAATGTATTCTAACTAGAGGTGATAAACCAATAAGGATTTTTTAATATATTGCACTTGTATTGGATTGAAAACAAAAAATATTGAAGAGGGTGATTAAACACCACAGATCAAACAACTATTACAAATCCATTCACCAAATTGAAACAACCATTAAGGTGTGTAATAATAGTTTAACAATGGACAGTAACCTAACTGTAACGAGAGATCAGAAAATACAAAATAAATACAAAAGAGAGCTGAGCATCATCCACATATTTTTACTATTTCTCCAAAATTTGATACATTGCATTACAAACGGCCAAAAGGGCATAAAAATTAAATTACAATTTCAATGGGAGGCTTGAGCTCCACATATTTTTCATAGACGAGAAAGAATTGAGTGGAAAAGGAAAAATATTGAACCCTTCTAACTGATCCACTCATAATTTATTAAAGAATTTTCAGAGAGGAGAGACAAAAATAGTTTATAATTACTTTGACATTCTTAAAAAAACATTATTAGATCCCTGCAATGGTGGGAAAACATGTAAAATTTATCCAGCATGTACCCTACCTTGTGCTTGAAGTAAAAGCTTCATGATGCACCTACGTATTTCCTTAGTCTTGTAAACTCATTATGAAAATTTTCCCACCAAACCCATTAAATTATCCTCCTTTCTCATTCCAAGCTATAAAGGTCAAAATTAGCTTTCCATAACCTGTGATTTTGCTAAAAATGGTGGTGTATAGGATATGTTATCATCATTTTTCATCTGGTTGGTTTTTTGAGTTCACCCCCACCTACCCCCCTAATTTCTACATTTTGATGTGTCAATAGGATTATTCATTTAATCCCCTTTTGATCAAGTATAATTTGACCAAAATTTGAAAACAACTTCCAAAGTTATGCATGGTTGAATGAACGACACCGTTTAGTGTCTACAGATCCACCTTCCATCTCATTACTCATTCAATGTATCTTAGTATTTCTTCGCATGCCACCTAGGTAGGTTCTTGGTTTGGCATTAAATGTTTTTACCTTATGTTTTTACCTTCCATCTAGATTGGATCTCAATATACCAACTTGGAAATTTTTCTAAATGCATCTGGTGGGAGATTATTGCTTCGTAATTTCAGCACTTTGCATTTTACACATCACTCCCCTCAAGAATCTTAAAATGGCACACTCAAAGTTCTGAAACTGTCACACCTGAATCTTGAAAATATTTATTTTCAAACTTACCATGACTTGCCAGATCACCAAGCTCTTCGGAGTTTGGGGTTCTATGTTTTCAAAGATGTAGAGCTCTTTATTTTGGACCTCTCTACCTTGTGAGTTCCGAATTACATCCATCGTTGAATCTGAAGTTGGGATGACCATAAAACTCTTAAAGTCACCTAGTTTTCCATGTCATCCTTGCGAATTTAGACTTTAGTATCCTTTTTCTTCTTGCTTTTGGCTAGATTCTTTTCGTTTTACACGGTAGAGACTCCCAATTACTAAACTCCCAAAGTATGAAGTATTCCAACTTTGGGCTCTAACCAAACTCACACGTCACTCACTAGGTCAAGCTATCTCCATCTTACAGTGAATTTTCCTTTCACATCGAGTCATCCTATAGAGCTCACTTGGGAGCTTACTTTATAGCTCAATTACTTGAGCTCCTTCACCTATGAGGTGACCTCCTCTTTTTTTCCACAGCACTGAGCTTGGAAACCCTCTTTCCACCTAATTTTTATGCCAAGTCAGCCAAGGAATTTACTATCATGCTACTCCCTGGGTCTGGCTCTCTAAGCTAAATCCCAAAATCACCAATCCAAGCTCATCCACACATGTAGTACAAGAGCCTTAGCTTGGATCATCATCATGTCATCGGGGCCCCTTTGAGACCTTCTCAACATGGCTTGATAAGAAAAATTCCAATCCCCTTGGGCTGAGTTATCTTTTCCTTCTAATCACCTCGGTCAAAACCAAATATTTTCCACATACCATTGAACTTCAACTCTTGATCCTGAAGCATGATCTTTGTGCGATGTTAATTGGCCTTTCACTGACTTCATTCAACTTAGTTCCTAATCAATGATGATGCCTTCATGCTAATGCGACTACTAATATGTTCTCATCATATTTCCTCACATGCCCTTGTTATGAACCAAACTCCCTTTTCTCGCCATCGAGCCCTCTCACCTTTGAGCAATCACTTGTCGCATATGTGAGCCCAAATCCTCTTCATTCAATTCCTCTAAGCCCTCATCTTGCCTACCAATGTAACATGTCTCTATCTATATGTTTTCCACAATATTGCACCCCTTTACAACCACCAAATCACTGACCAGCTTACTGAGCTTCTCAATGATCTAGATTTAGCCTGGTCACCCCTCATAACCCAATATGGCCCTTTTAGACTATTTTCAGGTTTTGTATGGTTTCCCTTCTAATTTATTTGAGTCAGAGTATCATGGGAGGGAAAAAGAAGGAGTTAAAATTTATTTTTATTTTTTTACAAATGGTTTGCCCATTTTTGCCAGATGTAGGCCCACGGGGGCCATATTTCACCATTTTTTATAATTAATTTTAATGGTCAAAACATAGAAGAGGAAAAAATTCCTCAATATCATTTTCACTTATGAACTCACTGAATGTGTTGCTGAGAGCCTAGAAAGTGTTTGGAACTCAAATTATTTTCCTTGGGTGCCCTATCCAGTTCTTAGGTTCCTGTTGTCGAATTTGGGTTGAGGGGAAAAACGAGATAACAATATGGTATAGCTGCTAGCCTACAACTGATCTTGACCCTGTTGAATTTATACCTCGAAGCTACTAAAAATGTTGACCATGGACCTGTCCCACTACTTGCACTCTAAATTTTCATAATCAAATATTGAAGTTAAAATTTATGAGAGTACAAAATTGTTTAGACCTACAATTTTCACATGTTCCTTTCTACAACCTTGATCTACATGAGAGCTCCTTCATAATTTTCTTGATCCAAAATAAAAATTGGGGGAGATGAAACACTCTCCATCCAACCAAAATATCCAATCAGGAGGAAAAGCCATCCTCCTCATCATCCCCTGAGCCCCAACCACATTACAATGAGAGGTGAATCCAACCAATGGCAACAAAGAGCTTCAACAACGCAACACCAAAACTTTCACAACAATTCCAAGAACATTCAACTCAACTACAACACAAGAAGGAAAAACAACCAAAAAAAACAAGGCTTAAAAATGAATGCCAAAGGAGCAAGAACCTATGGGGAGGCTACTTATGCCTCCAAATGGGAAATGGGTGCCCACCTTAAAAGCCTCCAATACATGTCTCAAATCCCCTACATGCTCTTATGCCTCCCACATACTCTTATGCCTCCCTCATTCTCTTATGCATCCCTCATACAAGAATAAGTAAGAAATGCAAGCATTCCTTGTCCAAGGTGGGGCACCCAACCCAAACTCCCTCCAAACATGAAATAAATCTTATGCCTCGCTACACGAATTCTCCCCAAAGTCCACTCTTACACCAAACTTAGGAAATCTACCCAAGCACCCATTAAACATTCCAGACACTCAACAAAAACAAGAACACAACACAAAATAGAGGAATAACATAAGAAAAAATAAATCTCCTACCTTTCGATAGTAAAGATTGTTCCAAGAGTCAACTCCAATATCGTTAAATCCCAAGAAATCACCAACAAGCTCCCACAAGACCATAATCTCTCCAAAATCCTCTAACTCCAAGAAATTAAATAGCACAAAAGAAATGAAGTAACCCCCAAACAAGCAAAAAAACTTGAATAAATAGAAAAGAGAGAGAGGAGGGTGAGGTAGCTCCATGTAGGATGCCACATCACTCATCCTCGACTCCACCTCACAAGTCAAACTTCAAACTCCGAAGCAAAATTAATAAGTGGTTGAAGAAATGACATTTTACTTACACACACAGACCATGCCCACACCCCTTAAGGACCAAAAGTAATTACATGTAAGAAGGTGCAATAAAGACTTACAATTTGTCTTCCCCAAAACCCATAATGGGGTCTAATTTTTACCGGCCAACCCATAGGTAGGGTTTTCATAGAAATTTAATAGATGTGGGATAAGTTTAACATGTCCCACAAGTATTAAAAATTGGCCCTTAAGGCCAAATTTGAATTTCCATGGGGGGGTAGAGTGTACAAAACTCAAGGTCACAAGCACTAAATATTATAACACAAAACCCAAAAGCCATTTAGTCTAATAAATTAAAACTTTTGGTCACAGCCAAAATAATTAATAAAAATATTAATTAACTTAAATAGGACACTAACACCCATTAAGATAAAGGGGAAGAATACATCATTTTCTAATTAATTAAAACAAGGAAATTACATCACTAAAAATCACAGACTATATTAAGTAACGAAAACTAAAAAAAATACAACACATAATCCCTTGGTAACAATTTCCCCCTAACAATAATTCAAATACACACACACATAAACACATGTTTTCATGGTGACCCTTGTTGAATTCATCTAGAATTCCAATGCAGTTGGTCTTTAATCCCCCCCAATGTTTGTTGTGACATGTTTACATGAAAAACACATAAAACCTCCTTTGACCTCATGGCCACATCAAAAATAGTTAGGATAAAATATATAATATAAATCCACAATCATCTATATACGAATCAAATATAATCTAGGAAAATGTGATATCATTTACAATTTCTAGCAACATTTCTATTCTAAATCTCATCCATGTCAAAATGATCAAAACATTAGTTCAATTATCAAAGGTTTACTGAATATCACGAAATATCACACATGTAAAAAACATATATATATATATAATATATATATATATATATATATATATATATATATATATATAACCATGCCCATAACATATCAACATTAATATAAAATGTCTCTAATAATCCACATCCATCATATACGAATCGAAATCAACAACATTCTATGATCTCTAACGTCTAACATCATGCCAAATCAAAAATTACAATAATATCCATAACTATAGTCGACAGTATCATAATCAATAATAAAAAGGTGTCGAAGGGAATTTGGCACTACATCCCCCTCCCCTTAGACTCAACTTCCTCCTAGAAGTCACTGGAATAGGTGTGGAAACTAAACTTGTAGCAATGTATCATCCTCCCATGTAGCTGTAGTCTCATCATACCTATTGCACTACAGTTGAACTTGGTTAATCTCTCTTCCTCAAAGGCCCAGAGTCCTGTGCTATAAAATGTGGATGGGCACAACTATCACCTAACCCTGATCATGTACCTACAATGAGGTCCAATCTAGCACATGAGAAGGATCTGTATTATATCTCCTAAGTACTAAAATATGAAACACATCATGGGTGTGATACAAGCTAGGTGACAATGCTAGATGGTAGGAAAAAGGACCGATACGCTCCAAGATATCAAAGGGACCCAAAAATCTAGGAGCTAACTTAGAACCTCTTTTCGTAATGGATAGGGCTCTTATGTGACCTGACATGAAGGAACACCTTCATACCCACATCAAAACTATGGTCTGTCCTATGTTAATTTGCATACTTCTTCTGTCTGTCTTGTACCTCCTATAGTCTTTTTCTATGATAGGACTCGAAAGACCCAAACAGGGAGGCAGCCTATATAATTTTATTAATCTGCAAAACCATCAAAATTACATAGCAATGGATGACTTATATCGGTATTGCACAGTCATATCCATATAACCCAAGCTGTTAAAAAACTATAACAAAATACATACGGGAATGAATAAATACAAAATATAGTTTTAACAAATAAACCATACGAATAAACAATATAACAAAATAAGATTTTACCTACGGTAAACACAACCAACTAATGTAAAATTACTTACACTAAGTTTTACCTAACATTCCCCCCCTTAATTTTACATTGCCTCAAGGGATGAGGAGAGGAACTCTCTGAAAAACTCAAACTTTTCACGTGCAAGTGACTTTGTGAAGATATCTACTCGTTGTTCAGCTGTTGGGAAAAACTGAAGCTGTATATTGTGTTTCAAGACATGTTCTCAGATGAAATGAACCTGTAACTCAATGTGCTTTGTTCTCTCATGAAACACTAGATTCCGAACAAGCTTGAGAACACGTTCATTGTCAACATACATGGTGGTAGGTTTCTCCTGTGGTACTCTAAGTCCTTCCAGTATGCGACGTAGCTATATCACTTCGCAAACAGCTTCTCCTGCAGAATGATACTCGGCTTCTGTGGAAGAGTGAGAAACAAAGTGTTGTTTCTTACTTCCCCATGATATTGGTCTAGATCCCATAAAGAATACAAATCCAGAAGTGGATTTTCTATCATCAATGTTACCTACATGATCTAAATCTGAATATCCAGTCAAGAAGAATTTTTCATTCTTCTTGTATTCTAGACCAAGATCCACTGATCCTTTGAGATATCTCAAAATGTGCTTTGCTGCTTTCCAATGATAGAATTTTGGTTCTTGCATGAACCTGGATAGATAACTTACTACAAAGTTGATATCTTGTCTAGTGTAAGTTAGGTAAATGAGACTCCCGATCAGCTGCCAATAGAGAGTGGCACTTACCTCAGGAGATGGATCTGAATGAGATAACTGTAATCTATTCTCCATAGGTGTAGCAATTGGTGTGCAATCCATAATCCTAACATTCTCAAGCGTAGTCTTGGTATATTTCATCTGAGAAACAAAAATATGATTCTCTTTCTGCCACACTTCTAATCCAAGACAATAGTGCATCAGCCCGAGATCAGTCATGTCGAATGATCGATTAAGATCTTTATTCGTTGCATCGATCATCCTCACTGAACTGCTAGTGATGATGAGATTGTCGACATAGACAACAACAATAACCATCTCCTCCTCTTGCTTTTTGAGGTAGAGATTGGGATTGTATGGATTTCTAACAAATCCATGTTGTATGAGATGCTCATCAATCTTGATGTACCATGCTCGGGGTGCCTTTTTGAGGCCATACAGAGATTTCCTGAGTCTGCATACCTTTGTTTCTTGACCAGGTACAACATATCCCTCATGTTGAGTCATGTAGAATTCTTCTTGTAAATCTCCATTTAGGAAGGAACTTTTTACGTCCATTTGGTGAACTTTCCATCCAAACTGAGCAGCTAGAGCAAAGATCATCCTGATCGTTTTTGATCTTAGCTGTGGGAGAAAATTTCTCCTCATAGTCAATGCCTTTTTTTTTTGTGTACCCCTTTACTACAAGTCTTGCTTTGTACTTGTCCACTGTCCCATCTACTTTGTACTTAGTTTTGAATATCCATCTACATCCAATGGGTTTCTTCCCTAGTGGAAGATCAATAAGCTGCCAAGTGTTATTCTTCATCACTGATTGATATTCAGAATCCATGGCATCTTTCCAAGATTTTGACTATAGGGCTTCCTGGACTGTAGAGGGCTCATCTAATTCAATAACTCTACTCATCAAAGCAAAGTTAACTTCTTCTCTTGCTTTACTGCGAGTCTGTGGTCCAGGGGTGGATGTATCCGGTGGAGCATCCAATCTTGCATCTCATAATGTACTTGTAAACCATTTAGGAATATGTTGAACTGTTCCCATGGGTTGTGGTTCTATTTGATCAACACCATCATCCCCATCATCACTTTCATCTTCTGAGGGAACATTAGCTTCAATTTTTACAATAGGTGAAAAATCTACATCTTGTGAGTTCGAAGGAGGAGACTCTTCTTCCTTCTTCTTGAAAAACTCAACATCTCTGCTGGTGTAGACTTTTCTGGTCTTAGGATCCATCAATCTATACCCTAGAGTCTCTTCATTGTACCCAATGAAGATGATTTTTTGTGACTTCATGTCCAATTTCTTTCTGTTCTGTTTGGGTATGTGCATGCTTGCTTTGCACCTAAATACTCTAAGGTATGCAATGGATGGTTTCCTTTTTGACCATGCTTCTTGTGGTGTAATTCCATCAAGAGAAGTTGTGGGCACTCTGTTCAAAAAATACACTGTTGTTTTTGCTGCTTCTGCCCAAAATGTCTTTGCAAGTCCGGAATCATCAATCATGCATCACACCATTTCCATGATAGTACGATTTCTTCTCTCAACAACACCATTTTGCTGCGGTGTGTGTGGAGGAGGCATTTGTTGACGAATCCCATGAGTTTGTAGGTAGTCTCTGAACTCATCACTGGTGAATTCCCCCCCTTGATCTGAGCGGAGAGTTCTGATGTGATGACCAGTTTCTTTCTTAACTGCTACTTTGAACTTTTTGAAGGTTACAAACGCTTCACTTTTCTTGCAAAGACAAAAAATCAACACAAAGCATGAAGTACTGGAACCCAGAATGACTTGGATGCATCGGACCGCAAAGATTGGTATGAACAAGGTCAAGTTTACCATGAGATCGAAAAGTACTCTTTTGGAATGAAGCCCTGTGTTGTTTTCCTGCTAGGCAGTGAGGACACTTGTCTGTATCCTTCTAAAGAGAAGGTATCCCATGTACCATATTATGCCGGTGAAGTGTTTCGAGAACTTTAAAAATAACATGACCAAATCTCCGATGCCACAACTGCACTGAGGTGGAATTTTTAGCCATAAGTGCTTGATCATCTCTATAAACAATATCAAGTTGGAACATGCATCCCATATTGGATGCTTTTGCAATTCTTTTCGAGCCTCTTGATTTATCTCGAATCAAACACGTTTTCTTGCTGGATTGACTATCAAATTCAATTTTTAGGTTGTGATCTAGGAGTTGACTAACTGAAAGAAGATTCTTTTTCAACCTAGGGACATATAGGACATCTGATATTCTACATTTGCGTGAACCAAGGGGTAGAGAGATGTTCCCAATCCCCTGAACTGTATATGAAGAATCATCTCCCAACGAAACATGATTTTTTGATGGCGTGTCCCTAATTGAGATAAACCAGTCTCTGTGGCTGGTCATGTGTCGAGTGGCTCCCGAATCAACATACTAGACACCACTAGATGACGTGAATGTTTCACTTGATCGAGTAGTGAACAAGAAGTCTTCATTGTCTTATTGTTCTTATTGCTCAGCAATATTACCTTGTTGGTGGGGTCTTCTTTTCTAGTTCCCCTTTTTCTACCCGTGATAGTTGTTAGAATGTCCCTTGTAATATTGTTGTTGTTGTGGTCAAGAGTTTCTTGATGAACCTTTCTTATAAGTGTTATACCAACAATCTTTTAAGTCATGTCCTCTTTTGCAAATTGGACATTGCTTCTTCTATTGATTGTCCCCATGATACTGATTCTGATGTTGGGACTTCTGATAGGATTTAGGTTTTCATTTACCTTTTCCTTTCCATTTTTGATGTGAAGACAGTGCCTGCTCCTCTTCATCATCCTTATTGTGCATTGCTTCCTCTTGTTGCAGTAGGTTTACCAGCTTGTCAAAACTAATTTTCATATCTGACAAGTTTAGATTTGTGACAAAAATGTGGTAAGAAGAAGGGAGAGCTCTCAGAAAAATGGGAATAAGAGATTCATCTTTGACCTCTTCTCCTAGGGCTAGAAGTGAAGCCCTCAACTCTGCAACTCTTCTTAGGAAAGCTTCAATTTTCTCATTCTTCTTGAACTTCAATGTATGTAACTGACTCTACAAATTTAGTATGAAATTCTTGTTCTTGGCCTCATATATTGTGCTCAGCTTATCCCACGCTTCTTTTGCTGGTGTGGCATCTTGAATGTGGGCTTGCACATCGTCGGATGCTCGAAACAAGATGATGAGTTTTTCTGTTTGATCTACTCTATCAAACTGTCGTTGTTGTGTTGTATTAGTTGTTGATCTGGTTAGAGTACCAGTCACAACAGGCCAGATTTCTTCAAACTCAAGTTGTGTCTTTATTTTTTTCTTCCATGCAGCATAGTTGCTTCCTCTGAGCAATTGTGAATCCAGAAGAAAAAATTTGGGGGCATTGGTGCCCATTTTATAGAGATCACTGACAGGGTTTAGCTCTTATCACTCCAGGTATTAGGTATCCCAATAAATATACCGTCAGTCTAATATACCGAACCTTTATATATACGCGCCCTTCCGATATACCCGTTGGTACGTGGAAGAAGCTCACCCTTTCTATATACCCAGCGGTACGTGAAAGAGGCATTAACGTACGTGAAAGAAATCAATACGTGGTACCAAGACAATACTGATGGGGTCTATGTGATTATTGACATTGGCTCAAAGAAATATCCTCATACGCGCACGTATCTTTGCTATATACTTGGATAATTTCTCAATCTGGATTTATGTCATGCAATCATTCACAAACGGATGGGATGGTTCATAGTGTGTGCACTGTGACCTTATTACTCTCTGTCGATTTATAAGGACGATGCCCAGATGATGTTGTTGCAGCTATATTAGGCATTAAGTGTAGTAGTAGTCGCGACAGCTTTACCTGTGAGCGCTTTCCAAAGGCACCGTATATACCGAATGCTGTGAATGAGATCTAGGATCTCGTGAGTGTTACAAAACCAATTTTTTTATTGTTTTTTATTACAATTCTGCCAGTTTTTGAGTAGTTACAAAGTTTACAGTTTACTATGGCAACCTACAAATTAGTACAATATGCAGTAGTATATAATTTACATTCAAAAAATTAGACAATTTGAATGGCAGGCAAAAATTTCTGTTTCACGGGTCCTAGTGGCCTCCTGAGCCCAATACGACCCAAAATGCTAAAAATTGCAAAAAAGTAGTTGAAAATGCAATTTTTAGATGGGTCTCCTTTTGCAAAAAATGTCCAAAATGAAAAACCAGGCCAAATGGGAGAAGAATTTTTTTTTACCCTAAATTAGGGATTTCTCCACTAAATTTAGTTAGTTGTAACTAAATTTGAATTTCCTGTTAAATTTAGCAGTTCTGCTAAACTTCCCGCCAAAAGTTTGAGAGGGGGGATTTGACCCCTTGACCTCCTTTAGTGAGAGTGTCTTACAAAATAATAGGCTAGCCATTTGGGTGGCCTAGTCAAACTAAACATAAAGTGAAGACATTTTATTTAAACACTTGTAAACTGTAAAACCTTACCTCTATGAACCCATGGTTTGCTCAAACGTGGTTTTGAGTGAATTTTCCAGCAAAGAGAAAAATGATCAGTGGTTTTTGAAGGCAGTTTTACTTGAATGAAGGTGGTTTTGACTGTGTATAGCACTTCTATCAATTTTGTCCCCTCCTTTGAGCTTGCAATCTCTTCCTTGGCGGATTCTATCCTCCTCGTGCTTGAATTGCAAAGACTATACATGGTTTTGCATAGATTTAATGGCGATTTTGAAGAATTTTATGGTGGTATTGCAAGGGATGGGGCTGGGAAGTTGCAGGAGGCAACTCTGACTCTCCTTTGCTTGCAAAAGCTTCTCCAATGCTCCTTAACCTCTTCTGCAATCACTATGCACCTTCCTTTTATATAGGTCTCTCAAAATTCCTGCTTTAATTCCAAATGACAGGACCGGAAGGACCAAAATAGGGAGGCAGCCTGTATAATTGTATTAATCTGCAAAACCATCAAAATTACATAGCAATGGATGACTGCAATATATATAGGTATTGCACAGTCATATCCATACAACCAAGCTGTTAAACAGCTATAACAAAATCCATACGGGAATGAATAAATACAAAATATAGTTTCAACAAATAAACCATACGAATAAACAATATAACAAAATAAGATTTTACCTATGGTAAACACAACTAACTAATGTAAAATTACTTACACTAAGTTTTACCTAACAGTCTAATCATAACCACATATTGCTCCATGTCCTGTAATAAAGTTGGCCCAAGAGAAATCCTTTCCTCTAACCTATCCCAACTAAGAAGTGTCTTGCACTCTCTGCCATATAAAACCTAAAAAGGAGCCATACCTATCGAAATCTGAATACTATTATTTTAGGAAAACTCTACCAAGTATAGGTACTCCTCCCATATCGACTAGTGATCCATGACATACATCTTAAACATGTCCTCCAAAATCTAATTCACCCACTGAGTTTGTCCATCTATCTCAGGGTGATATGTTATGCTGAAATTGATCTTTGTCCTAAGGGCATCTTGCATGGTAGTTCAGAAGTGGGAAGTGTACAAAGGATCATGATCACAAATGATTTTATGTAAAATCCCATGCAACCTGATGATCTGATTAATATATACTCATGCCCCTACACTAGCTATGTAGGTGGTCTTCACCAGAGAAAAATGAGCCACTTTCGTTAATTTATCCACCATGATCATGATGGCATCATGGTGGTATCTCAACGTCGGTATCCCAGCTATGAATTCCAATGAATTTATGTCCCAATTCCACTCTGATATAGCATGAGGAAAGAGAAGGCCAACGGGATGCTGATGTTTTGCCTTCACCTTCTGACACTTTAAATAACATGACACAAAATGAGCCATGTCTCTCCAAATTCCCCTACAATGGTACAAATGTCTCAAAGTGGTGTGTATCTTCTTCACCCCAGGATGGGTTGGACAAGGTGGATGATGAGCCTCTATCAACATTTGTTCTCTGAAGCCTCCATCTTTGCAAACATAAATCTAACCTCTGTGTTAAAGAAGGCCATTCGTCTCTAATGAGAATCTATAAAACTTCCCCTCAAGGGGTATCTGAGACTCAATCTCTACCCTGAATACAAGATAGAAGTTGTTGTGAGGAAGATGATGTAAAATATAGCTCTATAAATTTGTGCCCTTTGAAGTGGCCATAACCACATGTCTTCATCTTCTTAAGGCATCTGCAACCACATTCTCCTTCCCCTTCACATTCTCTATCTCTATGTCATACTCATAAAGCAACTCCCTCCAATGTTGTTGATGAGCATTCATCAACAACATTGAGATTGGGTTGCGTGAAGAGGTGGCGAAGACTCAAGTGATCAGCCCTGAGTGCAAATATCCAGCCAAGAAGGAAGTGTCTCCATTGAACCAAGGCATGAAAAAATGCCACAAGCTCAAGATCATGAGTCAGATAATTGATCTCATAATATTTGAGTTTGTGAGACTCAAAAGCAACAACTCTTTCCTCCTACATCAAAACCCCTTCAAGTCCTGCCAAAGAAGCATCTGTGCATAAGAAAAAATCACCATGAGGATCTAAAACTGCAAGGATAGGCATTGTCATGAGGCATTCCTTTAGTGTCCAGAAGGCTTTCTCACATCTATCTTACCAAACAAACTTCTTCCCTTTCCATAGAAGGGAAGTGATGGGGTGTACAACCCGAGTGAATTCCTTAACAAATCTCTTGTTGTATCCCACTAAAGCCATGAAGCTGCATACCTCTATCATAGTAGTGGGTGCTGGGCAATCCATAATAACTTGAATATTAGAAGGATTGACTATGATACCTTCCTTAGAAATGATGTGGCCCAAATACTACACCTTTATCTTCAAGAATGCACACTTCTCTATGTTCACATAAAGATGCTTCTCATGAAGACACTGAAGAACCTACCGAATGTGCTCCTCATGTGTACATGAGTAAATCATAATTTCATCAAGAAAAATGAGAACGAAGTGATCCTAGAATGTCTTGAATACCCTCATTCATCAAGCTCATGAACACTTTGGGGGCATTCGTCAAACCAAAAGGCATTACGGTGAACTTGTAGTGGCCATATCTCATACAGAAGGCAGTCTTATGAATGTCTACCTTTTTGATCCTAAGCTGATAACTTGACTTAAGATCTATCTTGGAGAACACTATGGCCCCCTTCATCTGATCAAATAAATCATCAATGCACAGAATGGGGTAAAAATTCTTGATAGTTACTTTGTTCACCTAGTGGTAATCAATACACAACCATAGAGATCAACCCTTCTTCTTTAAAAAAATCACTAGTGCACCACAAGGGGATATATAAAATGGATCAGGTCTTTCTCCAAAAGGCCCTAAAGATACAACTTGATCTCGTAGAGCTCAGGTGTAGTCAACTGATACGGTGCTCATGACATAGGATTTCCAACTGGAACCAAATCTATGTGAAAATATATCTCGCATGGGGGTGGTACCCTTGGTAGCTCCCCTAGAAAGACATAGGAAAACTATCTCAAGATGAGATGATCATCAAGGGATGGTCTACTAGACTCATCCTCTGATCTATCACTAACCCTAATAGCATACATCTGACAACCTCATCGCACACACTGGTTAAGCTACATAGCGGAGATGATGTGAATAGAAATGGTCCTCCTAACCCCTACTATCACTGACCCAACTCCTATATCATCTTTACATGGTATATTTGTTGATGGTGAATCACATTACCCCTAAATTTCTGCAACTCAATGGGTTGAGACTCTCAGTGCGATTTCATAACATGGAGCTTTTCTCAGGTTTGGGACCTTATGAATCAGGAAATCTCTCCAGATGAAGGCCAGTTGCTATTCCTCTATTCAGATGCACACATAAAAACGTAGAGGGTTTACTCAAAAACCTAAAATAACTTGCCAAGGAGAAAAGGTAAGAAGATGCATAAAAACAAACATAAACTAACAAAGGTGATGCATCGAGGAATGAAGAACACCTGTCTTTCCAATAAACACAAACCATAAAAATGCAATGCAAGATCATGCACAGATAACCAAATTTATAGTGAAAGATCAAGAGGATGAAAATGAATACTGAGAGGGTTGAGAATCATCCACATACATGTATTATTTTCTCCAAAGATTGATACAATACACCACAAAATGCCAAGAGGCAAATTTGCATTACAGTTTTAAATGGGAGGTTTTAAATCCACAAATTCACCTACCAAAGAGAAGAAGGGAGGGGAAAAACAAAAATTTCCAACTTATAGAAAGAAGCCCCTCCTTACAATTTATAGGAAGAATGAGAGAGGGAAGAGAGATGAAATCCAAATCTACCCCAACCACCTCCAGGTTGTATTTAATTCATCTCATTAGGGCGGTAGGTGAGAACCCCAAAAAATGGAAAACTATATTTTACATTTTTGAAGAACTTTTTCTCACCCAATTACATATATCCTTGTAAGCTTTCCGAAAAATTCCAATCATGCCTGAATCCGAGCTCCCTGTGAAAAGTTATGGCCATTTTAATATTCCCCAAGTCAGGGTCTATTTCTAGTCGCGTTTAGGGTTCTCCTTTGCATTTGCATCTGGTTTGGAGGGTGCCTCAACATGTTTTCACCCCATGCTTTCCCGACTCCAAAACCCCATTTTCCTAGGTAGTGTTTCTGGTTCTCGAAACTCCCCAGTATCTGGACATGCCTTGCGATTTTCATGCTTCATGTCTCATGTTTACCAAAACCTAAAACCTGAAATCCTTTGTGTCGGGTTTTTGGATGTCTCCGACATATTTCCTTTATGTCCTTTTTTTGAACCTCTCCATCATATTTCCTTTATGTCGGGTTTTTGGACCTCTTTGACATATTTCCTTTGTGTCGGGTTTTTGGACCTCTCTGACATATTTCCTTTGTGTCGTGTTTTTGGACCTCTCTAACATATTTCCTTTGTGTCAGGTTTTTGGACCTCTCCAACATATTTCCTTTGTGTCGGGTTTTTGGACCTCTCCGACATATTTCCTTTGTGTTGGGTTTTCGAACCTCTCCAACATATTTCCTTTGTGTCAGGTTTTTGAACCTCTCTGACATATTTCCTTTGTGTTATTGTCTATATTTACCCAGGGGGTAGATATATATAACAATTTGGAAACTCAACGGGATTACCTGCTTGCTAGGTATAATATCAGTGGCTTTTTTAGCGATCCATTGGGCATGGGGTCACAAGCAATAACCTGAAACCAACCTGATATTTGATCCCGAGCCTGATACCACAACTCCTTCTCCGAGAGCACGCTGAACTATAGAAATCCAACCTAGGAGAAAAAAAACCTATGCCAAAGCACTTAGGGAAGCTGAAACCTAACTACAAGAAGACAATATGCATGCGCACTTAGAGGAATTGAAATCTAGGCTAATATTTACAAGGGTAAACCCTTTCTTTTCAGTAGCAATGTTTAAGATAGATTATGTTAACCGGAATCAGGAGTTCTTCTTTGTCTAATGTAGACAATTGGAAGGCATTACGATTCTTACATCCCGTGACCATGTAGGGACCACTACAAATGGCATCAAACTTGGAATGCTTTCCTGGTTTTGCCTGATTTGCATCCAATTTCAGAACTAGGTCCCCTTCTTAGAAGGTCCTTGCTCTTGTTTTCTTATCAAACCATCTTTTTACTAAGGCTTGATCTTTCTCAATTGTTTAAACTACATGTTCTCTGATTTCTTCCAATTCCATCAACTCTACATACCTGGCCTCATTGGTTCGAAATCAGCCAACTCCAACTGCTTCATGAACTCCAACGCAGGCAGTTCTAATGATATAGGCAATACTGCCTCTTTCCCATAGACCAACTTGTATGGGGAATTACCTGTAGACCTCTTTGGTGTTATTCTGTCAGCCCATAACACTAATTTTAGCTTGGTATGCCATGTTCTTTGATTTTCATCCAGAGTCCTTCTGATGATTCTTAGAAAATTTTTACTCGTGGACTCTACCTGTCCATTACCCTGTGGGTAATAGTTGGTACAAGTGCTCAAGTAGATTCCATTCTTGACAGTCCATTCCGTAATCTTGGAAACTATGAATTCCAATGCATTGTTTGATATGATAGTGGCCGGTAAACCAAACCTGATCACTATTCCTTCATAAAAGTCTAGTATATTAGACTCATTTGCTTCTTTGAGTGCTACTGCTTCAGTCCACTTGGTGAAATATTCCGTTTCCGTGAGAATCCACTTGTTTCCTTGCCTTGAGTTTGGATTGATGACCCCGATGAAGTCTAATCCCCATTGCATAAATGGTTGGTCAACCAAAATTGGGTGCAATGGAAGTGTTCCAAGTCTTTCTTTGCCTGTGAAGAGTGCACATTTTTTACACTTTTTTATCCATGTATAGCAGTCATTGAACACCATGGGCCAATAATACCCTGCCTTCATTATCTTGAGAGCTATTAGCCATGGGGAAAATGTCCTCCAGAATCTCCGTCATGAAAATATTGTAACACCCTCTCAATTTGACCTGTCCTAATGCACCTCAATAGAACTCCATTGATGTCCTTCTTGAACAAAACACCATCAACAAGCACATATGGAATGGCTTGTAGTCTAAAGTATCTCCTCTTTGTTTTTCTCATTTCTGGAGGGCATAGGCCTATCTGTAGGAAGTGTATCATATTCTGAGTCCAACAAGGAGTGGGCACATCATCATTTTCATGTTCTTGACCATCTTCTATTACCAAGATAGTCTCTTTTTCATCACCTGCTTCAACCTGTTGACTCAAGGCTAGTTGTTCACATAGTCCTTTTCCATGCACTAGTTTGGTGACCTTGATCTCGATGTCATATTCCATGACACGAGTTATGCATCCTACACGCTTATCATTTAGATCCTTGTTTAGAAGGAATTCCTTGACTCCCGCATGAGAGACCAGCAATTGGATCTTGTTGTTTGAGACTAGGTGCTTGAATTTCTTTAAGCTCTGAATCACTGCAAGGAGATGCTTTTTGATGAAAGAGTACCTAGTTTCATATTCCTCCAAGCCATGACTGAAGAAAGCAACTAGTTGTTCTGATCCCTCTTTGTTTTGTTGTACTAGGATTGCAGAAATCGTTTCCCCACCACCATAGGCATAAAACATGAAATCCTTCAAGAATTCTAGATTGACGAGAGTTGGAGCTTGAGATACAACCTCTTTTATCACCTCAAAACTTACCTTACCTTTAGCTATCCACTTAAATACCATGATCTTCTTCAACATCAGCATTATTGGCTTTACGAGAGCTGTAAAGTTTGGAACAAACCTGTAGACAAAATTGATCCTTCCTAAGAAGCTTTGAAGAGCCTTCTTCTAACTTGGCAATGGCAATGCTTGAATTGCTTCAACTCTTTCTGGGTCAATCATCAACCCCTCCTTTGAAATAATATGGCCTAGAAGTTTTCCTTCATGAGAAAATAATATGAATTTTTTGGGATTCAATGATACCCCAAATATTCTACACCTCTAAAACACCTGCCTCAGATGAAAGAGGTGATCTGTTGCATTTTTTGAGAATACAGTGATGTCATCAAGATATATCAGAACTATTTTATTGATCAATCCCTTGAATTCCATATCCATTTCCCCTTGGAAAGTGGCACCAGCATTTGATAGCCCAAATGGCATCTTCTTGTAGGCATAGGTGTCCCATTTTGTGGTGAAAGCCATCTTGAACTAGTCATCTTCTTTCACCATTATCTGATTATACCTTGAGTAGCCATCTAGGAGAGAGAATCTCTCCGAACCGAATACCACTTGCAATATTTGGTCTATTCAAGGAAGTGGGTAATGGTATTTGAGAGATTCCCTTTGAGGTCTCAGAAGTCCACGCACAACCTGATTTCTCTGCTCTTCTTCCTGACCAAAACCAAGTTTGCAACCTAACTTGAGTGCTTGATCGGGAATATAATACTTTCCTCTATTAGCTTGTTTAGCTCTTTCTTCATTAGAGGCTCAATGTGAGGGTTGACTGGTCTTTGTTTCTACTTGATGGGCTTAGCATCTGGATCTAGTTCTATTGTATTTTGTGCTAACTTCGGTTTGAATCCTCACAAGTTCTCATAGCTCTAAGTGAAGACATCTAGAAATTCTTGGCAAAGCTGTATGAAATCTGATTTCTCTTGCTCAATGGCCGCTTTACCAATTTGAAGTGTTTTGCCTTCCCTAACTAGAATTGGCTCTGTATCTTCTCTCTTGACCTGTATGTTAGCCTTTTCCTTATAGAACTGGTCGTTAGGGTTGAAGATAGACTCCAATGTTACTAAACCCTTGGGAAGTTTGTTTGTCCGTAGCTACACTACTTGATACCCGTATTGCTTCTCTAGTCTGTCAAAATTCCTAGCTGAGAATTCAGCCTCTTCTTGCAAGAAATTGATGATTTGTTTATCATTCTCAAACACCTTCCATCTTCTGTTATTATCTAGAATTTCTGGCCTCACAATCACATGGATATGTGGCTATGTTTTTTTTCCCTTATGATGTTTTCAACCACATCGAATGTTTCTCCAACTGCTGCGAGCCTATCTGTGACTTCATTTTTCTTCTTGGGTATGGACACCATGTTGAAAGCTTCGAAATCCTCAATGAGGTATGGCCATCAATAATAATCTTATGGTAACAGTCCACTTTGGATCTATGTGTAGAAAACTAGTCCATGCCAAAGATGACACCATAAGAACCTAGAGGAAGGATGCGAAGATCCAAGATAGTGGTGAAAGGTCCCAAATGCACTATACACTCTTTCACTAAGGACTCTATAGAAACTTTGGCTCCATAATCCATTTCAATGTCTCATCTAAGACCCTACCTAACTACCATAAGCCTACAACTCTCTACTAAGGATGGTGTAATAAATGAATTTGATGAACCAAAATTAAACAGAATGGAGGTAGGAATACCACTAGCGCTACCTGTCATCTCTATGATAGTACTCTAGTGCTCATCCTAGTAGTTCTCGACTGCTACATAGATTTGATGACTACACCCCATGTCACCAACAATAGGCTCATAAATATTTGTCTTACCCTTGTTACTAGGGTTCTGTGGGCACTCCCTCTAATGATTTCTGACAACACCACAACCATAACAACTTTCTGGTCCTCTCCAATGAGATGCAGCTCCAACGAGAACTCTATAGGTCTATGTTGTGGATCCTGATGATCTGGCTATGGACTATTAAGGTCTGTGCTAGCAAGCTCCTGTTGACTGCACTCTCGACACACCCTATGTCCTAATAGGATCCCTAGGAGGAGGCCCCATACTCCATCCTCTCTGTGCATTAAACTATGACTAGGTATGAATGGTGGGCGGGTCTGCAGCTGCTGCATTGACTGTTTTGGTGGCCTGAAAGACAATTGTTCTGAACTTGGTGCACCATGAGGAGGAACTAACCCCTTCGGTCTATTATCCTACATTTGCTAGATGTGGCTCCAAACTTTGTCCCTATCCCATTGCACCTTTCCTCGTGTCTCCTCTATAATATAGGCCTTCTCCATGGCCTCTGCTAAGGTCTGCGGGAAGTGAATGCGCACCACATTGTCCATGACAAAAATTAGGCCCCTGATGTACCTATGAATCCATACCTTCTCATCCTGCATATAGTAGACATACTACAGTAGGTCTAAAAATTGACTCTCATACTCAAACACAGTCATGGAACTCATCTATACTGTTGTTGAATAAACCTCCAGGATAAGTACCTACTCTTAAACCACTACTCAAAGAGCTCCCAGGTAACCATCTCTGAATCAAGGTGGAGCTTCTGCTCCTTTGTCCTCTACCAAACACCAACTCCATCCCTAAAAATATGGGTTGCAACACGAGCTTTTGTGTTGCTAGTAAAAGGGTAGAGCTTGAAGCACCCGCTCAAGCTCGCCAACCAGGCTTGTGTCTGAAATCCACCTATATCTCTAGAATATTGAGATGGTCAGTAGCTTCAGGATCTTCTTGATATGGTCTGCAGACTATCGACTAACAACCCCTAGGCTTCTCTACATGCTCATCTCTAGGTCTAGGGCTCTAAGACCTATCCTTGTGTCCTAAAATACTTGTCTCCTTATCCCCTCTATGATGAATCTACTCTGGCTAACTCCACACGTAGGAGATTCTCTCCCATATGTTCCTCACTGTGTCGAGGATATGCATGATCCTCAATAAATGGATCCCTATCATGTCTTAGATGATCATCCTCCTAAGGACCCTCCACGTGTATAGCGACATTGATTTCCTGAAGTGTCTGTAAAATCTGGGGTAGAATGTACGCTATGGCCTGCTCTGGGGGTGGTATATCTAGGTCTAAAATGAAAGGACCCCTCGTCTGATCCGCACCTCTTGCACAGAACCAAGGTGAGAGTTGATTTTATCATTCTAGGTTTTATTCCATTTTTCTATGTTTACTAAAATATACAATATTCCAGAACAAGTTATTTTCTAAGTTTAGTATTATGCTAGGTTTAATATTGTACTAGGTTCAATGTTCGTGTCTCACATTTTCCTGTATGCTCTAAGGGTCCAATATTTGAACCTATGTCTCTGATACCAAGTGTAACACCCAACCTAAAAACTCCCCACACGAGACTCAAGAACAACCTAGGTTTAGTTAGAAAAATTATGGAATAATTTATTTTTTGAAAAGTCATTCCCACATACAGGCTTCGAAACTACAGTTGTGACAATAATGTCTCGAACTCAATAATATTTAATAAATAAATTTTTCACATTATAACGACGTATTAAATGCACATTAAAGCTATTGAGTAAATTTAGTCCAAGAAAGGTTTAGTTCACTCTAAGTGTTAATTTAATAAATAATTAAATTTTGACTATAGTTAAATATTCCACAATTAAATCTAGAGGGTGAGAGGTTGCCAAATTAATTAAATTCCCAAGGTATCTAATTCCACAAGGTTTAAACAATTAACTAAGTTCCCATTTTCCATGGGGTTAGAATAATAAACACTTGATTACCCCATAATGTGACCCCTTAAAAAGTCAACACATATTTTGAAATTAAAACATTCAAATGAAAAGGTAATTTCCCACTCACCCACTCTCCATCTACTTTTGTAGGGATGAATCTCATCCCTTGGATGGATTCAATTTGGTCCCTTGATGTGGAAAAAGGGTAACCAACCCTAAGGCATCCTTATGAAGGCTTCTTTCTCATTTCATTTAATTCATTTTCTTTCTTTGGTTTTGCAGGTTAAAGGAGGAGAAAGGGATGCCATTTGAGGCACTCTTAAGCTTTTGGAAATTACCTACAATCTCCAATATTTTTCTTATTTGTAGTTTCCCTCCTTATGGTTTACAAAAGTATTTTTTTGTTTTAATTAGATCATATTTCATTGCTTTGCCCAAATGGGCTTGTGGGTTTTACTCTATTTTGATTGAATAACTATATTTGATGAGTGATTTCATTTTTCGTATGAGGTATAATATATATATATATATATATATATATATATATATATATATATATATATATATATGTATATAGACACACACATATGGATATGTATGTGTATTTTTTTAAAAGAAAAGAAAAGAAATCTGAATAACTTATTAATACAGTGATTTAAATAATTGTAAATGCAATAAGAAAATGCATCTTGTTATGTGTCTATGTGTGTGTGTGAGGATTGGTCGCAGATGGTAATAATACACAGTTCGCCAAACAAGTTGTGTGCAGGGGTAATATATCCATAGATAACCTTTTTTGAATAAGTTTCAAACTTATTAAAATCGTGTTTTATTCAATATGTATAAATATGTTTATATATATATATATATATATATATATATATATATATGCATATATATATATATATCATATTGTAATACTTGATATTATTTCTTTTGACTATGGCTTACAATAGAGTATTTTTTATTATATTGAATATACTAATATTAATAATATATTGGTATTACTATATTATCTTATTTGTAAAAATTTCACTATTACCAATGTTTTATTATTAATAAGGTTTAGGAAATTAGCATTTCTATCAACATGAAAGTGAAATCTAACTAGTAATATGGGCAAGTTAAAATCTTGCATTAATACTTTCTCTTCTAGTCCATTTAGTGAACATTATATAGGAGGAAAGGAAAATTTCAATTCATTTCCCTTAACTAATTGTAGTAGATTTACGATAACTTTTAAATGAGTATAACATAGAAAATTTAGGACTTAGATTACTTCATTGGCCTATTCCAAGACTAATTAAAACTTAAGCAAATTCCATCTATTCGAAATAAGGTTTTAAAATATATTTCCTCCACTACATGAAAATGAATCAATACCACTCAACTTCACTACATGTGTTTGAGTAATATATGAACTTTAATATTTCTTCCTTCTCATCTCTAATAATACAAATACAACAATGAAGACAACTTTCCTTCCCTATAATACAACTTTCAAACAAAGGTAATGAACTTTCTTTTCCATTTCACAAAACTAACTTTACAACAAAAATCTTTCTTCTTCATTTTTTGTTTCTTTCAGCATACAATACAACTTTAATAACAATTATTTGAATGCAAATTTCCTTCATAAGATCAAGACACAATGACCTCCACTTGAAAAGGAAAAATCATACAAGAATGTGAGCTGAAATGGAATGTAATATTATCAAGCTCCTCTACTCTAAGTGGGAAAAAAACACTAAGGAAGTTTTATTACAAGAAGGATTTTCTTAGGGACTCCACCAAAAGCTCCCAGCTTCACAATACCAAGAAGAGAGCTCCTTCATAATTTTCTTGATCCACAAAAAATATGGGGGGAGAGGCAACACTCTCTATCCAAACAAAGATATCCAATGAGGGGGAGAAGCCATCCTCCTCATTAGCCCCCAAGACCCTAACCACACTACAATGAGAGGTGAATCCAACCAATGGCAATAAAAAGCTTCCAAAACACAACACCAAATCTTTCAGAAGCATTCCAAGCACATTCAACTCAACTACAACACAAGAAGGAAAAACAACCAAAAGAAACAAGGCTTAACAATGAAAGCCAAAGGAGCACGAACCTATGGGGAGGCCGCTTATGCCTCCCAATGAGAAATGGGTTCCCTACCTTAAATATCCTCCAACCCATTGTCTCAAATCCCCTACACAGTCTTATGCCTCCCTCAAGTACCTCTTATTCCTCCCACATACTCTTATGACTCCCTCATTCTTCTTATGTCTCCCTCATACAAGAGTAAGTAAGAAATGCAAGCATTCCTTGTCCAAGGTGGGGCACCCAAACCAAACTCCCTCCAAAAATTAAATAAATCTTATGCCTCCCAACATGAATTCTACCCATAGTCCCCTCCTACACCACACTCTTAGGAAATATACCGAGGCACCCAACAAGAATTCCAAACACTCAACAAAAACAAGCACATAACAAAAAATAGAGGGATAACATAAGAAAAAGTAAATCTCTTACCTTTCCATAGTAGAGCTTGTTCCATGAGTCAATTCCAACATGCCTTCAATCCCAAAAAATCACCAACAATCTCCTACAATACCACAAGCTCTCCAAAATCCTCTAACTCCAAGAAATGAAAGAGCACAAAATAAATTAAGTAACCCCCAAACAAGCAAAATAACTTGAATAAATAGAAAAGGGAGATAGAGGATGGTGAGGTGGCTCCAGTGTAGGATGCCAACATCACTCATCCCCAACTCCACCTCACAAGTCAAACTTCGAACTCCAAAGAAAAATTAATAAGTTGTTGAAGAAATGGCATTTTACTTACACACACAATCCATGCCCACACCCCTTAAGGACTAAAATTAATTACATGTAAGAAGGTGCAATAAATACCTACAATTTTTGTTCCCAAAACCCATAATGCAGTCTAATTTTGACCCCCCAACCCATAGGTAGGGTTGGAATAGACAATTTAAGAGGTGTGGGACAAGTTTAACTTGTCCCACAAGCCTTCAAAATTTGCCCTTAAGGCCAAATTCGAATTTCCATGAGGGGATAAAGTGTACAACACTCAATGTCACAAGCCAGTAAATCTTACAACACAAAACCCAAGAGCCATCTAGTCTAATAAATGAAAACTTTTGGTCACATCCATAATATTTAATAACAAGATTAATTAACTTAAATAGGACACAAAAACCCATTAACATAAATGAGGAAGAATACATCATTTTCTAATTAATTAAAACAAGGAAATTAAATCACTAAAAATCACATACTATATTAAGTAAGGAAAACTAAACAAAATACTAACACATAACCCCTTCGTCACAATCTCCCCCCTAACAATAATTCATACACACACACACACACACAAACACATGTTTCCATGGTGACCCTTGTTGAATTCATATAGAATTCCAATGTGGTTGGTCTACAATCCACCCTGATGTTTGTTGTGACATGTTTACCTGCAAAACACATAACACCTCTTTCGGCCTGATGGCCACATGAAAAATATTTAGGATAAAATATACAATATAAATCTACAATCATCTATATACGAATCAATTATCGTCTAGGAAGACGTGATACCATTTACAATTCATAGCAACATTTATATTCTACATCTCATCCACGTTAAAATGATCACAACATTAGTTTGTTGTGACATTTTTACCTAAATAACACATAACACCTCCTTCGGCCTCATGGCCACATCAAAAACATTAGGATAAAATATATAATATAAATCCACAATCATCTATATACGAATCACATATCATCTAGGAAAATGTGATACCATTTAAAATTCATAGCAACATTTATATTCTACATCTCATCCACATTAAAATGATCACAACATTAGTTCAATTATAAAAGTTCTACTTATTGTGATGAAATATCACATGTCCGAAAAACATATGTATAAGCATGTCCACAGCATATCAACATTAATATAAAATGTCTCTAATAATCCACATGCATCATATATGAATTGAAATCAACAACAACTATGCGATCTCTAACATCTAACATCATGCCAAATCAATAACTACAATAATATCCATAATTATAGTCAACAATATCACAATAAATAACAAAAAGGTGTAGACGGGAAGTGGGCACTACACGTTTGCTTCCTTGAGTGCCACTGCCTCGGTTCATTTGGTGAAATATTCTGTTTCTGTGAGAATCCACTTGAAACGTTGGATTTAATTTAGATTAATGAACCTGATGAAGTCTAATCCCCATTGCATGAATGGCTCGTCAAGAAAAATTAGATCAAATGGAAGTTATGCTAGCCTCTCCTTTCCTGTGAGCAATGCACATTTTCTACATTTCTTGATCCGTGTATAACACTCATTGAACACCATGGAAAAATAATAACCTACCTTCATTATTTTGAGAGTTATCACCTGAGGAGAAAAATGACCTCTATCCTCTCCATCATTAAACTAATGTAGCATATGTTCAATTTCATTAGTTCTAATGTACCTCTATAGGACTCCATTGATGTCCTTCTTGAACAAAACACGGTCGATAAGTACATATGGAATGGCTTGGAGCCTTAAATAACCCCTCTTTGATTTCCTCATTTCTGGAGGGAATAGACCTATTTGTAGGAAATGTATCATGATTTGATTCCAATAAATAATATAAACATTATCATTTTCTTGTTCCTGATTATCTTGTAGCACCAAATATGTTTCCTTTTCATTATTTTTCTAAACATGATGAATCGAAGCTAGTTTCTCACACAATCCCTCTCCACATATTATTTTAGTAACCTTTATCTTTATATCATACTCCATCACATGAGTGATCCATCTTTCCCACTTCTCACTCAATTATTTATTCAAGAGGATGTCCTTAACTACCGTATGGAATACTAGCAATTGAATCCTATTGTTTGAAATTAGGTGCTTGAACTTCTTCAAACTCCTTATGATAGCGAGGAATATATTATCAATGAAGAATTACCTCACTTCATAGTCCTCAAAGATTTGAGTGAATAAGGTAACTAACTTCTCGGACCCCTCTTTGTTCTGTTGCACTAATATTGTGAAAATGGTATCTAAGTCTCCAAAAACATAGAGCATGATGTCTTTAGAGAATTCTAGATTGATGAGAGTTCAAGCTTGAGATATGGCATTCTTGATAGATTCAAAACTTTCCTTTCCCTTTTATTTCCATTTCAATACCATGCTATTTTTAAACATCAATGTTATTGGCTTGACAAGAGAAGAAAAATATGGCACAAACCTTCCAACCAAGTTGATTCTCCCCATGAATCTTCAAAGATCCTTCTTATGACTCGGAAATGGTAATGCTTGGATTTCTTCAAATCTTTCTAGATCAATATTTAATCCTTCCTTAGACACAATGTATCCAAAAATCTTTCCTTTGTGAGCTAGGAATATGCACTTTTTTAGATTTAAGGACACTCAGAATCTTCTACACCTTTGGAACACATGTCCAAGATAGAAAAGTTGGGTTTCTAAATTACTAGAAAACATAGTGATTTCATCTATCTACACAATAAATACTCCTTGAATTCCATGTCCATCACTCATTCAAATATTTCTCTGATGTTTGAGAACCCGAATGGAATTTTCCTCTAGGCATAGGTGCCCCACTTAGTGGTGAAAGTTGTTTTGAATTAGTCTTATTTTTTCACCATGATATAATTATATTCTAAGTATCCATCAAGGAGAGAGATATTTCTTAACTAGACACCACTTGCAATATTTTCTCCATAGAGGAAAGTGGACAGTGGTCATTTAGAGATACCATGTTCATGTCCTCAAAATCTATGCACAACCTGATTTCTCTATTTATCTTCCTGAATGGAACCATGTTCTCAACCCAACTCGAATGCTTAATTGGAAATATGATGCTTGCCTCTATCATCTTATTTATCTCTTTCTTCATTAGAGTCTCAATGTGAGGATTGAATAGTCTTTTTTTTTCCTAATAACTTTGGATTGAAGCCCTTTAGGTCCGGATAGCTCCAAGTGAAAACATTTGAGAACTCTTGACAATTTTTAATGAAATCATATTAATCCTATTGAGTAATCACTTAGTGTTTTACCCTCTCTAACTAAAATAGGTTTTGAATCTTACCCTTTGACTCAGATGTTTACTTTCACCTTATGGAATTGGTCATTGGGACTGAATATGGGCTCATATATCACTAGGCCTTTTGGGAGCTTGTTTGTTTCCAGTTGCACTAGTTGATCCCCGTAATGCTGCACTAATTTTATCTTGATTCCTTTTGGAGAACTCAACTTCTTCTTGCAATAAATTGATGATCTTTTGGTCACTATCAAACACCTGTCCACTTGTGTTGTTATCTAGAACTATTGGCCTTACAACTGCCTTGATAACTAATGGTGTGTTATCCCCTTTGATACTATCAACTATATGAAATGATTTCCTAACTACTACAAGTCTATATGTGGCTTAATTCTTATATCTAGGTATGAACTCAATGTTTAATGATTTAAATTCCTTAATGAGGTCACATACCCTATTTTTGCTAACTTTTCAAGAGATCATTTTTTACGGAATGTTGTACCCTAACTTTATTTACATTTATCTCACTATCATTGAACACTTGCAATTTCTTTATACCTACTTTCCTAGCCCAATGAAGTTCACGGATCAACACCTCATACTATGTTATATTTTTTGCACAAGTAAAATAGAATTGAAAGGTTGAATAATGCTTGATGTTTTGTGGAGAAACCATCATTGCACCCCCTCCAACACATTTCGTGCTCCTTGAACCATAAAAAAAGGGTTTCCATACTTTGTTTTCATCCTTGTTTTCTGAATTGGTGATGCTAGGGAGAATTGGATTCTCTTTGCGCAAGTAATATATGCCTATCTCATCTTCTTCTATTTAGTTGTATAGATCAAAATTGTGTCTTTTTCTTTCACATTCATCCAGCGTCAAATACAATATGCCTTCTAATTTACTACCTATTTCTAGAATGTTTAAAGATTATTCATTATCAAAGGCCAAACAATTTACATTAATAGGAGTTAGCACATGAGGCCCAATGTGAAAGTATGCAATTATTTCTGACTTGATTATATCCTTGGCCTTGTATCTCATTATAAAATTATTTCTTGTTGATTCTATAGATAGTTCCCCACCAATTTTAGTTGTGAAGTCTCTTGAAAAATACAAGGAAAAAAGTGGAGATAAGTCAATTACAAACACATCTTAAAAAATTGTGGCATTTAGGAAAACATGTAGTGTAAGACTTAACCCTTTGATAATCCCAACTATTGCCATTGCTATCTTGTTCATTTGTACCAGTAATTTAGAGACTAGTGCATATTTTTCACCTAATTGATCCATTATCTACTTAGCCATTACTAAAATTATTTTCCCTGAATTAATCATGCAATTGTGTACCAAGTGGTTCCCAATAATCAATGATAAATATAAAGATGGAGGCTTAAAATATTTTCTTGGTTGACCCCCTTCTTGCTACACCACATTAGTGAGAGCCTTCTCTTGATTTTTAGGTGATCCATTTAAGGAGGAGCAATTAGCTATTGTTGCTTGCAACAAATCTCATTGTCTTGGGATTGCTAGTGACTCTCACATGGAAATGGTCACATGTGTTTTTTTCATTTGGTGAATGGTGATGACGGGGGATGGCTTATCCTTTTTCTTTCCCTTACTTAACACAATCTTTTCCAAATATTGAATAGGCACATGTGTTACTTCAAATGGTTCTTTAGTCTGATTTTGTGTGTTTGGAGTTGCTCTTATATTACTAACTCATTCTAGGGTGAGGGTAGGTTAAGAAAAAATTAGGCTAGATGGTTGTTGTTATTCTATGTTCCTATTCTTTTACTATATATTAACAACTACACCTTAGAAATGAGTATGATTAACTCTACAAAAGCTTCTATTTTCTAATTGACTAATGTGGTTTGATCTGGAGTTGCCTCTTTCTATTTTTTTTCTTCTCCATGTGGTTCTTGGGACACATCATACGTTTGAACCATTAAATCCTAATTCAGTTCACCATTGAAGCATGTTGTTTGATTATGAGGTACATTATGTTGGTGTTCAATTTGATCTCGCCCCGATTTTCCTTGAAATTATTCAATTTTTTGGCCCTGTCGTCATTTTTGTCTCCCTGTATTGATGCATGATAATTTTTTCCTCCATTTGGTTGCCATGATTAGTCCCTTTCTTTGGTCAAGGATCAATTTAAATCAAGATTTTATTTTTTCATTCCTCTTTCCATGTGAAAAGAATTTGTAACTTGGGTGAAAACTCAGGTTTTTTCCCTTCCATTTTCCATAGTCACATTTTTTGTCACTTTTTTCCCAAATATCTATGGAAACATGATTGGATGTGGCTCAGAGGATCATATTTTGGCCTTATAATCATTTCCAAATTATCTGTCTTGAAAGAAGGATTCATTTCCAAGCGCAAATGGTGATTTTCCTACATTTTACGGTTTGACAAGTGGATTTTCCCCGGTCTAGTTCATATCTTAGCCTCTGCGGAAATGTATCCCATTCTGGTTGGATGCAGCTTGGCAGGGAAATTTGAAACTCTAAGGATTGATTCAATTCAAATCTTGTCCATGTGGATGGCCGGCACTCATCTGAAAATTTTCCTTTTGGTTTGACCTTGGAGTTACGCCAGGGAGACACGTGGAGGTTTCCGCTACCTTGACCAAAATTAGATAATTTTTTTCATATGGTTAGTGTAGCTTTAGTGGACCATGGACATATGGAGGGACAATGCTCATTTGAGGATCTGTCTCAGGGTCCCACCTTAACAATTATGACATGGAGACATGTGGAGGCTTCTGTTGGCTCGACTATATACTTAAACTTTTCAAAGCAATTTTTTAAGGCATGGGACACGTGGAGGGACTGGCCCCTAAATTTTATTTTGAAGAAGTGCCAGGAGGACACTTACAGGCTTCCGCTCACTCTACCAATGCTTTGAATTTTCAACGGAGAAGGAAAAATGTCTTGGACCATAGAAAAATGGTGCCTTCCACTGATCCTTCAAATTTTTAAGAAACTCTACTGGATTGAGACACGTGGGGAGCCTGCACTTGTTTGGGATTTCTAATTTTGGAGACCATCTCAAAGTGCACCATTGAGACACTTGGAGGCTTCCATTGGCTCCTTTTTTACTTAGAATTTTTCAAAGGCCAAAAGGCATTTTTCTTGGGCCTAGTGCACGTGCAAGGCCCATATTTTTTTTGAAACTTACCCCTATACATCTTCTTTGTGGTTGTACCAAGGAAACACGTGGATGGCTCTAAAATTAAGTATACAAGGGGAATAATCATCGATTTTTGTGCATCGCATCTATTTTTCTACCATTTTTATCCAAGACTCCTAGAGATGCGAATACAAATTGGTTTTCATCATTTTTTTATGAAATTCCTTATCATTTTTTTTTGAAAAGTTCCATTGAATGGATTTAGAATTTAATTTGTGAGCCCAAGGATTTTTAAGGTCGATATTTTGAAATTAGAATTGATCAGAAACTTGTAAAAATGTGAATTACTAGATAAGATGGATGCGGTGAAGACTTATAGAGGAAAGAGAGGGGAAAAGGATGAAATGATGATGGATGCAGGTTTAAAAGATGAAAAAGTTGTTTCCTCGAGAGAAAAACTGATTACTCATTATTTGAGGGCCTAAGAAATGTGATCAGTTCATAATTGGTCCACCTAGAAACTTTCAGATGTGAATTTGTTAAACTTCACTTTCTGAGGAAAATGGGTAACAAAGAAATGTCCCTCAAATATTCTTTTTTTTTTGGGGGGGAAATTTGGGATGAGTGAGCAAGTAAAATGTTTAAATGAAATAAGGATACTCTTGCAAATGGTCATAGGTTAAATTTCATGAGAAAAAATTGAGAAAAGTCATGTTCTGAGAAACCCATTTGAGATACCTAGTTAATTTCTTCTATGTTATATTTTCTATCATTTAAATTTGGTTGAAGATGTATAGCCATTGACAGTATCTGAGATTGCTCTGGAAGCTTTCTCCTGTTGATGAATCTAAGCAATTTTGAAATTAATTTGTGTCAATCTTGTAGTAATTAGTGTTTGCCTTATTTCAGAATGTCTGCAAGTAGTTTTTCTCATTCCTATTGTAATCTTACATTGAAATCTTTGTGAAATCACACAGGATCTCATCCCTATGACAATTTAGTGGCATTTGTTATTTCATTTCAAGAATTTACTTCATCCTATGATGATATAAACAAATTTAAAATCACTTGAATGTCATTTGTTGATAAAGATTGTTTGTAAGTCTTTGGGTGTACCTTAGGCATGATTGATCAAAGATGTTGGTGTTTAATTGAGTCTTTTAACATGCAACTTCATGCTAGGTTATCAAAGATTGTCTGAAAATGTGTAAATTTTGGCCTCCATTGATGCACACCTTCTCATTGAAGGAACATCTTAACTATTCTGAAACTTTATGTTGTTGATGTTTCCATTATTGTGAAGTTTCTCAAAGATCTAGTATAATCAACTTTATCCTACTTAATCTCCCACAAAAATCATTCGAAAACCATGAATCCATCCTGAACTACCCCTTTTTCCCCTATATATCCACAAACGAAAAAAAATCTATTTACTAAAATATGTAGAACAATCAGGATTTCATAATTTCTTTAGGAACCTTAGCCTTGTTTTGAAAGTATCTCCATATTTTAGAAGTGACAACTATTGAGAGTTAAATATGAAGTATTGATCATACTTTCCCAAGGTTTTCTTCTTAAAATTCATGCAAAAGAAGGAAATATATATCTCCCTCATCAAACAGAGGTTACACTAAGGGTCCTCTCACCCTGTTTGAAGAGACAACGACCTACAAGTAGTGAGGATAGGTCAAATCCTCTTGAAGGTGTTATCCATATCTCAACAAATTTGAGTAAAAAAAGGGCTAGTTAGATATCATATGTGGATACAAAATGACACACATCATGATCTATTTGTCTCTAAGATCCATGTCGAATATGCGATGCTTCTAAGCATGAAAAGGAGAACAAATTTAAATACCAACACTAGTGACTCTGTTTCCAGCAGTTATTTGAGCTCTGAGCATTATTTGTGTGCAAACAACACCAGAGTGGTGTCGTTGTTAGGGACTCTTTGAAGTATTTTACAAATGTAGTACATACAGACCTTGGTAATGTTTCTTACATGATCTAAGTGCAAATACATTTCTAAAACATCATTATCTGTTCAGATATGTATGAATTGTTCAAAGTTGTAAGTTTTGAGTGCAATATTTCTAGCTTTTACTGTTATTGGACTAAATTTTGTATCATCAAGGATAAGTTTGCATAGAAGAAGAGTAGATCATATAATATTTTCATGAATCTTGTATTGAAAGACATTTGATAGGTCTTTCATTTTGCATCTGAATAAACAAAGGTGAAATTCCTTAGTGGTGACTTCATGTTGTTTGAATTCTTAATAAACACTAGTGTCTTAACATATATCAAATAAGATTTGTCATTAATCTCTGCAAAGCTATAAGGAAGATGTTAGGTTGTGGAGCCTATTTTTCATGTGTGAAAGTGTTGAAGACTGTACACTAAGAGTATTTTACACTTTTCATGTATCCTTGCCTCGAAAAATGCACCTGACATATCGGGAAACATGCTTTTCTCATATGGGCGAGTTTTTTGACCCATAGGTTTATGGGATGGGTTTTTCCCATGGTTTTGATACCCACGGTTTTGTAAAACTGCTTAAGCAGTTGTCTATTTATATGGTCTTATGCAAATGATAGATGGACAAGCAAATGTATTGCAGATGTATTTTAATTCGGCTGTGAATTTTGTAGAGTTTGTTAAGCATAGCTCCAAACGGATCTGGGTATTGTATTGAGAGAGCGGTGGCTTGTAATAAAATATGAGCAAGTGATTCTTGGTGGACATAGCCCAAATTGGGTGAACCACGTTAAATACTGTCTCTTTGTGTTGTGTTATTTTATTCTGCAATTTTATTTGAGATCTGTAATAATTTCTGCATATTAGTTTCTACTGTTGCGATTCTGTGAGGGATTATTCCACATATTTTATCCCTTATTTCCTAACAGAAGAATTTTTCTTCAATAGGGACCCTAGTAGAAGGTTTTTTCAAGAGTTGGGAAATTCTAATATAGAAGGAAGAAGAATTTGTAAGGTTGTTGGAGATCAAGCATCAAGAAAAGAGATCTCCATTGGTGAAATTGATTAGCCTGTGATTAAATATTGCAATACTTCCTCAAGTGCTTCTAAATTAGGTAGTCTCTTTTTGAATTGATTTCTCCATCTAGAGAGGGTCCTTCTTTTGTATTTGAAAGATTTACATCTCATTTTGTCCTTGTATTCTCCAAATATTATAGATTTTTCCAAGAAATAGAGCCTTTAGAGGGAATTTATTCTAAAAATTACATCCTTGTACCACACGGACTTCTCACTCGTCATTAGTTTACATCTCCTCAAAGGTAACCTCCTCAAAATAATATGGCTCAGCCACCACCCAGACCTGCATTTGTTGTTAATAATTTTGGTCCCATCAATTTTAGGGGTATGGCTGGCTATCCAAATGTTGTGCCACAAGATGTATGAAATAGATTACTTGAGTTTCGAGGAAATAATGAAATCACTGTTGATAAGCACTTGAAGCTCTTTGTCAATATGATGGAGGACTTTGAAATAGAATTTGAGGATGTTTACATTAATTTGTTTATCCATATGCTAGAACAAGATGCAACGGATTGGTATAAATCTTTACCAGATAATTCCATTAATTCTTAAATAGAAATGAGTAATGCTTTTAGACTATAGTATGGTGATAAAACAAACCTTAGTTTTCTTTTATCAGAGTTTGAAATCATTAAGAAGAATCCTAATAAATTAGTTCATGATATCAATATAAGATTTAAAAAAACATTGGGAAGACTGCTTGTTAATTTGAGGCCATATGATCAATCATGTTTGATAAAGTATTTAGATGCATTTGATAAGAAAATTTCTTACTATTTGAGGGATAAGAGCCCAAAAAAATTAAGTTAGGCCTTTATCATGGCTCTGAAAATTGAGAACAAAATTAAAGCACTTAGAAAACCTCCTAAGATGGAGGGTGTTAAACTGATCAACCCAGAGAATCCTCAATCAAGTAAGGTTGTGGATCTTGAGGAATTTATAAAGACTTTGGCCAGAGCTGTCAAAGAAATATCTTAGAAGATAGCAATGAAAGAGAAAGGAATTGGACAAGGTTCTTAAGGTTAGCATAGGTAAAAAGTACAAGACATATTTGCAAATCATCCTAGAAATGATCAAATACTTGATGATAGAGGTAAAGGACCCATGAGATCTAAACAACGCCAAGCTAGGGAAAATATAGTAGTGCCTGATCCTCTAAATGCTAGATTTGTCGTTGTTTAAGAGACAAATTAAATTGATTGGTGTGACAACCCCACCTGCTATGTGAAGTAGATCAGAAAGTTGAAGATGACGATAACACTGATGATTATGCATGCATGGTGGACTACTCTACAAGCTCACAAAAAGGAGCAACTTCAACTGAAGTAATAAGTGCAAGAATTGCTGCATGTTTTGGGGATTTCATTCACCGGGAACCTCTTCTTTCTCCCTCTCATACTTTAGAAATATATATGGTATAATCTTTTGAACTTCCTAATAGTGATTTTGAGTACCTAAGAGCTCTAATCATTAAGAATTATGATGGAGGAATCCCATCAGAAGAGGATAAAAAACTTTGATGAATGTTGTTGTTGCCCAAGAAAAATATTATAACACAAGAAGTAAATTTGTCAAAGGGGTAGGGCCTCAAGCAAAACCAAAAATCCCAATTCTCACCAATGTCCCAAAATAAACTGTAAAGAAAGATGCATCTGTTATTGTCTCATGTGGAACTGGTGTTCCCAACCATGCCCAAAATGTTAAAAATATTTTGCCATCCGATGAGTTTGTCAATCTTTCTTAAAATGCTTCTTTTCCTGAATACATTCCTTATGACATTTCCCATGTCTTGAGTCATATCAAGATTTTTATCCCAATTGTTGAATTACTTGGGATTCCTGAGCACAAGAAGAGGGATTTTGAGTATTTTGGATTGGAAGAAGATAGGAGTACCAAAGGTAGAAATATAAATAATGTAAACACTCCTCATCCAGCCATTGAAGACCTCAATAAACCACCAACATTGGAGGAGATAGGTAAAACACCTGAAGTTTACTTGGGAAAATCTTTGGTTGAGTCTCAATTAAATTTTGATCCATTTTTTACAACACTGATTGTTAAGGACAGACTGCTGCACAATTGTATCTTTGATCTTGGAGCATGATGTAATGTTATTCCTCTAGAGGTTATGAATGAATTGAACATAAAATTGACAGCAACTTATGGAAAGTGTACTGCAATGGATTCTAGAGAGGTACCAATTGTAGGATGTGTAAAAGGTTTAGTGGTACAACTTGTAGCTTATTCGGGTAAGAACTTGAAACTTGATGTTGTTATTGTTGATTGCCCTGCCAAATGGGGCATGATGTTATCAAGAAAGTGAGTTGCAAGTGTTGGTGGAAGTATTCAGATGGATATGTATTTTTCCACCATTCTAATTGAAGGAAGCCTTGTAAAGCTATATGGAGAGAAGAATCTAGTGCACCTAATTGAAGATCCCAATAAAGATTGTTATGAAGTGTTGTATGATGATGTAGATGCTGATAACTTTGTTAGATTTTCTAATGGAAAAGAGCACAAGATTGATCAATGTAAATGTCTTGAAAGAGTAGGTTTTCCCTGGACCTTGTAATTTGATGGAGCTTGTTCCAAGTTTGGAAATGGTGTTGGCATTGTTCTAATTTCTTCAAACTAGGAAGAGTTTGTTTTTTCTTTTAAACTCAACTTTTAATGAACTAAAACATTGTTGAATGTGAAGCACTGTTATTAGGTGTAAGAATTACATGGAAATATGGTGTAAAGGATATCATTGTCAAAGGAGATTCAGAACTGATTGTTAAGTAGATTAGAAAATTGTATGATACTAAAAATGAAAGAATGAAACAAAACAAGGATGCAGTCTTGGATTTGATTGAAATGTTTGACACATTTAATATTGTGCACCATGACAAAAATTTTAATACTGTTGTAGACAACTTAGCAGTAATAGGATCTAGATTTGGAAATTATATAGTGTCTCCATTTTGTGAGTATGATGTTGAAATACTAACAAGGCCATCTTTCCTTGACAAAGTTAAAAATTTCCAAGTGTTTAATGACGATGCCCAGGTGAAACAGTTTCTACAGAACTAAGGCAATTTTTCTGACCAAAATATATATTGGGAACCAATGGTGTGTGCTACTGAAGGAAAGGAAACTTTATTTGGAAAAGACATCATCCAACTAAAGACAAACACGGTTCCGAGAAGTTTGGTGGAAATTGAATAGAAATTTGATAATGTTTATTGTATTACTCACAGAAGTATGTCAGTTTCAAGAGACGTGGAAGAGAACAACCTGGGCACAAAGGAAAAACCACGTAAAATATGGTTAGAAATATATCTGAGCAAGAAAGAAAAGAAGTTCTATGTTCAATTATTCAAGAAATATCAATATTGCCTAACTTGTTCTTACTCTGAGTTGAAGGCATACATGTTGTTGTTGCTCAAATTAGTCTTGTCCCATTTTTCATTGAGCTTCTTCAGTTTGCAGGCTCTGTTGTGTTTTCTATCTCCCCGTATAGATGCTTGAAAACTTTGTCCTCCATTTGGTTGGCATGATCAGTCCCTTCCTTGGTCGAGGATCACTTAAAAGTATAGAATTTGTTTTTTGTTCCTCTGTCCATATGAAAGAGTCTTTAACTTGGGCGTAAAACTCAGGTTTTTCCTTTCCTTCCATTTTCCACAATCAGGTTTTGTTGTCCCTATCATTTGTGTCAAAACTATCTGTGGAAATTTAATTAGATGTGGCTTGGAGGATTACATTTTCACCTTATATCATTTCAAAACTCTCTGTCCGTCAAGAAAAATTCATTTCTGGGCTCAAACGGTGATTTTCCTACATTTTATGGTTTAACGGGTGTATATTTCCCAATCAATTTTACATCTCAGCATCAGTGAAAACATGGCCCTTTTTGGTTAGATGCAGCTCAGCAGGGAACTTTGAGAATTCAAAGACTTGCTTAAGACTCAACGCTTTTCCATGTGGAGGGCCGATGCTCATTTGAAAATTCTCCTTTTGGTTTGGCCTTGGAGTTGCACTGGGTAGACACGTGGAGATTTCTATTTCCTTTCCTAGACTTAGAAAATTTATTCATTCAACTCGTACAAATTTGGCAACTCATTGACATGTGGAGGGCTGGAGCTCATCTGAGGATCTACCTCAGCGTCCTACCTTAACAATTGCGATAGGGAGACATGTGGAGGCTTCCGCCAGCTTTGATTTATACTTAAACTATTCAAAGTAATTTTGAAAGGCATGGGACACGTGGAGGGACTTCACCTATAGTGAGACCAGCCCCGAAGTTTTATTTTGAAGAAGCACTAGGACGAAACTTGAAGGCTTTCACTCACTCTTCCCTTTGCTTGGAATTTTCAACGGCCAAAGAAAAATGTCTCGGACCCTAGACACATGGCACCTTCCACTGAACATTCAACTTTTTTAACAAACTCTTCCTGACTTAGACACGTGTTGAGCCCAGACTTGTTTGGGGTTTCTAATTTTTGGGACCATCTCAAAATGTGCCATTGAGATAAGTGGAGGCTTCCCCTAGCTCGTTTTTACATTGAGACTTTTCAAAGGCCAAAAGTCATTTTTCTTGGGCCTAGGGAACGTGGAAGGCCCGCACTTGTTTGGGACTTGAATATTTGTTTCTCCTTTATATTTGCGTAAAGGAAACACATGGACAAATATGATATAAAGTAGAAAAGGGGTAGAATAAATGGATGATGTGTATTACATCTGTTTTTCTTCCCATTTTACTCCAAGACTCCTGGAGATGTAAATTACGCATTATTTTTCATCATTTTCAATGAAATTCTTTCTCTTCTCTATCTATAAAGTTCCATTGAATGGATTCATAACTTAAGTTGTGAGTTTAAAGATTGTTACGGTTGATATTTTGAAATTAGAATTACTTAGGCACTCAAAAAAGTGGGAATTACCAGAGAATCTTGATGCAAGATAGAGTTGCAAAGGATAGAAAAGGAAAAGTATGAAATGATGAAATTTGCAGGTGCAAAAGATGAAAAAAGATGTTGCCTCAAGAGTGAAAAGGATTATGTGTCATATCTAGTTATGTAGAGCCTCTAGAAAGTGATTAAAAAGGGGATTTGTCCACATGAAAGAATTAGAATGATTAGAAGGATTGACAAAAAAGTTGTGGCATGACATCCTAGTCATTAGTTGAGGGCACAAGAAACGTGATCAGTTCATAACTGGTCCACCTAGCAGCTTTCGG
Organism: Taxus chinensis; assembly: GCA_019776745.2. Taxonomy (NCBI): domain Eukaryota; kingdom Viridiplantae; phylum Streptophyta; class Pinopsida; order Cupressales; family Taxaceae; genus Taxus; species Taxus chinensis. The sequence continues at coordinate 810,986,894 of CM034149.1, forward strand.
ATCTGAATGTGTTAAACGTCACTCTCTGAAACAAATTGATAACAAGCAAAGGTCCCTTGAATATTCCTCTCTTTTGGGGGGAAAATTGAGTGAGTAAAATGTATAAATGCAATGATAAGACTCTTGCAAAGGGTCGGGAATTAAATTCTTAAGAGAAAATTTGAGAAATCCATCTTCTTCAGAGACCAAGGTGAGATAACCTATTATTTTCTTTTTGTGGTATATTTTCTATCGTGTCAAGTTTTTTGCATATGTACTAACAATTGAAAAGCACTGAAATTACTCTGGAATATTTCCCCTACTGATGAATCTAAGAAAATTTGAAATTAATTTGTGTCCAATCTCTAGCAATTTGTGTTTGCTTTGTTTGAGAATTTCTGCAAATGGTTTCTTTTGTTCCTATTGCAATCTTACATTGAAATATTTTTGAAAGCACACAAGATCTCGTCCCTATGAAAGTTTAGTGGTATTTTTAATTTCATTTCAAGAAGAGCCTTCATCTTGTGATGAGATAAAAAAATTTAAAATCAATTCATTGTTATTTATTGATAAAAATTTTTTCTAAGTCTTTGGGTGTACCTTAGGCATGATTGATAAAAAAAATTAGTGTTTAATTGAGTCTTTCAATTCGAGCCTTCATTCTAGAGTCTCACAGCTTGTGTGAAAACATGTTGATTTGGGGCTCCATTGAAGCATACCTTCTAGTTGAAGGAATTTCTTTACTATCCTGAAGCTTTCTATTTTTTGAGTTTTGCATTGTTGTGAAGTCCCTCAAATATTTTCTATAATCAAAATTATCTTGCTTAATCTCCCACCAAAATAATTAAATAACCATGAATCCATCCTGAACTACCCCTATTTTCCTTGTATATCAACAAAGGAACAAAATCTACCTACTAAAATATGCAGAACAATCAAGATTTCTTAATGTCTTTAGTAACCTTAGCCTTGTGTTCAAATAATCTCCATATTTTAGAAGGGACAACTCTTAAGAGTTAAATAATGGAGTATTGAACATATTTTCTTAAGGTTTTCTTCCTAAAATATTTCCAAAATAAGGATATCTCCATCTCCTTCATCAAACAGAGGTTACACTGAGGGTCCTCTCACCCTGGTCGAAGAGGCACAACCTAAAGTAGTGCAGATAGGTCAAACCTTGTTAAAGGTGTTATCCATCTCTCCAATAATCTAAGTGATAAAAGGCCAGTTAGATCTCATCCCCAGATAAAAAATGACACACACTATGATCTATCTATCTCTAAGCTCCCTATCAAATTTGTGTTGCTACTCAGCTTGAAAAGGAGAATGAATTTGGATACCAACACTAGTGGCACCGCTGCCTGGGAATTTTTGAATTATTTGAACAAATTTTTACACCTACAGACCTTGGTAATCCTTTTTACAGATATTAAAGTCAAAATACATTAATGAAACATCATTATCTTTTCATATTTGTAAGAATTGTTCAAAGTTGTGAGTTTTGAGTGCAATATTTCTAGATTTTACAATTATTGCACTAATATTTGTATCATCATTGATAAATTTGGGTAGAAGAAGATTAGATCTTGTAAGCTTTGCATGAATCTAGTATTGATAGGAATTTGATAGGTCTTTCATAGTGTATTTTCACAAACTAATGTGAAAATCCTTACTGGTGACTCGGTGTTGTTTAAATTCTTTATAAATACCAGTGCCTTAAACATATATCAATTAAAAGTTTTAACTAATATCTTCAAAGATGGAAGGAAGAAGATATTTCTTCACAAAGGACCCAAGTAGAAGGTTGTTTTAAGAGATAGGAAAGTCTAATTCAGAAGGAAGAAGAATTTGGAAGGTTGTTGAAGAACAAGCATCAAGAAAAAAAAAATCCATTGGTGAAACTAAACAGCCTATGATTGAAGATTGTAGTACTTCATCAAGTGCTTTTTGAATTAGGTAGTCTCTTTGTTAAATTGAATTCTCCATCTGGAGAGGATCCTTCATCTATATTTTAAAACATTTGCTTCTCAATCCACCCCTATATTTTCAAAATTTGATAGAGTCTTCCAAGAAATAGATCCTTTAGAGGGAATTCATTCTAAAAATTGTATTTATGTACCACACAAACCCCTGACTCCTCACAATTCTGTTTATCCTGTCAAATCACCTCCTCAGAATAATATGGCTCAACCTCCACCCATACCTTCATTTTTTGTTAATAATTTTAGTCCCATAAGTTTTAGAGGTATGGCTAGCTATTCAAATGTTTTAGAGGGATCAACATTTGAAGCTCTTTTTCAATATAATGGAGGAATTTTAAATAGAGTTTGATGATGTATACATTAAATTATTTATCCATACTCTAGAAGAAGATGTAAGGGACTGGTATAAATATCTTCCAGATAATTCCATCGACTCCTGGACAGAGATGAAGAATGCTTTTAGAATGTATTATGGTGATAAAACAGACCCTAGGTTTCTTTTATCAAAGTTTGAAAATATAAAAAAGAATCATAATGAATCAGTGCATGATTTCAATGCTAGGTTTAACAAAACATTGAGAAGACTTTCTGTTAATTTGAGGCCATGTGATGAGTCATGTCTGATAAAATAGTAAGAATTTCCAAGGTTCTTAATTTGAAAGCTTCTTACTATTTGAGGGATAAGAACCCTGGAACTTTGAGGAAGGCCTTTAACATGGCTTTGCAAATTAATAAAAAGATTAAAGCAATTGGAAAACCTTCTAAAAGGGAGGTTAAATTGATCAACCCAGAAAATCATCAATCAAGTAATGTTGTGGATCTGGAGGAAGTTGTAAAGAATTTAGCTGGGGTTGTCAAAGAAATATCTTACAAACTAGCCAGGGTGGAGAAAGGAATTGGATAAGGTTCTCAGGGTCAGCAAGGCAACAATGAAAAGATAGTTTTTCCAATCATCTAAGAAATGATCAGAGATCTAATAACAAAGTTAAAGGACCCATTGGGGCTAGACAACCCCAAGCTAGGGAGAACAGAGTAGTTCTTGATCCTCTTAATGCTAGAGTTATTGTTGTTAAAGAGACAAATCAAATGGATTGGTAAGAAAAATCCTTCTTATCCCACCCGCCATGTAAAGTAGATTAGCAAGTTGAACAAGCTAATGATGATGACAACAATGATTATGATGCATGCAGGGTGGACTTCTCTACAAGCTCACAGTAAGGAGAAACTTTAACTAATGTAATAAGTGCAAGAAATACTACAATTTTTTGGGATTACATTCACTGGGTACATCTTCTTCCTCCCTCTCATGCTCTAGAAATAGATATGGTACAAGAATTTGAACTTCATAATAATGATTTTGAATACCTAAGAGCTCTAATGAAAAATAAGTACGATGGAGGAATCCCATCAAAAGAGGATAGACAACTACTAATGAATGTTGTTGTGGCCCAAGAAAAAGAGTATAATGCAATAACTAAAGTTGTCAAAGGGGCAGGGCCTCAAGTCAAACCAAAGACCCCAGTTCTCTACAATGTCCCAAAAGAGGCTGCAAAGGTAGATGCATCTGGAAAAGGCCTTTTTCTCTCAAGTATAACTAGTGTTCCCACCCATGCCCAAAATGTGAAAAATCTAATGCCATCTGATGAGTTTGTCAATATTTTTCTAAATGTTATTGTTCCCAAATAAATTCCCTATGACATTGCCCATGTCTTGAGTCAGATCGAAGTTTTTCTCCCAATTTTGGAACTGCTTAGGATTCCATAGCACAAGAAGAGGTATTTTGAGTATTTCGTATTAGAGGAAGATAGGAATTCCCAAGGCAAAAACATAAATAATGTAAACACTCCTACAAGAATTGTAGACCTAGAAAAGCCACCAACATTGGAGGAGATAGGGGAACCACCTAAATTTTACCTGGAAACATGTTTAGTTGAGTCTCAGTTAAATGTTGATCCATTTTTTACAACATTGATTATTAAAGACAGACTGCTGCTCAATTGTATGTTTTATTCTAGAGCATCATGTAATGTTATGCCTCTAGAAGTCATGAATGAATTGAACATTAGAGTGACAACAACCTATAGCAAGTGCACTGCATTGGATTATAGAGAGGTGCCTGTTGTAGGATGTGTAAAAGGTTTTTTGGTACAACTTGCAGCTTATCCAGGTAAGAACTTGAAACTTGATGTCGTTATTATTGATTTCCCTTCCAAATGAGGCATGTTGTCATCAAAAATGTGGGCTACAAGTGTTGGTGTAAGTGTTTAGGTGGATATGTCTTTTTCCACCATTCCAATGGAAGGAAGCCTTGTAAAGTTGTATGGAGAGAAGAAGATGTTTCACCTCATTGAAGATCCCAATAATGCTTCTTATCAAGTGTTGTATGCTGATGTAGATGCAGATAACTTTGTGGGGTTTGTTGATGGAAAAGAACATAAGATTGATCAATGTAAATGTACTGAACAAGTAGGTTTACCTTGGAGCTTATTATTTGATGGAGGATGTTCCATGTTTTGAAATGGTGTTGGCATTGTTCTGATTTCTCTAGGCCAAAAAGAGTTTGTATTTTCTCTAAAACTTAACTTTGAATGGACTAACAACATTGTTAAATATCAAGCATTGTTATTAGGCTTGAGAATTGCATGGAAATATGTTATAAAGGATATCATTATCAAAGGGGATTCATAATTGATTGTCAAGAAAATTAGAAAATTGTATGCTACTAAAAATTAGAGAATGAAACAATACAAGCATGTAGCTTGGGATTTGATTGAAATGTTTAACTATTTTAATATTGTGCACCATGACAAAAATTTTAATGTTTTTGTAGACAAGTTAGCAGTGTTGGGATCCAGATTTAGGAATTGTACAGTGTCTCCATTTTGTGAGTATAAATTTGAAATACTAACAAGGCCATCTTTCCTTGACAACGTTAAAAATTGGCAAGTGTTTGATGATGATTCCCAAGTGAAATAGCTTTTACAGAACCAAGGAAAGTTTTCTAACCAAAATATATATTGGGAACCAATGTTGTGTGCTGCTAAACGAAAGGAAACTTTATTTGGTAAATACATCATCCAAATGAACAAAAACATAATTTCTAAAGGTTTGGTGGCACTTGAATTGAACTTTGATAATGTTGATTCCAATATTAAAAGAACTATGTCGGTTTCAAGAGATGTGGAAGAGCACAACCTGGGTACAAAGGAAAAACCCCATAAAATATAGTTAGGAAGTAATCTTAGCAACGAAGAGAAGCATTCCTATGTTTAATTGCTGAAGAAATATCAAGAATGCCTAGGTTGGTCTTGCTCTGAGTTAAAGGCATACAGGGAAGATTTGTTCCAACATGAAATTCCTCTTGAATCTAATGCCAATTCTTTCAAGAAAAAATAGAGGCCCATCAATCAACTCCTTTCTTTGAAGATGCAAGAAGAACTGAATAAGTTGAGGGATGGAGGACTCATTCATCCCGCAAGGTACTCATCTTGGGTTGCAAACCTAGTGCCTATAAGGAAAAATAGTGGTCATATAAGGCTATGCGTAGACTTCAGGAACCTGAATAAATCATCATTGAAAGATAATTACCCTCTGCCAAAAATCAATAATATGCTACAATTGGTAACTAGTTCTAAATTATTATTCACTCTGGATGGTTTCTCTAGCTATAATCAAGTTGTTGTGAAGGAGTCAGAAAGAATAAATAGTGCCTTTACCACTCCTTGGGGAACTTATGTCTATGTCACGATGCCTTTTGGCTTAATAAATGTTGGAGAAACTTTCTAAAGAGTAATGGATGTAGCATTTGCTGGTTATATTCATGAATTCATTGTTGTTTATCAAGATGATGTAATTGTGTTTTCCATAAAAAGAGATGACAACTTGCAACACTTGGAGAGAATGTTGATAAGGTGTAGACAGTATGGCATATAATTAAATCCAAATAAGTGCCACTTTGGAGTACAGAAGGCAAATCTGCTTGGTTACATTATATCAAAGGAAGGGGTCATGATTAATACCATGAGAGTGGAAGCCATCAGTAAGGTTCCAATTCCTAGAACTAAGAAGGGAGTTCAATCCTTCTTTGGACAAAAATACTTTATCAGAATATTTGTGTCTAACTTTGTTGAGTTGACTATCCCCATTACTAGTATGCTGAAAAAGGACAGAATTATCAAATAGGAAGAATCTTCCATTAAAGATTCCGATGTGATCAAATAAGCACTAATGCATGCCCCTATTTTTGAAACTCCAAATTAGAAGAAGCCTTTTCAAGTGTTTTCTTTTGCTATAGGAAAAACCATTAAACCTTTTTTGTTGTAGAAAGATGATGAAGGGGATGAGGGAACAATTTCCTTTTTCAGTAAGGTATTGTAAGGAGCTTAGTTGAAGTACACCATCATGGAGAAGAAAGCATTTTCCTTGGTGAAAACAACAAAGGTGTTCATACCCTACATCTTGAGCTCTAAATTTGTTTCTTATGTTCCTTACACCATGGTGAAAGACATCTTATCTGAGATGGAGGTCTAAAGAAAAAGATGCAGATGGGTGAACAAGTTGTAGGAATATGACATGGATATCAAAAACATGAATTTGGTAAGAGGGTTGGGCCTAGCTAAGCTTATGGGTGAGAGAAACTTGTAAACTATTGAGGTGAATGAAGCAGAAGGAGAAATGGTAGATGTCCTTGAAAAGTTGGTAAGATCTGAATGGTACAAGGATATAATATTTTATCTTAGACATCTATGTTGCCCTGAATATTTGAGTAAAAACTAGAAAAGAGCTCTTAAGTTAGCCTCTCAAAAATATGTCATTACTAATTTTGGATCAGCTTCAAAGAACCCCCTAGGTAGTGCTCTTGAGATGCATTACTTAAATGAGGCCCCCAATATAATTTCTGATCTCCATGGAGGAGGTTGTGAGGAACATTTTGCTAGAAGAGTTACATCACATAAAATCTTGAGGGATGGTTATTGGTGGCCAACTCTCTTTAAAGATACAACTCTATTGATTAGGAAATGTTAAAGTTTCCATCATTTTTCTGGAATAATGAAAGCTTAGGGATCCCTTCCTTTGCATACTGTATCAATTGAAGCCCTATTCAGACAATGGGGAATGGATTTCATTGGGGAAATTTTTTATCCTTCCAGTGATGGTCATAAATTGATTCTTGTAGCCACTGATTATTTCACTAAGTGGATGGAAGCAATCCCCACCAATAAAGAAACACACCAAGTTATCATGGAATTCATCCCAAATCAAATCATATGCAGATTTATAGTGCTAGCTAAATTTTTTGTTGACAATGCCATGAGTTTCAGAGCCAAACCTTTGGTGGCAATGTGGAAAGAGTATGGGATCAATCTGACATATGCTTCTAACTATAATCACCAAGGAAATGGACAAGATGAGTCTAGTAATAAAAAATTGTTGAAGATCATTAGAAGAACCTTGGAGTTGGACAAAAAGAAGTAGGTTGAGCAACTGAAGCTTTTTGTTTGGGATGAACGAATCACTATCAAAAGAGCTATTGGTAAGAGCCCATTTGAGTTGGTATATGGAACTCAAGCTTTGTTGCCCCTTCATTTTCAACTGTCTTCATTTCATTTTGTTCAAAAAATTGAAGATCAAGAAGTTAGTCCATATGATGCTCGGATCAATCAGATTATTGAGTTAGATGAAGAAAGAAAAACATCCCATCAGTGTCATGTGAAGTTCAAAGAAAACTTGAAGAAGTTATTTGACAAGAAGGTGACTCCAAGAGCTTTCAAAATTGGGGATCCAATGGTATTATGGGATAGTAGGCATGAAGATAAAGGAAATCATGGTAAATTTGATGCTTTGTTGATGGGCCCTTATTCAAATGACATTCGAATTTGTAAAAATACCTTCTTACTACAAGAATTAGATGGGGAACTTCTTTAATTTCTTGTTAATGGTAGGAATTTAAAAAATTTCCTTATTTGATTTCTCAGAATCAAGGTATAATCCATTGTATAGTGTATAGTTCTTTTTTTTTCATCTGATTCTATGTTTCTGTTTGTTGTGGTCCTTGGTGACCTGGTTTTGTTGGTTATTATTGTTCTACTTTGTAAGATTTTTCTTTGACTACGTTGCTGATTGGTCTATTTTTGGAAATTGGTCTACTATTTGTTCTTGTGGCACTCACAAGGAGTGCCCATCCCCAAATCAGAGCTGATGTTGGTTCTCAAATTAGTCGCGCCTAATTTATCATTGAATTTCTTAAAGGAGTGACAATCTGTTGAAACATGTCCCTTTTTGGTTAGATGCGTCTCGGTAGGTCACTTTGAAAACTCTAAGGCTCGCTTCAGACTCAAAGCTTGTCCATGTGGAGGGTCAGTGCTCATTTGAAAATTCACCTTTTCATTTGGTCTTGGAGTTGCGCCGGGGAGACACGTGGATATTTACACTTCCTTGCCCATACTTAGATAATTTTTTCAATCAGCGGGTATAGTTTTGGTAGACCATGGACACGTGGAGGCCTAGCACTCACTTGAGGATCCACGGCAAGGTCCCACCTTAATAATTGTGACAGGGAGACATGTGGAGGCTTCCACCAGCTCCACTTTGTACTTAAACTTTTGAAAGAAATTTTGAAAGGCCTGGGACATGTGGAGGGACCGCGTGTGTTTGGGGACTGGTTCCTGAGTTTTATTTTGAAGAAACACCAGGAGGAAACTTGGAGGCTTCCACTCACTCTGCCCTTTTCTTGGACTTTTCGATGGAAAAATAAAAAGTTCTCAGACGCTAGACACATGGCACCTTCCGCTAAACCTTTAACATTTTTAACAAACTCTGTTACACTTAGACATGTGTTGATCCCATGCTTGTTTGGGGTCTCTACTTTTTGGGACCATCTCAAAATGCACCATTGAGACACATGTAGGCTTGCGCTAGCTCATTTTTACACACAGAATTTTCAAAGGCCAAAAAGCATTTTACTTACGCCTAGGGCACGTGGAAGGCCCGTGCTTGTTTGGGACTTTCCTTTGTGCTTCTCCTTTGCATTTTCACCAAGGAAACATGTGTACGACTATGATATAATGTAGAAAAGAGGAAGAATCAATGAATGTTGTGTATTGTGTCTATTTTTTTGTCATTTTTTCTCCAAGACTCATGTAGATGCAAATACGCACTATTTTACATCATTTTTTGATAAAATTCTTTGTCATCTCTTTCTGTAAAATGCCATTGAATGGATTCAGAACTTAAGTTATGATTCCAAGGATTGTTAAAGTTGATATTTTGAAATTGGAATAACTCAGGTACTTTCCAAAATGGGAATTACCAGAGATGCTAGATTCGGGATAGAGTTGTAGAGGAAACAAAAGGAAAAGGATGAAATGATGAAATTTATAGGCATAAAAGATGAAAAATGTGTTGCATCGAGAGTGAAAATGATTACCTATCATATCCAGCTGTGTAAAGCCTCCGGAAAATGATTAAAAAGGGGATTTCTCACATGACATAATAAGAATGATTAAAAGGATTTCCAAAATGTTGTGGCATGCCATTATAGTCATTAGTCGACGGCCCAAGAAATGTGATCAGTTCATAATTGGTCCACCTAGAAGCATTCGGATCTAAATTTGTTAAACGTCATTGTCTAAAACAAATTGATAACAAGCAAAGGTCCCTCAAAATTTTATCTCTTTTTGGGGGGAAATTGAGTGAGTAGAATGTATAAATGCAATGAGAAGAATCTTGGAAAGGGTTAGGGGTTGAATTCTTAAGATAAAATTTGAGAAATTCATCTTCCTGTGAGACCAAGCCAAGATAACATGTTATTTTCTTCTATGTTAGATTTTCTATTGTGTCAAGTTGGTTATAGATGTATAGACATTGACGAGCATTGAGATTTCTATTGAATCTTTCCCCTCTTGATGAATCTAAGCAATTTTGAAATTAATTTGTCACCAATCTCTAGCAATTTGTGTCTACTTTGTTTCAGAATGTCTGCAAATGGTTTCTTTTGTTCCTTTTGCAATCTTACATTGAAATCTTTGTGAAATCAAACATGATCTTGTTCATGTCATAGTTTAGTTGTATTTGCAATTTCATTTCAAGAAGATCCTTCATCTTGTGATGAGTTAAACAAATTTAAAATCAATTCACTTTCATTTGTTTAAAAATATTTTCTATAAGTATTTGGGTGTACCTTAGGTGTGATTGATCAGAAATTTTGGTGTTTAATTGAGTCTTTCAATTTGAGCCTTCGTGTTACAGTCTCAAAGATTGTGTGAAAACTTGTTGATCTGAGCCTCCATTGAAGCACACCTTCTAGTTGAAGGAACATCTTAACTATCTTAAAGCTTTCTATTGTTGAGTTTTCCATTGTTGTGATGTCCCTCAAAGATTTGGTATAATCAGCTTTATCCTTCTTCATCTCCGACCAAAATCATTTTAAAAACCATGAATCCATCCTGAACTACCCCTGTTTACCCTGTATATCAACAAAGGAACAAAATATACCTACTAAAATATGTAAAACAATCAGGATTTCTTAATGTCTTCAGTAACCTTTTCCTTGTGTTGAAAGTATCTCCATCTTTTAGAAGTGACAACTCTTAAGAGTTAAATTCTGGAGTATTGACCTTATATTTGCAAGTTTTTCTTCATAAAATTTCTCAAAAATAAGGATATCTCCATCTCCTTCATCAAAAAGAGGTTACAATGAGGTTCCTATCACCCTGATCAAAGAGGCACGATCTAAAGTAGTGAGGACATGTCAAATCCTCTTGAAGGTGCTACCCATCTCTCCACAAATTTGAGTGACAAAGGGCTAGTTAGATCTCATTATTGGATACAAAATGAAACACACTATGATCTATCTATCTCTAAACTCTCTGTCAAAATCTATGTTGCTGCTAGGTTTGAAAAGGAGAACAAATTTGGATACCAACATAGCGAAGATTTTTTCCAATATAAAATTCCTCTTGAATCTAATGCCAAGCCTTTGAGGTAAAAACAGAGGCCTTTGAAAGATAATTACCCTCTGTCAATCATGGAGAATATGCTACAATCGATAATTGGTTCTGAATTTTTATCCACTTTGGATGGTTTCTCTGGCTATAATCAAGTTGTTGTGAAGGATTCAAAAAGAATAAAAACTAGCTTTACAAATCGTTGGGGAACTTATATCTATGTCAGGATGCCTTTTGGCTTAATGAATGCCAGATAATCTTTCCAAAGAGTAATGAATGTAGCATTTTCTAGTTATGTTAATGATTTCATTGATGATTATCAAGATGATGTAACTGCTTTTTCTTGAAAAAGAAATGATCACTTGCAACACTTGGAGAGAATGTTGTTAAGGTGTGGAGAGTATGGCATGTCATTAAATCCCAAGAAGTGCCATTTTGCAGTGCAAAAGGAAAAGTTTCTTGGTCATATTGTATCAAAGGAAGGGGTCATGATTGATCTTGAGAGAGTGGAAGCTATCAGCAAGGTTCCAATTCTAAGAACCAAGAAGGGAGTTCAATCCTTCTTTGGACAAATGAACTTTATTAGAAGATTTGTGTCTAACTTTGCTGAGCTGACCATCCCTGTCACTAGCATGTTGAAGAAGGAAAAACTTATTAAATGGGAAGAAGCTTCCATTGAAGCTTTCAATGGGATCAAAGAAACATTAAATCGTGCCCCTGTTTTGCTCCAAATTATAAGAAGCCTTTTCAAATCTTTTCTTTTTCTTTATAAAACACCATTGCATCATTCTTGTTGCAGGAATATGAAGAAGGGGCTGATAGAAAAATTTCCTTTTTTAGTAGGGCATTGCAAGGAGCTGAGTTGAAGTACACCATCATGGAGAAGAAATTATTTTCCTTGGTGAAAGCAACAAAGGTTTTCATACCTTACATCTTGAGCTCTAAATTTTTTTCTTATGTTCCCCACACAATGGTAAAAGATATCTTATCAGAGATGGAGGTCTCAAGAAAAATATGCAGATGGGTAAATAAGTTTCAGGAATATGACATGGATACCCAAACCATGAAATTAATAAGAGGTTTGGCCTAGCTGAGCTTATGGATGAGAGAAACTTGCAAACTTTTGAGGTGAGTGAAGTATAAGGAGAAAGGGTGGATGTCCTTGAAAATTTGGTAAGCTCTGAATGGTATAAAGATATAATTTTTTATCTCAGACATCTATGTTGCCTTGAACATTTGAGTTAAAATTAGAAAAGAGCTCTTAGGTTAGCCTCTCAAAAATATGTCATTAATTATTTTGGGTTAGCTGGGAAGAACCTGGAGGGAGTGCTATGAGATGCATTACTGAGGATGAAGGCCCAAAGGTATTTACTGACCTCCATGGAGGAGTTGTTGGGAAACATTTTTCTGGAAGAGTTATAACACACAAAATGTTAATATTGGTGGCCAACTCTCTTCAAAGATACAACTCTATTGGTTAAGAAATGTTAAAGTTGTCAGAATTTTTTTGGAAGAATGAAATATCCAAGCTCCCTTCCTTCGGATCTTGTCTCAATTGAAACCCCGTTTAAGCAATGGGGAATGGATTTCATTGGCAAAATTTCAGATACTTCCAGTGCTGGTCATAAATGGATTCTTGTAGCCACTAATTATTTTAGTAAGTGCATGGAAGAAATTCCCACCAAGAAAGAAACACACCAAGTTATCATGGAATTCATGCTTAATCAAATCATATGCAGATTTTGAGTGCATGCTAAGATTGTTGTTGATAATGCCATGAGTTTTAGAGCCAAACCTTTTCTGGTAATGTGCAAAGAGTATAAAATAAATTTGACATATGCTTCTAAATTACAATCCCCAAGGAAATTGACCAGATGAGTCCAAAAATAAAATCTTTTTGAAGATCATTAGAATAACCTAGGAGCTGAACAAAAAGAAGTGGGGTGAGCAACTGATGTTTGTCGTTTGGGTTGACAGAATCACTGTCAAAAGAGATACTGGTAAAATCCCATTAGAGTTGGTATATGAAACTCAAGCTTTGTTTCCCCTTCATTTGCAATTGTCTTCATTTCATTTTATTCAACAAATTGAAGATCAAGAAGTTAGTTCATATGATGCTCGAATCAATACAATTATTGAGTTAGATAAAGAAATAAGGGCATCCCATCATTGACATGTGAAGTTCAGAGAAACTTTGAAGAAGTTATTTGACAAGAAGGTGACACCAAGATATTTCAACATTGGAGATCTTGTGTTATTATGAGATAGAAGACAAGAAGATAAGGGCAAGCATGGTAAATTTGATGCATTATTGATGGGCCCTTATTCAATTGACATTTGAATTGGTAAATATACCTTCTTCCCAAAAGACTTAGATAGGGAGCTACTTGAATTACCTGTTAATGACAGGTATTTGGAACATTTCCTTGATTATACTCCATTGTATAGAGTATAGTTCTTTTGTTTCATTATTCTTTTGTGTTTTTGTTCGTTCTTGTCCTGGTGACCTTGTTTTGTTGGTTTCTCATTTCATTTTTTAGAAGGTGGTTATGATTTGTCTACTCTACAAGCTTATTCTTTGACTCCATTGCCTAATGGTTTGTTATTGGAACTTGGTCTACTATTTATTCTTGTGGCACTCGCAGGGAGTGCCCATCCCCAAGTCAGATTTGATGTCAGTGCTCAATTTGATCTCACCCCAATTTTCCTTGAAATTCTTCAATTTATGGGGCTTGTCGTCTTTTTTATCTCCGCATATTGATGCATAAAAACATTTTCCTCCATTTGGTTTCCACAATCAGTCCCTTCCATTGGTCAAGGATCACTTTAAATGCAAAGTTTTTTTTCCATTCCTTTGTCCTTGTGAAAAGAATATGTAACTTGGGTGAAAACTTTTGTTTTTTCCCTTCCTTTCATTTTCCACAGTCACATTTTGTTGTCCATGTCATTTTTGTCTGAAATATCTATGGAAACATGATTTGATGTGGCTCAGAGGATCATATTTGGGCCTTATATCATTTCCAAATTCTATGTCTAGAAATAATGATTCATTTCCGAGTGCAAACGGTGATTTTCTTTCATTTTACGGTTTGACGGGTGTATTCTTCCCGGTCAAATTCATATCTCAACATCTGCGGAAATATGTCCCCTTCTAGTTGGATGTGGCTCGACATGGCACTTTGAAACTCTAAGGCCCGATTAAACTCAAATATTTTCCACATGGAGGGCTGACGCTATCTATAAATTCACCTTTTGGTTTGACCTTGGAGTTACGTCGAGGTGACACATGGAGGTTTCCGCTACGTTTCCCAGACTTAGACAATTTTTTCATGTAGCTGGTGTAAATTTGGTGGACCGTGGACTCATGGAGGGCCATTTTTCATTTGAGGATTAGCCTTAGAGTCTAACCTTAACAATTGCAACAGGGAGACATGTGGAGGCTTCTGCTAGCTCCACTCTATACTTAAAATTTTCAAAGCAAATTTTTTAAGGCCTGGGACACATGGAGGGACCCCACCTGTTTGGGGACTAGCCCCTAAATATTATTTTAAATAACTTCTAGGAGGAAACTTGTAGGATTCCACTCACTCTTCCCTTTCTTGGAATTTTCAAAGGCCAAGGAAAACTGCCTCAGACCCTAGACACATGGCATCTTCCGTAGATCTTTCAAATTTTTCAACAAACTATGTCAGACTGAGAAATGTGGTGAGCCCATGCTTGTTTAGGGTCTCTACTTTTTGGGACCATCTCAAAGTGCACCATTGAGACACTTGGAAGATTCTACTGGCTCCTTTTTCACTGAGACTTTTTCAAACTCCAAAATGCCTTTTTCTTTGGCCCTTGGCACGTGGAAGGCCTGCACTTGTTAGGAAAATTTCCCTTGTAATTATCCTTTGCATTTTCTCCAAGGAAACATGTGGATGGCTCTAAAATAAAGTAGAGAAGGGGAAAAATAAATGGTTGTTATGCATTGCATATGTTTTTCTGTCATTTTTTCTCCAAGACTCTTGGAGATGTGAATACGCACTATTTTTCATCATTTTTTGATGAAATTCCTTGATGTTTTTGTCTTAAAAGTTGCATTGAATGGATTTAGAACTTAATTTTTGAATCCAAGGATTGTTAAGGTTGATATTTTGAAATTGGAATTTCTCAGGCACTTGTAAAAACATTAATTACTAGAGAAGATGAATGTGAGGTAGATTTGCAGAGGAAAGAGAGGGAAAAGGATGAAATGATGAAGGTTTCAGGCATAAAAGATGAAAAAGGTGTTGCCTCAAGAGCAAAAAGCATTACCTATCAGATCCAGCTATACAGAGCTTCCAAAGAATGATTAAAATGGGGATTTCTTGTAGGAAAAAATTAGAATGATTAGAAGGACTAAAAAAAATTGTGGCATGGAAGCCTATTCATTAGTCAAGGGTTTGAGAAATGTGATCAGTTCATAATTGGTCCACCTAGAAACTTTCGGATGTGAATTTGTTAAACGTTGCATTCTAAGGAAAATTGGTAATAAACAAAGGTCCCTCAAATATTCTTCTTTTTCGGGGGGAAAATTTGGGATGAGTGAGGAAATGAAATGTATAAATGCAATGAGAATACTCATGCAAAAGGTCGGGGGTTAAATTTCACAAGAAAATTTTGAGAAAATTTGTCTTCTAAGAAACTCATCTGAGATACCTAGTTAATTTCTTCTGTGTTAGATTTTCTATCATGTCAAGTTGGTTGTAGCTTTATAGCCATTTATAGGCTCTTAGATTTCTCTAAAATATCTCCCATACTGATGAATCTAAGAACTTTTGAAATTAATTTGTGTCAATCTTGGAGCAATTAGTGTCTTATTTATTTTAGAATGTCTGCAAGTAGTCTTTCTTGTCCCTATTGCAGTCTTACATTGAAATCTTTGTGAAATCACATAGGATCTCATCCCTGTGAAAGTTGAAAGGCATTTGAAATTTAATTTCAAGAATATATTTCATTCTGTGATGAGATAAACAAATTTAAAATCACTTTACTATCATTTGTTGATAAATATTATTTATAAGTATTTGGGTATACCTAAGGCGTGATTGATCAGAGATTTTGGTTTTTAACTGAGTCTTTTAACTTGATCCTTTGTTCTAGATTCTCAAAGATTGTGTTAAAATGTGAAAATATAGGCCTCCATTGATGCACATGCCTTCTGGTTAAAGAAAATTCTTAACTATTCTGAAGCTTTTCGTTGTTGAGTTTTCCATTATTGTGAAATTTCTAAAAGATCTAGTATAATAAACTTTATCTAGTTTAATATCCCACCAAAATCATTCAAAAACCATGAATCCATCCTAAACTACCCATGTTTGCCTTGTATATCCACAAAGGAGCAAAATCTATTTACTAAAATATACAGAACAATAAGAATTTCATAATATCTTCAGTAACCTTAGCTTTGTTTTGAAAGTCTCTCCATCTTTTGGAAGTGACAACTCTTGAGAGTTAAATTATGGAGTACTGATCATACTTTCCCAAGGTTTTTTTCATAAAATTGTGAAAAAGAAGGATATATCCATCTCCCTAATCAAGAAAAGGTTACACTAAGGGTCCTTTAACCTTGTTTGAAGAGGCACAACCTAAAGTAGTGAGGATAGGTCAAATTCTCTTGAAGATGCTATTCATCTCTCCACAAATCTGAGTGACAAAGGGCCAATTAGATCTCATCCCCAGATACAAAATGACACACATCATTATCTATCTGTCTCTAAGCTTCATGTAGAATCTGTGATTCTACTCATCTTGGAAAGGAGAACAAATTTAGGTACCAACACATTAAATGGGTAACACCATTCATAAACATGTGCAATTTTGTTTTGAGTTTGAACTAAGGCCTTTGATGTCAAAACCACATTTGGATTATATGTCTAGGTTGTGGTTTTAATTTGTAGATTTAGTTGATTGTTTGTTTAACTAGAAGGGAGGCCTATTTTTTGAGCTTGATGATATGGCCTAGAACTTTGGGCTTGCTGCCTCTTAATTATTATTGTCTCATTCCCTAGGTTCTATATCTCCTTCATAACCTCTCGAAGTTATTTTGAAGTACTTAAAGAACTGGAAGCCTCATTATTTGTTTGATACCTAGGGGTTGGAATGGGATTTAATTCGGGTGTTTTACTAGTTGAGGGAGTTCCCTTTTTTTCAGAAAGAGTCATAGAAAACCTAGGTACTAACTAGCCTACTTGAATAAAAAAAATTATGCCCTGATAGTTATGTTGCAGGATCCTAATAGTGTTGTTCTTCCCATTGACTATATCATAATGGGTATGTCTGAATTTAGAGATTTAAAGAAATAGAGGAAATACCTTGTGGAGCTAGCCTCATGGCCACTGGGATCTTGTCCCATGTATTTTGGAATCAGAAATTTACATCCACCATCTACTCATTTGGAGATCTCTTTACTGTTATCAATTGTTCCAGTAAAGATATCTTGTTTTCCATTTATCCAAATTTATTGTAGAGGGTTGTACAGATCTGGTCCAAATTTTAAATTGATCCGATAGTTAGAATCCTAAATAATTGAAAAGCATTACCCTTGAAAGAGGATGCAAACAACTTAACTAGAAAATCCACTTCATTAATCTCACAGATTAGATAGACATTTTTATTGTCTTGGATGTGGTTGATGGGGCTTGTATGGTTTTCTCCTACAAAGTACAAAAAGAATTCAACGTTGCAACTGGGATTTGATTTTGTGTGTTTAGGGAAAGTTGAATACTTCTCGTGAATTTGAAAAATGGATCTTGTGCCACTTGATGAGCCATTATGATTATTCTAAGAACCTTGGTTGATTGAATAGAGGGTCTACTAGGTGGAGGTGAAGAAAAATTCATGTTAGGTGGAGATGGTGATCTTTGAGGTATTTTTCCTCTCCTTCATCTTCCTAGAGATAATTACAGGTACACAAATATTCCTTCTTCCATTGTCTTGACCTGGTTCTAATTCTTCACATATACTCGAGAAACCTGTGCTGCTACACCACTAAGTTATAACTTTCAGAGTAACTATATTTGTTAGGAAATGAGCCTCTAAAATATGTATTTTTACCAAGAAAAACACCAATCTTGATAAAATTGAGAAAACAAGTTTGAAGGGTTTAAATGTTAATTTTGTGAGTCAAACTTTTCTTGCTACCTCTAAAATTTAAAACCTCAGAAACCCAAAAATTATGTTATCTCTGAATCACAGCACCCTATGGTTTGCAAAAAAAAAAATTCTTGAGCTCACGGTGTGACTAGATAACATGGGTACTGTCTCCAAATTGTAGGACTTGCTACTTGCGATAGACTTCTAGAGAAAGTTGGTTCTTACTCCTTAACTACCTACCGCAATATACTCTAATGCAAACAAAACTATCTTGTCCTAATCTAACATTCTAAGGGAATATGAAGAGAGATGCATGAGAACATAGACTATACTAGAGTGGTGATACACCAGGAAAGGAGACTCTGAGAATAGTATCCAATGTGTAAAAAAATAGAAGCAAAGTGCATACTAGAAGGGGTGATAATAATTATCCACAATCTAGAAATTGCATTCACAACAATATTTCATACATAAAAAATGATAATGAATCCCTACAAGATGATAAGATATACACAATCTATTTTCATGAGGTTGAAGAGGAAATAAGAATGCAAAAAAACACATCTAGGGAAGAGGCATCCACAAACTCATATTTATTACTTCATTGATATGCACAGTTCAATCTGTTACAAAATAAGGGCCTCAGTTACCATACAAGGAATCCACTACAAGGGTTTACTAAACATTAGTGTAGTGCCATTTTTTTAAAAAATGCAAGCACACTAAACTTTCAGATTTTATATGTAATGCACATTTATATTGCATATTTCTAAACAACAAATCTTTCCAAATGAAGGCATTGAAAATAAAAAGTTCTTGGTTTCATTATAAATTCAAATGACAATCTTACAAGATTCTTGCAACTATAAAATAAAAGTTTCCTTAGTAGAGACTAATGCTTTATCAAATACAATAAGTACAAAAATGGGTCTTTACAAAATTATAACACTTTACAAGCCACATTTATTTACAAAGTGAAGGCAATGTCCTCCAAAGGTGAGAAAGACCAAGATGGCAAGAGGCTGTACTATCTCCAACTCCAATACTCCTACAAGAATCCAACTCCAAGAGAATATGGCTTGTTTACCACCCAACCAATAGGCATCATTACATGCCTTTCCATGGTTGGAAGTCATGCTAGCCTCCCCCAAGCCCATGGGAAAGAGGAACTAGCTTCCACAATGTGCACAAGTAATGGGGATTAAACACACAACAAGAGAAAACATAAGACCATTCAACCACTTAAACCTACTATACAATGAAAAACCACAACATGAGGAGAATAAGATCAACCTCACAAGGGGGAAGAGAGGAAGAAGGTTGCCCAAATCAAGGTGTCCAACCATAGGAGCACCAATAAATACACATATATAAAAACTCCTTATACCTCCTAATCATACATCCTCCTTATTCCTCTTTATGCTATAGAAATCCTTCTCGGGAGGATTTTCAAACCCAAAGGGTTTCCTCACCAAGAATGGGGAAAGGTTCAAGCCATATGAGCCTTTCTCCCACCTCAATCCATATGAGGGGATGAGAAGGGACCTTCATGGCTTGACCTACAACCATGAGGTTTGAGAGGGAAATCCCTCTCTCTTCCCCTACATTCTCCAAAAACCATCAATCCAAATGATGGTGGAGAGAAAACAAGAAAACCACAAGAACAAACAACTACATCCATCATACACTTCTCAACACATATTTCACACACATTATTTCATTGATCGAGCATACATACAAGATAAGCACAACTAAGAAGAAGAAGGTTAAGAACCCTACCTCTAAAATGCTTTCCATGACTCTAAGCTTTTCCCCTTTGTCCAAGCTCCCTTTCAAGCTCCCAAAATTCTCCAAGTGCTCCAAAAAAAAAATGAACCAAGAAGACCCATTCTTCCCACATGAGGAAGAATAAAAAGAGGAATCCAAAAGTTTCCTCACCAATGGGAAAGTGACAAGTGTCACCCTCTCTCCCCTCAAAAGTCAAAGATTCCAAAAACCAAATAAGTAAGAGAAAACTCACCTTTTATCCCTTTTCACCCAAAATACCAAAAACTAAAATAAAACAAAGTGGAGCAACTTTTAACACTTTCACACAACCCAACCATCTTACATGGATGGTGACTAAAGAGGGCTAAATGGGAGGGAAACTCCCTCCAAACCTTGGAAATAGGCCCCCCTACCTATTAGGTAGGGTCCAAGGGCCCATTTTCATGCTAAGGGAACCCCCAAACTCAAAAGCAGTCCCTAAAAATACCCAAAATAACCCAATTTCGGGTTTGACATGCTTGGGCACAAGGGTAGAGGGTGTGGGGTCCACCCAAGGTTCACATGTGGTCCCCAATCCCTTCTACCAACACACACACACTTCCCAAAACCAACACTTAACTTAAGATAAGATCATTAACCCCTAAGCTAGTTTACTTAATAAAAACACATCCTAAACCTAATTAATTTTACAAGACATAATTACATTACAAAATGAGGGTTCACCCATGGTGCCCAATTAAATACATCTAATCTAAGGCCTCAAACATTTAGCATGGTTAGGACTCAGCCCGTGGGCCGCTTGTGCACAATTGCGTAGCTGCCCTGAAACCCATGCTCTCCTATACCTGTCACCTGCACACTCATTGCACACATTAACCGCATCTATCCAATATAATAAACATCATCTATACATCAAAAATTCAATCTAACTTATAATGTCCTAACATTATTAAACAATTGATAGTGCAATGTATATAATTATTCACATAGTTTGCCATGAATCACCACTAAATAAAATTGCAACGACATATACTTAGGTTAGCATGAAAATTACCATCATTGAATCTAGAACACTATATTATTAATCCAATCAATCCACAAGAGACTAACATCTAATCAATAAATATACCATATAACCCTGCTAGTGTCATCAACATCAAAGAAATATATCAGTACACGAATCTAGTCCAATTGGCGCTACGCGCCAAAAATGTCATAAGGTCCATGCGGATAAAATATCATACTAAAATGTCCAAAGTATATCAGAGTCTCAATCAAAACATGTCTAGGAATAAAGGAACCAACAGATAACTAGAGCTATAAAAATGTGGGCACTACAATTAGCTTCACAAAACCAATTTGACAGAGTTTTACTACTCAAAACTATCTCCCTTTACAATGAGCCCAGCACTCTAATTTATAGAATTCTCAGAGGAGAGAGAGAAAAATGAAAATACTAAACTTTATCTTCTCACGTCTTGGGAGATGTCATAAATAGATTACAATGACGATATGTTTCTTGCAAAAGGCCCCCCATACTATCCCATAGCTTGCAGTACCGATAAATTTCTGCCAATGCTTCACTGAAAGCATTCCAACTACCAAATAAAAAACTACTCTGAATTGGGAATGTTTTCTGAACCATCACCACCAATTATTTATCAAATTATAGATATCTTTATTTTTCTACATTTATCTTGCAATCATGATTCCAACGGTACCAATTTTGTGAGTTTTCGTTGAGAATTGTAAAATATATGGCGTTTTGAGTGTGGGCATCTATTTTGGGTCTGCTAGGCATTTATGTCATTTAACGGGAATGTACATTTGATTAACTAGAGATGGAGATTTTTCCTTTATTTTCATATACCTACCCTCATTAAAAATAATAAATATATATGTAGAGGATGTCGTTCTCATTCTGAAAAGTCAATTTTTTTCAAAAACAAACCTCTGGGTCAAAAGTTATGACCGTTTGAAATTTGGGGTGTCAGGCATTTAATTTTCCTTTGTATTGCAGTTATTGTGAGTTTTCAAGGAACTCATATCCCTTGTGTTCTCAGATGGTCCAAGAATCCTTTCTATGCATTTCTTGATTCAAGATTTCCTGTCCTAACTGTCTTGTTATTAACCGCGTAATTGGGGCCGTTGACCTTCGCCTTTACCGCATTACACTTTCCTGCGGCAATTTCAGTATTTCGGGTCCCACACATCCCAACTGTCCTGTGGAAATCCTGAGAAAAATTTATCTTCCTTAGCTGGTTCCCTTTTTGTGAGTAAATTTCTCCTTTTCAAGTCTCACATGTCCCGATGTCCTGATTGTCCCAGACAAATTTCTTTGAAAAACCCGCAATACACTATTTTCTTTACAAATCAAGTTTTTCACCTTTTTGGAGCCCGATTGTCCCGATTGAAATTATGTGGGATGGGACAATATTTTATTTTAAAATGGGTTATGAAATTAATACAACGAACCTTGGTACGATCCGCACTATTACTATCTATAGCCTATAGACCCCACAATGCATTAAAACAAGCCCTTGACTTCATTTTTTCAGAATTTTTGAAATTTTTTACTAAATCCTTATATTTTTTGTTGGACAGGGAAGTTATAGGAAAGAAAAGAGGTACCCAAATATCAAAAAAAAATTCCCTTTTTCCTTTCTTCTTGCTCCATCCTGAAGGAATTTATGCAGGTTATACAAAATTACCTTGGAAGGTGAATTTTAGATAACAAGTTCTAAAAACCTAAAACTCTAAAAGTGTTATACAGTTGAAAATTCGAATCTCCAAAACCTTAAAATATGAAAATGAAAAAGTTCCAAAACTCTAAAAATTATGAAAGGTTCCAAATCTGAAATGCCCAAATTTTAAAATTTGGAGAAGCCTGAAATCCTGAAACCTTAAATTTGGAAATGTTTGATGTTTCGAACTATAAAAAAAGTAAAAGGCCCTATTGAAATTTTCTCACTCATTAAAAATTGAAACTCAATACTTCATTTTAGATAGAAGGAATTGATGAGATGTACCTAACTAGGGGAATTTATATATTTTTTATTATGTTTTCTATTGCAATAATTGATTAACAAAAAGTAATTTGCAGTGATGTGCACTATTACAAAATGTAAAACCTCACATATGTTGCTATTTCATGTTCGTCTTTAGCAAGGAAACACCAAACCCCTTAAGTACCAATGCATTGCTTTGATGAAAGCCAAAATCACAATACATGTGGGATTTTAAACTTTATAGCAGCAAATTGTTGTTAATTTCAAGTTGCAGATATGCATTATTAAGTTACAAGTATTTTAAATTTGATCATTTCATATGATTAAGTTTTATTAAGTACGGTATTGAATTTTTTAATTCATTTTATAGTTAATAGATACAATTACATGAAACTAAAAGTAAAAGAGTATACAAGAAAACCCATCATTCCCTTGGGTTTTCTCCTAGTCTTCATTGTTCCAGTTCCAGCTCCATCAGTATCTCCTGGATCATCCATTACATTATTGTACCTTTGGAATAAAAGAGAAAATTATGTCAGTTTTTGAGCTCAAGGTTTAATCTGTACTCATGTGTTATCTAGTTTCATTCAAATAGATCATTTGAATACAACAAGGATAATGTAAAACAAAGTAACAAATGAAAAATTAAGAAAGTAGTATCTTGTAGAAGCTCACGTAACTCACATAAATCATGAAAGACAGAAAAGAGAAAGAAAAAGATTTATGATGGAATACAAGAGAGGCTAAATCCTATTATTTTATAGCTATTCTATTTTAGTTTGTAGGTACATGTTGTAAAAGAGAAGAACACAATTCATGATTTAAATTTTGTACTAATAAATGCAAATTGCTTTCAATTTATTAAAAAAATTGAAGATATTGAAAGGATACGCATGATCAAGATTGCACATTTATGAGTAGACATCATCATTTATGACATTAAAAAATGCACCTGGTCCAAATTTGAAATAAATGCAAGCACAGAAAGGAAGACTACAACTTCTTGATAAGGATTCAAGTTATAGTGATCCAAAAAATGAAACATTTTGATAAAAGGCATAAGAAGTATTCATAATAGAAAAATTTCATGACAGAATTTTCATAACGTAAAATTACACACCAAAGGAGGTGATTTATCAAATCTACAGTTCTTCATCAATTTCGAAGTAAAATAAAAAAGGATGAAACATGAGTACTAAATTTTGTTTACATTATACTAATCTAGAATAAAAAATCAACATAAATCTATGGACAAAAAATAAGATAAATTTGATATTTGATTGATACTCAAGATATAAGCTCCTTGTTTAGGAGAACTTAGCATCAAAATTATAGGAACAAAATTTGTTTCAACTAGTCAGTGTGCATAACAATCAAGATTAAAAGTTTTGTACAAGAAGTAATTCCTAACTCAGAAATAGAAGGTGCAAATATAAAGTAAAGAGAGATTTGATTTGGATTTATCAAAGAAATATAACAAGAGTGAAACACTCAATTTATCAAAATTAATTCTTAAAACATTTCAGATTTATTAATAGATCCTGAAGAGAAATATCCAAGCACAAATCAAGCATAAACTTTTGCACAAAAACAAGAATCTAAGAACCATGTCAACATCAACATTAGAGCTACATGTTATCAAAGTAGAATGATATAACTTTTTGGTTAGTCCAAATGGAGATAGGATTCCTACATAGTCACAACTCATATCCTCGTAACTAAGCATTATTTAATACAAGAAAATATCATTTCAAATTAAGGAGTAGCAAATCTCCAAGAGTGAAGTTTTCAACTCCTGTGTTAATGCATCATGTTTCATAAGAGAGAATGAGTTACCCTCACAACATTTGACTAAGTTCAGTATTAGAGGTACATTTTTCTTCAAAATTTTAGAATATTGGTCTACAATAAAATGCAAGCTTCATAAAGAGTAATAACCAATTGATCAACACCAACAAATATACTCAGAACTATGCAGAAATAGTATACTTGAAAAGAGTACTAAGATATAGTTTGAAATGTGCATAAATTAATGATTCATAACTTCATTAAGTACAACTATGAATAATGAACAACCAAGGGAAAACGTTGCTCCTTATCAGTTCTGAAATATAAATACAAAAGGGAATATTAGTGCGAAGAATGATAGAACTAAAAAGGTAAATATTCATAACCCCCATGGCATCGAGCCCAATATCAAATAAACAGTGAATATCACTAGGAGAAAGAGAGTTTTAGTGCTAGGTCTTAAAAACGCACCAAAGGAAAATGCACCGAGTTATCATATTATCCTACTAGCATTGTTGAGGATAAAAAATCCATAAACAATAACTCAAAATTACTTCTGTAAGCCAGTTTTATTTTCTATAGATTTAACAAAAATGAGCATGCATGGAGGTAAGTAAAGAAGAAATGAAGATATCAACCAAAAAATATAGTTACAGTGAGGTCAAATTTTGTGATAACAATGACAATGGGAAACTCAAAACATAGAAGCAAAACAAGCCAAACCCAAAACGGCATAGAAAATTAAAGATATAGTGATCATTTTATCTAGGCCATTCGAATCATAGAGAATCAAAATAGAATGAAAAATTTTGAAATACCAAAATAAGCTTTTATCCCGTTCTTTAGCAAAGGAATAACGAAAATTCTTTATATATTTTGCAACCATTCTAGACTTATTTACAGTGTTGCAAAGGATTCAAATAATGAGAAAGGAATAACTTGAAAATAGAGCTCTCAACTCACCATTTTGGGTTAAGTTTCTTGAATGCTAAAATATCCAAGGTTGAAGACTCAAAATGACAACACCTAGAATGAGTTTGAACTAGAAGGTGCCATGAAACATAATGAAACACAAAAAATTCAAAGTTTCAGTACTATGGAGCCAATAATTGAAACAATAAGCATATTATAATGGAAAGGAACCAAAAAACTGACCTTTAATAACAATGGTTGAGTCCAAAGTCAAAATTTTACATAGAATCTTTCACAAAATCTTGATAAGACCGGAAATGAAAGTATAAGAAATGATAGAGATCACAAAAATATGAGCAATCATAAAATAATTAAAATAGAATGTTCATGATGGTAAGAATGCAGAAATTTCAT
This sequence comes from Taxus chinensis, assembly GCA_019776745.2. Classification (NCBI taxonomy): domain Eukaryota; kingdom Viridiplantae; phylum Streptophyta; class Pinopsida; order Cupressales; family Taxaceae; genus Taxus; species Taxus chinensis. The sequence continues at coordinate 811,012,805 of CM034149.1, forward strand.
ACTCACAAGACTTATTTATAGAAAAAACTGACCTTCAAATCAACAACAATGGCGGACATGATCAAACTCTTACACAGATCTCGGAGAAAGAACCAAACACTAGAAAAATATGTAAGTATTTGAAGTTACAGAGAATCATAGTCTAAAAATGGAAATAACCAAGCTCAAAGATCAAATTAATGGTGATCGACTAAAAAATATGACAAGGCTTCGTAACTTGGTGGAGCAAACGAAATGAGAAAATGATAAGCTCGATGAGGTTTTCTACAAAACCTAACTCCTTTAGATTTAGAGTTGGGTTACAATCAATGGTTTGGATGCAATTAGTACAAAGATCAACGTTCGAAAATGAAAAACCAAATCAAAAGTCAAAATCAACATGAGTACAAATATAAACGTTCCACATTTGCAAGTATTGGGATCAATGGCTATCGATTCATCATCAAAATCAATGCAACCCCAAGCAGATCAACAATGGATATCCTTTAGTGTAATATCAAACGGTCATCAACAAAACCCGCCATTCAACCACCTTATCAATAGTAGTTAGAACATCAAAGGTGAATATAAAGTAAGTACATAGATCGATGACTACAATCAGATTGGCCACTCCAATGTAAACTTAGAGTTGCTATCAACTCTACTAGGGTTATTCAAAATGTCACCGATCTCATGAAGGGTTTGATCTTTGTAGAGGGGGACAAGTTATCAATTAAAAAAATATCATTGCATTGACCTTACTTAGTTCTAAAAACCATGATGGCACAAAATATTCAAATGCTGACAATATTATAATATATGTGAATAAATAAAAAGCTAACCATATATTTTCTACCTAATTATTGCCTTGACCTTAGTTAAGTTTTGTTTTTATAGGTGCAATGTTGAAACAGAAAAGAGGGGCATGATAGTACATGTGTGAAGATTGCAATGAGATGCCAATGATGGGGCAACTGAAAAAAGTTGGAAATAATTACCTTAAACAAAGAAAAAAGTAGTTTAATCTCATCAAATAAACATTGAACCAACTCAAAGATGGAAAAATGAGGATTTTTTTGCAGAGTTACTATTTTTTGCACATGTGCTCACAGTGGTACCCAGAGTGGATTGGAGTTATTCTTGTTAATTGTTTGAGATCAAAGGTATTATATTAACTTACAAAAGGAATTTTTTTTACATAACATCAGTAAAAGACAAAACTGAGAAGAAGACAGAAATACCCTTGTAAGTGGGTGAATATGCAAGTCACATTAAAAGATTAAATATGATTATTTAATCATCAGCTACAAGGAAAAATATAATTTCATGCACTTACAAAAGAATACTTGCACATCAATTAAAGGCTAAAATTAGCCAAAATATTCACCTAGATGTATTGTAATATAAATAACGTAGTCAACTACAGTTTGACTAAGTGTATTTTGGGAAATAAGGCTATTATTTCCTCATTGTAAAAAGCATGGTTATTTTAATTCCTTTATTTATTCATGATAGAGGCTAAAATTAACATGCATGGGTGCGTTCGAAATGCATCCTATTTTGAGGAGGGGTTGGGTAAATCATTTTTTCTATATATTGTGTGCATTCTAAAAGCACAAAAAGGAATTTTTGGATGTAGGAGTGCAGAAGAAATTTGTTTTCAGATCTTCCCTTGAATGTAAACCAGTTATTGACTTTCTAATTATTTGTAGTGGTGTGTATCTTTCTATTAGGTCTTATGAATGTTAATTCTTTGAATTAATTATCTTACCTTGCTACAAATTTGGTTTTTTCTGCATAGTCTTGGTTTGCATGTTAGTTTGTTGTGTTGTTGTGATTTATCCCTCAATACATAAGTGTTTTACGTTAGGATTCAATTGAAACACATTGGTTCATGCTTTTGTGATTTTTTCTCAAATATTTTGCATGTACTTAGTCAAAGACCTCATCATTTTGGTGTATCACTGCATTTTATGTTCAATTACAACAATATATTTCCCCTTAAAAGTCCAAAAACCCCCAAAAAAATATTTTAGGATACATCAATAAGGAACCAACCTTGATACAGGAGACTCACCTCAATAATAGGTATACCCATGGACCTCAAGTGTTTCCATTGTATCTGCAGAAGTGAGGGAATAAAGAAATATTAGAACCCCTACTATTATCCCTCAACCAGGGTGCACTGATGAGAGATATTAGTTTTTTGGCATGCCTCGTGGGACACGATTAAGATTCAAATCCTATTTGTAGTAAATTACAGTAGATTTAAAGAAAAGAGAAACAACACTTTTCGAAGCAAAAAGCTATAGAAATGCATTAAAAATTAAAAGAAATTGTTTGGTGACTCCATAAGGCTGATTTTAGACCAGTTTTGCAGCATGTTCCATGTGTAAGGTGACCACATGATCACAGTTAAGATTTCTTCCTCATAATATTTTTTTTTTTCCTTTAAATTTAGTAAGAAGAAGAAGATTTAGCAATACCCTACTCTATAACAGGCCTAGTTATTGCAACCCTCCTCCCCTTGCTTCACCAAATATCAATCTTGTTGTTCAAATCCTAGTAATCACAATACATGAATCACCACAACAACCCATATTTTTTTTCCTTTTCATAATGGTAACCCTTTGATTATTCATGTTTATCATGATATACATGTTGTTTCCTTAAAATTCTTACCCTCATTTGATAGTGAAAATCGTATTACCCCTGTTGAGCATATTCAAGACATTGCAACTCTTTATTGAGTTCCTAATATTACTCACGAATATGTATCTTTAAAACTTTTAGCTACATAATTTAAAGGACATGCATTACAATGGTACCAAACTTTAGTAGTAGGGACTATAACAACTTGAGATGAATTGGGAGATTAGTTCCATAAGAAATTTCAGGATAATTAAAATAATTTGTCTCTCATAGAACAACAGTCTACAACTAAGCGCATTTCTCAAGAATTCATGACTATATTTAATATAAGATTTGCAAGAACATGGAAAATAATTCTAACCACTATTAAGGCTCATGACGAACATGCATTTTTATACGATCTTAGAGCCTTAAAAAATTATATTGCAGTCATGATACAGTCCATGGGAGGACCTACACTTCCAACATCTTATGATAATGTTATTACAGATGAAAATAACCTTATTTAAGCTAATAAGTTAGCTCTTAGGCCCTCTATTCCTATTATGGTAGATATAACACCTATTTTACAACCTATTACCATAATAGAGGCCTCTATTGCAGCACCTCAATATTAAGTTCTCAAGGCATTGTCAATAATCAAGAATAAAGTAAGATTAATTGAGAATAGAATGGCTCAGCCTAACAAACCTTGTCAAGCACCTTATCAGTAGAATAGGTAGCCATACCAGTAAAATCAGAATTATAGACAACATTACTAGCAAAGACAATTCAACCCTAAGGTTGTTAGTTCATCTAGTGCCCTTTTACAAGTCAATATAGCTTCAAAAGAGTTGTGTCCACCTTGAAATTGACCTCATTCAACTACTAATTATCAAAATCCATTCTTGAATTTGAGCCATGTTGCAAAACCTCAATCCGAAACATTATTCACGCTTTAAATAGAGGGTGGGAAGAAAGATAGTCATATTCAAAAACTAGCTGAGTAGAATATGGTTAGCTTTGGAGAGGAAGATTTTATTGTTGTTAGAACTAGGTCTTAGAAAAAGGCTCGAGATGAATACAAACAATAGAAAGGACCTATTTTATCTACAGTTACAGATAAATCAACAATAGTAGGTCAAAAAATAGCAAACAACCCAGTTTCATTTGAAAAAATAGAAAGTAAATAGCTCCTAAAGAGCAGGAAAAATAGTTGCAACCTGATCCTCGAAGATAATTCATACCTCATATTTCAAAAGCTACTGAAGCAGAGTAATTTTTTGTTAAAGATTATGCTAAAAATGTAGAATATTTTTCTAAAACTATTGCTTCTTTTAATGTTGTTGAGGTAATGAAAAAACTGAATATTAGTATTTCATTACGGGATTCTTTAAATATTCCAGGACAATGAGATTTGCTTTCTCAGGAGCTTGCTAAGTTGCATATTTTTTCAAAACCATCCGAAAAGGAAGCCTAGAAATTTGATATGGTTCATGGTACAATTGATAAATATCATATGAAATAATTTAAGTTGATGGTATAGAAAGTTCTTAACGCTCATGATATTAAAAAACCACCTCCTTTGTATCTTTCTATTATTATTGGAGATCATCTAGTTCATAACTACATGGTTGAAAGTGGCACAAGCAACATAGTTATTCCTAAAGAAATTGTAGAAAAATTGGGCCTACACTATAAACCAATAGAAAAGAGTGTACTTTAGATTAACGGGACAATAACTAACACAGTTGGTGTCATTAAAAATTTGGAGGTAACGTTAGATGCTTGTCCCAGTGTTTCAGTTTTAAAAGATGTAACTTTTGTATATCTATCTCCCTAATTTTCTTTTTTTTTATCAAGATATTTTATATCAAAGATAGTAGATTATCTTTCTTTAGATTGTTCATTTTTTTCTTCACTACAAGGTATGGAGCTAAAGTTACAATCAATTCAGAGCCTTTGGGTAGATTTCATATTGAGCCTCATGCTTCAAATGTTGTATCAAATTATGTATTCATAGATTAGAATTATTTTTATGTCACAACACAAATTTATGCATTAGATGGTATTTATAACTTGTTTATCGATGAAAAAATTCAAGAGGAACATGCTTACGATAATTAAAAGGAAGTAGAAGAATGATTATTCATTTTTTATTGTTTACATGAAGAAGATGCACCTATCCCCTTGCTGTCCAAAACATAAAATTTAGTAGTAGGATGATGGAACAGTCATTTCAATGGAAATAACAAAAAAGGATAAGCTACAGGTTTGATGCTCACTTCTCCTTCAAATGACAGGTATTTTTCAGCTCTAAGTCTACAATTTTCATGTACTTGTAATGTAGCTTAATACATAAGACATTAATTCATGGTATACAATGAGAAAGAAAGAGAGGAATCATCATGTTACATGGTTTTAGTGATTTTGAACTCATTATTAATCAAGTTAAAAACTATAATGGTTGTAAGAATTCATTGATGAAATCATACAAGCATAGAATTTCATATTTGATGGATGATTTTGAAGCTAGTAATATACAATCAGTCCCAAGAGCTGAAAATAAACATGGAGATAGACTTGTAGTAATCAGAGCTAGCTTTGAAGTACTAGAAAAAATTGAAAATGAAAAAATACAGCCACACATAAAGCTAATTATGAGACATTCAGTGCTTGATAATGAAGAAAATTGGAAAGTATTTGAATATGATGAACAAATCTCTAGATTTCTATAGCAAGAAGATGAATTTTCTGTATTCAATCAAGAAAAATTGTAGCACCAATACGGTGATCATATTGTACAGTAGAAAACAAATAAGCTACCTCAAGGACTCAACACTTTAGAGGATATTTTCAGTTCAAATGATCAACTTAGAAAGGACAAAAGAAAGATCGCAACTCATGTAGATAATTATGAAGATATCTTAGTTAATTATGAAAAGAAATTATTCATTGGAAAGGTATGTTCCTTAGCTGAAAAATATTCTTTTATCCGTTTATTTAAAGAATTCAAAGACATTTTTACTTGTAAATACCAAGATTTGTGAGGATTTGATCCTAATTTGGAACAACATACTATAGAATTACATCCAAATTCAAAACCAATAAGGTATAATCAAATGCATATTAATCCCATGCTTGAGCCATTAATGAGAAAATAGTTTTCTAAGTTAATTGAATCATGCATTATATTTCTAGTTAAACATTCAAGCTAGGTAGCCAATCTTGTGCCTGTTCGAAAAATGAAAGGTGATATTCGCATGTGTGTGGATTTTAGAGATATTAATAAAGCATCATTAAAATACTATTATCCGCTACCCAATATGGATCATATTTTGAGAACAGATTCAGGTTCGGATAGGTTGTCCTTTTTATATGGTTATGGTGAATATAATCATATTCTTGTGAGAAACAGATATAGATAAAAAAACATCCTTCACCACAAAGTGGGCGACTTATGCTTAGAAAAGAATACCTTTTTGACTTTGTAATTTTGTTGCAACTTTTCAACGTTTAATGGACATGGATTTTCATAGCCTCCTAAATAAATGCAAATTGGTTTAGTTAGATGATGTTTCTATATTTCAAAGAATTATGATAACTCATCTATGGCATTCAAGGAAGACTTTTCAACTTTGAAGAAGGTAGTTTGGAATCTCTTTGAATCCAAAAAAATTAATTTTTTGAGTGCATGAAGGTAAATTACTTGGACATAATGTTTCCCGGAAGAGCTTAGCTATTGATCCTTTTAGAATTGATGTAATTCACATCTGTCCCTACCCTCGTATTAAAAGGCTAGTTATAATTTTTTTCTCAGGAAAATAAACTTTGTTTGAAGATTGTTCCATATTTTGCAGCGTGAGCATTACTCGCTCAAGGCCATTACAACCATGCTAAAGAAAAATGCAAAAATTTTCTCTGGATAATCAAAGGAAGAAAATTATTTTGGGCTATTTAATAATCTATTTTATAATATCCTAATGGAAAATCCCAATTTATAAGGATTGACGATGTATACACTAACAGAAGCTTAAATCCATTACATTTCATATAACTCAAGTTAATGTTGAGAACTACAAAACAACCCATTGCTTTCTTTGGGAAACGTTTGCATGACTATGAGACAGGGTACACTTTTCATGAACAACAAGTACTTGATGTATTTAGAGGAATAAAAAACTTCAATTACATGCTTTCGAGTAATAAGATTCATGTTTTAGTCTCTCATCTATGTGTTAAAGCATTCCGATTGAAGAAGGAACTTAATGAGAAGCAAGCAAGTTGAGTTACAAAGGTTATGGACTATGATGTTGAGATCCATGATGTGAAAATAGTCTAAGGAAAAGTATTATGTGAACATCTGATTTCTAATATGGAAAAACAACAAGTTGTCAAATCATTATAGCCAATACAACATACTGACGTTTCCTATGAGCAACCTAAAATTTTATTAGTGCCTGAAAATCAACAACTAGAACTCATTCCAGAGGTTCCAGGATCAATTTGAATTACATATTTGATCAATTACTTACAACATGGTACTTATCTGAAATGTATCGACAAGAAAAAATGAAGGTATTGTTATCACCGAATCACAGCACCCCTGTGCATATACTTGAACTCACAGTGTGATTGGGTAACATTGGTACTATCTCCAAGTTGTGGGACTTGCTACTTGAGATAGACCTCCAGAGAAAGCTGGTTCTTGCTCTTAAAACTACCTGCCACAATCTACTCTAATGCAGGATAAGCTAACTGTTCTAATCTAAATTTCCAAGGGACCAGGGAGAGAGAATACATAAAATGAAAGCCTACACTAAAGCGGTGATACACTAGAAAAGGAGGGTGTGAGAGTAGTCTCCAAATGTGTGAAATACAGAGGCAAAGTGCACACTAGAAGAGGTGATGGCAGTTCTCCATAATCTAGTAAAATGCATTCACAATGATATTCCAAGCATACACAATGATAATGGATCCCTGCAAGAACATAAAAATAGACACAATATTCTTGTAGAAAGATAAAAGGGGCAAGAAGAATGCAAGAAAACACAGCAGGGGAAGATACATCCACAAACTTGTATTTTATTGCTTCCTTCTTACCCCTTTTATCTTTCTACAAGAATATTGTGTCTATTTTTATGTTCTTGCAGGGATCCATTATCATTGTGTATGCTTGGAATATCATTGTGAATGCATTTTAATAGATTATGGAGAACTGCCATCACCTCTTCTAGTGTGCACTTTGCCTCTGTATTTCACACATTTGGAGACTACTCTCACACCCTCCTTTTCTGGTGTATCACCGCTTTAGTGTAGGATTTCATTTTATGTATTCTCTCTCCCTGGTCCCTTGGAAATTTAGATTAGAACAGTTAGCTTATCCTGCATTAGAGTAGATTGTGGCAGGTAGTTTAGGAGCAAGAACCAGCTTTCTTTGGAGGTCTATCTCAAGTAGCAAGTCCCACAACTTGGAGATAGTACCAATGTTACCCCAATCACACTGTGAGTTCAAGTAAGTATATGCACAGGGGTGCTGTGATTCAGTGATAACAGTTCTGGCACGCCCGGTGGGAGCTTAGAGGTCTTCACTTTCATTGCAACAAGATTGATGTGCACTTGTTGTGAGTTCCAGCTTTGAAGAAGCTTTAAAATCGCACATCTGGCGACTCCAAAAGAGGCATAATCCGCTGGTTTCAGCAGTCCAAGCCTAGCAAATTTATGAGAAGAATACAGACCAGGTCAAGAACTAGGGAGGAAGGATTGTTTGTTTATCTACATCTATCTCCAGGCAGAGAAAGAAGGGGAAGAAGAGCTCAAAGATCTGTGTCTCCACCTAATAGGACTTTGTCTACACCTCCACCTGGTAGACCTTTTCTCGCATCAACAAGGATTCTCAGACCTATCAGAATGGCGCAACCACTAAATCCCTTTGTCAATTTCATTGGTAGCAGCCCACTTGCCCTCAATTTACAGAATCCAGTTCCAATTGCAGCATTGAAGAACATTCCATTTTTTTCACTGGAGAAAATAGTACCACTCCTGGTGATCATGTCAAAGACATTGCTAACGTCTGTGCAATCCATGAGATAAATGAAATGGATGTGGCTGTCAAACTGCTGGCATCATCATTCAAAGGGAAGGCATTGCAATGGTTCAGAAGCCTTGAAGCTGGTTCTATCACAAATTGGAATCAGTTGTGCATAGTTTTCCATGGTAGCAGTTTGGAGAGAAGGGAGACAACTTGTCTCTTCTAGAACAATTGACAACTATCAAGAGGGCCCCCAGCGAGCAGCTGACTGACTTCAATTTCAGATTTCAAAGGTCTTGGGATAGGATTCCGGTGGCAGTCAGGCCAACAGCAGAAGGTGCTTTTCTATATTACCTTAAAGCTTTGAATTCCGATATTTCTATGTTAATTCAATCTATGGGAGGCACAACCTTACCTGCTGCTTATAGCATTGCCATTAGGGCTGAAAACTGTCTTATTCAAGCTGGTAACTGGCTTCCTAGGCCTCCAATGCCATTATATCCAAGTTTAGAGAGCCCAAAGAGCACTAGTCAAGCACCCACTTTGGCTCCTATTCCCCTCCTAGAAATCAAAGTTCAAAGAAACTTCTACTTCATCCTCTAGTGCTTCAAATGAACTCCAAGAGGTCATGAAACAATTACAAAAAATTTGGGAAATGAGTTGGTTACTATCAAAAGACAGTCAAGCTCAAAGGGCTAGACCATATCAGCCTCAAGCTCAGCCTAACAGGCACCCATAGCAACCTCAAAGACCACCCAATCTAGCTGCAAATCAGAATCAAGCAAGGCCTCCTACCAATAGACCATTTCAGCCCTACAACCCCAATGTTGCATCTGCATCTAGAGCTTTGGTGACAGTCCAAAATAACATGGCCCAAGAATATGATTGGTGTTTCCTGTGCAGTCAGCCACATAACCATCAATGTGCTTTAATGGTGCATTAAAATCAGATTCTAATGGTGTAACCATTGGTGGGTCGCAAGAGTCCAGCCACGAAGAAGACCAACAACAAGGGGCACACCTCAGCAAGGGACATCTCTGAATGAAACTAACTCTTGTAAATTGGTAGGCTGAAGATTTCTATGGTATGAATCAAATACCCTCTCAAAGTGTTGCAGCCAACACAAGGCCAAAAAGGAGGAGAAATTTGGTGAAGAACAGCCACTGGCTCCAAGTAATCCACAACCTTCTACCACTCCACAATGCCGCTGGCAAACAAACTGAGATCCAAACATGCAGGAGCATCCAAACCAGCTCCTAAACCAACTCAGATGCCAGCTACTGCTGCCCATGTGCATTTGCAAGGAATGGAATTTGCAGGCCAAGGGATAGCAGAGGGATACTTCATCTCCATTCAGTATCAGTTGATCAGATGACGAAGAAGATGAGTGTAAATATATCAATGTGGGGAATCACTATCTATCCCAGGACAAAGAGATCTGCTACAAGCTACCATGAAGGACTGGTCAACTTCAAATCAACAGTGTCCAAATGCAAGAGAAGGTACTCACAAATGCTGCCCAGCCTGAGGAAATCACGGAGGACAACGAGGTAAAGTGTTTGAAGCCCCCTCCATTTTATGTTTCATTGATCATAGGAGATAAGCTGGTGCATAATTGCATGATCGATTCAGGAGCAAGCAGTTTCAGTAATGCCAAAGCAAATAGCTAATCAGCTAGGACTCCAATATGAAGTCATCTCCAAGGGTGTAGTCGTGCAACTAGATGGGACAGCAGTGACAACGGTTGGAATAATCAAAGGATTGAGCCTCACACTGCATGCATGTCCCAACGTAACAGTGTTACAAAGATGTTCGGTCATAGAGACCTGCCACCACTCTTTGCATTATGCTTGTCAAGAGACTTCACTGCTAAATTGGAGGCTAATCTTTTGGCGGATTGGTCACACATGGTTGTTCAGAACAAGGTATGGAACCAAAGCCACAATCAGGTCTGAACCTATTGCAAACTTTCATTGAGCCTTACACTCCAAGCCAAATCAATACCAATTGTTCAGCGTTCGATCAAGAAGATCATATAAGCACTGATGAAGCTAACGCCAAGGTTGGAAGCATCCCAGATTTGACTCTATGAATGGGCAAGCAAGGTGCATGCTTTTGATCCTTATCAAGAAATAGAAGAATCTGAAGCTGGGAGTCTATTGTTTACATGAAGAGAATCAAACTCTATTCCTCAGCATCAAGCCAGATCATAAAGACAAGAATGAAGTATGGCAATTGTTCTTTGATGGGTCAAGGAGTAGACAAGGTGCAGGAGGGGGAGCTATGCTCATTTCACCGCAAGGTATAGGTATTACTCAGCCTTTCCGTTTCCAGTTTTCCTGTTCAAACAACACAGCTGAGTATGAAGCCTTAATTCATGGACTGCACTGGGCAAAAGAAGAAATACATCAGGAATTTACAAGTATTTGGTGATAGTGAGCTGATCATAAACCAAAGTCAAAGAAAAAATGCTGCCAAAAATGATCTGTTGAAGAACTACAAAAATCGGGTATGGGATCTTATTGAAGATTTTGAAGCTTTTTAGGCATCATTTTCCATCCCAAGAAAAAAGAATGAAGCCGCTGATAGAATGGCAGCAATTGGGCTGCATTTGATGTTGTAGACAGTATCAAAAGTGAGAAAACTCAGCCTCATATCAAAGTGATTGTGAGGAGACCAGCTATTCCAGATAACAATACAAGTTGGCAAGTCTTCGAGAAATGATCAGCAAAATTGTTAATATTTCCTACAAGAAGAACTGAGTTCTCTACCAGAAATCAAGAACAAGCTGGAGCAGTAGTATGGTGACCAAGTGGTGTAGCTGGGACTAACAAATTGCCAAAAGGCCTCATAACCTTGGAGTCAATCTTCAAACCCAAACGATCAGTTCCCCCGGGAAATGGAGGAAAAGCGAACATTCAAGTAAAGGGTGAAGATTCGGAGCCTATTTTAGTAGAAGAAGGCAAAACATTGCCAAATTGGCAAAGTAAGTACTCCACAGAGAAATCTGATTTTGTCAGCTTTGTCAAGAGTTCCTAGATGTTGGACTTTTTTGCTTGGACTTACAAAGATTTAAGAGGTTTTCACCCAAATTTGGCACAACATTTACTATTGAGTTGGATCCAGAAATCCAAGCCTGTCAGGCAAAAGCAAAGGCCAGTAAATCCTCATATTGGAGCCTCTCATGAGAAAAGAGTTAGGCAAGCTCATTGAGGCCAGTATCATCTTCCCCATCAAACACTCATGTTGGGTTGCAAACTTAGTGCCGGTAAGAAAGAGAAACGGAGAAATAAGATTGTGTGTGGACTTTCGCGATCTAAATAGAGCGTCACTCAAAGATCATTATCCACTTCCATCAATGGAACAAAATATTGCAGGTTGTAGCTGGTTCAGAAAGGTTTTCATTGCTAGATGGATATTCGGGCTATAATCAGATAATGGGTAAAGGAAGAAAGAAGATCAATTCAAGACAGCCTTCACTATAAAATGGGGCACATGTGCTTACAAGAAGATGCCATTTGGACTGTCAAATGCGGGAGCAACATTTCAGTGAGCTATGGATATGGGCGTTCAAAAGGCTTGATCAACAAGATAGTGCTGATATACCTGATGATATATCTGTATCTTCTCAAAGAATGCAGCAGACCAGCTTCTCTTTCACCTCAGACAAGTGTTTCAGAGGGTTGTAGAAGGTTCGGAGTGTCATTGAATCCAAAGAAGTGTGTATTCTTGGCACACGAAGGCAAACTGTTGGGTCACATCGTCTCTAGGGAAGGGCTAACAATTGATCCTGAAGGGTTGAAGCCATCCGAATGCTTCCATTGCCACACCACACAGAAATCTCTCCAAAGCTTCTTAGGGAGGATAAACTTTGTCCGCAGATTTGGCCTAATTTTTCACTCTTGTGAAGCCTCTAACTATGATTTTGAAGAAGAGTCTGGCATTCAAATGGACAGCAGAAGGCAAGAGAGTTTTGAAAACATCAAGCATGCAATATCACAAGCTCCAACTCTTATCAACCCAGATTTCTCAAAAGACTTCATGTTGTATGCATTTGGAGGATCAGATACAGTCTCAGCTATCTTGACACAGTTGAAAGAAGAGAAGGTTCAGAATAGCCCATAGCATTCTTCAGCCAAACCTTGGAAGATTACGAAATAAAGTATTCTTTTTCATCGAAAGCATGTCGTTGCTGTCATCAGGAGCTAGCTTGAAGAAGTTTTCAGACATTGGTCTCAAACAATAAAATTCAACTGTTGGTGTCTCATGCTTGCTGGTGTCAAGGACTTCCTCCTCCTAAACAAGGATTTGAAATGAGAGAGAGTAGGTTGGATCACGTGAGTGATGAAATATGATATTGAATTAAAGTGACCAAGCTAGTTCGTGGCAAAGGCTTGTGTGAGCAGCTCACTTTCCAAACAACCAGACGAGTCAAAAAGTGAAGAGGATGTTGTCCCTTGCTACTACAGAATGATCAAGAACAACCAGCTGATGATGCACCCATTCCCATGTTGGACTCAAACTTGGTTCATTACCTCCAAACAGGCTTGTGCCCCCCAGAAGTGAGCAAAGCAAAGAGGAGATACTTCATATTACAAGCCATTCCATATGTGCTTGTTGACGGAGTTTTGTTTCAAGAAGGACATCAATGGGTGTTCTATTAAGAAGCATTGGAACAGGTCAAGTTGAGAAGATCTTACATGAGTTCCATGACGGGGGGAAGTAGGAGGCCACTTTGCTCCGCGAGTGACAGCTCTCAAAATGAAATGAAAGCTGGTTACTATTGGCCTACTGTGGTTCAATGATTGCTATTCATGGGTCAAGAAATGCAAAGAGATGTGCATTCTTCATAGGGAAAGAAAGGTAAGGCAGCATGCGGCCCCTTCGTCCAATTTCAGTAAATCAGCCATTCATGCAATGGGGACTGGACTTCATTGGAGTCATCAATCCCAATTCAAGTCAAGGCCCACAAGTGGATTCTAACAGCAACAGACTATTTCACCAAGTGGACTGAAGGCAGTGGCACTCAAGGAGGCGAATTGAATCTAATATCTTAGATTTCTATGAAGGGATAGTCACGAGGTTTGGTGGTGCCCCTGCCACTATCATATCAGATAATGCATTGGCATTCCTTGGCACAAAAGATCACTGAATGGGCTGTCAAGAACTGTGTGTATCTCAGCACTTCATCGAACTATTACCCTCAAGGTAATGGCCAAGCCGAAGAGGGTCTTACAAACAAAGAACCTACTAAGAAATCATCAGAAGGAATCTAGATGAAAATCAAAGAACTTGGCATGCAAAGCTCAAATCAGCCCTATGGGCCGATAGGATCATACCCAAGAGATCTACAGGAAGCTCTCCATACAAGCTTGTGTACGGGAAGGAAGCAGTTCTACCCATATCACTCGAGTTGCCAGCATTGGAACTCATGAAACAGTTGGAACTAGCTGAGTTTTGAACCTATGGAAATCAGATATGTAGAGCTGATGGAATTAGAAGAGACAAGAGAGCACGCAATACAGACCATAGAAAAGGATAAAGCATTGGTCAAAAAGAGTTTTGACAAGAAAGCTAAGGCCAGGATATTACAAACTGGAGATTTGGTACTGAGTGGATGCTGATCATGCAAAAACTAGGAAAGCACTCCAAGTTTGATGCCATCTGGAGTGGCCCGTACATGATCATCGAATGCAAAGGTAGCAATGCTTTCCGACTGGCTAAGTTGGATGGTGAAGAATTGTAGATTCTGGTCAATGGGATCTATCTCAAACGTTGCTACTAGAAAGATAGATTTTTCACCCTTGTAAATATTAATTTAGAATTTCCATTCCTCTAAGTGCTTATGCACATTGTACTACTGTTAGAGTAGTTTTTTTTATTTACCTAAGTGCTTGTGCACATGTCCTATTGCTTCTAGTATGTGCATGTTTACAGTTCATCAAGCTCCTGGAAAAGAATTTGCAGCGACAGGAAAAACCAGCTCAATGAATGTTTCAATGGCTCAAGGACACAGGTTTTCAAATTTCAGATCAGCCGAGAGGTTATCAAACAGACTCCATGCCCAATGGATTGCTACAAACAGCTGGCCGTTCTACCTAGTAGGCAGGTACCCCGCTGAGTCGCCAAATTGTTATCCAAAATTCACCCCAAGGTAATTTTGATAACACGCATCAAATTCTTTAGTCCCAAGTAGTTATATTGATTCAGGGTGAAAGGTCATGTTTCTAGGGTCCCCTCATATTTTTCTAACTCCCCTGTCAAAGTAGAAGAGAGCAAGTTCTGAGAAAATGTAAAAAATTGCATAAAAAACAAGCTCGGGCCAGGAAAAATCACGAAAAATGGCTAAGTCCTAGTCCTCGCAACAGCCGGGACAGTTGGGAAAAAAGGGGGCAAACCAGCCGAAAGGCTGCCAGGTGGTCTGCGCAGCATTTGGGACATTTGGAACAAAGAGACGCGCGGGACGCGGAAATCCGAACTGGCCGAAAAGTTGAAAAAATTGACTAACAGTTGAAACAGGCAGTCTGGGACATCTGGGCAAAAAGTACGCGAACCGGCCGGATCGGCTGAAATGAGTCAAGGCAGCCCGAAACATTTTGGGACACATGGGACAAAAGTACGCGAACCGGCCGGTTCGGCCGAAATGAGAACTTTCGTACCGGGACAGTTGGAACAAAAGGGCGCGAACCAGCCGAACCGGGCGAATCGGGAAAATTTGTCCCAGACGGTCCGAAAGCAAATGGGACATCTGGGCCGCGAGTACGCGAACCGGATGGTTCAGCCAAAATAGGGAACTTCAGCATTGGGAAAAATGGGACAAAGGGACGCGTGGGACGCGAAAAGCCGAAGCGGCCGAAGGCAGAGGAGAAAAGTCAACATTTGACCCGTGGAACTTCAAAAGGCCATAACTTTTGACTCCAAGCTCCAATTTTCACAAAATTGGACTTTCTGGAATGAACACGATGTCCTCTACACTCCATATATATTTAAATAAAAGAAACATATTCAGCTCCAGTCATTCAATGCTCATTTCCGTCAAATGATAGAAAACGCCTGCTAGACCCAAAATAGCTGCCCGCACTCAAAAGGCCATAACTTTTACATTTCTCAACGAAATCGCACAAAATTAGTACCGTTGGAATCATGGTTCCGAGCCCGATGCATAAAAATAAATAAATTCTATATTTTATTGGAAATTGATTGAGTTTTTTAAGAAAATGTGGCCGGGTTTAGAACAGTGTTTTATTTGGTAGCTGGGAGTGCAATTAAGAGGCATGGTCATCATTCTTTCTCTACTGCAGCACATGGGAAAGTATTGGGAGCCTTTTGTAAGTAATGTATAGCCATCTCACTCAATTTAATGCCTCTTATAGGTGGTTGAAGGACAGATTTCGGGATTTCCATTTTTCCCTTCTCTTTTCCTTCTCATTTTTCTATAAATTGGAGTGTTGGGCTCATTGTAAAGGGAGAGTTTTTGGGTAGCAAAGCTCTGCGAAAATTGATTTGTGAAGCCAGTGTGTTGCAGGCCCTTGTAGTGGACTCCTTGTATGGTGATCCAGGCCCTTATCTTGTAATAGACTGAACTGTGCATACCAGGAAGCAATAAAATACAAGTTTGTGGATGTATCTTCCCCTGCTGTGTTTTCTTGCATTCTTCTTGCCCCTTTTATCTTTCTACAAGAATATTGTGTCTATTTTTATGTTCTTGCAAGGATCCATTATCATTGTGTATGCTTGGAATATCATTGTGAATGCATTTTACTAGATTATGGAGAACTGCCATCACCTCTTCTAGTGTGCACTTTGCCTCTGTATTTCACACATTTGAAGATTACTCTCACACCCTCCTTTTCTGGTGTATCACCTCTTTAGTGTAGGCTTTCATTTTATGTATTCTCTCTCCCTGGTCCCTTAGAAATTTAGATTAGAACAATTAGCTTATCCTGCATTAGAGTAGATTGTGGCAGGTAGTTTAGGAGCAAGAACCAGCTTTCTCTGGAGGTCTATCTCAAGTAGCAAGTCCCACAACTTGGAGATAGTACCAATGTTACCCAATCACACTGTGAGTTCAAGTATATGCACAGGGGTGCTATGATTCGGTGATAACAGGTATTTCAGATTACAAGCCATACCTTATACTTTTATTGATGGTGTGTTGTTTAAAATGGATATCAATAGTGTTTTTCTATGTTATATTTATTACATGATATATTACAGTAATTACTATCTGAGTTTCATGAAGGACCTGTAGGAGGTCACTTATCAGCTTCTACTACAACTCTTACGATCATAAAAGTTGGTTATTGTTGGCCAAACATATTTAGGGCTTTTTTTGAATGGGTAAATATGTTTAGGAATTGTACATTATTTGTGGGGAAGGAAAGATTACCTTCACTTCCCTTGCAGCCTATTTTAGTGGATCATACATTCACGTAGTGGGGTGTCAAATTCATTGGCATGATAAATCCTCTTTCATCACAAGGACACAACTGGATATTCACTACCAATGATTATTTCACACACTAGACTGAAGCAGTACATGTGAAAGAGGTCAACGAGACTTCAATCTTATCATTTTAGGAAGGTGTAGTTTATAGATTTAGTGTTCTAGCCACTATCATTTCAGTTAATGGCTTACCTTTTCTTAGTACAAAAGTGAAAAATTGGGCTATTAAACATGGTATTTATCTCAATAATTTGTCTAACTATTACCCACAAAGTAATGGATTAGCTTAAAGTAATAATAAAAATTTCCTAAAGATCATCAGAAGAACACTAAAGGAAAACTAAAGAGCTTGGTATCTGATGTTGAATTCAACACTTTGGGCTGACAGAGTGACTCATAAAATATCAGTTACCAATTCACCTACAAGCTTGTTTATGGCCGTGAGGCAAGAATTCCTATTTCAATTGAGTTTCCTGTATTAGATTTACTACATCAGATGGAGTTACTTGAGAATGAACCAATGCAAATTCATTATGAATAACTTATGAAACTGCATGAGTTAAGAGATCAATCTCACTTGAATAAGGAGAAGACTCAGAAACATATCAAGAGAACATTTTATAAAAAAGCTAAGTTCATTATTTTTAATGAAGGAGACATTGTGATGAAATGGGATGTTGATCATGGAAAGCTAGGAAACCACACGAAGTTTGATACAATCTAGAGTGGTCCTTACATGATTTCAGCTTGCAAAGAGCACAATACATTTCAACTTTCAATGCTGAATGAATAGGAACTTCCCATTCCTTTGAATGGTATGTTTTCTGAAACACTTTTATTAAAAAATTTACAGCACTGGTTAGAGTAGGATTTCCCTTTCAATAAGTACAGTTCATGCACATTACTATGTTTTTTAATTCAATAAGTGAATTTGTGCACGTGACCTGGTTTACTAGATCCTTTCCCATCTTTATTTTATTTTTTTTCAAAAAGGTATGTTTTCATAAAAAGGTAGATTTTTTGTTATATGCTTTGAATTCATGCCCAATCGAAAATAGTAAAAGCACTGGTCTTGAAGCTAGCAGGTAGATTTCCAAGTAGGATTGCCAAAATTGTTGACATTTTTGCACTCATACAAAATGACAACTCAATTTTTATCCGGATGGAAGGAATTGATAATATGTACCTTACTAAGGGGAAGTTATATAGTTTTCATTGTTTTTTCACCTGCAGTATTTAATCAACGACATGCAATTTGTAGCTATCTATGTTGTTACAGAATGTAACACCTCACATATGTTGTCATTCCAAGTTCCTATTAAGTAAGGAATAAAAAAAGCATCAAAGGACTAATGTATTTCCTTGATGAATGGGAATAATAGTACATGTGGGATGTTAAAATTTGTAGCAGAAAATAGAGTTATTGATTGTGGGTTATAGATGTTCATTATTAGGTTAAATTTATTTTCAATTTAATCATTTCTTTTGATTAAGTATGTTATTGAGTTGTTTAATTCATTATACAATCATTACTTATCATAAGAGTTGAAAGTAAAAGAAGTACACCACTCAATTACATAAATAATATCATTTATTCATGAAGAAATTCGATGTTTCCCACACCATCTATGGGATGTAACTTATATCTACTGAAAATAATACATACATGTATATGAAACTAAAACAAAAAGAGTATAGAAGAAACCCATCATTGCCTTGGGTTTTCTCCTGGTCTTAACTTTTCTAGTTTGATCTCCATCATTATCTTTCTTCATTTTCTATTTTTTAAAAGTATATTTCCCCTTATTTTTGGTACTATCACCTCCTGTAGTGTAGGATTTAGTTTATGTAGTTCATTCTAACCTTGGTCCATTTGGAATGTTAGTTTAGAATGAGATATTTTCATTTCCAACATTAGGAGTAGTTTAGCAATAGGAATAGGTAGAGGAAGCCAACCTTCTCTAGAGGTCTATCTCAGTTCATAATTCCCATAACTAAGAGACAGCCTCGTGTTGGCTTAGAATTTTTGATCCTTTATGATCATATTCAGGTTGCAATTTTGAGCTCCAACAATTTTTACACATCCCGGTGGGACAATTTGAAATATTTATTTTCAGTATATTACTAATTTTTGGCATGTAAATTAGTAATTCCCAATATTTAGAGGCTTATTTATACACATATGTTGACTCTAAGAACAAAATCTACTGGTTTCTAGTAGTAAAAGTGTCTAAAGTTCATGAGAAGAATCCAAAAAAGGTCTATAATAGTTAGGAGTTTTTGAGTACCTACAGTTATCACTACGTAGGGGAAGAAGAGGAAGAACAACTCAAAGGTCACCTTCCCCCAAAATATAACTCTTTCCACACCACCACCTTAGTAGTCCTTTCTTGCAGTCTACTAGATTTCTCAGACCTATTATAATGGAAGCACAAACAAATCAAGAATTTGTAAATTTCACTAGTAGTAGTCCTCTTACTCTTAATTCTTAGAATCCCATTCCAACATCTGCACTTAAGAGTATCCCTTTCTTCATAGTGGAATCATAGTGGAAAATCATACTGCTCTAGCTAAACATTTATAGGACATTTCCAAAGTTGTTACTATTCATAAAATTGTTGAAGATGATGTGTCTATAAGGATATTAGCCTCTTTATTCAAGGGGAGAGCTTTGCAATGGTTAAGGAGTCTAGAAAAAGGACCAATTCAAAATTTGAATCAACTGGGGCCAACCCTTTTCAATCAATTTGGGGAGAAGGAAGACAATCTCTCCTTTCCAGAACAACTTAACAACTATAAAGAGGGCTCACAATGAGCTCATGACATACATCAATTTCAGATTTTATAAGACCTAGGAGAGGATTCCAACCCTTCTATGACCAACTCTAGAAGGTGCTTTTATTTACTATTTAAGATCTTTTAAATTTTGAAATTGCTGTCATGATTTAATCTATGATGGTTGCAACATTTCCTGGGGCATGTCCATTAGCTAGAGCTGGAAAATGTTTCCATATACTAGCTCCTAGACCAGCTGGCCTTATATCCCAAATCACCTCAAGTTTCTCAGCATATTGTTCCTATTTGTTGCCTCCACATCTCAACATCAAAAGGATGGGATGAACTAGCTCCTAGACCAATAGCCCATATCCCAAATTACCTCAAGTTTCTAGCAGCAAAGCTCTAATATTCCTAGTTTGTGAGATAACAAGCCCCATGCCTCATGCCTCCAATAATAGAGGAATTACTCCTGCATAACATTTCAAAAGAAGGTATTAGCTAAGAATATTAGCCATATAATTAATTGTCAATATGTATTAATTAACAGATATGGTCTAATATCCCTATACAAAATAACATAGCACCCAAAGACGCACATCATCCTTTAGGGGAAATCTTCAAGCATCCAGTGTCACTTAGCACAAGGATATTAGCTCATAGCCAAGCATGGTTCTAGTACATAACCAAGAGATCAGGAATCAACAGCGAATGGCATATGTTTTCCATGTCCTAAACTGCATAGCCAACTAAGCTATTAGTGAAAGGGAAATGTTCAATCCTACATCCGAGTCAAACTTCCTGCCATTTAGCTCAAGAGAGCCACATCTGGAAAAAAAGCAACCCAAGCCTACATAACAATGGTAGATACACCAGGAGAAGCGATGGATGTTGAACATCTAATCAAAACTGCCATGGGCCAACTAGAGAGGTGATGAATGGGAATTGGATGTTCAATGCATCACATGGTTCAAGGACTTTTCACATTTAGAAGGATGTCCCAAAACTTAATGAACACAGCTCCAAACCTAATAACGTGGAAGGTATTCCAAGAATGCACAGGATGACCTAACATCAATTAATCCTTCATTGCGAGTCTGATGAACAAGGAAATCTAAACAAGAGTGAAGGACAGTGTTGATGCAAAATCACAGCATTACCTGGTTTTGCTAATAGATACAGAGGTATAAGAAAAGGTTGATAACATCAGGCATCCATTGAGCCTAAAAAGGCAAACAAATCCAGTTAACAATGAGCAAGTGGAGGACTTGATGCAAAATGAGACATTTTCAATCCCTAGAGAAGAAAAGAAGGGAGGGCTTCCTAGGCTCCGAAACTACCTGCCACAAGCTATTCCATTGCAGACAAGCTAATCTGCCAAATCCTTTCTAACCAGGTGCCATGGGACAGATACCCAGAGAGAGAGAAAGGTAGGAAAACGTGCAAAATCCTACTCCTAAACTGACCTGCCACATGCTATTACACCAGAGATGGAGGAATCTTACCTAATCCTAATCTAACCTGTGCCAAGGAGACAGATTTTGAGAGAGAGAACGGGACCCAATAGTATTAATTTGCCTACACTAAAATGGTGACTACTTGCCAGAGAAGGAGAATGTTGAACCTCTATCAAAAGCATGGGACAAAACGAGGTTGTAATGGGAAGGATGGACAGATGCATCACAGGCCCAGAGCCGTTTCTAGATTTTCTCACTTCAGAAAATGTCACCAAAACTCCGAGAATTGAGCTCCACAATCCTGCAGATGAACATCTCAACAGCATGCACGTTGATACCTACAATGAAGAGAGGCAATCCGAGCTCTGGATCAACAAGATATGAACGAGCTGAAGATTTAGGGCACAGATGCATCACCAAAACACATTTTGGAATTGTTTCCCACGCTCTGCCAGTTGGATGCACACGTGACATCATTCTCATTAGTAAAAGGCAAAAATTCAATCTACTCTAGCAGGGGAGGTGGGTTTAAGCTCCATTTTCAATTTTTCTAGAGAAGAAAAGAAGGGAGGCTAGAGCAGAAACGTGGCAAACTATGGGCTTCCTCGTCCCCCATTGGTTCAGATCGGTGCTCGAAAACTCGCCCATTGACTTTTTGACTTTTCTCTTGTGAGAACACGTGGCAGCTTCTGATTGGTCCTCGGCTGATTCGGCTCCAACGCGTACTTCGCGCGTCCCTTCGTCCCGGATGTCCCATTTGAGTTTGGGCCCTTTGTGCTCATGTTTGGCCGAACCGGCCGGTTCACGTCCATTTGTCCCAAATGTCCTATTTGCTTTGGGACCCTCTGGGATTCATTTCGGTTCGCCCGATCCGGGCGAGTTCGGTCTTTTTGTCCCACCTGTCCCACATTGTTTCAGACTGAAGTTGACTCCATTTCAGCCGGTCCGGCCGGTTCGCGCCTTTTTAGCCCGATTGTCCCACAGGTGTCTCTCTCAGCAATTGGCCAATTTTTTCCTCTCGGTCGAACCGGCATTTCGCATCCACCGCGTACTTTTGTCCCAGATGTCCCTGTTGCTTTGCGGGCTGTTTGTGCTTACTTCGGCTGAGCCGGCCGGTTCGGGCCTTTTTGTCCCAAATGTCCCGACTGCCCCTAGGGCTAGGACTTAGTCATTTTTATGATTTTTTCCTGGATCAACCTACTTGCCTTCTACAACCTTTTTTCGCATTTTCTCAGAGCTTGCTCTTTTCCTCTCAGATAGGGGACTTAGAAAATATTTGAGGGGACTCTAGCAACATGATTTTTGGCCCCAAATCAATCAATCTGCCTGGGACTTGAATACTCTGATGCATGTTATTGAAATTTACCCTGGGGGGGTGAAATTTTGACAACAGTTTGGCGACTCAGCGGGGTCATCTGCCTGCTAGATGAAAAGACCAGTTGCCTGAAGCAATCCATTGGGCATGGAGTCATAAGCAAGCCTGAAAACTGATCTGAACCTTGAAAATCTCCCTCTGAGCCACTTGAAACCCACCGGACATGGAGTCGTTCTCACCAAAAACCACTGAAAAGAACTGTGCAAGAGCAAAACCAGCAACACCAAAACTATGTACAGAACTGAAAATCATACATGCCCCAAATGGAACATGCAGAGTGTGCACAAGCACTTCTTCTACTGAAAGCAAACCTAGCTACTCTACTCTAACTGGAAGCAAAGGCAAGCTAAACAAACCCTGCAACTGGTTGTGAGAAATAGCTTCCTTTCTTCAAAATTGGTAGCCATGCAATTGATTTGGCACTGATCATGGCTGTTTGGATGGATGGAAAATCAACAAGAAGCTGGTCTTCTATCCAAATCATCAAGGTATCAACTGAAAAATCCAATACCTCTTTTAGTTGCTCTGCATTTGGATTGGAGAGGTATGGTAGCTGATCCTTGGTACTTTGTAGATCATCCTCATGTTCAGAAGCAAGCATGACTGGTTGTGGCTTCTCCTTTGGCTCCAATGAAGCCAAATACCTGATTGGGCAAGGTCTGATCCGTTTGACATGCCCATAGCTCTGATTTTCAATTCCAAGAATGGAGTCTTCTTGTAGACCCACCTGAATGGATGTTGTGGAAGAAATGGTAGGACCCTTCTGCCCTTTCTCTTCCTCCGATGAAGAACATGGAAGATTTAAATCTTCCAATTTTGGTTCCAAAGGGCTGCTATAAGATGCAGGCTCCTGCAAATGTGTGCTCTCCTTCATGGCAGCAGGCTCTGGTGTTTGGAATGTGGATGTTGAAAGAGAGAAAGGTGAAAGCTCAACCGGCTCTTCTCCATCAAAAAGTCCTCCAAATCTGACAGGTAAACTGCCTCATTGGTGTCCTGCTGCTCGTTTTCAACTTCCTCCATGGTGTCCTCTTGATCTGCAACTTGACCACCATGGTTTCCTTTACTCTCCAATATTGAGTTTGAGAGATCAAACTCCTTTTCAGTGCTAGAACTTGAGAGAGATGAAGTGGAAAGAAGAACTGAAGGTTCTTCTGTAACCTGCTTTGTGCTCAAAGCCCTTGGATCTGCGTTTTTCTCCTCCACAGCTAGATTGTGCTCCTCTTCTTTTGGATTTGGAGCAGCTTCTCCTTCCTCCAATGTTTGAAGGCAGTCTTGCTCTTGATTGAACTCCTTCTCCAGCATGAAGTTTGTCAAGTCAAACTCTTCAATCTGCTGCTCTAGAGGACAAGTTGGGGCTGCAAGATCTTCTTCTTCTGCTACAACAAAATCAGTCCTGACCACCATTTGTTCTCCAACCCTAGCTTCTTCTGTAGGCTTAACCATCAAGGGGATCTTTGTCATCCCAAATTTGGCAGCCCAAACCTTCAAGCTGTCTGTCATTTCTTTTCTATTTGGCTCTTCCTCTTGCTGTCCTTGATGACTGATTTTTACAATTTCTTCTTTCCCACATGGAATTGGGAATGCAAGAGGAGGGATGGGTTGTAACTCAGCTGATTTTACAATTTTTTGTGGTGGTGGAGGCAGTGAAACCTCTTGTTTCTTTGGAGGAGGGGGTATTTCTTTTAGCTCTTGTGGAGGGGGTGACTGTTTGGAAGGGAAAAGGAAAGAAGAATCGAGATGGGGTGGAAGACTAGGGGGTGGAGAAATGGATTCAATATTTGGGACAGCAGATGAGGAGTTTAAATGAGATGATGCTGCTTGAGTAATGGAAAGAGAAAAACTAGATGATGGTGTAGAACTTACCCATTGACAAGGTTGTTCAACAACAAGTCTGTAGGCCTCTATTTCTGCTGTCCATTGTGCAAGCAAAGGCAGCATTGCAATCATGAAGTCAAGCTTCTCCTGAGGGCTGTAATGCCTTGGAAAAGGTCCCACCCATGGACAGGGTGCTCCATAACCGATTCCAAAAGCTTTCATTTGTGCTTGAGCCCTGGACTGCACCATCCCCTCCTCCATCTTTTGGATTTTCTCCAACAGACCAGCATCTTGGATCTGATGGTCTTCATTGTCTGCATACTCTTGCTCTTGGAAAGCTCCATAGCCAAACTGACTTTGGCACTGCTGCTCATATGGGTATGCATACTGATCTTGAATCTGCTCAAAATGCTGATTTGGAGGATTTGTAAAATGTGTTGGAGGTGTGATATACTACTGTTGTTGCTGTGAATACCATGATGGAAATGAAGTCATGATTGCACAACTTCATAGAATGACAGAATGATGGAAGAGATGGAAGGAAGAATGGATGAAAATGGATGGAAAGGAAGGTCTGCAGCTTGACAGATGGGTTGTTGACCAGATGGAGTCGCCAGATGTGTTTGCAAGTGCCTCCAAAGGCTGAAAACTTCACAGGAACACACCAACCTGCAAAAGATGAAGTGAAAGACCTCTAAGGTCCCACCGGGCGTGCCAAAACTGTTGATGCAAAATCACAGCACCCCTGGACGCACATCAGGCTTCTAGGTTGATGTTCAGGCATCCAGTGTGATTGCACAACATGGAAACCTCTCTCCAAGCATGGGACTTGTAAAACCGAGAGAGGAATCTCCAGAGAAGGCTGGTTCCTGCTCCTAAACTACCTGCCACAAGCTATTCCAGTGCAGGCAAGCTAATCTAATCCTAATCTAACCATGCCAAGGAGACAGAGAGAGAGAGAGAGAGAAAGGAAAAAAACAACAAAAGCCTACACTAAAACGGTGATACACCAGAGAAGGAGGATGTTGAACATCTATCAAAACTGCCATGGGACAAAGAGAGGTGAGCAATGGGAAGGATGGACAGATGCATCACAGGCCCAAGGATAGATTTCACACAGAAAATGTCCCAAAACTCCATGAACATAGCTCCAAACCTGCAATGAACATTTAGACATGCACAGATACCTGCAAATGAAGAGAGGCAAGGAGAGAACAAGAAAAAATGAGAGAGGATGGACAGATG
This sequence comes from Taxus chinensis, assembly GCA_019776745.2. Classification (NCBI taxonomy): domain Eukaryota; kingdom Viridiplantae; phylum Streptophyta; class Pinopsida; order Cupressales; family Taxaceae; genus Taxus; species Taxus chinensis. Next base: position 811,038,559 of record CM034149.1, read on the forward strand.
CATCACAGAACATGTTTTGTTGCTCCAGAAGTTTGCACAGAACATCATTCCATTAGTAAAAGGCAAAAAACGCCATTACAGAGCAAGGGAGGAGGCTCGAACTCCATTTTCAACCCTAGAGAAGAAAAGAAGGGAGGGTCGAGCCGAAAAAAATGAACAAATTTTTTGTTTTCAAATGAGCCAAATCTGGCTTTTACATTGCATGGGTCGAACCCAGGGGACAGAAACGTAGAAAAACGTGCAAGCCCATTCCTCATTGACTGCAGATGCATTAACTCAGCATGGAGGAATCTTACCAACCCATACCCTGTCACTTTGAGTGATTTTGGAGGAGAATGCGACCCATTTGTATTAATTTGGACGCTAAAATGTCACTTCTGGCCGTGCAGAAGAAGAATGCGACCCATTAGCATAAAAACGGGTTGTTGAAAGGTCGCTTCTGGCCATTACCACACGTCAGAGCCGTTTCTTGATTTTCTCTCTTCAGACTGCACCAAAACTCAAGATTGATCCCACAATCATGTAGAGCATCTCAACAGCTTTCCGTTGATATAAAGAACATGGAAATCTGAGCTCTGGATCAAAAGATATGACGATCTGAAGATTTAGGGCACGGAGCAGACCAAAACGGATTTTGGAATTTTTCCCGCGCTCTGCCACTTGGATGACACGTGACGTGTTCTGATTGGTCACGTGATTCTCTCTGCTCTACCTTTCGGCGGGCTGTCTTTTGAATTTTCCTTGTGGGCCCTAGCTGGGACACGTGGCACTATCCCATTGGTTCGGATCGGTGCTCGAAAACTCGCCCATTGACTTTTTGACTTTTCTCTTGTGAGGACACGTGGCAGCTTCTGATTGGTCCTCTGCTGATTCGGCTCCTACGCGTACTTCACCTCCATTTGTCCCGGATGTCCCATTTGATTTTGGGCCCTTTGTGCTCATTTCGGCCGGTTCGGGCATTTCGCGTCCATTTGTCCCAGACGTCCCATTTGATTTTGGACCCTCTGGACTCATTTCGGCCGGTTCGGGCAGTTCGGGAATTTTTAGCCCGCTTATCCCACTTTGCTTCGGACTGACTTGACTCTTTTCGGCCGGTCCGGCCGGTTCGCGCCTTTTTAGCCCGATTGTCCCACAGGTGTCTCTCTCAGCAGTTGGCCAATTTTTTCCTCTCGGTCGAACCGGCATTTCGCGTCCACCGCGTACTTTTGTCCCAGATGTCCCTGTTGCTTTGTGGGCTGTTTGTGCTTACTTCGGCCGAGCCGGCCGGTTCGGGCCTTTTTGTCCCAAATGTCCCGACTTGCCCCTAGGGCTAGGACTTAGTCATTTTTATGATTTTTTTCCTGGATCAACCTACTTGCCTTCTGCAACCTTTTTTCGCATTTTCTCAGAGCTTGCTCTTTTCCTCTCAGATAGGGGACTTAGAAAATATTTGAGGGGACTCTAGCAACATGATTTTTGGCCCCGAATCAATCAATCTGCCTGGGACTTGAATACTCTAATGCATGTTATCGAAATTTACCCTGGGGGGGTGAAATTTTGACAACAGTTAATAGATAGTTATAAGTGTCTTCTCTCTTTCTCTCCTACCACACCCTTTATAAGGCTCTGCTCATTTGTTTGATAAACACATTCAATAAATGATTCATACATTTCTCCTGAGTCATCATTCATATCAAAGTAGGAGAATTTGTTGTTTGCTGGAGAAGGCTTCCATGAAAGGAGCATAGGAGCATAAGCCTGCATGAAGATTCATAACAGCCGCTATTTTTTTGTTTGGACGTGGCAGTAATTAGATCTCCATTCCGATGTGAATGGATTCCTAGTGTGGCCTTTTGTGGTTGTTTCCCCATTTTTTCTTCAATGACTTGATAACTCTGTGATCTAGAGGAACAATAGAGCTCTATCCTGACATTGGTGTGTGCATAAAAGATCTATGCTAAAGCATGAAGACCTGCATTGGAGGAATTTGCTTTTTATAAAGATGTCCCATGGCCTTGCACTTGGTGTTTGATTTTGGTGTTTTGATGCTTCACACATGGCATATTGAAAAAAAATTTTGGCGTGAAGAATTACCAGGCATTGACATGTTTTCCTATGTTTCTAGGTGGTGTGGCTATTGAGAATGGCCATATTCAATTGTTGCAAGAGTCGTGATAAACGACCAGTGAAAAATGAAGAGCTAATCTAAGTTCTAAGTGACCTACAACATTGGATACATGGATCTTTTGTTTGAAGGTGGATATGAAAAATAAGAATCCAGACCTGTGTGGAAACCAGCACTTGAAAGCATAAACATGGCAGTATTTATTTTTCATGAAAGAAGACTTGCATGGTGATTTGAAGACCTATTGATTGTTGCTGTTGGAACGTGTGGATGTGGTGTGTATTGCAGCCAGTTTTTTCTAGCATTTGGCTGCATATTTGAAATAGAGAATACTACTACGTTGATTAGAATCCTAAAGCAACAAGTGTAGTGTGCAACACCTAACAATTTCTGCTCCAAAAATATATCTATCCGATGCCCAACTCTTGAAAGGGATAAATTTATCCACATGGAAAACCATGATGCGGATGATTCTTCAGGTTGAAGATCTTTGGGGGATCATTTTTGGAATGGACGCCCATCCCACATATGCCAATCTGTTGGCTAAGAATGAAAAGGCCGATGTAAAAGCACTAATGATTATCACTTTGAGCCTTTCCGATGAGGTTCAAATTCACATTTGGGAATCAAACACTTCCTCTAAGGCATGGGACATGTTGTGTACCATCTATGAAGCCAAGAATCTGATGATGATGTTGCATCTTCAAACAAAGATCCACACATTGAGTATGCATGATGGCAAATAATTCGAAGCCTTCTTGTGGCATGTGGCCGAGTTATGAGTAGAACACTCTTCTCTCGGTGAACCAATGGACGACAAGTTGCTAGTCCCGCTCACCTTACGAGCTCTTCCTTCCCGATTTTGGACACTGATCACCATGTTGACCATCACTCAACAGGAGGTGAGTTTTTCCAAACTGGTGAATTATCTCCAGCAGGAGGAATCCATTCAGAATGTTCAAGAATCCTTCGAAGGCAAAGCTCTCATCACGAGGAAAAAGCATCGCAACAAGCCTCGGAAAGGGCAGTTAGCCCCCTAGAATCAGAAGTAGCATCCACAGTGGCCACCCCAAAAGAAATAGAATAACAAGGCAGATTGATGGTGCCACATTTACTCCACAGATACGCACATGACTTTGAATGATTATTACAATGGTCACAAGTATGGAAACTCTGGTGAAGAGAGCACTTCTAGCCAAGGATATTCTAAGAAGTCCCAATGGCGTGCTTGTAATCGGAGGTAGAACGGTCATATTGCTACTTAGTAGGATTCCTCCTCCGATGAAGAGGTTCCAGACACAACTCATTCAGACATTATCCTAGTCTCACAGACTTTGCAGCCGTTAGAAAGTGTCTGGTTGATTGATTCAGGCGTCAGCAAACACATGACTAGCAATAAAAAGTTGTTCCATACCCTGAGTGACCGACCCATTGAAGATTGGATCACCATCACAAATAATTAGGAGTATATTGCGGTGGGGATTGGTGATGTCATCATTCCTCTTGGGACGTGAAGATGTACACTCACGAAGGTTTTATATGTTCTAGGTTTGACCTCAAATCTCTTGTTTGTGATTCAACTTATTAATCATCGAATGTAGGTTGAATTCTTTGTTGAAAAATGGGTCAAGTCCTACATCATTTCCCAAGGAGACTCAGTCATTGCTTGAGCATTTCTGAAGGGCCGTCTATTTACACTAGATGCTGTCACTTCATCCAACATTGCTCTCTCTGCTTCAATGATAGAGTCCAATACACTATGGCACTTTTGATATGGTCATCTTTCTATCAGGGCTCTACATCAACTCAGTGCCAAGGAAATGGTAAGAGGGATTCCTCCTCTCTCCCATTCCTTCCCTATTTGATCAGGATGTCTTGCGGGAAAACAACAGAGAGGCACGTTCAAATAGAGCTCTTATCATTCTACGGAGCATCTTCAGGTTGTACACACCGATCTGTGTACACCCCTACCAGCTAGCTTCCAAGGTTTTTAATACTTCCAGCTCATCATTGATGATTAATCATGGAAAATGTGGGTATATTTTCTTCAGAAGAAGAGTGAGGAATTTTCTAATTTCTAAACCTTTTACCAGCAAGCCACCAGGTAGTCTGTGAAGCCTCTCCTTCTCCTCCACTCAGATCAAGGGGTGGAATTTGTATCAAAGAAGTTGTTAGCATACCTAAAGTAGTATGGCATTCAACAACATCTGACTACACCCTACATGCCCCAATAGAATGAGATTTCTGAGCAACACAACAGGACTGTCATGGAGATGGCTCATTGTATGCTCTCCATCGCCAAGTTGGAGGATAATTTTGGGTAGAACTAGTCTAGACAGTAGTGTATCTACTCAACCAGTCACCCATAAAGATCTTGCAGAACAAGACACCGGAAGAGGTATGGACTGGTTGTAAACCTTCTATCCATAATTTGAGAGTTTTTGGTTGTACTTCATATATGCATGTTCCATATGAGAAAAGGAAGAAGATTGATCCAAAGAGACTGACATGTCTTTTCTTGGCATATAGTACTACCTCAAATGCATATCATCTCATGGATCCTGAGACAAAGATGATCTACGAGAGTCTAGATGTGGTGTGTGATGATTCATCCTTTGACTCCCTGCCACATAATGGAGATCCAGTACCGAACTCGTCACATAGATTCCTCACACATCCAAATCATGGGTAAGATGACTCTTCTCAGAGAGAAGAAGAGCTAAGTGGAGATTTGTTCGTTGATCTAGGCACACTAGACAACACGTCTTCACATCAATAGCACCAATGTCTAAAATGGGTCCAAAGTACTATTAGGGATGCACACTTGAACTCACTTCTAGGTACTTCTACGGGAGTCAGAACACGAAGTCAAGCCAAACATGAGGTAAATTTTACACTCATGAGTTCAGTTGTTGATAGCACCAAACTTGACACTGTTCATGAGGCATTAGACCAACCATAGTGGAAATATGCTATGAATGTTGAATATGATTCCCTACTTCATAATCGGATGTGGGAACTTGTCGATCTACCTCCAAGTAAGAAATCCATTGGCTGTAAATAGATTTTCAAAAAAATATATAAGGAAAATGGTTCAATCAACAAACACAAAACATGACTTGATGCAAAGGGTTATGCTCAGTAAAAAGGAATTGATTATGAAGAGACATTTGCACAAATTGTGAAGATCAAAACCATCAGAGTTGTATATGCACTGGCAGCACAAAATGGATGGAAACTTCGATAGATGGATGTCAAGAGTGCTTTTTTGAATGGTGATCTCAAAGAAGAAGTATACATGGCCCAAACTAAAGGGTTTGTAGATGAACATCAACCACACAAGGTATGTCATCTAATAAATTCACCTTCTGGACTCAAACAAGCACCTAGGGCATGGTATATAAAAATTGATGATCACCTATTGCAACATGGATTCACTCGTAGCCCCTTAGATACAAATTTTTATATCAAGAAGGTAGGAATAGATATTGTTATTCTTGTTTTGTACATAGATGATCTTGTGATTACTGGAAGTTCTGACAATATTGTGCACGATGTAAAGAATGATCTGAAGAAATATTTTAACATGACTAATTTAGGGCTACATCACTACTGTCTTGGCTTAGATATATGGCAGAAGAAGAATCATATCTTCATCTCCCAGATGAAATATGCTAAGACACTTCTAGAGAAGTATGGTATGTCATATTATAAACCTATGTCCAACCCTATGGAAAAAGGTTTGCAATTATCTAGATTCCAAGATTCACCATAGGTAGATGGTACTCACTGCAAGTAGCTTATGGGGAGTCTCATTTACTTGACTTATACCAAGCCAGATCTTTGCTTTGCAGTGAGCTATCTTGCCCAATTTATGTAGGAGCCAAAGAAATGTCATTGAAAAGCAGCAAAGCATGTGTTGAGATATGTCCAAGGTACATTTGAATTTGGTCTGGAGTATCAAAAGAACACTCAGTTCTTCTTACAGGGATATATAGACTTGGACTATGCAGGATCCGTTGATGACAGGAAATCCACTTCAGGGTATGTTTTTCATCTTAGATCTGGGCCTATCTTGTGGATTAGCAAGAAGCAAACTATTGTTGCTCTCTCATCCACTGAGGCTGAATACTGCACCGTACGAGGATCTATGTGCGAAGTGATTTGGTTACATCACATTCTTGAAGATATATGGATTCCTGAAGAGAAACCTCCCATCATTCACTACGACAATTAAGGTGTGTTGAAGCTTGTGAAGAATCATATTTTTCATGAATAAACAAAACATATTGAGGTTGAATGTCACTACATCCATGAATAGGTCTTGAACCACCAAATTTAGCTCCAGTACTGCCCTACTGATTTTCAGGTTATAAACATTTTCACCAAGCCTCTCGGCAAAGTGAAGTTTGATTTGTTTAGGGGGTACATTTGTCAGAGAAATGTATTAAGGGGGGAATGTTAGCATTAATACATTGTTTTTATGTATTAATTAGTTGATAGGTTAATAGATAGTTATAAATATCTTCTCTCTTTCTCTCCTCCTGCAGCCTTTATAAGGCTTTGCTCATTTGTTTGATAAACACATTCAATAAATGATTCAGACATTTCTCCTGAGCCATCAGGAACAATATTCTTCAAATTTTTAGAAGTTTGATCTACATTTGAATGCAAGCTTCATGAAGAGGAAAGACCAATTGATCAACACCAACAACCATACTAAGAACTATAAGGAAACGGTCTGCTTTCTAAGAGTAATAAGATACAACTTGTAGTTGTAACGACCCAAAAATAACAACACAAGGACAACACAGTGAAATACAGGATAACTTTTTTTTTGACTTGCTTGACACATAACATGACACAACATGTCGTCACCAAGTATACAACTAACACTGAGAACAACTTGATAAAAGGATGGCCATAAAGGCAGCACGGAAACGTTCACACATATCAAGGACAATTTACTTTTCTTTTTGACAAACAACATAGAAGTCCAATCACAGAACACATTTACAGTTAGGGCCAACCAAAAAGAGTTATTCTTGAGGGTTATTTATTTTAATAAGATATCTTGCAATTCTTAGCTTACGTTTTCCAAGGAGGTTCAAGATATGATTCATACAATTTCTCTTACCAAGCTAAGTTTATTCTTTTGAAACTGAGTAAACATCTTCAAATCTTCTCTATTATGACCTTTATTTGTTTAATTTGTTTATCAAGAAAAAGGAGTATTTAAACTCCACAAGACCATCTGCTCACCACTAACGCTACTAAGATTCATTCTTACTCACAAGACAACATGGTTTTAAGTTCAACACACTTAAGAGAAGAGATACAAGATGCCTTAAAAAAGGATTAGAGAGAGAAGGTCGAGATGAAACATTGTTAGGACCTCATTAGTTATTGCCAGTATTAAATTGAATCTAGGGCTCTTAACCAGAACTAACAACAACTTTACTTAGGCTTCGCTAAAAGTATTAACAAGGAGTAAAAGAATTTACTTTCCAAATGGCTGAGAGATAGATTGTGTGGTTTCAAAATTGTTTTCTCCTGTTTATTAAATCTTATTACCTTCAAACAATTAACAGTTCATTTCACCTTAGGGTCATTTTACAAATTTTACCATGAAAGGCATAATGTTCACTAGGGGAGATAGGGTTATCGTGTTATAAATTTTACTTGTAATGATAGTCTTGCCCTTGTCTACTTAGAGAATTTCTTACTCTCAAGTTGGTGACCCCTACGTTACTTTATTTGAATGCAACTTTTAATTTAACTCCCAGAAGTATTTAACAATCCCATGTTAGTTTACTTATGACACTTTATTACTAAGTCATGGCAAGGTTTAACTCAGAATTTATTCTCAAGGCAAGGTTGTAGCAACATTCATTTACAAGAACAAAACAAGATTACATCAATTCTTAAAATACTGATACTCCAACAAAGTCACTTAACAACAATAACCAAATTTTCTTATAATTTCAAAGATGGTCAACCAATACAAGGTTTCCAAAGTTCAGATGAAAAATTCCACAATACATTATACTGAGACATTAATCCTATTTTAAACTTTCCACTGGACGTTAACAAAAGTTGAACAACATAAAAAGGTTTCGAGCAAGGGATCTTCTCAACTGAGGTTGATGAAAAAAGTCTACAAATATATCCCTCATCTATACGCAAAATCCATCTGCAACAAATTTTCTACAAGAGTCAGTTCACGAGAACTGAGCAAGATAACGCTACACAAAACCACCATAACTATTATCTAACAATATCATGAAAAGAAGCACCTTATTACAATAATTTGGGTCAAACCTCTAAACACTATGAACATATCAAGTTATAATAAAGTCTATAACATGTTGATCAAAGAAGGAGAAGACCTTGTACTTCAGTTAGGAGCAATTGCAACGAAAGTAACAATCATATGAGAATGGCCCTTGGCCCTATAAGGAGAAAACAAACAATCTAGCAAAGACAGAATCCCCATCAAGTAAGTGATTAAACAATAATTACAAGATTGAGATTTGATACATATACCAGTCATCTAGAAATTTATCAAAGGTACCATACGCATAGACTAAAATAATATATTTCTAAAAGAACAAGAGTTGATCGGCCCAAGAAAGGGGAACCACGGGTTTCAAAATTTAACACAAAAATTCATGTATAAATGAGTTTCAAACCGGAAATCAAATAGAGTTTACACACAACATAAGTTTCGAAGCGAAGGCATAGTGTACTAGTTTTGACCATTAACTACCAGATTTTCCAATCATCCAAGAAGGGTCAAAGTCTTACAGGCTAGTAGCTAGCATGCGAGAGGATAAGGGGGCTCCGTCACACAAGAGTATACAATAATGTCATCAACAATTTTTAATACACTAAAGGTTTGGAAACTTCCAAAACAATTCTAATGTTTGATTAATTTAAAATAAATTATCCATTTCCCGAAACAACCATATTTTATGACAACCCTTGGTAACACAGTCAACCGTCGTACAAATAGATACAAGCATAATTTCTAATTGACTTTATCAAAAAAAAAACTTCCGCTATGAATTCATAAGATTATCACACGAAATCTGGGTTTTTTTTTCGAAGGTCAATCACATTTGAGGAAATCTCCATCACAACCTATTACCGTAATTACGTGCATAAAAACTGACCAATATTAATTAATAGCGTTAACATTACAAGGGAGAAAAATAATGCAAGTTAGGAAAGATAGAAGAGTGCCATCAGAAATAATTGTGAGAGGGGGATTAGACCAAACTATTCTAGTGTCAACGAGGTATTGGATTTGCACAATGAAAACCTCCAGGTTAGTTGATCCGAAAAGCTAGTTATGGTTCAAGTTGATAGGGATGGTCAAGCCACTTCCTGAGGATGGCCTTAAAAGCCTAGAAACAAGATGAAAGATAGTATGAGAGTCTAAACATGCGATATGACAAAACACGTTGCACACGAACCCTTTTATTCTACCAGTTTTGATACCGAACTCTAAGCTAGCTAGCCCACGCATTGCTCACACAATCCTACAACCTTTCTTTCTCGATGCAAAAAAAGGTTATCAAAGGGACTTGCGAAGGAGCTAAAAAAACATCAAAAGACAACTTGGGTGATAGGGAGGAGCTTCACAGTTATCGTAACTTACTTCCATGATATCGAAAATACTAGTTAATCAACATAACAACTTGCAACTCAATCGCAGAGAAGAATTAATACATAAACAAACAGACGAAGGTCTATCATTCGAGTAAGAGAACATAACATTCAAAGGAGAGGGCACACGCATCCTTTCGACCCACATTCTATCAACGATAAAGGCTTAAACAAGAAGACACAAGCAGAAAGGGAAATCTCCCATCATGGCATCCAACTGAAAAATCAATGCAAGGAAAAGTGGTTCGATTTCACAATATTTTTAAATAAAATAACAGTAGAAAAGTGTAGAAATATCTTGCCTATTTCTCCAGCTTCAATAGGTCGTACAGACTCCACACGGGCCAGCATAAAACAATAGCATGAGACAAGGATGTGAGTACTGCTGCTGGCGATGACAAAGTGCCAAATGTGATAACTGGATAGACAGATGGGGCAGAAAATTTAACAGTTGAGTCCTTTTGTAAATCCACCTCACACCGCCTCGTAGTACGCTTCTGCACTGGAAACAACTCGAGGAGATTGTCTGCCATCTTCCCTCGCTTCAGCAGTCCTATGAGGTCATCAAGGCTATTATCGACTAAGTATTCCTTGAAAAATTCTGTGATGAATAAAAGCATGATGCCCTTGGCCACAAGACAACCCAATTAATCTAGAGAAAAAGACCATACAGAATGACAAAGTTGGAGAAAAGAAATATCAAGAGACGCTATCCTCGTAGTCTCCTAGCATTGGATTTACTGTAGGGTTTTTCTCACATTTCCTACTATGTCCAAGTAGCTTTCCATTTCCTTCAAGCAATACTCTCCTGCTTTTCCGAATCTCCACCTACTCTTCTTCTTGATTTTCATCCCAGAGATGCATAACATACATCAGATTTGATGAAGTAAATAACATAGTCCAGTCCTCTTAACACTCAGAAAAGAATACTTTTTGAAAGTGAAAAAAAATAAAGTCTGATTCCTTCTTATCGCTGCAAGTTCCATATGATGCACCTTGTTATAGTGCAAATGTGCAGCCCATTGCTTACAGCTTGCTTCACTTAGCAGCACCAATAATCTCCATAAGAATGTTGTCATTGTTTAAGATGAGAGAGCTGGATTGCATTACCCACAACAATTTCTCTAGAAATATAATCTTGGAGATAACTTGGTTGCAGTGGGGTAGTCAACATCTGTTAGAAGGTTCTGAAAGGCATCAACCGTAGTGATATATAAACCTTTCTTTCTTCAGATTTGAGGACAGCATCAAACTCTCGGTGCAAACATTACAGCTGCAGCTTGAAGGTGTGATAATTCCACAGAAACCTTTATGCCTGCCAGCTTAGAGACTCGCTGAAGAAGCTCATAAAATTTGTAAAGCAAAAAGTGCTTCATGAATAATCTGATATGAAACAGATCCATACCTATGAGGTCCTCTTCCATGGGTTACATCGTAGAAACAAGCAAGAAATCAATAGAGAATCTTAGTAAATAAATTTCTTCAGGTCTGTTGGAAGCACTCTCACTGTCACATAGTCGATTTGAAGAAAAAGAACTCAGTACCTATTCTGGATCTGAAAAAATATTCTGCTACCTTCATCTCCCAAGACATTTTCTCCAACATTGCATAGGTCTCTTGGTAACACTCTCACTGCCACAAGGTCGATTTTGAAGATGCATTTGATACAGAACAGATAACAGTGAAACAACACAAGGAACAAGGACAATAGAAATTTGAAGAATAAAAAAATACGCCTCCAAAAAATGTATGCAAGGAGACAGGATCCACGCAACGTGTAAAACATGATAGAATGCCACAAATCGATGGGGGGGAAAAGGTAGAAATACACAGCAAGGAAAAATTACTTCATCTAGCCACCGTCAGACCCATTACTGCGCTCCACTATAATCTTTTCTCTGAACTTCGCGAGCGGGGAAGGAAGGGAGCAGGAGGCTGCAAACCAGATCCCATGGGCACGAAGTGAAACAGCTGAGATCATTGGACAGGCTGAAAAAAACCACGGTAGAGACCCCACCCTACAACCTCTGCTCTCCAATGCAAGCTTCACACCACTGATCTAGCAACTGAAACCTTCCTGAAAACACCAATCTCCATGCCTCTATACTCGTGCTAACCGCAGTACTCCTCTGTCTGTTTTTCACAGCACATAAAGAACACAAGGTAATAGAACACACCACGCAGCACTCGAGAAGGTGGAGGTAACACGCCTACTCAACCAGCTATCACGTCAATACAGACTGCATCTAAAGCATTGAAGGAGGAAATCAAAAAGAGATCACGGCAAAGAAAAAAAAACGTGACTTCACCCACTCCTCCCGCAAGGACAGACAAAAAAAAATGCGGTGGTCAATTATTTGCAGGCCGGGTGGTTGGGAGATGACTGAAGTTAAGGATCTTTATTGCACTTGAGACTTGTTTACCAGGTTCGCCTTTAGCCACAATTTCCAAAATTATACCAAAAGTCAAAAAAGGTTCATCCACAATGTGTTGGTCAGTGCTTTCCTTATAGATAAAAAACTAATTTTCATGTCATCTATTTTATCACTGTTACCATTCAATGAAACAGGTCCATGTTTCAGTTAAGCAAATAAAATTGTTCTTTTATTTCATGTACTCGTCCAATCAAATAAAGATGAATCATTCAAAGAAAATGTTTAGTTATATTTAAATTTTTAACTTTGAGGCCAAGAAGACAGAAAATGCCGACGCTTTATATTTTGCATGGATATGTATTACAATAGTGTTCATAGATTGAAGGTTTAGAACTTCATTAAGTACAACTATGAATAATGAACAACCAAGGGAAAAAAAATATCCTTATCAGTTCTCAAATCAAAATACACAAGGGAAGTTTAGTGTAAATCATGACATAAATATTAAGGGAAATATTCATAACCCCCATGGCATTGAGCCCAATATAATATAAATAGTGAATATCATAAGGAGAATGAGTGTTTTAGTGCTTGGTCTCAAACCCTCGCTAAAGAAAAATGCACCCAAATATGATATTTTTCTTCTAGCATTGACGAGGAAAGAAAATTCGTAAACAATACCTAAAAATTACTTCTATCAGATCTGGTTTTTGATTCTATTGACTGAAGCAACAATAGTGTGCATAGATCTAATTAAAGAATAATTGAAGATATCAACCAGAAATTACAGTTACTGTGAGCTCAGTGATCGTGATCTCGGTGGCCATAGGAAACTCAAAACACTGAAGCAGAACAAGCCAAAAAGGGCCAAAAAATTTAAAGATACAATGATTATTTTATGGAAGCCATTCCAATCATAGATAAACAAAACATAATTCCAAATTTTTCAAATAACCAAATAAGATTTTATCCATTTTTCAAGAAAAGGACAAAAGAAAATGCTTCATATTTTTTGTGGTCATTCCATAGTTTCTCTAAGTGTTGTAAAGGACTCAAAGAATGTGTAAGAAATAGCTTGAAGATGAAGTCCACAACTCACAATTTTGGGTTGAGTTTCTTAAACCCTAGACAATAGAAGGTTAAGGATTCAAAATGATGACACCTAGAATGAATTCAAATATGAAGTCGTCATCAAACACAATGAAACACAAAATATTTCAAATTTTCAGTGTTATGGAGCCAATAATCAAAATAATGAGTACATTACATTGAAAAGGAACTAGAAAAATTACCTTTAACAATAATGGTCGAGTCTACATAAAAATTTTTGTACAAAATCTTTCAAAAGAGTTCATTAGACTGGAAATGGTACCATAGGAAATGATAGAGAGCTCAAAAATCTCACAAATCACATAAAAAAATTTTAAAAATCTTCATGATGGAAATAATGTAGAAATTTTAGGCTCAGAAGACTGATTTACAGAGAAAACTAAGCTTCAAATCAGCAACAATGACGAACATGATGAAAATCTTGCATAGATCTCAGAATAAGAGAAAAACACCCAAAAATATGCAAATATTTGAAGTTTCATAGCATCACAATCTAAAAAATGCAAAGAACTAAGCTCAAAGATAAAATTTATGGTTGTTGAGTAAAAAGTACAATAGGTCTTTGCTGCTTGGCAGAGCAAATGATATGACAAAATGATAAGCTCGAGGAGTCTTTTTACGAAAGCTAACTCCTTTAGAGTTAGAGTTTCCTTATGATCAACAATTTAGATGTAATCAGTACAAAGATCAACATTAAACAATACAAAGCCAACTCAAAAACTGAAATCACCATGAGTACAGAGATTAATGTTCCACATTTTCTAGTATCTGGATCAACGGCTATGGATTCATCATTAGATTCAATGTAACCCCATGCAGATAGATGATGGAGATCCTTCAATACAAGATCAATTGGTCAACAATAAAATTGGCCATTCGACCACCTTATTGACAATAGTTAGAGTATAGATGATGAAGATCAAGTAAGTATAGATATCAATGGCTACGATCAGATTGAACTTTTCAATGCAAACTCATATTTTTTATCATCTCTACTAGGGTTAGTCAAAATTCCACCGATCTCTTGAAGGGTTTGATCATCATGGAGGGGGATAAGGACTCAATTAAACAAAGATAATTGTGTTTACCTTAATAAGGTCTAAAAACCATGATTCTATTTAGCAAGATTCAGGCTATCACAACAAAATAACATAATAATAATTCTCTGATTAAAGAATTGATTCAGATTACACATATATAGGAGTATGCATTCCTAAAAACAAGGAGGTTGTTCAACAACACTCCCACAAATCTCTCTCTCAACACCTATATACGTGAGTTATTAAAACTCACCCACACTAATATTGTTATATGAGTTGTTTATCAAACAACTCACATTAACATTTACATCACCCATATATATTTACCTCTATGTAAATATTCAATCATAAATATTAATGGAGCAATAAATAAATATTTCCTAACATTCCCCCCCTTAGTGCGAACATGGGGAAAACTTTCCTTATACTTGCACCTGCTCATGATCTGGTGATTTTCACAGGATAATCACAAACCTCAGGGATGGTTTTGCAAACGGTTGACCAAAAACTGAGAATGGTGGTTTTGCAATTGGTTTACCACAAACCACAAAGTGATGGTTTTATGAATGGATTAACAACAACCAAGAATAGTGGTTTTTCTATTGGTTTACCACAAACCACAAATGAATGTTTTCAAGTAGTTTACCTACAACCACATCATGATATCCCAAGTACTATTCTCATCCCTCATCACATCTCACTGTAGGGAATAACGTAGGAAATTCTATTTAAATCTATTGCTTGCGTCACAAACTGAAAACTAGAAATTGGAAATGGAACATTGGTGTCATGTTCTCCCCCCCACAATGTGAAATTTCCACTTATTTTGTAAACCAAGTACAATCACTAAAATTTGAAACACACCACATGCAACTGAAAGCAGATACACTGTAAAAATAACACCAAACCTTTGTGTGGCCCCGTCTTTGGTGACTAACGAGAGGTCATTGATAGACCTCCAACCTCTGTTTGCCTCCATCCTCCGGTATCATGTTGCTAGCTCAGCGAATTTTTATTTTGAGGATCAATGGTTATATACCTTACTTGAACATTAGATTCCACCTAAAATGCGTTTGTAAGGATTTTTTTTTTTACAATTTTTACAATGACTCAATTTTGACACAACATAACACTATGATGACATGAACTATAACTTTTGACACTAACATGACTTTTACAACATTAACTTTTTGATGAAATAACAACTAACACATAATAAATAATAATGAAATAATCTACTTAATGACATTATTGACTAATTTAACAATTAAACAAACTTAATGGACAAACCACTCACAAATTAAATTTGACAAAAACTATACAACCAACTAATGACAAGATAATGACTTGAAACATAATCAACATTTTGACATTATTGATGACGCTGTTTTTTTTTAACATAACTCTAAAACTATAGAACATAAAAATTTACTTGACTAAGTAGACACTCACAGACTCGACTCGAAACAAAAATTGAGTGTGGGATCCACTTTAATGTTATGGGAATGGGTATATGATCGACCCTTTTTGCTTTAAATGGGATGAAACTACAGCTAGACTGAAAATAAAAACTAAAATAGACAAAACAATGCCACAAAAGCCAAAAATCATTATTTTTTAAACCAACACACTGTAATCAAACCTTTTATGTGTATGGATTAGAGGAATATTTTTTTAAAGCCACGTTTTGATATAGAATAGTGAAACAACTAGATAAGAGGGACTTCATGATGTGTAGGAAATCGATATTGGACACCAAGTACATCTGCACTAATTTCTCAAAAAATGATCCAAGAAGATAGGGACATAGGCCTAAGTATAGTTCCTTTGACTTCTCATGGTGTGGTGAATGTGCATGGCTGCGTACATACATGGTATTTCCCAATTTCAAACGTATGTAGATATGCACTCATCGATTGAATATAGATATGGAGCTACTTGTGATAGTCACGATTGGTTAAGGTTGTATCACATTCATAGGTGCTAGATTCAAATGACTAGTACACATTGCAAACTCTAAGCTTTGAGATCCAATGGTAGTGGAACAAAAGCTAAACACTCTACAGAGAAAGACGCAAGGAATAAATATGATCAAATCTATTTTATGCAATTTTCACATAGAGCCCCGCCTGAGAGTGTAAATCACATGACAGTATGACCAGGTGTTTACAATAAACCAATCAAATAATAGTTGTGGTGAATTATTTTTTCACCATTGTAGAACAACATCATGTTGCATACACCTACATCATGCCTAATCCTTAACTATGTATAGACTTAATCTAGGAGTTGCAACAATACATAGGTCCGTCAATGTAAATTTGACTATACTTCTTTGATTTGTATAGATCCCTATGCTTAAAAATATATTATGCAATGGCCTCTCATTTTTCTATTCTAGATCTCAAGAATAGACATATGATCGCACTGATACTAAATATTGATTTGGATCAGAATGAAAGCATTTTACACACACAATATAATATTCTTTGTATTTATATTCAATTGATCTTTCACATTACACAACCATTTATATATGAAATAGCTTTCCTAAAATGTAGGAGTTAGGTATAACCTCTCTTATAACCACTCGTAACACACTCTCCTTAAATCTCTAGCAAAACTCTTATTTACATGATTTATTTATTAACTCCACATATTACAATATTATTGCATTCAATATAAATATATTTGCTCATTAATGTGATCACTAAATTAATTATTTCCTAACACTTACAGGATACATTCGTAGGGCATAGTCCATTAAAAACCCTGAGAGAAAAAAAGTTCTAACTTCGACAGGTGAGTTCTCAGACTCCATGGAAATGGGAAAGGTATTGTCCATACCTAAGCCTTAGTATTGAGACCCTATAAAAAATGTTGTCATGTTTTTTCCTAGAACAATATTATTTTCTTAGAGCCCTAGAAAATGTGATGGTGCTGAAATATTCAATTTATTTTAGTGTTAGGATATCAAACATGATATTTTACAATCAGAAGCTCACCGAAATAACATTTCACACATGCTGAGGTGGCCTAATATATAGTAAATGAGGAAATAGTTTGGTGCCCAAAATTCCCCATCATTTCCATCTACATCAATTATGTATAGTACCTTAAGATCCTTGAGAAAAACAAAGGGTCTAACTTTAGCGGGTGAATTCTCAAACTCTATGACACTTAGAACAGTCTTGTCTAGACCTACCCCTCAAAATTGAGACCTTGCAAAAATCCTATCATTGTTTTCCCCTTGTTAATATAGTTTTCTCACATTATTAATGAATGCAATTGTTCTAGAATCTTCCATTTGTGTCAATTTAGCTTGTCAAATGTAATATTTTTTAATTAAAAGATCGTGGTATTAAGAAATGAGTTACCACACATTGGGGTGGACAGGTAGATAATAAAGTATTTTTATTTTGGGAACAAATGATCTTGGTGTATAGAGGAAAAAAATGTGTCTCAATGGCTTCCACTCCTAAGCCTTCTATTCTACAAGGGTATTGAGGCAATGAATATGAGACACACATGAACTAACATATACTGGATAGATTTAAATGGGATACAATGAATGATAATGTCAAATATCGAGAGGGCTTTACTCTCTACACTAGGTCAACCAATAGTTTTAAAGGCCCACATTCAATATAGAAGAGAGTACCCTTGTAAGATACTATTACATAGATGAGAAGAGATATAGATCAATAATGGATAAGGAAATCATGCATAATATGACTTAAATATAAATAAAGAAAAGCTACGGAGTTGATCAAATCCCTCAGTCATTTATGTGTATCACTAGATTTCAATTTCATGTATAACAATAATGTTTTTCCCCATAGAGAATTGGGGAAGGGAACCCCCGAAAAAATCTATAGAAAACATGAAAAAGTGATGTAGATCACTTGAACCTGGAGGGTAGTACATTGATGCAATAGGTATACTCTCATAGACATGAAGTATCATCGCAGAGCTAAAATCATTATAAAGGTGAGAGAATAGAGAACACCCTTCCTACCCCTAGACTCGTTATAGATGATCCAACTAGTGCATACTTATAAGACACAACCAAGATTGAAGAGTGTAGTAACCAATAATTCTGAAGCTCAAAGTGTCAAGATGAACAAAGGGTTGAGTGTGGAAATGAAAATTTAGCCCCTGAAAATAGCTACTAGCAAGATTTGGACTAGTTTTGCTTATGATTTAGGCTATAAAAATTCATTCATCGAAACTGTCAAATTTTGGTACTTATAAATAGGACACCATCTACCCATGGGAAATGTCGTCGCCTAGGGAAAAACTTTAAGACTAAAACTTCATCATCCCATGGAATGATGGTCATTAGTCCCATCGGACGTGGTAAATTTGTTCATGTAGAAGTCACAACACCCCAAATAGGTGTCATGGATCATAGAAACTGGATGGAATAAGGCATCAATCGTCACAGTGTAAGATCTAGGTTTCGATAGTATGGGACTGTGTAATCGAGACAGCTCTCCAGAGACTATTGATGCATAAATCATAGCACCCATGAATCTGTCTCCACATACTTGATGGGTTGAGAACTATCAATGTGATTGCATAACATGGAGATTCTTCCCAAAGTGACGAGGAATTTGCAATCGGGAAAGCTCTCCAAATGAAGGTCAGTTAAACCTATTCCTAACATGAGTTGAGATGCACACATTCATATTGTAGAGGAACTACTCTGAAACCTACTCTAAATTTCCAGGGAGACATGGTTAAGAAGATGCAATGAAAATAAACCTAAGAGTGAATAGAGGTGATTAAACACCACAAATTAAGGAACTGTTACAACACCTATTTTTCCGATTAAACACAAACCATTGAGGTCAAACATGTAATATAATCAGCCATACACAGATAACCTAGGATTGTAATGAGAGATCAGATAAAGACATAATGAACACAAGAGAGGGCTTCATAATCATCCACAGACTTATATCCTATTGCTCCATAAATTTGATACAGTCTATTATAAAGGGCTAAAATGGCATAAAAATGTTATTACAATTTCAATGGGAGGCTATAACTCCACATATTTCTCATAGATAAGAATTAAGGAAGAGAAAAAGGAAAAATCTCCAACCCTTTGAACTGAGCCCCTTTGTACAATTTATAGAAGAATTTTTAGAGAGCATAGAGAAAAAGATTTTGAAATTTCTTCAAAATCCTTCAAAAATCATCATTACATCCCTGCAATGGTGGGAAAAACCTGCAAAATTTATCCATCTTGTACCCTACCTTTTGATCGAAGGAAAAGATTCATGACTCACCTAGGTATGGCCTTTTTCCTTTAACTTCATCATGAAAATTCACCCACAAAAACCTTTAATTTGCCCGCCTTGCCCAATCCATTCTATAGAGCTTGAAATAAGTCATCCATCAACTATGATTTCGCTAAAAATGGTGTTTTATTGGATAAGTTATCATCATTTCACCTAGTTTAGTCACTAAGTTCACCCACACATACCTCCCTTATTTCTATATTTTAATGTGTCCATTGGATTCTTTAATTAACCCCCCTTTCCATTGAGTATAATTTCATCAAATTTTGCTAAAAATTGTCAAAGTTATGCATGTTTTAATGAAGGGCACCAGTTAGGGTATGCACATCCACCATCAAGCACATTACTCATTCAATGTAGCTTTGTATTCCTTAGCATGCCACTTAGCTTGATGTTTGGTTTGGCATTCAATGTTTCTACATACCACTCTAAGCTTCAGACCAACTTGGCACCCAACATACCAACTCGGTGATATTTTTGAATGCATCAAGCAGGAGTTTATCGCTTTAGGATTTTAGCACTTTGAACTTTAGACATCACTCCCCTCAATAATATTTAAATCACTCACTCCACCCTTAAAAACACACCACCCACGAAGCCCAAAAATACTTAACTTCAAATTCACCATGACTCGCCACATCACCCATCTCTTCGGAGTTTAGGGAACTATGTTTTCAAAGACTTGGAGCCCATTGTTTCAGATTTCTCTACCTTGATAGTTCAGAATTACATCCACTGTTGACTCTAAAATAGGGAAGACCTTCAAACATTGAAATTCACCCAACAGACTTTGAGATCCTTTGTTTTAAGACTTTTGGATCAACCTTTTATGTTTTACTCAGTGCAGACTCTGGATTGCTAAACTATATAAGTCTAAATTCTTCAAACTTCGAGCTCTGAAGAAACTCACGTCTCACTTGCTAGGTCAAGTTATCTATGTCTCGTAGTTACTTTTCCTTACACGTCAAGTTGTCTTCCAGAGCTCATCCGAGAGCTAGCCTTGTAGCTCATTTACTTGAGATCCTTAGCCTCTCATCCAACCTCCTCTTTGCTTCCATAGCACGAAGCTCACAGACCCTTGGGCCTATTAATATTTGTGTTGAGTCATTCTAGGAATTTACCATTACACTACTCATACATTCTATCTCACTGAGATGAGCCCCGAACTCAACAATCCAAGCTCATCAATATGTGCATTTCCTAATCCTTAGCTTGGCTTGCTTCCATGTCATTGGGATCTCTTTGAGACCTTCTCAACATGGCTCAATGAGCGAGCTTGCAATCCCTCTAGGCCGAGTAATATTTTCCTAAGAATCATCTTCGCTGACACCTAAGCTTTCCCTAATACCTTTAAACTTCCACTCTCGACCCCAAATCATGATCTCTGTGAGATTTGAATCGACCCTTGGCAGACTTCATTCAACTCTCTTCCAAAACAATGTTGACACCTTCATGTGAATGCACTAGTCAATCTGTCCTGGTTGTATTTCCTCACATTCCCCTGTGATGAACCTAACTCCCTTTTCTCGCCATCACACCATCTAGACTTTGAAAAATCACTTGGTGCATCTGTGATCCCAAGTCACTTTCATTTATCTCATCATATCCCTTATTCCACCTACCAATGTAACACACCTAGATCAAGTTATTCTCCACAACCCGAACCCCCTTTATAACCACCAAATCACTAAACTACTCAGCGAGCTAGATTTTGCTCAATCACCGCTTATAACCCCATTTGGCGCTTTTAGCTAATTTTTAGGTATTTTGGGTTTCCCTTAAAATTTATTTGAGATCGGAATATTATGGGAGTGAAAAATAAGACTCCAAAAATGATTCCAAATTTTTAACATTTTTTCCCATTTTGGCCAGATGTGGGCCCACGTGGCCCATATTTCACCATTTTTTAAATTGATCTTGAGATTAAAATCCAAAATAGGAAAAAATTCCTCGATATCATTTTCACTCCTTAACTCTCTGAATGTGTTATTAAGATCCAAGAAACTACTTCAAACTCAGGTTTTCATCCTTTGGTTCCCTATCTGGCTTATAGGTCCCTGTTGTATGATTTGGCCGGAGGGGAAAAAATAGATAACAGATCTCACATAGATTCTTTTGGCATTCAAACTTGGGGTCATCATAATTCCCTTACATCATTTGATGATGTACTCTTGTTCTTGATTCATACTTTACTATTAAGGGTATTCTTGCACAAACCTCACCTTGCACACTATTAGCATCAGTTTAATCCATTGTTGTTAATGGACAGTTATAACTTTCCTCCCTCCTTCTCTCTTCCCGTAGCCTTTATAAGGCTCTGCACTCTTGTTTGATGAACACACGCATTGAATAGAATACATTGAATAATTCTATATCTATCTCCTCTATCTCCTACTCCTGCTATCATTGGTATCAGAGCATTCTTCTATCTGGACCTGTGTGTAAGAGGAAAGTAATTTGAGGAGTTCACTGGCATAGACTTGCAACATAGAGATCTGCATGAGGAGGATATAAAACATATATATTTCTTTCTTGTTGGTACATGAGAAAACAACCCACATTGTTTGGAGATCGATCCATTCAGGAGCAGAGCGGCAGTCATCAAATCCAGCCACTAAAAAGGCGTCTAAGAGCATAGCACAATTGGAAAAATGTGGAGAAGAAAAATACAAACACATTTTACCCTGTTTCAAAAGTTGCATAGGAGATTTTTTGTGTAGAATACATTTATCTTTGGCTATACGTGACATGTATTTTTATGTTGGTCTTTCTTTGCTGGAGTAATCGATGATTGGCAAGTGGTGTATGCTTGTGTGCTGAATATGTTTTGTCTTAGAATGTGACTAATCTGTCTCGTGTTTGGCTGACTAGTAATTTACTTCCTAGTTCACCATTTTTTTCATTTCTTTAGTAGTTATTATGACATTCACTTGGAAAAATAATCAGGGTTAAACTTTCATACATGGAAGGTGAAGATTCAAATGCAACTTATGCATAAAAAATTATGGGGTATAGTAGATGGGAAAGAGAAAAAGCTCACAAATGCCACCAAATTAGCAGAATGGTAGTGCAGAGATGATAAAGTAAAAGCCATTATTGGCCTTGCTCTCTCCAATTCTGAAATCCATCATGTTGATCTCAATAAATATTCCAAGGACATGTGGGATTATTTAAATCAATTATTTGGAGCAAAAGCAGTGAACGTGAAGTTTTCCTTAAAAATTCAGCTATATAGATTCAAAATGGAAGAAAGCATTTCTATGTCTAGTCACATTAATAATCTTCAGTCTCTGCTCCAACAAATAGCAGAAGTCAAAGTTGTGATAGAAGACGAGGATGCCAAAGCTATCCTATTAAACATTCTATCTTTCAAATACAACAATTTTATTTTTACTCTCAGTAAAATTCAGTCCAAATCTTTAGATGACATGATCGTAGCTCTTCTCGAAGAGGAAAAATGTATAACTGACGATCTTGCAGAAGGTGATACTCAACAAGTAAGTGCACTTTATTCCACAAGTAGAAAATTTCATAGGAGATCAGACAAAAATAAACAAGGGCCTAAACAAGAGATTGAATGCCACTATTGTCAGAAGAAAGGTCATACAATTTGGAACTGTCATATTCGAGCAAGAGATGTTCTACAAGGAAATATAAAACACAATGGAGCTAATACTACTCATATAGAAGATCCAAAAGATTCTAACGAGAGTGAGAAAGTTGTTGAAGACATTGGCTTCACATCATCTCTAGTATTGTAAGAAGCAATACAAGAGGATAGAGGAAAAATGAAGGCTGGAGGAAATCCAACGACCTCTTGCAAGTCGCAAGCAATGAGGCCGCCGACATATATTGTGGTGAATAAGGTATTGAGGACCAATTCCTCAATTTTGGTTTGTTTATTTCAGTTTTGTGTTGGTTGTTCTGTTGTTTTTCAATAAAGTATAGATTATACGAAATTTCCTATGTGGGACCTCCTAACTGAAGAGTGTCGCAGGGAATAGAAAAGCACTGAAAGTAGTGCATGGTACTCACACTAGGTTTGTGGTAATCCTATAAAACCACCAAGGTAAAATCCTCTTGTGTTCATGGTAATCCTGTAAAACCACCGAGGTAAAATCCTTTTGGTTCGTGGTAATCCTATAAAACCATCAAGGTGAATAGTCGGAAAGTGTTCCTATCCCTCTAGGCTTCTCGTCAACCTTAGAAAACCATGTGAGAGCATGTAGGCACATGCTCGTGTGAAGACCCTCTTTGCGGTGTTCTCATTAAGGGGGGGACTCTCTATCTGGAAATGTATGTTTGTATGAACAATGTATTAAGGGGGGAATGTTAGCATTAGTTTATTCCATTGTTGTTAATGAACAATTAATGCACAGTTATAACTGTCCTCTCTCCTTCTCTCCTCCCATAGCCTTTATAAGGCTCTGCACTCTTGTTTGATGAACACATGCATTGAATAGAATACATTGAATAATTCTATATGTATCTCCTGCTCCTGCTATCACACACATATACTAGGGACATCCTTATCCTTGAATTCATATTTTTTATTTCACATATATACATTTAAAAATATTAAACACATGTTTTCTTATATCTTTATTGGATCTAATATTTCTTCCTTATACGTTTATATGTTACAACTTTTATATCATGTTACTATAGTTCATATTATGCTTCATGATTTTTCATACACACATGCACACTAACATTGCATATTGAGGTGATTTCACATCACTTATAGGTTATTATGTATTATTTATCTTTCCTAACATGCTAACGAGTCCTTCATGTGTGGTGTTATCCTTACAAAGAATCCTTCCAATTATGGTTATCTTATATGCATAGGATTTTTTATCAATGTTTTTTGGTTTTTCCATATGTTTTCTTATTACCCATCTTACAAAATCCTTAACAGATTTGATTGTCTTGTGACATCCTGATTATTTTTCCTATGTATGCATCCGGATACTCCTTATGTCCATGTTTGTTGTTTTAATATGTATTTTCTAGTTTTTTATTTCTATGTGCATTACTTGTTTTTCACTAGCACTCGTATGCTAGGATTTATCAATATTTTACTTGAACCATGGGAGCTACCATTCATAATCCCAATTCCCCCACACAATTCTTATATCATATGTGCACACAATTTTAGGATATCTTGATATCATCCAAATCAGCAATTGAATGTGATGGCATGAATTTAAACCATTCCATAGAAGAATCTTGCAATGACTCCACAAATATCCAAATGGAAACATATTCATGTCCTACTCCATGAATGAAACATGTCATGATGGAATTTGTAATATGATCATCTGGACATTACTATACATTTCCATAGATCTTGGGAAAGTTATTTATTTATTCTTGTGGTAATTCTTATGGTGGTGGATCCAATGCTAATGGACGGGTGTTATGTCCCCATGGAACAAGTGTAACCATTATTTCTATTCTTTCTCATGCTACATATTTTCTTCTTCTAGTGGAATGAGGTCATGTGGTTCTGCGACTTCTTCTTCATTGAGCTCATTCGAGTGGAGTTTTAGGAATTTTTCTTGTAATCTCGATAATAGGAAGTATGAAATCATCTTGTTTTAAATCTTAGAATTTCGAATATCCAATGCCACTTGATCCATCATATTGTGTGTATCATTTCCCTGGAAATTTGTTAAAAAAATTCCAATATGTAAATGAAAATTTCAATCTTGATAATGACAAGTTTTTAGCAAAACTCAAAAGTTAATTTTCAATAGTGAGTTTCAATATTCTAAATTTATATTTTATGATATATACTATTTCCATAGATCTTTTAAGAGTACATATAGTCCAGATCATGCCGAGAGGAGTCACTCAAACCTATTAGTGAAATAATTTATTGTAGTACATATTATTGGTTTTCACCAACATTCATGGGGTTAAACCCCTCATTATTTTATATGGAGAGGATCCCATTATTGAATGTAAAGTAATTAAAACTTTGGGGTGGATGTTAGGTTGGGGATCCCTTAGGAATACTCCATTAAACATGTGGTAAACTATTTGTAAAATATGTATGAGATAAATTTTCTTGTAGAGAGATAAAGGGGAGTAGAAAATATACAGAGACAATGTTAATGTTGTTAGCAGGAACTATAAAATTCTCACCAAGAGTAACAACAGTAGGTCAACACTGAATTAGAGCAATTCAACAATGTAGTCAATAGCAAGACTAAAATATCAGAGACACAAAGTTCTCTAGATTAATTAATCAGGGACACAAAGTTCCTTCTTAGGAGTACAAGATTAGAATGCTTACAAAGTTAGAAAGTAGAGGGAGTGGAAGAACATAGATAAGGATATTAAAAATATATCTTTTATTGCTGGCAGTACTAGTAAAATTAATAAAATTACAATAATAAAAAATCTCCAACCCCTTAGAATGGAGAATCCATTCCAATTTAAAGCATACATATTGTCTATTCTCCTCCCCCCACATGATTTTTCATCTCAAAACCATCTGACTGTTCGAAATCCTTAGGAATGGAACTAAGTCCTTTTCTTTTTTTGAAAAGGTAAGTTTACAATGCAACATTAAGTGACTCAAGTGAATAAGATGTAAGTTTGAAAATTTACATTCTCAATGAAAGAATATAATATTAGAGAGAGAGGGAGGAGAGAGAAGTGATGATCTATAAATGGGGAAGCTCTTCTTGATGAAGAATCTTCTTATAGTGGACCTTAAGTGATGTTGTTATCCATTTACCACCTATTGAATTGGAACATTGACATTGAAAAATATTTTGTCTTTGAGACATACACATTAACCCACATATTGAATAAAGTGTTTAAAAACATACATATGATATTTACACTTAGATCTTAACGTGATGATCTTATTGTATCACAAGGTAGTAATTAAGACATGATGATCACCACCTTACTCCTCTCAGTCTCGAAATTAACCACCATAATAAAGGTATCTCATTTTTCAATGAATCTCAAGATGTTCTAATACCATCTTACTAATCTTCTCCTCGTTGAAATAGGGACTTTTTGAGATTCAAAAATTACTCACTAAATGAAAATCTTTGCTTCATACCTCTTGTTGGATAGAAACATTGTGATATAACCTCCTTCATCTATGAGATATTTGTATAATCTAAATTATTAAATAAGTGTTCAAAAACACTTACGTGAAACTTGCACCAAGTGAACCTATGATGACTTCCTTTTGGCCTTATGTATCGTCGTACCTTATCTCCTTGTGACTCTCTTTAACTTCAAACTATTCCTTCCTAAAAACATACTAAATCATTCAAACATGGTGATCACCTTTCATGACAATTAGAATGAGTTGAATCATCCATTTTCTTATATCCAATCATGTCATGCAAAATTTACCATGAAACTGATGCTTTGGGAGCTTATGACGGATTTCTCTCCGATTTGATCAACGAGACAATTTCCCACGAAATGAGAGTGGTGGTGTTTTATTTTATATAATTTATTGGATCCTAATTGTAATAATTTTTATTTTTAGTAAATCCTAACTAGTATGGCAAATTTTAGTAAGTTTTCCCAATTTTAAATTTCTGCTGGTGTTTGCTTGTTTTTTCATGTTTCCAGTAATAAAAATGTTGGGATTTTACAATTTTATGAATCGTACTATATTTTCAGACATCAATCACTGCACACATGTTATTTTTAAATAGATTTATTCTTGGGGGGGCAGATTTAAATGAAATCTCGTTTCACAAATCTAGGTTCTACTTGACGACATTTTGCTCCAGTTTTTTAAGGGTTTTTTCTCACAAGACCTCCGTACAAGAGAAAATGAAACTTCTTCGGCTGAAAATTTCAAATCGATTCTCCTTATTACATATATCACCAATGAAACTTATCTTGCAATAATAATAGAGGAGTGCATGTGCAATGTTTGGTGGAATATAAGGTACACCATTTTTTAGATATGAGCAGGTGTTTAGCTGTTAGAACATGGAGGTATGGAAGAAAAACATGAGAATAACTAAATAAGATTGAGGTTTTCAGAGGTAAAACTATAATTTGTTAGAAAAAGTGAGTACAGTGATTATTATTCGTAGGACTCTTTACCTTCCCACTTGACCTGTGACCTTCCATGTCCCAGCTATCGGTTGGGATCCTTTTCTCCTCCTCCTCATCTGTCTATATATTTGACTATAATCTTTGATAATAATTATACAATGCAATTCAACATTAATTATTAACAGACATTGGTATCAGAGCCGAATCTTGGTGCCGGATTGCAGTTCTATTCTTTTGGTTGATTGGAGCATTCTCCTCTGCCGCGAACTCTTTGCGTAGACCATATACTTGATTTGGTTCTATGAGTGGTTCTTGGTTCCATGAGTTGATCATTGGATCCCAAAAAATAAAGATGATCAGTTTCGCATTTTAATTCAGTCGTATGATCACAACAGTGGATACGCCCAACATTCGCTCTCCAATGCCGGCTCTATCTTAGCTTTCAATTTCCTCCTCTTCATTATTCTAGGTGTGAAGGAACTATTCTACAGGGGAAGAAATCAAAGAGGAAGATATTCAGGTTCCTCTTTCTATGTTTGGAGTAACAGGAAATTATGCATCTACCCTTTATATCGCTACTTTGAAAGCTGACAAGTTGGATGATGTGGAAAAAGAGCTGAAAAGTGTTATTGATGGTGCTAAAGGCATCTCAACTTTTCATTGTTTTATGAAAACAAATTCCATGCCAAGCAAAATCAGAGTAAAAGCCATGCACGAAATTTTTGGGGAAGCTGTTTTTTTAAATTTAACTAAAAACTTCTTGGTTGTCGCAGCCGAGTATGGGAGATTGAGACTAATTGAAATAATTGTGAATAAATTCACGAGGTTGACGATGGATTGCTATAGAGAATTAAATGTTGTAGTAACAACTATCATCCCACTTCCTGCACAAGAAAAAGAGGAGCTCAGGAAGGCATTGGAAAATATTCTTAGATTGATCAAAATATTACTGGAGGCTGGAGGGTACATAGAGGTTGGAGGACAATTTGCGTCCTCTCATCAGTTATCTGCGATATGATCGCAACATGGCTTTGGTGACATTTTTGTTTTTATTGTTAGTTTTTCAATAAAGATTCAAAGCGTTTTGTATTTCGGTTCCATCTGAATAAAGGACATTGTGAGGAGAAACATAACTAAATTATCACTTGATTCTTGTTTAAAGGGTTTGTGGAAATTTGAGAGACCTCCAAAGTGTACAATTGAGGCATCAGGTCACCTCCAAGTTCATGGTGAACCTACAGTTGGTAAACTTTATGGGTCTGTGCTAATACAGGGAAACTAGAAACCAAAGCGGTGTTCTCAAAAATGGATCTGCCTAGGTCACTTCCAAGTTTTTGGTGATTATATGGGAAAAAACCAAGGTGTCACCAAGACCAAGAAGCCAAAATGTTGGCATGCCACCTCAAAGGTGAGCAGAAACTATGTGGAGAGTGTAATAAACTTTTTACTCTAAATGCAATAAGGGGAGGTCCATTATGTAGAAATATGATGTTTGTAAAAATAATTTATTAAGGGGGAAATGTTAGAAAAATCTAATACATTGATTAGTATTCGTAGGACTGTTCACCTTCCCAGTTGTCGGTTGGGATCCTTCATTCCTCCTAATATGTCTATATATTTGACTGTAAATTATTTTTATAATTATCCAATGCAATTCAATGTTAATTATTATCAGAAATAATCTTGGTGTTTAAAATATTATTAAGTGTTGAGATCAGGAGTTAGGCATTTCCCATTACAACTCTTAAATCACAACTTGACATGATAGGTTAACCATAATTGGGAGATGGTTGGTATGCAGTTACATTGGTGAAAGAGATATAATAGGGGGAAATGAGAAACAAGTGACACCCAAGTGTAATTTGTACCAGATCTGAACAAGTGTCAACTTGTGGTTTCATGTATGTAATATTTACGGAGCCTAAAATTGTCACTGAGAGATAACAATTGGTTTTCTGTGTGAATAGGGTTGAATAGAATGATGGTCGACACACTTTATTTCCATCTTTACACATGGTGAAATCCAATGGGACATGAATTTCTTAAAAGTGTTCCTTAGGGGGTATTATCTCGAGGTGTGGTGATGAATTTATGTAATTTACAAGTTTGGACCTTTCGTAGCTGTAAAGGATTTGTTAATCCAGTTGCGAGAAGTTTGTCCAAATGGGGGAGCATACTTTGGTGTCCCTCTTATCCCCATTTCACCTCAGGGATAATCAAAGGAAACATCATGTGCTCAATAATTAAACATGGAGTCTATGTATAATGAAAATTGGGCCATGCAACTCAACTCACCCAGACACCGTTACCCTGCCTAACACCTCAAATCATGTTTTTAATTGACAAAACATCGGAATGAGTGGAGAACACTTTGGTTTCCCCCATGTCCACTTGATCAACAATTAGAAGACAAGGAGTCAATGTATGCTTTAAATTTCATTCGTATTGTTTTTTGATGCTAATGTCACCTGCCGAGTGTAAATTAGGACACCAAGAATGTTTTTTCTTCCCTTGGATTATGGAATCGTGTTTTGTTAAAATTTATAGGACTTCAACTCGAAGTCACCTATTGATATCATCCTAGACGTTGTTATCAGGCTCCAATTCTTCATTCAATTTATAGTTTTACACAATTATCCCTTTCAACACAAAGGAGTATTAGCGATAAAATGAGCAATTAAAGAAAATATATAAGAATTAAGAAAAATCTATTTTTCCATCATGTTAAATATTCATCTAAAACAAGACAATAAGGAAACCATAGATGCAAAATATCCACCCTTAATAACACACGAAGGAAACAAAAAATCTTAAAACATTAAAAGGTATAATGAGTAATTGGTATGGAAACAATATTTTTAGATTTTACTACCTAATGTGAACCCTAAATTAATGGATGTATTGAAAAACCTATAACATAAATTTATAATTTGTTATGGTTATTAAAAAAACCTTTT
The DNA here is from genome assembly GCA_019776745.2 of Taxus chinensis. Classification (NCBI taxonomy): domain Eukaryota; kingdom Viridiplantae; phylum Streptophyta; class Pinopsida; order Cupressales; family Taxaceae; genus Taxus; species Taxus chinensis. The sequence continues at coordinate 811,069,177 of CM034149.1, forward strand.
AATATACTATGAATTTCTTAATATAGAAAAATTCTTTTGAGCTTGAGAATTATAAGCAACATATGAAACTTATTTCGATTTACGATATTTGAATGCAAAAGGTTTTTTGTGTGATGTCACTAGTTAATGTGATTTTCATGACTAGTTTTATTGGCCACTTTTTAATATCAAAATTTAGATGTAAAAGTGATATGTAATAAATTTAATTAAATTAAGCTACAAAAATAATTAATGATTTTATGTACTCTCCAATGTTTTTATACCGCATGTAAAAGTTGTAATCATTTTATAAAGCTACAATGTCTTACAAACTTTTTTTTATAGAATTTCAATTTATCATAATCTATATTTATTTATCTCTTGATTTTTATGAACATGTGAAATATGGAATTTTATTTTATTTTCAACTCATGGAGAGTACATTAATAAATTCATGCATTAATATAGCTTACCAGGCATTTAAAATCACATCATGTTTGAAATGGTATTCAAGGAGGACTATATGGATGTAAATATTGGCTCAAATATAAATGTTTTATCCTGATAACTCAAATTCTAATTTTATAAATATTTATTTCTCAAAAATTATGGCCAACATCAAATACACAATTCTATTTTTGTCATAGTTCAAACTAATTTAAATTAAATTCACAATTTTTATAATATTACACTCGTGAGAAATTGGATATAAGAAGAATTGGTCTAATAATTCGTAAGTTATAGAAGGATACAAATTCGAGATTTCAATCTCTTTTCTCAACTTGTGTTGTTTTTGCTTTAGAGTTTCCCTTTAAAATCTATTTTTTTACAGGAACTATGGCTAACATTCTTAGGAGCTTATTACAGAATTTTTTTTTATGCTGACAATGAATTCAAAATTTTCCATCATATCTTAAAGTTGTCTAATCCCATGTAATCATCAAAGTTTTTTCTTTTTCCAATTGTGTATGTTTTTGTTTTATTACTAGGCTAGCTAGTATTATGCCTATCATTTAAATGTATCAAATTCTGAATTGGAAGTTTTTTGTAAGGATATATGACTTCAAAGGATTCCATAAATCCTATATGGAACAACTTCTAAAGAGGTTACGAGGGTAGGAGATGTGATTCCCGACATAGATTCTTTGGCAAAATACATTTTGTAGTTGTCGACAAAAATGGAAGATGTACGTGAAATGTGTGCTTGGCCTACAAATTGAGAACTATGAGTGTTACAATTATCTCTTCGAATAAATTTAAGTCACAGATATTATGGGGAAGGGGAAGACAACTCATCCTATACAATGGAAGAAAGATGTAAGACTTGTTAGCTAACCCTTAAGGAAAATATTGCATATTAAAGGTTTTATGTGGGCCTTGTGATGCCCGCTTGACGACGACGATGGCTACGTCACATCTACTGTGCACAACCCAAAATTACAACTTTTTTTTTTTTTTTTTGCAAATTATTTACCTTTGTTTTCCATGAAACATGACAAGCATTCATTTGAGAAAAGTTTGCTAAACGCCTTTTTAAGTGTCATACTATATGATCTATCAAATTACGAATGTTCTGTACTCTTATCTGATGTTCTAAATTGTTGGGTGAATGAAGCGAGCAACTTACTGGGGGAGTTCCTAACCCCACTATTGGTTTATCCAAGTGCGGTTTCATTTATTTGCTCTGCTAACTTTGCCAAATTATAATTGGGTTACATAATGATAAAGTCCTACCATATATATACGCTCATCATTTCTTGCAAGCCCTATGTCAAGGAAGAACGTTTTAAGGTCAATGCTGAAGCGAGTTGTTGTGGAGGGGGGGAAAAATAATTGGAATTAAGAAGTGTCTTGACCTTGCTCAATATTTTTCGTATGCATAACTATGAGTTATACAAAATACTTTAAAAGGAGAATTAATGATGTATTAGTAAGTCTTTTTATTTTACTCTTTTATTTAATTTGAAGGAGTCCGAAATTGGAAGGACAAACAATAAGTGAGAATAAAGTGTAGATTTAAAATGATACAAGGACCAAGCAAACAAACACTTACGAAAGATCGGAGCAACAGTGAAATTGCGTAACCCTCGACTGCCTATCCGAACAATCTTGGCATAAGGTGTGATAGGCAGAAAGAGAAACCAGCGTGGTCAAGCCACTACGAGGTGGACAGAAACAAAGTTTTAGCCTGGCAAAGAAATGGTAGGGGATTGGGTGGTTCAACCACCCCCAGCCAACATTTAAGACTACTCCTCTCACACCTTAGCGTGCACGTTACGCGGAAGACACTGAGCCGCATAACATTTACTTTATCAGATTCAACAAATCCATCTCTGTCTGGCCGCGTGCATTCAAAAGGGAGGCAAATAAACATGCATCAAATGCTGGGACAGGCGCGGTCAACAGTCTTTGGGCCGCATTGATGATTATACGCCTGGATTTGTAAATCCCAGGCTTGCACACAGTCGGCCCACTGTGTTTCACGTTGTCCTGGTCGCGTGGGACAGGAGAGGAGGTGCAAATGGAGCTACAGGCAAGAAGGGAGGTGCCTAAACAAAGAAAAAACATTACTTTGCACGTCCAAACGCTGTACAGTCTTTCCCTTGCTGTCCCAGCCGCGTGAGGAGGCGAGTGGACTGTTTTTTTTTCCTTTTTCTCCTGTCCTTGGGTGCGTGAAAAGAAACTGGTGCACAGCAGGGTCTATGGCGCGGTTTGCGCGGTAAGACAGGTCGTTCCACTATGTTGTTATCTGCTTCAGTGTTGAATGCATCCTCAAATGCGTGGGTCGCCTTCAAAGATTTTATAACAAAACCGTTTGTGGGACAGTGGAGGCGCACCAATATCAGAGTTCTCCTTCACGGCTACAACCTCATTATTTTTTTGCAATTCCCAATCAAATTTTCTGTATGCAATCTGCCTAAAGTTTATTTATTTTATCCAAGTTCAATCTTCCAAATGACACTATGTACCAATCTATATGTTGCATCTTCTTCCTGTTGACACCTTGTTTGCTTGCTCCTAACCACATGGCTCGCTCTCTTTATGGGCCAGATAGATGCTATGGCATGGCTGGGGCAATGTTGTCACTAGTCACTTCAATCCCACATTTTTATAAGTAAAACAACCACTCTGTTTCTGACAGAGATTTAACCTGAGAGACCACGTCCATTCAATAAGACAAACGATCCTCAAATTCGGGTTTCACCATCAAGATTTTTTAATCAAAATCGATCAAGAGACGGGGAGAATGTTACGGGCCAGGAGCAGGTCAGTTCCACACAGGAAACGCATGGAGCAGAGTTTGCTTCGCAAATGAAAGGACAGTCACAATACCCTATGGTTGAACAGAGGCGTATCACCATTTTAATTGTTTTATATGAAACGTAAAGTATGATTTTAAGTGTACACTAGCACAGTTCGTTTGCAAAAGAAAAGGAACAAATCCTATGCAGACTTGTTTATAAATTTCTTAATGTTATTCACCGGCTGTGGTTTAGGTTAATGTACTTCATTAATATGAGGGGAAGATCAATAGGATATTGTTATTAGTGAAATCTTATATTAGTAATCCGTTAGTTTTCATATTGTTTAAACAGGGATAATATTTGAGATATTAGTTCCCTTATTAAAGAAACGTGGTTATGAACTTATTAAGCTTAGAATTTGCATTAAAATCTCCTTCCACACAATTCAATAGACATAGCATGGGTTCACAAAGATATTCGATTTCGTTTCCCTTTTTACGATTCGCAAAGGATTCACAAGAAATTCTTAAATGAAGAGAGAACATGATAGAGTTTGGGTGAATCTACTCTATTGGCATATTGGAAAAATTCAATTAAACTTAACTCTTTCCATTCATATTACAAGAAGAAGATATACACTAATAGTATCACTTATCAATACCCCCTTTTTTTTTTTGCAACAAAATGGAATCTAGTGTGTATATATATTTTTGTAAATCTACTAACATTACACGTAAGAGTCCATCAATATTTTCATTGAGTTCTAAACAAGATCTACCAACATTTTAACAATGTAAAATTTTGGACAAATACAGATTACAATGTCTCCCTTTTTTTTTTGGAATGAAAACAAGATGTTACAACTTTCTTCACATACAAATTTTACAACAAAACAATACATATAAAGGAAAAGGAAGGAGTCTTCACAAGCTCCAAGGTGCTCTCCATTCATGCTCCAAGTTCCAAGTAGTTCAATCACAACCAAGATAGGGGGAGAGGCAACACTCTCCTCCCAACCAAAACTCAATGGAGAAGAGAAGCAATCTCCTCCATTGACCCCCGAGCCCCAAACACAACACAATGAAGGGTGGTCTCCAACTCAAGGCAACAATACTTGCTTCCACAATACAATTTTTTTCACAACATTCAAGGTAAAATAAAAGAAAACAAGGAGACACACAAATAGCACCAAACATTTCACAACAAGGCTTTCATCCAAGCCAACAAGAGAAGGAACTATGGGAATGTTTTCCTTATGCCTCCCAATTGAGATGAGATGCCCATCCAAAACCCTCCACAATAAAACACAAGCCCCTATGACTCTTATGCCTCCCTCAAGTACCCCTTTTTCCTCCCATACTCTTATGCCTCCCTCCTCTTATGGCTCCCTCAAAGACAAGGTAGAATGTAAACATTCTTACCCAAGATGGGCATCCCTCTCAAACTCCCTCCACAATATCCTAATCTACTCTTATGCCTCCCTCATGAGTATTCCCATAGACCTCTCCTATACTACACAATAAGCATTCTATCCATTTTCACAATACACCAAAGTAAACATGCATTTTTCACAATTTTAGTATAGAAGCAACAATAATATAAAAGCAAAACAAAGGAGAGGGTCTCCTACCTCTCCATTGGAGAAGCCTAAACCAAGAAATTTGTCCAAGCTCCTTCCCAAATCAATCCAAGCATGCAAGTCCAAGCACTCTCTTTTTCTCTTTCTCCCAATTCTTTTCTCTCCCAAAAATCACAAAAGAGAACTCTTCAACAAAACAAAAACAGAACTCCAACCCCCTCAACAAGAGAGGAAATTTCCATAAATAGACAAGAGGAAGAGTGAGGGTGATGTGGCTCCTTGTAGGATGCCACATCACTCATCCTCAAGGCCACCTCCCCTTAGTCAACTCAAATCCCAAAACACCATAAATGGGTGGTTGGGTTGAATGACATCTTTAATCCAAATCCATCCCTTCCCCATGTGTCCTAAGACACAATTAAAAGCGAAAGAAGACAAGTGCACCCCAAAGTCATATTTCCCTTCCCAAAACAATAAATAATCCCCTTTTTGGATTCCCAACACATAGATATGGTTGGTAAGGGGTTTTGGGAAGTGTGGGACAAGTTTAACTTGTCCCACAAGTCCCCCCAAAATGCCCTCAATCTCAAATTCGAGATTCAAAGAACATGGAGTGGTCAACACTCAAAACCAAGCATTCAATACAAGAGGACACACAAGGCTCAAGGAGCCAACCAACAAAATTAATTACATCCACTTGACTTCCCTCCAAAACTTAAAAATTAAAACAAGATATTACATTAATCTAAACACACTTAGCAAAGTAATTCTAAAAAGGAAACATCACAAATAAAATCACCTACTAAAGTAAGTTAAAAAAAGTAATTAAAATTCTTACCCCCCTTGGTCACATTAGAAAATTTCCCCCTCATGGAAATTTTCTCAACACATAAAAGAATAAAGGTAACACAATACAATTTACTAGTTGCCTTGACGACCAAATGTTGTAACCACCCGACATTCTGTTGTGTTTGGTTCCCAATCCCCCTCATGGTTGTGATCAGGTTGTGCTTCCTGCAAAATGCAAAATACGTCCTTCAGCCTTGCGGCCATGTCAAAATATCCAAAATAATCATATGCATGAAATTTATTAACATCTATACGTAATTCAATTATCCATTATTCTAGGTCTAAATCACAACTTAATTATGTGTTCCATCATCATCCACAATTATAGTAATGTAAATTCAACAACTACATTCTACTCATCATGGTGAAGAAATCCAATGTTAGAACACATGCAATATATCCATATAAAAATAATATCAGTATCCAATAGTCTATCCATGAGTCAGTGTAGATCATACTGAAAACAAAATCCAACCATAATCCAAATGCATCTAGTCACAAAACATCATGCTAATCAACATAAGTATAAGTCATGTCCATATCTAAAGTCTGCATAACTCAAAATGATAATCAACTAAGTGTCGTAGGGAAGTGGGCATTACGTCCCCCTCCCCTTAGACTAGACTGCCTCTTGGAAGTCACTGAAATAAGTGTGGAAAATGAGCTCGCAATGATGTAGCATCCACCCAAGTAGCAGCAGTCTCATCGTACCTGTCCCATTGGACCCGAACCTGCTCAATCTCTCTGCCGTGAAGGCCTAGGGTCCTGCGATCTAAAATGCGCACGGGCTCCACCATCTCCTGCCCCTGATCCTGCACCTACAATGCAGTCCAATCTAGCACATGAGAAGGATCAGAAACATATCTCCTAAGCACAGAAACGTGAAATACATCATGGACGCGCGATAAGCTAGGTGGCAGTGCTAGACGATAGGCTAAGGGTCCGAGGTGCTCCAAGATCTCAAAGGGACCCACAAATCTAGGAGCAAGTTTAGAACCTTTTCCATAACGGATAGGGCTCTTATGCGGTCTGACACGAAGAAACACCTTCGTGCCTACCTCAAAACTGTGATCTGTCCTATTCTGGTCTACATACTTCTTCTGTCTATCATGTGCCTCCTGTAATCTCTGCCTGATCAAGGTAACCTGCTGCTCCATATCCTGTAATAATGCTGGCCCAAGAGAAACCCTGTCCTCAATCCTATCCCAGCTAAGAGGTGTCCTGCAGTCTCTACCATATAATGCCTGAAAAGGAGCCATGCCTATAGAACTCTGAAAACTGTTATTGTAGGCAAACTCCACCAAATAAAGATACTCCTCCCATCTCGACTGATGATCCATCACGTACATCCTGAGCATATCCTCCAAAATCTGATTCACCCTCTCTGTCTGTCCATCTGTCTCAGGGTGATAAGCTGTGCTGAAATTAATCGTCGTCCCGAGGGCATACTGCATGGTGGTCTAGAAATGGGAGGTGTATAAAGGGTCGCGGTCGCAAATGATCTTCCGCGGAATCCCATGTAATCTGACAATCTCATCGAGATATACTCGTGCTACTGCACTAGCCATGTAGGTAGTCTTCACTGGGGAAAAATGGGCTACCTTCGTCAATTTATCCACTATGACCATGATGGCGTCATGGTGGTACCTCGACGTCGGCAACCCAACAATGAAGTCCATAGAAATGGTGTCCCACTTCCACTCCGGTATGGCGTGAGGATAGAGGAGGCCGGCTGGGTGCTGATGCTCGGCCTTCACCCTCTGACACTCTAAACAGCAGGATACAAAGGAAGCTATGTCTCTCCGAAGTCCTTTCCAAAAGTACAACGGTCTCAAGGTGGCATGCATCTTCTTCACCCCGGGATGGGCTGAATACGGTGCACGATGGGCCTCTGTCAAAATGTCATGTCTCAAACCTCCATCTCTAGGAACGTATGTCCGACCTCTGTGTCTGAGAAGGCCATCTGCCTCTAAAGAAAATCCATCAAATCTCCCCTCAAGGGGTCTCTGTGACTCAATCTCTGCTCTGGCTGCGAGGTAGAAGCTGTCATGAGGAAGCTGCTGCAAGATCCTACTCCGTAAATCTATCCCCACTGAGGTGGCCATAGCCACATGTCTCCATCTACTCAAGGCATCTGCCACCACGTTCTCCTTTCCATTCACGTGCTCTATCTCCATGTCATACTCGCAAAGTAACTCCATCCAACGCCGCTGACGAGTGTTGAGATTGGGCTGCATGAAGAGGTGGCGAAGACTCAAGTGATATGTCCTGAGGGTAAATCTCCGGCCAAGGAGAAAATGTCTCCACTGCACTAAGGCATGTACTACTGCTGCAAGCTCAAGGTCATGGGTCAGATAATTGAGCTCATAATCCTTTAGTTTGCGGGACTCAAAGGCAACTACTCTACCCTCCTGCATTAACACTCCTCCAAGTCCTGCCAAGGAAGCATCTGTGCACACGAAAAACTCTCCATGAGGATCTGGCACTGCAAGGATAGGTGCTTTCATAAGGCATTCCTTCAGTATACTGAAGGCCTGCTCACATCTATCTGACCATAAAAACTTCTTCCCTTTTCGCTGAAGGGAAGTGATAGGGTGCGCAATCCGAGAGAAGCCCTGAACAAACCTCCTGTAGTATCCTGCTAGACCCATGAAACTACGCACCTCGGTCACACTAGTGGGTGCTGGCCAATCCATGATGGCTCGAATCTTGGAAGGATCGATTGTGATACCCTCCCCAGAAATAACGTGGCCCAAATACTGCACCTCAGTCTGAAAGAACGCACACTTCTCCAAGTTCCCGTAAAGGCGCTGCTTGCAAAGACACTGAAGAACCTGGCGAAGGTGCTCCTCATGCTCCTCACATGTGCGAGAGTAGATCAGGATGTCATCAAGGAAGATAAGCATGAAGCGATCAAGGAAGGTCCTGAATACCCCATTCATCAAACTCATAAACACTGCGGGGGCATTCGTCAAACCGAAAGGTACCACTGTAAACTCGTAGTGGCCATATCTCGTGCGGAAAGCTGTCTTGTGAATATCCGTCTCCACAATCCTGAGCTGATGGTATCCTGACTTAAGATCTATCTTAGAGAAAACTGTAGCCCCCTTCATCTGATCAAATAAATTATCAATGCGTGGAAGGGGGTAATGATTCTTGATCGTTACTTTATTCAGCTGATGGTAGTCAATACACAACCGAAGAGATCCATCCTTCTTCTTCACGAAGATAACTGGTGCACCCCAAGGGGATACACTAGGACGAATTAGGCCTTTCTCCAGAAGGCCCTCAAGCTGCAACTTGAGCTCACACAACTCAGGAGTAGTCATCCGATAGGGCGCTCGTGAGATAGGCTCTGCGCCTGGAACTAGATCTATATGGAAGTCGATCTCACGTGGGGGAGGTAACCCCGGTAGCTCCCCTGGAAACACATCAGCAAACTCAGATAAGATAGGATGAACATCGAGGGAAGGTCCTCCTGACTTATCCTCTGATCTGTCACTAACTGTAATAGCATACAACTGGCAACCCCGTCACACACACCGTTTAAGCTGCATAGTGGAGATGGTGCGAATAGAAATGGGTCTCTTAACCCCTGATATCACTAACTCTATTCCAAGATCATCTATGCAAGCAATAGTCTTGTGGTAACAATCCACTCTAGCTCTATGAGAGGACAACCAATCCATGCCTAAAATGATGCCATAAGATCCTAATGGAAGGATCCGAAGATCAGAAGTAGTGGTGAAGGGTCCCAAATCCACTACACACTCCTTGACTAAGGAGTCTACAGAAATCTTGGCTCCAGAAGCCATCTCAATGTCCCAACTACGGCCCTGCCTAACTGCCACCAGCCTACAACGCTCTACTAAAGATGGTGCAATAAAAGAGTCAGAAGAACCAGAATCAAATAATATAGAGGTGGAACTACCACCAACACTACCTGTCGTCTCAATCACAGTACTCTGATGCTCAACCTGGTGGTTCTCGACCACTGTGTAGATCCGATGACTCCGTGCCATATCTCCAACGGTAGGCTCTGAGCTCTGTGTATTACCCTTGGTAGGGTTATGTGGGCAATCCCTCCAAATATGTCCAACAACTCCGCAACCATAACAGCTGCCTGGTCCTCTCCAGTGGGAAGCAGCTCCAGCTGGTACTCTAGATGACTGAGATACAGATCCTGATGATCCAGCTATGGACTGCTGAGGTCTCTGCTGATGAGCCCCTACTGACTGAGCTCTTGGTGCACCCTTTGTCCTGATGGGACCCCTAGGAGGAGGCCCCATACTACGTCCTCTCTGTGCATCAAATCTCTGAGGAGGTCAGTAAGGTGGGCGGGTCTGCTGCTGCTGCTGCTGCTGTGGTGGCCTAAATAAAGCTTGCCCTGAACTCTGTCCACCCCGTGGAGGAGGAACTGACCCCTTCAACCTACTATCCTGCATCTACTGGATACAGCTCCGAACTCTATCTCTAGCCTGCTGTGTCTTCCCCCGTGTCTCCTCTGCAATATAGGCCTTTTCCACGGCCTCTGCTAATTTCTGTGGGCAGTGAATGCGCACTGCGCCACCTAAATCTAAGTTCAGGCCCCGGATGAACCTATGAATCCGTACCTTCTCATCCTTCATATAGTCGACGTACTGGAGTAGGTCTAGAAATCGACTCTCATACTCAGCTACTGTCACCGATCCTTGACGGAGGTCATGAAACTCATTTATACGCTACTGAATAAATCTCCTGGGTAAATACCTGCTCCTGAAACGCTCCTCAAACAACTCCCATGTAATCGTCTCTGAGTCAACATGGAGCTTCTGCTCCTCAGTCCTCCACCAGACTCCTGCTCCATCCTTCAGAAGATGGATCGCAACACGAGCTTTCGTGTTGCTACTACAAGGACAGAGCTTGAAGCATCCGCTCAAGCTCACTAACCAGGCCTCTGCCTAAAAACCACCTATATCACCTGAATAGTGAGAGGGTTGCAGCTTCAGGATCTCCCTGATATGATCTGCAGCTGAAGTATGACGACTCCTAGGTCTATCTGAATGCTCCTCCCTCTGTCTAGGGCTCCGAGACCTATCCCTGTGTCCTGAGACCCTGTCCCCATGTCCCCTCTGTGGTGACTCTGCCCTAGCCGACTCTGCACAGAAATTCTCTGCTCTGTGCTCCTCGCTGTGTCGAGGGGATGCCTGGGCATCTACTGATGGCTCCAAACTATGCCTAGCAAGTCATCCTCCCAAGGGCTCTCCGCGTATAGCGGCATTGACATCCTAGAGGGTCTGCAAAATCTGAGGCAGAAGGGCTGCTACGGCCTGCTCTGGTGGTGGTATGTCTAGGTCTATGTGAAGAGACCCCTCGCCCAATCCGCGCCCCCTGCACAGATCAAGGCGAGAGTTAGTTCATCGTTCTAGGTCTTGTATCAGTTTTCTAAATTTGCTGTTTACTATCATTATCAACATTATGGCTTTATATTTTAAAAGAATAATGTTCTGCACTAGTTAAGTGTTCCTGTTTTACGTTTTCTGCGTGTGCCCAAGGGTCCCAGCTTCGAACCCCTGGCTCTGATACCAAAATGTGACGTCTGCTTGACGACGACGACGGCTACGTCACATCTACTGTGCACAACCCGAAATTACAACTATTTTTTATTTTTTTTACAAATTATTTACCTTTGTTTTCCACGAAACATGACAAGCATTCATTTGAGAAAAGTTTGCTAAACGCCTTTTTAAGTGTCATACTATATGATCTATCAAATTACGAATGTTCTGTACTCTTATCTGATGTTCTAAATTGTTGGGTGAACGAAGCGAGCAACTTACTGGGGGAGTTCCTAACCCCACTATTGGTTTATCCAAGTGCGGTTTCATTTATTTGCTCTGCTAACTTTGCCAAATTATAATTGGGTTACATAATGATAAAGTCCTACCATATATATACGCTCATCATTTCTTGCAAGCCCTATGTCAAGGAAGAACGTTTTAAGGTCAATGCTAAAGCGAGTTGTTGTGGAGGGGGGGAAAAATAATTGGAATTAAGAAGTTTCTCGACCTTGCTACTTTTTTTATTCAGTTATATTACGTTATTTCAAAATTTAATACATTATAATTAATATAAATGTATATACATATGATTACTTTATTATTCAGATATATTACGTTATTTCAAAATTTAATACATTATAATATATATATATATATATATATATATATATATATATATATATATATATATAGATACATACATATATTCATGTATAATGGAAGGAGTCACACTTTACGGTAAGCATACTTTGGCATTATTCTATTTCATTGCAAATTTTACAACAAAACAATACATATAAAGGAAAAGGAAGGAGTCTTCACAAGCTCCAAGGTGCTATACATTCATGCTCCAAGTTCCAAGTAGTTCAATCACAACCAAGATAGGGGGAGAGGCAACACTCTCCTCCCAACCAAAACTTCAATGGAGAAGAGAAGCAATCTCCTCCATTGACCCCCGAGCCCCAAACACAACACAATGAAGGGTGGTCTCCAACTCAAGGCAACAATACTTGCTTCCACAATACAATTTCTTCACAACATTCAAAGCTAAAATAGAAGAAAAACAAGGAGACACACAAATAACACCAAACATTTCACAACAAGGCTTTCATCCAAGCCAACAAGAGAAGGAACTATGGGAATGTTTTCCTTATGCCTCCCAATTGAGATGAGATGCCCATCCAAAACCCTCCACAATAAAACTCAAGCCCCTATGACTCTTATGCCTCCCTCAAGTACCCCTTTTTCCTCCCATACTCTTATGCCTCCCTCCTCTTATGGCTCCCTCAAAGACAAGGTAAGAATGTAAACATTCTTACCCAAGATGGGCATCCCTCTCAAACTCCCTCCACAATATCCTAATCTACTCTTATGCCTCCCTCATGAGTATTCCCATAGACCTCTCCTATACTACACAATAAGCATTCTATCCATTTTTCACAATACACCAAAGTAAACATGCATTATTCACAAATTTAGCATAGAAGCAACAATAATATGAAAGCAAAACAAAGGAGAAGGTTCTCCTACCTCTCCATTGGAGAAGCCTAAACCAAGAAATTTGTCCAAGCTCCCTCCCAAAACAATCCAAGCATGCAAGTCCAAGCACTCTCTTTTTCTCTTTCTCCCAATTCTTTTCTCTCCCAAAAATAATAAAAAGAGAACTCTTCCACAAAACAAAAACAAAACTCCAACCCCCTCAACAAGAGAGGAAGTTTCAATAAATAGACAAAAGGAAGAGTGAGGGTGATGTGGCTCCATGTAGGATGCCACATCACACATCCTCAAGACCACCTCCCCAAAGTCAACTCAAATCCCAAAACACCATAAATGGGTGGTTGGGTTGAATGACATCTCTTCTTCCACATCCATCCCTTCCCATGTGCCTTAAGGCACAATTAAATGCAAAAAGAAGACAAGTGCACTTCCAAAGTCACATTTCCCTTCCCAAAACAATAAATAATCCCCTTTTTGGATTCCCAACCCATAGATATGGTTGGTAAGGGGTTTTGGGAAGTGTGGGACAAGTTCAACTTGTCCCACAAGTCCCCTAAAATTGCCCAAAATCTCAAATTCGAGATTCAAAGGATTTGGAGTGGTCAACACTCAAAACCAAGCATTCAATACATGAGGAAACACAAGGCTCAAGGAGCCAACCATCAAAATTAATTACACCCACTTGACTTCCCTCCAAAACTTAAAAATTAAAACAAGATATTACATTAATCTAAACACACTTAGCAAAGTAATTTTAAAAAGAAATATCACAAATAAAATCACCTACTAAAGTAAGTTAAAACAAGTAATTAAAATTCTTACCCCCCCTTGGTCACATTAGAAAATTTCCCCCTCATGGAAATTTTCTCAACACATAAAAGAACAAAGGTAACACAATACAATTTACTAGTTGCCTTGACGACCAATTGTTGTAACCACCCGACATCCTGTTGTGTTTGGTTCCCAATCCCCCTCATGGTTGTGATCATGCTGTGTTTCCTGCAAAATGCAAAATACCTCCTTCGGCCTTGCGGCCATGTCAAAATATCCAAAATAATCATATGCATGAAATTTATTAACATCTATACGTAATTCAATTATCCATTATTCTAGGTCTAAATCACAACTTAATTATGCATTTCATCATTATCCAAAATTATAGTAATGTAAATTCAACAACTACATTCTACTCATCATGGCGAAGAAATCCAATGTTAGAACACATGCAATATATCCATATAAAAATAATATCAGTATCCAATAGTCTGTCCATGAGTCAGTGTAGATCATACTGAAAACAAAATCCAACCATAATCCAAATGCATCTAGTCACAAAACATCATGCTAATCAACATAAGTATAAGTCATGTCCATATCTAAAGTCTGCATAACTCAAAATGATAATCAACTAAGTGTCGTAGGGAAGTGGGCATTACAGGCCTCATTTGGCCCGTCAGGAGGTTGATTGAAATTGTAGTGCATTTGGACTTCCCTTCGACACCTTTTGATATGGATTATGATATTGTTCCAATTTAAATTATGGACGTTATTGAAGAATTTTAGTTTGATATGATGGAAGATGTTAGAGATCACATACTGTTTTTCATTTTGGATTCATATATGGTGCATGGGGTATTGGAGACATTTCATATTCATGGTATTCTGCTGATTGACATGGTTATCTCTATTTTTGCACATGTGTTATTTCCTCATATACTGAGTAGACCTAGCAAAATTGAAATAATCTTGTGATCATATGGTTATGGACTTAAATTGTGAATGACATTGTTGCTTGCTTGGAAAATGTTTTGATTCACATACCATATGATTGAGGAATTATATTTGCAATATTTATTTTGGATGTTTTCATGAAGCCACGAGGCCAAATGAGGTATTTGTATTTTGCAGGGTAAACATTTCACAACAAACATAAAATGGGGGATTGCAGACCAACCACATTGGAATTCTAGATGAATTCAACAAGGGTCACACATGGCATTTTATTTCAAGATTGTTTGTGTATGTTGAATTGATGTTAGGGGTTTTCATGGAGGATGAATCACCTTCAAATGTGACCAAGGGGTAACAAAATGTGTATTCGTTTAAGGTGTTCCCTTTATCTTAACTCTTTGTATGTGATTATTTGCACGATGTATTTCCCTTTATGAGGGAGTATTTATTTACAATTGTGTCAAAATTAGTGAGTAATCATGTTGTTAATTAATGCTAAAAGGGTCCATAAGAATACATTTATTAGAGTTGATGGCCCTTGTATTATGTGTTGTAAGAGATGTGTAAGTAAATTTGAATGTGAAACACTCCACCTTTCTTTTGAACAAAAGAGAATCTGTCCTTAGAAGGTTGATTCTAGAGGCTTGTAGATGGAGGTTAAACTTTCCACACACCTCTTAAATTGTTACACCAACCCTACCTATGGGTTGGTGAGTCAAGATTAGGCATTATTATGCATTTTTGGGAAAAAATCTATAAATATTTATTACACCTTCTTACATGAAATTAATTTTGTTCCTTGTGCTGTGGACTTAGGTTGTGTGTGTAAGTAAAATATCCTTTTTTCACCTAATTTTTTTATTTTGCTTTGGATTTTGAATTTGACTTATGAGGTGGAGTTGAGGATTTGTGATGTGGCATCCTACATGGATCCACCTCATCCCCCTCTCTCCCTTTTCTATTTATTCGAATTATTTTGTTGTTTTGGGGTTACTTCATTTGGTGACTTCTTGTTGGTTACTTCTTTTGTTTTGTAGATCTTGTAATTTTGGAAGAGAGAGTTAGAGAATTTTTTTGAATGCTTGTGGATTGCTTGATCTTTTGGACTGTTTGGCTTGGAAAAAGTTTGTTGTTGAAATTTTGGAGAAAACTCTACCATGGAGAGGTAGGATCTTGCCTCTTTAAAATGTTCTTCTTCTATTTATGCATATGTGAATGCTTTGCTTATTTTGTTATGTTATTGGCTGGTTGGGTAGGTTGCCTAGGTATGGTGTGCGAGAAGACTATGGGGATCTATTATGGGGAGGAATAAGATTTTTGGGGAGGTATAAGTGTTATTATGGAGGGAGTTTGGGATTGGGCTCCACTTTGTAAAAGAAATAGATTGCATTTCATTACTTGTTATGGGGTTCCATAAGAGTGTGGGGAGGTATAAGAGAATGGGAGGTATAAGGGGTACTTGGGGGAGACATAAGGGCTTGTAGGGGTTTTGAAATGATATATGTATATAGATTGGTGGGTTTATTTTAAGGTGGGCACCCATTTCCCCATTGGGAGGTATAAGCAGCTTCCTCCATAGGTCTTGCTCCTTTGGCTTATACATGATGAAGCCTTAGTATTGTTTATTATGTTTCCTCTAGTTGCAAACTGCAGTATGTATATGGACTGTGTTGTATTTTTGAAAGTTGATTTTGTGTTGTGGAAGCCTGTTTGTTGCCATGAGTTGAAAAAATTTTCTTATTGCCTTGTGGTTGGAGCTCGGGGGCCAATGAGTAGGATGACTTCTCCTCTTCATTAGAATTCTTGATTTGGTGGAGAGCGTTGCCTCTCCTCCTTTTTTGTTGTGATCAAAATATATATGGTGGATCTTCTTGTTCCTATTATGGAGCTGAGAATGAAGATAAGGTTTTTTTTCTCCTTGGGTCCCTTATTGTAAAAAAAAATGTCCCCCACTTTAAGTGGATGAAAATGTAACCTTAATTATGGTAAATAACTACTCTGTTATAGATACGAGAGTTGTATTTGAAAGTGAGAAGGAATGAGAAAGTGTTAGTCTGTATATTTTGGCAAATAGAAAAGAAGTGAAAAACAAATTATTTCAATCAATTGAATGTTTATTTAAATTCCATCAAATGGTGTTACTCTTGTTTAAAATATGTTGTTGGAATTATGTTGTAAACTCTCTATTGAAGGCTAGAAATACCTGTGTTACAATTATTTCTTTTCTCTCTATTATTTTATAGGCACGTTTTAAAATAGAAGTACATCCTTGATTTTCACGTATTGGATGAAGCAAAGTTAAAATTTTGTAAATTAGATTGGGATGAACTCAAATGCCTAGAGTATGGTAAATGGTTCAAAAAAGATCAAACCAAGGTTAAGTATGTTTCAGAGTAGGATTCTCTGTAGAACCAACAAATCAATATTAAAAAAAAAATAGACTACCCCGCAACAATGAAACATTAAAATAAACTAAGAATGATCAAACACATTCTAAAATAGTTTGTATTGCCCTTGCAATTCTACAAAATTCATCATTAATCGTGTTGGAGGTCATATTTATTTCACCCCATTTGCCACTGTTTTCATTTGATTTTCATGTTCTGAAACATTTTGTCTCTCGATGTGCGTGTTTTGAAAGCCTCTAACTCCATTTGAAATGCTTCTAATTATTTTTAAAATCCATTGTCATGTCCCTCCTTGGAGGAGTCTCTGAGTTTTCCCTATTTTTGGCCCAATTTCTTCAAAATCCACGGGCTTTGTTGTTTTTCCTATTTTTCCTCGGCCATGGAAGCTCGGGAATGGTTGATTTATATTTGTATGCATTTGAAAATCCAAATGCATGGTTGAAAAGATGCTCAAAATCATGATTCACTTTTTTTTTGCTTTAGAAATTTTTCATCTTAGCGAAAAATTGAGTTTTGGGCGTGAATCATGATTTTTTGTATTTTTTATGGTTGACGTGTATCTTTTTCCAGTCAAAGTTATATTCCTCAGCATTCGGTGGTCACATGGATTCTTTTGGTTGGTCAGGGGATGGCGGACAAATGCTTTATCTTATCACTTTTTCCTTTTTTGGCAAAAAGGAAAATTTAGTCCCGTAGCTCTGCTCAAATCTGATTGGTTCTTTTGGTGCTTACATGGATTCTTCTAATTGGATGGGGCATGGTGGGTTTATTTTCTAAACTTGATCTTTTTGGCTAATTATGAAAAAAAAATTAACGCACCCCGCGGCCCCACCAGGCTTTGATTAAAGCAATTTTTAATTGGCAGGGAAAAATTATTGCCTTGATCCCGTAGGAGGACATGTGGAAAACACTAATGGCGGAAATGCAGGCCTTCGAAGGTAAGTTGGATATTTTGTCCTTTTCAAAAAATAGAGTAAAATTATAAAGTGGAAGCGCGCGCCCACCAAATCATTTTTGAAGCCTTAAGGTTTTTTGAAGTTACGCCGCAATGACATGTGGTAAGCCCGCACTTGTCCAAGGTCTCAAATTTTGGGAAACATCTCAAGATGCACCATTGTGACATGTAGCAGTTTGAAAGGTCAAAGGGGCTGGGGGAAGCGGACCATCAGAAGCAATTCAAAAATTTTGCCTCTTTTTCTCGTAAGGGATAAGTTATATAAAATGGCCTGCAAGCCTGAAAAAAGGATCAATGAAAGTTTGTTTCAAGTTAAAAGGGCGAGGAGGTAGACCATCGGGGGTAACTTGGATTTTTTGCCCCCTAATGTTCAAAAGATTAAAATATCAAAAATGGTCCACAAGTCAGATAGAGGAAAGCTCAAAGATTACTGCAGTCAATGATGGAGGTGTGGAGCCTCAAGGAAAATTTAGAAAATTTTCCTTTTAGGAGAAAATAGTTAAAAGTCAAAAAAGAAGCGCAGTTCTGATGTGACCCACATTGGGACACGTGTTAGGCCCATTTTTCAAAGGTGGAGCTGCGGGGAAACTTGAAAATTTTTCCCTTTTCCAAAAATGAGGTGAAATAACATAATTTGGCCGCGGTTCCATTGAGACCTGCCTTAGGACACGTGTTAGGATCATTTCTCGAGGGTAGAGGTGCGGAGAAAAATGGAATTTTTTTCCATTTTTTCAAAAGGTTGTAAAAATTCAAAGGAAACCCCCGAGCCTATTTTAAAAATTGAATCTTCCACATGGACAGCCAAAACTCAAAGTAAAGATCAATGGCAGTGAAGAGTCTGAATCTTATTTTCCCCCCATTTTACTAAAACATGCCTAGAAGTGCGAGTCTTCATGATCTCTTTGTATTTCCTACACACCAAGAAGAGAGGGGAATTAATTTTGATATCTAAGTTTAGTGGGGGAGATCTGGAGACATCATTCGCCATTAAAATGATTTGGCTATTGGGCTCGATCTGATTTTTTGTTTTTCTTCTCCTAAGCACGCAAGGAACCGTATTTGACAGATTAGGGGAAAAATTGGTTAGCGAATTGAAGAAAGGGTGATATACCAAAGGAAGGACTTGACAGGAGATATTTGAAGAGATCTGCCCCTTGAGCACCTGGAGACTTTTTACAGATTTGACTCTGGGAATCACGATCATGATCATGGCAAGCATTGGTGGCACTCAATGTCTGGATTTTTCAGGGGGAAAAGGGGCTCTGTTGTAAATGTTATAAATGGCAAGAATTTTTTGTTCAAAGGTTTGAGTGTTAGAGGTCGAAGAAAATTCCCAAGAGGAAAATTTGACAAAGCATGTCTTTTGAGAAGCCACCTGAGAAGCCTATATATCTCTTTTGTATTAAGTTTGATCATTTCAAGGTGGTTGCAAGTGCACAGCCATTGACAAGCTCTGAGATTTTTCTAGAAACTTTCCCCTACTGATAAATTTAATCAAACTCGAGTTATTCTATGATCTTGAGCAAAATGTGTTTGTTTCATTTTTGAATGTCTACAAATAGTTTTTCTTGTTCTTATTGCAATCTTGTATCAAAATCTATCTTAATCACATAGGTCTCAATCATTGTGATAGTTTAGTGGCATCTGTAATCTCATTTCTTAGAATATCTTAAATATGGGAGTGAAATAAACGATTTAAAATCATTTTGCTTTCATTTGTTGACATAGATTTTTTGTAAGCCTCTAGGTTTACCTCAGGCATGATTGATCTTAGATTTTGATGTTTTATTGGGTCTTCTAACTCAAGCCTTCATGTTAAAATCTCATAGATTGTGTGAAAAAATTCTAACCTGGGCCTCCATTGAAGTACATATTTTGGTTAAAGGAACATTTTAGCTATTCTGAAGTATTCTGTTATCTAGACTTTCCATTTTGTAAGATCTCTCAGAGATTTGGAAAATCAATTTTATTCTACCTCACCTCCTGCCAAATTTAATTTAAAAACAACTAATCCTACCCATACTACCCCTATTTTTCATGTGTGTATGCAAATGCATAAATTTTATTACCAAACCATGCAAAAAAAATTTGGATTCCAAATTTCTTTATTAGCCTAAACCTTGCCTAGAGAATATCTCCACTATCAAGAGTGACAACTTGTGAGAGTTAGATTTTGTTGCATTGATCATATTTTCTTCAAGATCTCCTTAACAACTTCATTAGGAAGGACATCTCCATCTCCTCCATAAAAAATAAGATACAAAAAGGTCCTCTCACCTTGGTTGAAAGGCACAACCATAAAGTAGTGAGGGTAGATCAAATCCTCTTAAGGTGCTACCCATTTCTCCACATCTGAGTGAGAAAAGGCTAGTTAGATCCCATCCTTGGCTACAAAACTAGTCATTTCGATCTATCTATCCCTAAGCTTCCTATCAATACTTGTGATGTTACTCAGGCTTTGAGGGAGAATCAATTTGGGTACAAACAAATGAGGTAAGAGTTAAAACAAGGTAAATTCACAAGAAAGAAGGGAATTTGAATTGAACCTCAACCACTAATGCTTTAATC
Source organism: Taxus chinensis (assembly GCA_019776745.2). Taxonomy (NCBI): domain Eukaryota; kingdom Viridiplantae; phylum Streptophyta; class Pinopsida; order Cupressales; family Taxaceae; genus Taxus; species Taxus chinensis. The sequence goes on from CM034149.1 coordinate 811,089,528, forward strand.
CTTGAAAAATCAATCAAAATATTTCCAAGTGCAATCATCCATATCAGTTTGGCCTGATGAGGAAGAAAGAATGGTGAATTGGATTAATTCTGTTAAGTTAAAGAGTTCAGTTCACATTTTTATGGCAGGGAAGATGTTTTCTTAAAATTCACCTACTTAAATTTGTAAAAAATGATTTTTTTTTTGTTCCTTCACAAGGAGGAGTTTGAAGTCTTTCCAAAAATTCCCTGTTTTCCCAAATCCAAGCTTCTAGTTGAAAGTTATGGCCTTCTAAAGTTTTTACTTCTCTTAGTTTAAAAAAAAAGAAAGGGAAATTTTTGCATATTGGACCCACGGGCCTAAAAGTTACTTAGGAAAACTTTTTTGTGAAAAAGGAAAATCGTCACAAGTTCCTCCATGGGCATAGAGCCTTGCCATTTCACTTTTGGGGGAAAAATGCCTTTGCGGGCTGGCACCCTTCAAATTTTACTTTAAAAAAATGGGCAAAAAATCTTATTTTTCCCCGCAAGTCTGCTTCCCTGTCTGTCACTATAGGTCTGATACGTGTCTTCGTTAGGTGTCAGCGGAGGTGCAGATTATTTTTGACCTTTTTTCCTTTGAAAAAAATTTGGCAAGAATTCTTAAGTTTCCCCATCAGTCGCCTTCCCATAGGTCACTGTTGGACTGACATGTGGCTTTGCTTGGTGTCGGTGGAGGCACGGATCATTTTCAGCATTCGATATTTTTAACTCAAGAGCCAATTTTTCTAAATTTTCCCCAACGGCCCACTTCCCCCATATGAGATTTTGGGCAGGACACGTGGTGTCCTTGGGCGTCGACAGAGGTGCAGGGGTTTTTTGAACCCTTTTTCGCTTTCAAACAAAAAGAGTTAGAATCTAATTTATCTCTGACGACCCACCTTTCTACATGGGCTCAACAGTGTGCAACATTTTCCTTGCGGCTTTAGGAAAATTTTCTTCTCGGGGCCCGTTGGCCCACCTTTGGGAAAATTTTCTTCCCTAGGCCCGCAGGCCCGCCTTTAGGGAAAAACGTTCTCCCAGGCCCGTTAGCCTGTAACTTAAGAAATATGAGGAGTTAAGAGGACTTCTTTATATTGTTGGAAATGGGAAGAAATTTCCTATCTCATGCTAATGTTTTCAGGAAACTTTAAGGGCATTATATATATGCAAAAATCAGGTTGAAGTGCAAAGACGAGTCTTAGAGTGGGTAATTGGGAAATTACCCCTTTTAACTTAAATGTATAATTCTAAAGCATGGGTTGACCTTTTAAGGGTCATGTTAGGGGATAAAAGAAAGTTTCTATCCCATGCAAATAGGAACCTTGTTTATTGTTTAGACCTGGTGGAATTAAATACCCAACGTATTTAATTCCTTTGGCCCATTTGACCCTCTAAAGTTCATTAAGGAATATTTAATTATAATGTTAACTTAATTACATATTAAGTTAACTCCTAAGAGAAATTTAAGTATAATTGGATTAATTATACTCATTAATTTTGTAATGTGGATCTAATGGTTGTTACAATGGAAAAAAAATAATCTTTTAATAAATTATATTTGGATTTGGATCCTTGCTATAACAATTGTTGCTTGAAGCCTGGTAGTGGTCACGATTTTTTTTAAAAAAATTATTCCATAATTTTGCTAGATAAACCGAGGTTGTTCTTGAGTCTCGAGTGGGATTTTAACCAGGCATTACAGAAATGGGGATTTTTGCATCAATCGTCACCTAAATTTTGTATGTATTTGGGGTGAAGAATGATTATAAGGAATTTGTTGAGAGGGATAAAAAACTACTATGAAAATTTAGGTCATTTCTTGTGTTCTATATTTAACATGAGGAGTTTCATGTGAAGTAGGAGGGGATTCTAGATACTGAAAGACTCTCTGATCCTCTTCTTAATATGGAACAAGAATAGTAATTTATATTTAATATATTTGGTCAATTTGTAGGTTTTTATGTTAAGATTGTTGCTTCCTCCTAGCAAATATATATTTTATCTTTAGGGAATACAGTTATGTAGCTTTTTTTTTACGTTGATGTAAATATATACAGTTTTCAAGGGTACAGGCCCAAATAGATCCCTTTTTTAATATGCAAAAAAACAATAGCTTTTGAAACTGATTACAGTTATTCTACTTCTAAACTTAGAAGATTGAAACAAATATGATGGATGAATTTGGAAACTTTGAATGAAACACTTTTTGTTAGAAAGTAAATTAATGGTTTCACCCTTTATGGTCCTTAAAAAATCGATGACATTCTTATGATTGGTATTTTTTATTTTGAATATTTTTCAAAGTCTATTAAATATATTTTCCTACTTAAAATAAACAATTTACCATAGTTTCCCAAAGTTTTTTAATTTTCAAGAATTTTTTAAAATAAAAGAACAAAAAAAATGACAACTCTACATAATATAAGTAAATAAATACAAGTTCATCTAGAAAGCATATATCACATTTTTTAAGTATCCTAATAATTATTCTAAGCTAATTAGGTTTGGATGAAATGTTATGTAGTCAACAGTCTATGATAGGTCTTAGGTCATCATAATTTATTATTTTGACTTTGAGTCTTTGAGAGTTATTTCTCCTTATTAAACCCTTAACGATGATGAAATACCGATGAATGACATGTGGTCATCATCAGTGTTACCGATAAACATGATATTCCTTAAATATTTGTCTTTAAAATGTGTACAATTGATGAGTTACACGTGGAAAAATTGGTCAAATTTAGTCCTTCCAAAGAGTTATGTCAATGTCTTGATTTTGAGGGCCTCGAATAAATGGATGGATAAGGAGCTTCTAAGCCAGAATGTCAAGTGAGAAAAATATACTTGATAATTTATTAATTTTCCATGAGATAACATTTTAAAAAGTACATTCACAATATTAGTTTTTAGAAACATAGAGTTGATGTTAGATTAACCATTTTATATGCAACTATTTGTATGTATTTTCTATTTTCACCACTAAATGGATGTTCGTATTCACCAGATTCACCACCCATGTAAATATGGATGCAAAACATTTAACCACCAAATGATTCTCCACATTTAAAAAACAAGATCCAAGTATCCATGGCTAAATTATATAAAAATAAAAGAACCAAACTTAAAAATTTGTTCATCATTCCAATAGTTTAGTACGACAATATGTTTCCTCTACTTTCTGTAATTTATAAAAGTTGATCCACCATAGTACGTAGCTTGAAGAATGACATATAGCCTATCACTCTTTGATTTTCCACTTTCTCACAATACAATCCTACCCACTTACATGCCAAATTATCATATTAATTAAATATTATTTCTCCACCACTATAAGAACCCTATCTAGAAGATTCCCTTCCACAATGTCCTTTGATGTTCCCTGTAGAACCAATCTCATTTTCATATAATTTCTACCCTTCGGGATCAAACCTAACGTAATATTCCAACCATAAAAATATGTGCCGCAAAATACTCATATGCATAACCCCTAACGAATCCGAAGTAAAAAAATTCCTTAAGGCCACAATGAGGTATGGTAATAAATTTTCACATCATTATAATAGTTAGGAGGTGGAGAGATAGGGGTATATTCCAATAGATAGTAATGTAATTCGTTTTTATTTATATCTATAAAATATGTATATATTTTTAATGATATATAGTTCTCTTTCAAAAGTCAATTTAATAAATATATTTCATAATAACCATTAGATATGTCATCAACAAGTTTATTGATTAAAATTTGCATAGTTACTTCAATTTTTTATTATTAATGTTATTGTTGGATAAGGTAGAATATATATATATATATATTTGCAAACAAATTATTGTATGACAGATACAGAGAATAAACAAAATTAGTACATGAATTAGATTTTTTACATCCCATAGTGGACTATATATATATATATATATGTAAACTAAAAAATAGCTTTTTGAAAGGGACTATACCTTTATACAATAGGGCTGAAAAGCACGATTTTACAAATTTAACATATTAAAAAAAATCAAAACCAAGATTTAACAAACTATCCCAACAACAGAAAATAGTCTGCCAAGAACACAACCTATCTCCAACATCCCTATCGCTAAAGAAATCTAACATATAACAACATCACAAAAACAAAATTTTTTCAATAGTAGCATAGTAGGCCAACATTCTAGATGCAACTATGAGAGCACACAACAGGACAGGCCTCCTGCCATTTTTGAAACAATAGAAGGTTTAGATTTGGTGTATATGTTCTTTATATTATCCACCACCTTCCATTCCTCATTTCCTTCTTCCACTGATATTAGAAGAAAAACTTCAAATTAATTGACAGGGATGTTTCCCTCAGTAATGGGCGTCGAGTCACAATCTATCGCTGAATCAGGACCCTAAGGATAAGAATCTCGAGTTTTCTTCTCTCTTGTGTTTGGAAGCTGATCTCCATGATAGTTAAGTCAACTTGTGGGGGTGTCACTATAATCCACAACTAGGTCTGTATGAGGATTGATTGTTATATGCTCAGGTGGAGAATACTTCCACCATACAGGTTTGACCTTGTGTTTGGAATGTACACGATCCTCTAAAATATGACCAATTTGGAAACAACGTTGACATCTTAAAGCAAGACCCTCGTAGTCCAATCTCTATACCCAGATTCTATCACCAATTTACAGATTAATTTCTACTAGTAGGTCTTACGAGGTATCAAGATCTAAAAGAATTTGAGCATAAGTAGTATGGGTCTGAACATAGCTATTATCATCATCTTTCACACATGAGCCTAGAGTATCACCTATGGCAAGCAAGCAAGATATATTCTAGAGATGAAGTGGGAGTCCTGGAAAGTGAACCGAAATAGGGTAGGCATTAAAGGAATCTTTTAGAGGATTAAAGGATGGATACCATGGCTTGAACATGAGTCCATGTTCACCCCAAACCCAATATTGGTTAGAAAAAATCTCTTTCCTCTAAGGTTTCAAAGACAACAATGAAATATGCTTTAGCACAAGGATAAAGCTCAATATTACCTTGTATTTTTTCTCTCCATCTTTGTGCATTCCAGTCATGAAGTTGAGAAATCTTAGACTAGAATTTGTGAAATCTACAAATAAGGCCCTACTAAGTAATATTTTCCTCCTCCTTTAAGACCTTGTGAAGCAGATCTTCATCTATCTTTAGCGTTGAGACCTTTTGAGATGGCTTCAAGGGCTTTGTAATGCCCACTTCCCTATGACACTTAGTTGATTATCATTTTGAGTTATGTAGAATTTTGGATATGGACATGACTTATACTTACGTTGATTAGCATGATGTTTTGTGAGTAGATGCATTTCGGTTATGATTGGATTTTGTTTTCTTTATGATCTACACTGGCTCATGGACAGACTATTGGATACTGATATTATTTTTATATGGATATATTGCATGTGTCCTAACATTGGATTTCTTCGCCGTGATAAGTAGAATGTAGTTGTTGAATTTACATTGCTATAACTTTGGATAATGATGGAATGCATAATTAAGTTGTGATTTAAACCTTGAAATAATGGATAATTGAATTACGTATAGATGTTAATAAATTTCATGCATATGGTTATTTTGGACATTTTGACATGGCCGCAAGGCCGAAGGAGGTATTTTGTATTTTGCAGGAAATACAACATGATCACAACCATGAGGGGGATTGGGAACCAAACACAACAGGATGTCGGGTGGTTACAACATTAGGTCATCAAGGCAACTAGTGAATTGTATTGTGTTACCCTTGTTCTTTATGTGTTAAGAAAAAAAAAATTCCATGAGGGGGAAATTTTCTAATGTGACCAAGGGGGTAAGAATTTTAATTACTTGTTTTAAGTTACTTTAGTAGGTGATTTCATTTGTGATGTTTTTTTTAAAATTACTTTTGCTAAGTATGTTTAGATTAATGTAACATCTTGTTTTATTTTTTTAAGTTTTGGAGGGAAGTCTAGTGGGTGTAATTAATTTTGATGGTTGGCTCCTTGAGCCTTGTGTTTGCCTCTTGTATTGAATGCTTGTTTTGAGTGTTGACCACTCCAAATCTTTTGAATCTCGAATTTGAGATTTAGGGAAATTTTGGGGGCTTGTGGGACAAGTTGAATTTGTCCCACACTTCCCAAAACCCCTTACCAACAATATCTATGGGTTGGGAATCCAAAAAGGGGATTATTTATTGTTTTGGGAAGGGAAATGTGACTTTGGAGTGCACTTGTCTTCATTTTTTGCATTTAATTGTGCCTTAAGACACATGGGAAGGGATGGATGTGGATGAGAGATGTCATTCAACCCAACCACCCATTTATTGTGTTTTCGGAGTTGAGTTGACTATGGGAGGTGGTCTTGAGGATGTGTGATGTGGCATCCTACAAGGAGCCACATCACCCTCACTCTTCCCTTTTGTCTATTTATGAAAATTTCCTCTCTTGTTGACGGGGTTGGAGTTTTTTTTTTCTGTTGAAGAGTTTTCTTTTTGTTATTTTTCTTTTGGATAAAAAAGAATTGGGGAAAAGGGAAGAGGAGCTTGAACTTGCATGCTTGGATTGTTTTGGAGGGAGCTTGGACAAAGCTTCTTGGTTTAGGCTACTCCAATGGAGAGGTAGGAAACCTTCTCCCTTTTTGCTTTCTTATTGTTGTTGTTTTTATGCTTAAAATTGTATAAAATGTATGGTTACTTTTGTGTATTGTGGAAAAATGGATAGAATGCTTAATGTGTAGTGTAGGAGAGGTCTATGGGAAAACTCATGAGGGAGGCATAAGAGTAGAATAGGAAATTGTGGAGGGAGTTTGAGAGGGATGCCCATCTTCGGTAAGAATGTTCACATTCTTACCTTGTCCTTGAGGGAGCCATAAGAGGAGGGAGGTATAAGAGTATGGGAGGAAAAAGGGGTACTTGAGGGAGGCATAAGAGTCATAGGGGCTTGAGTTTTTTTTGTGGAGGGTTTGGATGGGCATCTCATCTCAATGGGGAGGCATAAGGAAAACTTTCCCATAGTTCCTTCTCTTGTTGGCTTGGATGAAAGCCTTGTTGTGACAAGTATTGTGTTATTTGTGTTTCCTTTTTGTTTCTTCTTTTTAACCTTGAATGTTGTGAAGAAAATTGTATTGTGGAAGCAAGTGTTGTTGCCTTGAGTTGGAGACCACCCTTCATTGTGTTGTGTTTGGGGCTCGGGGGTCAATGGAGGAGATTGCTTCTCTTCTCCATTGAGTTTTTGGTTGGGAGGAGAGTGTTGCCTCTCCCCCTATTTTGGTTGTGATTTGAAATACTTGGAACTTGGAGCATGGATGAAGAACACCTTGGAGCTTTGGAACCTTGTTGTTGACAATGTAAAACCACCATGTATTTACCACCTTGAGTGGAGGAAGAATGTAATATTACTTTGTATTTTAGCTTACATTATTGCAAATTTGTTTCCACATGAAGTAGAAAGTGTTGTAACAAATGTTGAATGAAAGTTGTTTTGAACTCCAATAATAAGCATGTAATATAGATGGAATCAAAAGTTGAAAGGATGACAATCTATCTATTCTCCTTCTTACTTGACTTGGAACCTCTCATGAGTATGTTAATCTTGTTTACATGTTAGTAGTTCTTGCTTTAAAACTTAATGGAAGTAATTTTGGAACCCTCTTGAAGGGTGTTGGGGAAATTTTACAAAAATACATATTAAATTTTGTCTTATTACTTGAAGGATATATATTGAAAGGTGGGAATATTGGTGCAATCTTTATTCTTGTAAAATAAATAAAAGTAGTTTATAAATAATTGGTTGCATACATAATATAAAATCTTTTCCCTTACACACTTAGTGTAGATCCATTCCTACTTATTACACGTGAAAGAAAACATAGAGAAGTGGAAAAAATAGTGGAATAAATTATAAGCAATAAAATATTCAATGCTATTAAAATAGAAAACAAATATACAAACTTAAATACTTGGGATAGTATCTAACAGATATACATGCTCTAGTTTTGGCCACTTATACCTCCAAAAGATTAATTTATTTGTTGGTAAAGAAGAAACATTTGGAAATACGGAAATCGAAACCTTTAGCTGTCCCGTTGCAATTTGTGTAGGCGTCTTCTAGTCTTCGCACTAATGTTGCAAGTAGCCTGTGCTTCATTGAGTAGACTGGCCTGAATCAGACTCACCTAAATGATTGAGGCGTCCCTCTTCTTGCCAGGCAGACTGTATTTCATGAATATTTTGTTGAAACAGATCCACCTCAGCAAGGTTCTCCCCTACTTCGTGAGCAATCTAATTTTGAAACCGAACCACCTTTACGGGACCTTCTTGTTTTCCTCGGGCTGTAAATTAATCCTGGTAAGGTCCAATAAAGAATCAATGCAATAAATTTCATCGGGTCGTCGGGTAACACTTTCACCGTTTCTCCCATCGACTTGATAACATTATCATAGAGGAGAACCTCGAATTTGAGGATGCATTCAATATTGAACAGATAACAACACGGCTGGACAGGTCGTTGTTTCTAAATGCCTATCTCTGTCCCCAATCGTTTGAATAAAAATCTCTCAAAGAAAAAAAAAAACCGAATATGGGGATGCAGGCAAAGCTGAGTAGATAACAATATAGTTTGACGACCTGCTTGCTGGTGCACCTCCACTACCTGGCTGTCCACGCACCTATGACCTTTTCTTTTCCTCCTTGTAGCATGCGCGGCCAGGGGTGAGAAGAATAAGGAAAAAACACCTGATATCTTGCCTGTATCTTGCTTATAATCCTCCTCACCTGTTTCCACGCGGCCTAAGAGAATGTACCAGCATTTTATCCTATTATACCAGCCTGTGTCTTCATCTATTATCTTCCACACCCCCACCCGCATGGCCCGGACAGTAGAAAAGTGTTTAGGCGACTGAGCAGGGCAAGATTTCCAAAATCTAAATGATTAATTGGAAGTGGCGGTCAGGTTGTTTTCTTGCATGCCAGGAGGGGGTCTTAATGGTGGATAGGTGGTTGTTGAGACACCCACCGCCCCCAACCAAACAAATTTAAGCATGGTTGAAATACTCCCCCCCCGATTTGACTCTCATTCATTTAATTTCAAATTTCAAATGTACATGTATAAGCATATAGACTGATTTGTGTATAAATTTTGTTAATATATCTATATATATACCACTTAAATTAAAAGTATGTAATCCCTTTAAAGAGATATCTAAGGACCTATATTAAAAGTTTTCTAAGTGTCAACAAAATAGCAATATATGGGTTATCCTAGTAATATATCTCTACAAATATATATATATATATTAAAATATATATATAAAAAAAAAACATCGATAAAATTATAGTACATGCATCTACCCTGGTCACCTTTATCCTCCTATAAAATGGTTCTTAAAGTGAAAACGGGGTCAGCTGTCAAATACCCTTATGCAATCTAGTATCACCATGCTTGAAACTCAAAATTATCCACTAAGGAAGAGACGAATACAACAAATATTGAAGTAGATCTCGAGTGTGCGGAATTATGAAAATCATGCAGTTCTAGTATTGCATTTGGAATACAAAGTAAAAGATTGAAGCTTTATTATTATCAAGGTCACAAAACTTGCAGATAAAATAAACCAAACAACGACCACTACCTTGTTTAGTTAACAAAAAAAAATTTTGTCGCATTTTCGGGTTGCATGGTTGTGGCGCGCCGTCTTCATCGTAGCGTCGTCGTCTTTTAGCGGCATTACAGGATTCTTTGAAGTCCTAATGTTAGCCATTAGATGTTGGGAAGAAAATTCAGCAAAGGAAGGGCCTCAATTCTTCTGCTCATTGTGTTTCTTCTTAGTAACAACTGCAAAGGAAGGGTTCACATTCCCTCCCTTATTACTCCCCTGGACAGTCCCTACTTCTTTCCTGCCAATAGATTTATGTGTAGGATGAATTTAATGAGGGAAAGGGACCTTTTCTTGAATTTTTCCAGGAGGGCTTGGCATCTGTGCTGCCATTGTAGACAATCACCTTGTTACTTCTAGCATATGCCTTGTCTCAAAAAATTTGTGTATCTACGCCGCCATCCTTTCACCTGACTCAGCCTATAGCAGGGATCTCGTTTCCTTTCTCAAATGCAAGTTTGATCCACGAAATATCCTAGTTCATTGCTTGATCAAGGTCTTCCCTATTGCCGCCATGGTTATCTCTGATAGGATTATGGCTACAACAAGGGGAGCGAGAGCGAGGAGCCATTAGTGTATGAAAACTATTGTGATGTTGGGGTAGAATATATTAATAAGGATGTATATATATTTTAAAGTACCAACATAATCAAATGGTAGAATATGTTATAAGGGAGAAGTTTCAAAACTAGATATTCATATTTGAGTCTTATTTAAAAACTAAATTTAATATTCCTTTGTTAACTTATCGTACTTATATTTCAAAGGAAGGGTACAAAAATGATGTTTGAGTCTTATATTAAACAATATCTGGATCTCTTATGACAAGAGTGCAAGAGTGTGGTAATCATTAGATATGTTTCCTTTAGTTTTTTGTCATTTCAAAAGCTTGATCCAATAGACCACGTAGCCTAAAGAATCATAAATAGCCTTTCACTATTTTATGTTCCCCTTTCTATAACTCCAATCATACCTACTTACAAACTTCTTGTATTACTTAAAACATATTTCTGCATCATTAAAAGAATTCTATCTACAAGATGCCCTTCCACAATGTACTTTGATGTTCTTTGTAGAAACAATCTCATTTTCAAATACCTTCTATCATTTGGGATCAAATCTAAAATATTCTTACAACCAAAAAGAATGTGCCCCAAAATAGTCATAACTCCTAAGGCATCCAAAATAAACATTTTGTTTAAGGCCACAATGAGTAACGCCCAATTTTTTTTACATCAATACAATAGTTAGGACGTGGTGAGGTGGGGAATATTATAATAGCTACGAATATTATTGATTGTTTTATATATATAATCTTTATATATATTTAATGATACAACAATTTTATTTCAAAAGTTGAATTAATATTTATATATTTCATCATAATCATTGCATATGCCATCACCAAACTTATTGAAAAGAAATGACATAGATAGTTCAAGTAATTAATTATTATTATTAATAAGAAGAATATGGTAGAATATATTAATAAGGAAGATTTTACCAACGTAATCAAATGTACACATTTTGGAAGAATATGTTATTTGGAGAAATATAAACACTACATATTGGTATACTTAAAAACACTACATATAAAACTAATATTACAAAACGAGGGATCAGAGTCTATGTCTAAGTCTTGTATTAAAAAGTATTTGCATCTCTAAAGAGTATTGTAATGGTACTAGGAAAAGACTGTAGAAAAGAAAGATTTAAAGAGGGAGTCTTTAGCTGAAATGTTGCATATAGAGGGAAGAATAGTCACTACTTTGGAGAACACCTGACAAAGAATCGGTCAAGATATGAATCCGGACAAAACGAAGGATTAGGAAACATTACGTCATATGCTGTCTAATTTTATAGATATTAGGTGCATGAAACTCGACGTTCAAAACTCGAACACTGTACAAAATCTTTGGTTTTGACTGAAAAAATATTTGTTTCTATTTTACACAGTTTAAATGCAAGAAATAAATTATAAAAAACGTCAAAGCCTAGGAACACCAATGAGAACAAATTAACAAACAAGCAGTGATGTGAAACTAATATTAAGAATAACATTCAATGGAAAATTGCAGGTCAAGGAAAATAGCAGGAAAATTGTCTTCAACATAAATCTATCCATCCGAAGTCTCATTCATCAATACTAATGAAGGATCTGTATGAAGCCGTAAATGGGTCAAACCCTTAAGCCACGTCAGAAAATCGAATATATGGAGTTGCGTCTTTTTCATCTAACCTTTATTCACTTTCAAATATAATCTTTGTCAATACACAATATTGATTTTGCTTGCGGAGTCATGAAAATAAAATCTTTTCTGATTTGTACTTTCAAAACAATCTTCCCAGAATGCATTTAATAAATATTGTTATGTATATTGTTCATAAAACATTAATATTAAATTGTTTTATATTAAGATTCGTACGTAGTTAAACACACGTTTTCCTACGGGTTATTTTGTGAAATAGACAATATATCTGATACAATAATGTTCTTCTTTGAAAGTTAATTTTCCACCAGAATGGAAAAGTCAATTCAAATCCCTGAATAATTTCTAGAAATATCGCGAAAGATCTGCAATTGAAGATCCTCTTTTGTATTTTTCTTAGATCACCTAACCATTGCCTCTCAAATATACTGCAATATCTACTATGCCATCTTCTGCAGAATTGCGGCTAAATACTTCGGGTCAAGCTCTAATTTGTCACGTATAAAATCTTTCCGAGGTTAATGATGTGAGGAACAACAAACTGTTAATACATAATGAAAATGGTAATAAAATAAACGTTTTCAAACGTCTCTGCCAAATCAGCTTCCCAATGTATGGAACCTTACCAAATAAAAAACATTTAAATAAAGAGTAGGTGGTGATATACATTATTTAAATACTGCTTATCAAATTCCTTACCAATTTATATGACAACATTACGTGAAGACCTGAGAAATTTAGGTGTAAGATTTTAAATATAATTATTAGTTTAAGTAAAATTAATTTATTTACTCAAATTTATTGATAGACAGATTGTATAAACAGATTTTAATGGTTTGAGAAGGAAATTTTCATGTTCCATAAATGAAAATAGCAGTTTCTTTTGTGGGCTATCATCATTTACCAAGCAAATAGGTTCAAATAAACATAACTATAATAATTAATAATGGCTTTTAAAAAGGTAGTCATAGTTATATAAGCAAAACCTTTTTTAAGTGGATGCAAATCTAAGATAAATTTGTGAGTGAATGAAAATGGTAATAAAATAAATGTTGTCGAACATATCTGTCAAATCAGCTTTCCAATGTATCGACTCTACCGGTAGAAATTTTCAAATAAAAAACATTGACATAAAGAGTAGGTGGTGATATACATTATTTAAATACTGCTTATCAAATTCACTCCTGTAATATAACTCTCTTATATTATTAATATAATAGATGGTTCAAGTCAGGGCCGAATTAAGGTTTCGAAGTGCCCTAGGCAGTACTCGGAGAGTACGCCCCCCCCCCCCCCCCCCCCCCCCCCCGGTCACCCCCCCTCCGGGACCAGGCACTATATGGACCTTTCTATGTGCCCATCTACATAATTAATACAAATCAATTTGAATCTAATTTATTTACAATTTTCTAGAATGAGATTGGGTATGATTGAAAAAATTGGCTTTATTTTATAACACAATTATTTTACGCTTTTTATATTTTGATATATTTATGTCATGGAAGCCTTATTTGAGAATATGAGATGAGATATAATTGTAATTCTGTCATCTATGAGCATCAAGCTTGCAATTACTGAAAAAGAGACTGTATAAATTATAATATAGGTGAAATGAAATTATGAAATTAACAGCCATATGACTAGGCCGACTCAGTCACTCAAGGAGAATTTTAATAACAATTTTTGCAAGTGAAATAGACTAACAGTCAACAGTGCATATAAACAAAAGCATGTACCAGTATTATTGAGTTATCAGTTACTATTTACTAATTCTACCAGTCTACCAGTAACCAGATGATAGATCACAAATACGATTCATACCTGTTCAGGTTCAGTCTTTAGAGGTTCTGTTCAAGTAGTCTACAGACAAGTTCTGAAGTTCGTTGATTCCTGATGGCTAAATCGCTTCAGATTGCAACAAATTTTAAGTTTTTCTAAATTTAAAATTAACAATTTGGTGTCGGTGAATGGTGTCAACTGTTAGGTGAATCGGCGATACAGTCATACAGCCTACAGGCTACTAGATATAGGGTACTGATTCGGTCACTGGTGAATGAATTGTAATTTGTGCATAGTTCAATGTTTATATATATTCATGAATCATTATCACATCGGTTCAAACTGCCATTGGACCACTGGTAAAGCTGACATGAGGCTAAAAATTTGAAAAAAAATTAAAAAATTTACCGCCCCTCCCTATTTGACGCCCTAGGCAACTACCTAAGTTGCCTAGGGCATGAAACGCCTCTGGTTCGAGTAATAAATACCTTACGAATTTATATGACAACGTGACATAAAGACCTGACAAATTGAAATTTAATATTAGATATGTATTTATTAATTTCAGTAAAACTAATTTATTTACTCAAATTAATTGATTTACAGATTGTGTAAACAATTTTTAATGGCTTGAGGAGGAAATTTTCGTGTTGAGAGATGAAAATAGCAGTTTCTTTTGTGGGCTATTATCAATTACGAAGTAAATAGGTTCAAATAAATGAAATTGTATAATAATTAATGTTGGTTTTTTAAAAAATAGTCATAGTTATATAAGCAAAAAGTTTCATAAGTGGCTGCGAATCTAAGATAAATTTGTAAATTAATGTTGTTCATGTATTTATGAAAAAATACAAATACAAATGACTAGAAATGGGAGGACACATTGATATCAACTTTTTATTTAAACACATGAATGTAGTTGAAAATAGCCATGGTTGCCAAATACATTGGAATGACTATAATTTCTTGTATTTTTGCGGTTTTAATGCCAATTTTAGAAAACAATCAGTATTTGGAACTTCATATTTATATATTAAAAAAATCGAAAACTATAATTAATGGTTGTACAAAATCTGTTATTGTTATTTATGAGTAATTTAAGGCATGGCTTGTATAAAACAATTTCAATTTCAAATTTTCAGCAGCTAGTAGAAGGTTTTCTATTAAATGTTTTAGCAGCCTTTAGAAGAATATTTGTGAGCAGAATTATTATGTTTTTAATTATTAAGAATTATGATATACTTCTCTCTACAATTTTCCATTTATCATCTTTATTTAGATGAATTCTTTTTTCCTTCCATATATTAGGTTTATTTATATAACATTCTTCGTACAAAACGTTTCTACCTTTCAAGAAGAGACGAAGAGAGATTTATATATTTCAGTCAACTGTGTGAAAGACAAAATAAAATAGGAAAGTTGACTATTATGACGTTCCCATTCCCACCTTCAATTTAAGTCATGCAAGATTTTTTTTAACTATTCCAAGGTTAACATAAATTAACATTATTGAAAAATTAAATAAACAAAAAAAATTAACTCAATTAACGTATCTATAAACTCTTCTTTCCGGCTAACGTCAAATTCACAATAAAGGTGGACTTAGAAATATATGTAATACTCTTAAATATAATATGATTATCAATATATTTTTAATTGTAAAAGTAGCAATTGCATTTAAATTATGCAATGTAGCTGGTGCATAAGTTGATTTTTAAATACACATAAAAGTGAAGGATTTAAATATTAGAGTTGAGAAAATATTGGGTAGAACATATACGAGACTATTCATTTTTTCAAGTACACATATCGTAACCACATGTCATATATGTAATTCATTAGAAGCAAAATATGGTTTTGTTGCACAAAATATTGAGGCATCATATTTTCGAGATATCTCTGAAAGCAATGCTATATCTATCAATACTTGTAATATCAATAGTTTTATTGTTACAATTTAAGCCATCGGTTTTTGTAGAAAGTCGAAAACCCCTACATTTATATGGGATTTTAATTATGTTGGCTAAATGAGCTTATATTTCTTATGTTAATAAAGAATGGAGAATGTTGGATATCAATGTAATTGTGGGTTGAACACATTACTTTCACCATATTGATGCTTCTCCACATGCACACGTCACATAGATGGGGGGATGATGTTAATAAGGGAATTAGAGGAAATGATACAACATCTTGGCCATTTAAAGGTGAATGGTGAAGAGGGAAAGTTCATACACAATCGTAAATGTGACGTTATGTGCTTAAGGGGAAAATCCTCAAGTCGATTGTGAAGAAAACAACACAAAGTTGTATGATTCCTTTCCTCAAGAGATGGATATTTACCATTACATAACGTTATGATATTTGTAACAACCCAAAAATCATACACATGAACAACTCAGTAAAGGACAGGATATATTTTTTTTTGACTTGCTTGAAGATAATACGACACTACACAAGTTCTCTAGGGAATGCAACCAACTAAAGACATGCTTTCCACAACACGGACCCACACTGGTTACAGATAAACATGAGGCACACACTAAGGACACAATGGCTCATCTAAAGTATGCAATTTACAACCAAGGTCTTCCCACAGAAGGTTTCTTTAGAATCATGTTTTAGCTGTAAGTGCTTTTACATTCTTTACTTTTCCCAGAGGAATCATGATAGGAGAATCTGAAGTTCATGTCTCCTTTGAAGAATTTTCCCCTACCTTGTTAATGTTAATATACAGTGTAAACCAATTATTAGATGGTAAGAGGTTGCTTCATTTACTTGATTTACTTATTCATTGGTTAGGAGGCAGTTAGTTTCTCAAGGCTCTTAACTTCGTCAAACTGTTTTTCATCGTTGTGCTTTTAAACATATATGTTTTATTTTTTCAAGCGGTCATTTTTATTTTATTTTATTTTATTTCAGTACATGACTGTCTAAATCTTGGATTCATCATTAAGATCTTATTAGTTGTTAATAAAGATTTCATTGGGGTCAAGAGTCTAACCAGAAATATTAAAGGTTTCACTTGAAGATATAGACATAAATACACTGTTTACATTTTCAACGGGTAAGATAGATCGAAGATTTTCTTAATCAAGTTCCTTCTATTTAGTATAATTTTATTATCTTCCAAGATTTAATCATTGATTTCACCTTAAGACCGTTCTAAGGATTCACCACAATAAGAGGTTGTTGATTAGTTGACGTGGGGTCACCAGGTATACTTGTTTTTTTTTTTTTTGCTAGATCCAAAACATAGTCCTCTACCAAACGACATATGATCAAGGTAACTAAAGCGATGTAAGTTGATTCAAGTTTAGATAATTATATTTAGGTTTGAAAATTCCAAGATAAATCATATTCTGAACAGTGAAAATTCAATGAAGGATACGCATGTCAAAACAAGTCCATTTAATTTTATTGACAATAATATTTCTCAAATTGACTTTCAAACGATAACAACAACCTACATGAGAACAATACAAAATTATAATGCAATGCCTTCTAAATAGTCTCCACAATTTCCGTACCAATGTTTTAAAACAAAAGAAAAACATTCGTACAACAGGAGTTCCTAAGAAGGCTGGAATCCCCTTTCTACACGTGTTTCTTTTCCTTTTTCTACTCAGGAAATCCTCCTGCACATTTGTTAGCACATGTTAGTTCGCAAGAACTGAGCACGACAAAAACTATAACATTAAGACAATATGTTGTTATCTAACTGTTTCAAGGAAGAAAAGCACCGTTGAAGAAGAAAATAATAATCCAAGAGTCTAAGAAAGAGAAATTAAAGAGTTGTCCAAAAGCATAAAATGTCTAAATAAAAAGGGACGGCACTAACTCTATTTAATTATCATTTTCTCATAGGAGCAGTTAATAAACATCATAGTGAATTTCATCCATATCACAATAATGACCGTCATTTTAACAAGATAACATTTTGAAATAAAAACAATTACAAGAAGAGAATTAATTTCAAACGTGATATGTCCCTATTTGTTTAAGTTAGTTCACCAAGCCAAGGATTCACTATGCCACTGGAAGATCCCAAACAATCAATCGACATGAAAATGTCTAAACCAACTTGACTTATTCATATTAAGGTGATGTGCCTAAAACAGTTAATTTTATGTCAGTACAGAATAAATAAATTGAAAAGAAAAGGGATGAAACACACAAATGACCCCATATGGGTCACATCCTATCCTAACAATCCTTCTATTAAACTTTCTTCTAATCAAGAGAATGTCTTAAGAAAAAGGAAAAACTTGGCAAGACCAAACATAACCATTATAAATCTTACAGGAGGGTTACTCAATCATTCACAAGAACACAACACAGGATACATAGCTTCCAAAGGATCTGTCATCAACAACAAGTTGACTTTAACCTTTCTGGTCAACACATAACCATTCTACTACAATGACATCAAGGAGGTTGTATCACAACGATCATCACAAACACCAGTCAACCAATGAGTTTCCAAACACACCAGCCTCTAAGTCACAGGAGAATGAATTTTAAACATCTTTACGGAGCAAAACGTAGAGTAATTTCTTATGCATAAAACCAACATCCCAAATTTAAGATTTGAAAACTTCCTCACTAATGATCAAGTAGGTCTCGTATCCTCCAACATGTGTGAAACAAAATCAAGGTAAGAAAAAGAGTACTTCCTCTGACATTTTAAGCTATCGAAAAGAAATGTGAGTATGTCTAAAGAAGACATTCCATAGGATCAGCTACATTCCTCAAAACATACAACAGTCACCAAGGGAGAGAAGGTGATTCCAAAGACAACAATCTCCAAATGGTGAACATGAATTGATATCAAATTATGAAGATCAACCATGACACTCGAAGAATAAAAGCATTTCTTTGAGCGATTCAAAAAGAAATATAACAAAAGCAACTAACCTAGATGTAAGTAATATCAACTTGGCTCAATTCAAAAATCAGTCCAGCTAAGCACACACCAAGCCAAATGGGAAGGGTTACTAGAACCTAAAACAACTAAAAGAAAAGGATAGAGACAGGAATATCATCATTCACCTATACACAATGCACTCGCAGTACTCAATCACCAATTTGCAAATACCCAACATAAACCAGAACTATAGATCTCGAACCGAAACAAGAATAAGAAAAAAACAGGAACTATAAAGTTGAGTCCAATGAAAATGTTTGATAAAACATTCAAATCGTGAGACCAACACAAAGAACTCGGGAATTTTCCATTACAGGACCCCCACCTCTTTTGTGTTATTAGTCTTAAGAACAAAGTTCACCCAACTAATATTTATTAAAACCCAGAAAACAATATAAAATGCTTCAACCAGCGCAATCATTTCTCATGCCAAAAAAAATACAAATGAGCAAGGGAACTGGAAACCAAACAGCATACCATCACACGAGACATTTATGTGAAGAGTAGAGTTATTTAATGATTCAGTTAAATAACAACATAAGAATCAATGGTATAGAGAATATTGTGCCTGATTAAGCTCCCGCAGTCGATAACAAGATGGATGGGGCTTGCAACAGCAACCCAACTAGCGCAACATCTATTCCTCAGCCTGCTGAAGGTCCAAACTCTGTCAACAACCATGCTCTTGTCTTCATAAAATCAATTGTATAGTCCGCAATGTGCATCTCTGCCCATATACTGATGGGGTAAATGTTAAAGCCTCATTTTACAATATCATGGGGAAGCTGTGACATTGAACTATTTTCAAGAAACTTGTGCAAGTCTGTGATGATAAGCTGGGGGGGGGAGAAACTGGAGCTTGTGGGACTCGGGATGCTATTTATGCTGGATATTGTTGAAATCCTGCTTGTACCACTTGATTCTGCTCAGTGTGTGCTGCTGCAACTACACCACCTTGAGCCTGAGGAGCATTTTCTTGTTGCTAAACCTGGCCCTGTGTCCCAGCGAAATTCTGAGCATGCTCTTGTACTTGTCGGTGAACAATCTGGGTGCCACATCTATTTCCTACAACAGGGGATGAACCATACTGGTAACCATTATCATGAGCTATATTCTCTGAAAGAGGCCCTTGCCAAGTGCAGCCGCTCTTATGGTACAGGTAATGAACTGTCAAACGGCCTATAGCATCAGCTAGTACCAGATTTGCCTCTTGTAATGCCTTCAAATCTGCATCAGTAACCAAATACCTATCATAAGGGTAGGCCCTAGTAGTAATCAGCACATAAGTTAGGCAAGGCATGCACTCGATGCTGAACAGATAACAACGAAGTTGGAGAACCTGCTTGTTGGAGCACTCAAAAAGGCTTCTACTATACTGCAACATGCCTGCTGCCTGGCTAATTACTATTACAGGTAGTTGCTGTGGATCCCCAACAAGAACACACCTTGCAGCACCCAATGAAAGTGGAGGTAACATGCCTACTTCCCTTGCTTGTAGCTTCATCTATGACCACCATATCAAACCCATGGGCTAGGCACTGGAATAACTTCCGGTCAGAACTAGAAACATTAGTGAACGCAATCTCAGCCTCACTTGCAAAACTTGCCTCAAGATTTGACCAAGGTTCTTCTATGTTAAATTCATCACCTGGACAGAAGCGACTTTCCAAAATGAAAAGGAAAGATAGCTCAACTAAAAATTTATCTCATTCTTCTACTACAGCTATAAGATTTTGCAACAACTGATCACGACTGTGGTCGCGTGCAACCAGAACATCAGGGTCAACACCAACGGTTCCTTGGGATCACCCTGCGGTAGCTATCACACTTAACTCTCTCTGGAGGCCATTGATTTTCTGAGATAAGTTTACTTCTCTACCCTGTAGCTGCTGCATATATCCAATCACTTCCTCATGGCACTTTCCTAGGAGAATTTCAGTTCTACGCTCCACTGATACTACCTGTGCAGCATGATTTTGAGAACCCATACCCACCCTCGCAACATCAAGGTGATAGACCTTCATTTCACCATGAATGAATCCGCTATCTAGAACACGTTGTAGCAATTCATCTGTTGCAGCATTTGATGGAGCGCAAACAAGCATTCGTGGTTTAGGGCAGGAAGAAGGAGGCGTCTAGGAGAAACCGTGAGAAAAAGAACTTGACAGACAAGATTTCAATGCCTTCTTAACCACTCCACATGCAGACTAACTAAGGGAGATATCACGCGGTCCGAGAGGATAAGCAAGCAGTCATACAAGGAGCAAGGAAGATTTGCAAATTAGGGTTAGTAAATGCAGTGCAGCCAGCAGCCAGAAGACTCCATCACGTTAGACATTAATAACTCCACCCTCCACGCCAAGAAGGAGGTGAAGCTGACCGTGACAACTACAAGTCTATGAGATTTCCAGAAGGATCACTCATATACAAAAAAGGTTATAGCCAAATCATGGACTTGTAGCTACGGGTTCACTTTCATATTTTAGAGCATGCTTGCACATAAAAAAGAGATATACATTTCATAATGAATCATTCACAAATCAAAGCAACGGGGAAAAAGTTGGTCTATAGTTCATCTTTGGGGTATTGCACAATGATTCAATTGCAACTTCTATTGACTGAAAGCAAGTATTCAAGAATCTGCAATGAGGGACAGCTAACAAACTCCAAGTTTTGAAAGGAATATCAACTGCAAAAAAAAATGTTCAAACTCTAAGTAGGTGTCTAATGTTTAAAAGTTGTACCACAAAGGATGAGACTATACTCATATGCGTAAAAGAACAAAGAGATTTATCTAGCACAAGTTTGCGACATTTAGGAGATGCAGTTAATAATTCATCATCAGTTTTCATGCATGAATGATTTCACAAAACAAGAAGCACAGAAGGAGTAAGATGATTCCATGAAACATCCCAGGTTTAAGAGAAATTCAATGGAGAAACAACTATACTTATTCATCATGTTATAGCCTCTCAAGCACCAACATCTCAGCAGAATTGATATGGGTAATAATAATCATCTATAGCTCAGGAAGGGAATCATATATGCCTTAGGAAATTTTATCCTTTACTCCCAATGATTAAAACAACTTGCAAACAGGCTTAAGCAATCAAGCAAAGAAAACTAGAGGTTGACATTCCAAAGTGAACACGAGGCAGGGATCGACCATGGCACCAAGACGGGTAACCACTTCTTCAGCGCAGGACAGGGTAAGAGTCACCTAACGATAGAAAGGGGAGTTCAATTCAGCATTCAAAGACATGCAAAAGGACAAGGACGTAACAGTGAAATTCGATGCCAAACAGGGTATTACAATATTTTACTACTTCAAAAAATATTAGATATCATCAAAACAATTGGAGGAATCCTATTTTATTTAGTAGACAATGAAAAACACTTTAAAAAGTAAAAGAAATAACAACATCATGGTAAGGATTCTTATCTAAAGTGCTAGGAAACAATAAACAAATTGAGGATTATTGTTCTTCTAAGTAGAGAGGCCAACCTCATTCATAGGGAAAACACAATGACCTTCACAGAACGGCTAACCCAGAGTTTAATTCAAGGAACATCACACAAAGTTTGATGTTTCATCTAATAAAGATATATCTCACTTTCTAGTGCATCATGCCATTCTCGTTTCCCTTTTGTGATGACTTGTACATCATTTTCGTGTCTTCCCAACCATGTAAATATGTTCTCAAATTAATAATAAAAATTATTCCTCAAAATTGTAAAAATGTTTGTAAAATCCAACTGCATGAAAAATTGTTGATCATACATGTAAAGTATCCATGCAATTCTAAGGGGAGAGCACATGCCTATTTATTTAAATGATGTTTTAAGCTTAGGTACTTAAAATTTATCATTATTAAGTAAAAAGGAATAAATCTGAAAAAAATTGTGTAAAAAACACCACATGAAATCAACATAGTGAAATGAGAAATTTTCTTAGGAATGATAACAAAAGGAGTATTCCACAGTGTAAGGAGGAACATGGGAATATTCTATCAGAAATCCAATCCTAAATAATAATATCCGTAAAATTATTTATAAGAGAGACTTGATCATGATATCTCTTTGAATTCGAACACAATGACATAGAAGAGCAAAGAATGATTTGGTATCTTCCATTGAAGGTGAAGGGAGAATAAATAGAAAATAGGAATTTTCACATAACAGAAATGGTTGATGAAACCAAATGATCCTAACTAAAACCATATACTGCAAACAATGTAATTATGCTAGCATCCCCCCTTTTTACATTATTTTTTACAAATGTACCCTCGAAACAATTCAAATTTCACCTTTCCAAGAGACTTGGTGAGCATATGATCTACCTGAGAATCTATTAAGCAGTACTGTAGATAGATTTGGTTTAATAAGGTTTTTTCTTGAATGTAATGACATTAAAACTCAATATGATTTGTTCTTTCATGGAAAACTGGATTCTTCACAAACATCAAGACACTTGGATTGTAACAATAAATGATAGGTTGATTTTCTTCATCAATTTCTATGTCATCCAGAATGCGACATAGCCATAAAATTTCACACAAATATATTTGTGTGGCACAACATTCAACCTCATTGGATGAGAGAGAGAAAATAGTTTACTTCTAGCTAGTTCACAAGATTGGTCTAGATCCAAGATGAAAAACAATCCTCTAGTCAACTTCATGTCATCAACATATCCAACATAGTTCAAGCCAGTATAATTCTGCAAAAATAATTTAGGGTTCTTTGTATATTCCAAACAATAATCAATTATACCTTAGAGATATCACATAATATGCTTTATTACAACCCATTGATAGTTCTTTGGCTCCAACATAAACCTCTAAATATAGATGATAAGAAAGCATAATTATGTTCTAGTATAGCTCAAGTAATAGAGACTCCCAACAAGATGCCTATAGAGAGTGGCATCTACTTGAGGTGAATCCTAGAATTGAGATATTTGCAGACCTTTATTGATTATAATGGTCACATGTTTATATTTGGACATCCCATATTTTTCCAGGAGTGTCTTGGAATATTTAATTTGTGAGATAAAAAAAGTGATGCTTCTTTTGGCATATGTCTGAGCCAAGAAAATAGTAAATTAGCCACAATTCTCTCAAGTTGAAGTATTTATTTAGATCATAATTTACATGTTCGATTATTTTTCCTGATACTTCTTTGATCAAAAGATCATCCACATACAAAATAAGATTTACAATATTCATGCATACCTTCCTAACCCAAATGATTAATATGAGGGACTATGGGTAAATCCATGCTGCAATGGGCGACCATCTATCTTAATGTTTCATGCCCTTAGTGTTGGCTTCAGTCTATAAAATGAAATAATTGGATGACATAACTTTTGAGGATTTCGCTTGTAAAAAAATCGTTCTATCTAGGTTATGTAACCTTACTCTTTGAGATTGACATTCAAGAAAGATACTTTTACATTAGTGCAAAAACACCAATGATGGTCTTGATCTTAGAAGTGGGTTTAAAGGTATCATCGTAATCAATTCCTTCTTTATGAGCATATCCCTCTAGAAAGAGTCATGATTTGTACTTGTCAATAAAAAAATCTACATTGCAAGTTGTTTTGAAAATCCATTTGCATACAATGGGTGTATTTTTTTCATGAAGATTGAAAAGTTCCCATGTTCGATTTTCTATAAGAGAGTCATATTAAACAACCATGGCCTTCTTCCACAATGGTTGAATTACTGCCTCTCAAACTTTATCAAATTTTGTGTTGTAAAATATTAAACTCATTAGTTTGAGATTGACCTCATTTCATCAAATTCCTTCTCGTTCTGAATCCTAATGAAGTATCTGGGAGAGATTGAAAATGGGAGTCCTTGAACTTTGTTTGGACCCATTTCAAATGTTGATGTTGTTACTGACGTGAAGAATTATTTTCCAGAGGACCAATATCAATGAAGAATTATCCTTACAACCCTTCTTATTTGTGAGAATATTCTTCATTTTCATCATCTGATTGGGAGAGAAATTTATGAGAGGTTTTCCATTTTGACTCTTGTTTCTATTAAAATGAACCAAATGATGATTCATAATAAACCATCTCCTTAATTCAACCAATACTTTGTGTCTCATGATGCATGAGACAATATTCTTTTGAGGTAGTATTATACCAAAACAAAGTACACCGGAGTGTCTTGGGATCGATAATCTTCCATTTTACCTAGGAAGTGCATATATGTTGCACAATTGAATACTATAAGATGAGAGACTCATGGCTTATGACCTCTCCATAACTCTTTTGGTGTCTTGTCTTATAATATCTTTGTAGTTTCCCTATTGAGAAGATACATAGTCGTCTAGATTACTACTACCCAAAATATATTCTCTAACTTAGTTATGGAAAGCATGCAATGAACTACCTCCATGAAGATATGATTGCGACATTCTATAATTACATTCTACTAGAGTGTTTATGAGGCATTCCTGTTTATTTTATGTCGTTCTATTTTAAGAATGCCAAGAACTTTTTTGACATGAAATCTCCCCCTCGATATGAGAAGGGAAGAAGAAGAGGATTCCCAATATGGTGAAAAACTCCCTCATAAAATATTTAAAAATTTAGAAAGGCTTGACTCTTCTTGCTGAGAAAGAACACACACGTATTCTAAGATAAATCATCCAAAAAATTGGAAGTACCAAAATCCTTTAAAGGAAGCAGGAAGGGGTCCTCACAAATCAGTATGTATGACCTCAATATGTTGCTTGGCATGGAAGGTACTTAGATAAAATGGATCCCACTGTTGTTTTCCTACAAGAAATCCAAAACATATAGGAAAAGATTGGGAAATCTTAGGAAGTCCTCTTACAATCACTTTAGAACCAAGATGAAACATATAGCCAAAAAAAAGATACCTATATTAATACTGTCATAGATCAATAGAACCCCTCGTAGGTGAAGATAGAGAAAGTATAGAGGATGAAAGTAACCCTAGTGTAATTAAACGATCATTCATTCTTTTGTAAATATTATTGTATCTTGTCGTCAAATCAACAAGGATTTGATGTCTTCAAGGACAAATAACACCACCATTAGCTTATGATTCAAGAGATGATTTTGACATGATTTTTTTTTCAATCGAGGAAGATAGGGCACCTTCTTGAAGGTATATCCTCTCATCCCTAGAGGAATGGTGACATTTCTAACTACTCCTACAACATATTCCTTATTGTCTGCAATTCAAACCCAATCTCTAGTGGGTTGATCATTTAGTGAATCAAAGAGATTCCTATCATGCATCATATGCTTGTTAATGCTAGAGTCCATCAACCAAATGTTCTTTTAAGTTTATGATGTTTGGGAGAGAAGAAAACATTTTGATGGGTGTTGTAATTGGAATCTTCTGGTACTTCCTCATTCGATACATCATCTTGTCTAGCCACGACATGTATTTTATTATTCTTGTGGTGAGGTTGTCATTTTGGTTGTTGAGAATCACCACGACTAGATGTGGACTTTCAATTATTTCCATAGGTTAGGCCATTATAAAACTAGGTTTCAATGTCATACATATTTTTAGTACAAATGTGACACCATCAATTTTCTTTTTGAGGCTTTTACCACAGTTCTTGCTTCTATGGCTGCTTTTATGGTTTTCCCTTTTGAGAGTTTCGACCATGATATTAGCTTGAGATCAATACTTTGTCTTCAAACTCCTCTTGCAATGAATAGATGGATTCTTTATACTATAAAGAATTCACTAGTTCTCCAAATGACACAACCTATTTGGTGATTTTCAATGTCATGAAAAAAAGTCTTGAATTGGGAAGGAAGAGCTCTCAAAGTGATCAATAAAAGAAGTATGTCATCCACCTTCTAACTGAGCGCCACAAGTTCTACTCATAGATCTAACACTCAACATGAGAACTTCTCTTCTTTATCACCATCTTTCATACTGAGCGTATGAAGCTTTGACAAGGGTTGGAGGATCTTTGTCTTGTTCTTTTCCTCGTATATGGTGAAAAGAGCATGTCTGGCCTCCTTTATTATTTTTCCATCTTGGACATGTGGATGAACTTCATAGGAGGCATTGAGTGTGATGAACATCAAAGATTTTGTATTGTTATAGTCATACATTGTTTGCTCACCAATGCCATTTGGACATGATACTTCACCAGTAACAATCACCGATAGATCTTCAAATTGGAAAATGGTCCATATATTCGTCTTCTAGGCTGCATAATTAGATCCTTGAGCAACTAAGCATCCAATAATAACAATTTAGGAACTGACACGAAGCGGAAAATAAAATTTAATTATTATTTAATTAAAAATAACATTCCTGATGAAGAATAGATAGATTGGAGGTGGGCGTGCTATCTCATTTTAATTATCGCCATCGTAACCTTCCTCGAGCTTGGCATCGAACTTCTTTTCTTCGCACTAAATGTCAAACAAGAAATACTCTAGATTGGTGCACTAGTTCATCAAATTGCAGACTGTCAATATTGCATTGATCATCTAGGATAGCAAAAAAAACTCCATTTGTTTATTCGATGGTCATTACAATAAAAATAACTTATTTTTTCCTTGGGTGCTGAGTTGTTTCTGACTGGAACTTTGCGCCCATCGGCAATTTCATCTTTTCACTAAGAGGCCTCAACACGTATGTGTCTTCCTCAAAGATTATACAGCGAACAAGGATTTTTCAGTTTTGTTTCATAGCTTAGTGCCTACAAAAATAAGAAGTTCGTCGACGCCAAAGTAGCCATGTTTTCACCTTTATGTTTCCTTGCGTAGAAATTTCAATGGAGCAGCGCCAACATGACAAACAACACGCCAAACAGGTCTATTTCATCCTTCGCATAGCCTCCACTATCAATCGGTGGAATGATTACCTTTATCCTCTTCGTCTCTTGTTCCAAACTAGTTCACCACGCTTGCTAAACTGGTCCGTCCACACAAATTTTCACTCCCTGCTGTCGACGCCAAGTTTTCCAAGTTCAAAATTCTATGGAGCCTCTCCTTGGTCCTTCTTACAGCAATATGAAGAGCAGAGAATGATTTGATATCTTCCATTGAAGGTGAAGGGAGAATAAATGCAAAATAGGAATAGTTTCTTAACTGAAATGGTAGATGAATCCGCACAGAATCTACCTGCAACCGTATAATGCAAACGATGTAATTATGCTCACACACACATACTGGTCATGGACATTTAAATATTAAAGTTTGCTCACACATTTTATGTGGTTTCTTCTAGTGACACATTTTTATGCACTGTCCTATACCTTCCGCATGCAATGTTCATTCTAAATTTCAAATCTTAATGAATCTTTAGAGGGGTGCATTCAGCATCTTCCTTATGTAGGGTGTTTAACAATCATGACGTAGATTACACACAAACTAAGATGGTGTGAGTAGGTGGAATGGCATGTCTTATTGCTTGTGACTTATTTTCCTTCGAAATAATGGATATAAGAGTGTTACTATGATAGATGGTCAGGTCATATGACTATGAGAAAAATTGATCAAATTAACGTGAATGATATAATATCACATTCTTCTAAATATTCTCGAAAATGATCTCGATAAAAACCCTAACGAACTCCTTGAAGAGCCATGGCAGCGGCGACGATTCCTCAAAAAATGCATCAGGACGGGTGCCTACTCTTCCCTTGGTTAATGGCTTTGACCTGCTTCCGGCTATGGATTCTTCAAGGAGCAATGGAGCTTCTGTGCTCGATTATAGGTCTGGAAATATTGGCGACAATAGAGCTTCTTGTGAAAAGCCGTTGCATGATAACCTAACAAAGGATGGCTCAAAGGTTGTGTTATCCAAAATTCATCCCCCCAGGGTAATTTTGATAACATGCATCAGATTATTCAGTCCCGAGCAAGTATAGTGATTCAAGGCAAAAAATCATGTTTTTGGGGTTCCCTCGGCTTCTCTCTAACTCTCCCATCCAAGAAGGAATCCCAACAGGTTGAGAAAATGGAAGAAATGCAGAAAATAAGGTTATAGGACTGTGTTAAAGGCATTTCGGGTTTGCAGGCTTGGTACCGAAATACAAAGAAAATCGGCTAAGTCTTGTCCTAGGCAGCACTTGGGACAGTTGGGACGTCGGGACGCGTGGGACGTGAAAAGCCGAAATGGCCGAAAGCAAGGAAAAATTGTCTAAGTCTTCGGTCCGCATAGCGAAGGGACATCCGAGCTATGGGGGCGCGTGGGACGCGAAAGGGAGAACCGGCCGAAGGTGAAAAAATTGACTAACTGTTGTACAGACAGTTTGGGACATCTAGGCCATGAGTATGCAGAGGACGCCGCGCGGCCGAGAGCAAACAAGACAGCCCATTTCAGGTGGTTCGGATAAATTTGTCCCAGAAAGTTTGGGACATCTGGGCCATTGGTACGCAGAGGACGCGAACCGGCCGGTTCGGCCGAAATAGGGGACTTTCGTCCGAGACATTTGAGCAAAGGGACGCGTGGGACGCGAAAAGCCGAAAGAGCTGAGAGCAAATGGGATCTCGCCATGTGTCCTCAATGCAAAAAAGAGCAAGGAGGCCTAAATCGAGTGGTTCGGAGATTCTTGTCCCAGACAGTTTGGGACATCCAAGCCAAAGGTATGCGAGAGACACGCGGGACATGAAAAGATGAGATGGCCGAAAAGAGACAAGGAGGCCCACGGACGAATCAGAACGTGCCACGTGTCCTAAGGGGTAGGGGAGTTCAGAGCTCGAGGAAAGCTTTGGAAACTTAGAAAATTTTTGGCCAAAAAACTAAAAGGTAAAGGTTTTCCCCGCGCCCCTATCAATGAACCAAACGATGCCACGTGTCCCAAGTGGCGGGGCGCGGGGGGAAAATGAATTTTTTTCCAAAGTGTAAACAAAGTAAAAATTTTCAAGGAAAACCCGCGGAAAGGGAAGGAGAGAGAATTGCGCGAGAAATCAGCACCCGACACGTGTCATCGAAGTGGCAAAGCGCAGAAAAAATTCAAATATTTTCCCGCCGATCCATTTTTGGGCCTGTTTTTGCCCTAAATTTTCAGATCGCCATAACTTTCGATCCAGAGCTCGGATTTCCACGTTCTTTATATCAATGGAAAGCTATCGGAATTCTCTACACGATTCCGGGTCAATCTTGTATTTTGGTTTAGTTTGGAGAGAAAAAATCAAGAAACATCTCTGGCGCGTGGTAATGACCATAACTGATGTTTCAACAACCAGTTTTAATGTGAAATGGGTCGCATTCTTCTACACCACGGCCAAAAATGTCAGGGCATGGGTCTGTAAGGATGCCCATGCTGTTTTAATGCATCTGCATTTAATGAGGAATGGCTCCCACGTCTTTTCACGTTTTCTCTCTCCTGGGCTCGACCCATGCATTGTAAAAAGCCAGATTTGACTCATTTTTAGGGTTGTTCATATTCTCTTCTTTGCCACTCCCTTCTTTTCTTCTCTAGGGTTGAAAATGGAGTTCGAACCTCCTCGCCTGCTCTGTAATGGAGTTTTTTGCCTTTTACCATAAAATGATGTTCTGTGCAAACTTCTGGAGCAACAAAAATGTGTTTCGTGATGCATCTAACCATCCTTGCTCATTTTTCGCTTGTTTTCTTCTTGCCTCTCTTCATTGTAGGTATTTGTGCACTTTGAATACTCATTACAGGTTTGGAGCTATGTTCATGGAGTTTTGGGACATTTTCTATGTGAAATCTATCCTTGGGCCTGTGATGCATCTATCCATCCTTCCCATTGCTCACCTCTCTTTGTTCCATGGTAGTTTTGATAGATGTTCAGCATTCTCCTTCTCTGGTGTATCACCGTTTTAGTGGAGGCTTTTTTTCTTTTTCTCTTCCCTCTCTCTCCCTATCTCCTTGGCGGTTAGATTAGGATTAGATTAGCTTTCCTGCACTGGAATAGCTTATGGCAGGTAGTTTAGGAGGAGGAACCAGCCTCTAATCTGGAGATTCCTATCTCATTTTACAAGTCCCACACTTGGAGAGAGGATTCAATGTTGTACAATCACACTGGATGCTAGAGTGATCAACCTAGAAATTTGATCAACATCCAGGGGTGCTGTGATTTTTCCCTAACAGTTTTGGCACACCCAGTGGGACCTTAGAGGTCTTCCACTTCCTCTTTTGCAGGTTGGTGTGTTCCTGTGAAGATTTCAGCCTTTAGAGGCACTTGCAAAGACATCTGGCGACTCCATCTGATCAGCAACCCATTTCTGAAGTTGCAGACCTATTTTTTCATCAATTCCTATCCATCCCTTTCATTCTTTTCCATTCCATGAAGTTGTGCAATCATGACTTCATTTCCATCATGGAACTCACATTTACAACAGCAACAATGTTTTCCACCTCCAACATGTTTTTTAAATCCTCCAAATCAGCATTTTGAACAAATTCAAAATCAGCATGCATACCCATATGAGCTGTAGTACGAAAGTCAATTTGGTTGTGAAGCACATCAAGAGCAAGAGTATGCATATAATGAAGACCATCAGATGCAAGATGCTGGTTTGTTGGAGAAAATCCAAAAGATGGAGGTACAAATGTTGCAGTCTAGAGCAACAACACAAATGAGAGCTTTCAGAATTGGTTGCAAGACTCCTTGTCCACGGGGAGGCCCTTTTCCAAGACATTTTAGCCCTCAGGAGAAGCTGGACTTCATGATGAAGATGCTGCCCCAACTTGCATAATGGACAGTAGAAATAGAGGCCTATACACTTGTTGTTGAACAACCTTGTCAATTGGTAAGTTCTACACCATCATCTAGTTTTTCTCTTCCCATCACTCAAGTGGCACCATCTCATTTGGAATTGCAAATTCTAAACTCCCCATCTGCTGTCCCAAATGTTGATCCCATGTCTCCACCTCTCAGTCTTCCACTACACCTCAATTTTTCTTTCCTTTTTTCTTCCAAACAGTCATCCCCTCCACAAGAGCTAAAATAAATACGCTCTCCCCCAAAGAAACAAGAGGTTTCACCTCCTCTACCACCACAAAAAATTGCCAAATCAACCAAGTTTCAACCCACCCCTCCTCTTGCATTCCCAATTCCATGTGGGGAAGAAGAAATTGCAAAAATCAGCCATGAAGGACAGCAAGAAGAGGAACCCAACAGAAAAGAAATGACAGACAACTTGAGTGTTTGGGCTGCCAAATTTGGGATGACAAAGATCCCCTTGATGGTTAAACCTAGAGAAGAGGCTAAGGTTGAACAAATGGTGGTTAAGATTGATTTTGTGGCAGCAGAAGAAGAGCAAAAAGAAGAAGCAGATCAGCACTCAGTTTGCTCAGAAAGTAGTGTCCATGTTGGCGCTCTATTTGAAGGGAATGCTGATTCAATTCAAGTTGCACAATTAGCCATAAAGGAAGAAAGCTCAGAAGAAGATCTTGCAGTCCTAACTTGTCCTCTGGAGCAGCAAATCGAAGAGTTTGACTTGAAAAACTTCATGTTGGAGGAAGAGTTCAATCAAGAGCTAGATTGTCTTCTAGTAGTAGAGAAAGGAGAAGCTGGTCCAAATCCAAACGAATAGGAGCACATTCTAGTTATGGAGGAGAAAATTGCAGATCCAAGGGCTTTGAGCACAAAGAAGGCTATAGGAGAACCTTCAGTTCTTCTTTCTACTTCACCTCTCTTAAGTTCTAGTACTGAAGAGGAGTTTGATCTCTCAAACTCAACGTTGGAGGGTGAAAGAAACCATGGTGGTCAAGTTACAGATCAAGAGAACGCCATGCAAGAAGTTGAACATTTGCAGCAGGACAGCCATGAGGCAATTTATCTGTCAGATTTGGAGGATTGTTTTGATGGAGAAGAGCCGGTTGAGTTTCCACCATTCTCTCTTTCATCATCCACATTCCAAACACTTGAGTCTGCTATCATGAAGGAGAAGATTCATTTGCAGTAGCCTGCATCTTATAGCAGCTCTTTGGAACCAAGATTGGAAGATTTTAATCTTCCATGTTCTTCATTAGTGGAAGAGAAAGGGCAGAAGGATTCTACCATTGCTTCCACACCATCCATTCAGGAGGGTCTACAAGAAGACTCCATTTTTGGAGTTGAAAATCAGAGCTATGGGAATATCAAACGGATCATACCTTACCCAATAAGGTATTTGAATTCATTGGAGCCAAAGGAGAAGCCACAACTAGTCATGCTTGCTTCTGAGCATGAGGGTGAGCTACAAAGTACCAAGGATCAGCTGTCATACCTCTTCAATCCAAACGTAGAGCAACTAAAAGAGGTATTGAATTTGCCTTCAGCTGATACCTTGATGATTTGGGTGGAAGACCAGCTTCTTGTTGATTTTCCATCCATCCAATCAGCCATGTTCAATGCCAAATCAGTTGCATGGTTGCTGATTTTGAGAAAGGGAAGCTATTTCTCACAACCAATTGCAGGGTTTGTTTAGCCCACTTTTGCTTCCAGTTATAATAGAGTAGGTAGGGTTTTGCTTTTAGTAGAAGAAGTGCTTGTGCACACTCTGCATGTTTCCATTTGGAGCATGTATGATTTTCAGTCCTGTACATAGTTTTTTGTGGTGTTGGTTTTGCTCTTGCCACAGTCCATTTCAGTGGCATTTTGGTGAGAACGACTCCATTTCCAGTGGGATTCAAGTGCCTCAGAGGGAGGTTTTCAAAGTTCATGATCAGTTGCAGGTTACAACTCATGACTCCATGCCCAAGAGATGCTTCAGGCAGCTGGCCGTTCTTCATCTAGCAGGCAGATGACCCCCGCTGAGTCACCAAAAACTGTTATCCAAAAACTCACCTCCCAGGGTAATTTTGATAACATGCATCAGATTATTCAGTCCCGAGCAAGTATAGTGATTCAAGGAAAAAAATCATGTTTTTGGGGGTTCCCTCCGCTTCTCTCTAACTCTCCCCATCCAAGAAGGAATCCCAACAGGTTGAGAAAATGGAAGAAATGGAGAAAATAAGCTTGCAGGACCGTGTTAAAGGCATTTCGGGTTTGCAGGCTTGGTACTGAAATACAGAGAAAATCAGCTAAGTCTTGTCCTAGGTAGCACTTGGGATAGTTGGGACATCGGGACGCGTGGGATGCGAAAAGTCGAAATGGTTGAAAGAAAGGAAAAAATGTCTAAGTCTTCGGTCCGTGCAATAAAGGGACATCCAGGCCGTGGGGGCGCGTGGGACGCGAAAGGGGTGAAACCGACCCCGAAGGTGAAAAAAATTGACTAAGTGTTGTACAAACAGTTTGAGACATCTGGGCTGTGAGTACGCGGAGTACGCGAAGGACGCGAAAAGGCACGCGGCCGAGAGCAAACAAGACAGCCCATTTTCAGGCAGAGAAATTTGTCCTAGACAGTTTGGGACATCTGGGCCATTGGTTGCAGAGGACGCAAACCGGCCCGGTTTGGCCGAAACAGGGGACTTTCATCCGGGGAGCAGTTGAGCAAAGGGATGGCAATGGGACGCAGAAAGCCGAAAGAGCAGAGAGCGAATGGGATCTCGCCACATGTCCTCACTGCAAACAAGAGCAAGGAGGTCTGAATCGGGTGGTTCGAAGATTTTTGTCCCAGACACTTTGGGACATCCGGGTCCAAAGGTATGCGAGAGACCCGCAGGACACTAAAAGGCGAGATGGCCGAAAAGAGACAAGGAGGCCCGCGGACAAATCAGAATGTGCCACGTGTCCTAAGGGGCAGGGGAGTTTGGAACTCGAGGAAAAGATTTGGAAAATTAGCAAAATTTTTGCCAAAAAACTAAAAGGTAAAGGTTTTCCCCCGCGCCCCTGTGCAACCGAACCAAATGATGCCACATGTCCCAAGTGGAGGGGCATCAGGGGAAAATGAAATTTTTTCCAAAGTTTAAGAAAAGTCAAAATTTTCAAGGAAAACCCATGGAAAGGGAAGGAGAGATAATTGCGCGATGAATCAGTGCCCGACACGTGTCATCCAAGTGGTCCGAGCGCGGGAAAAAAATTCAAATATTTTCCCGCCGATCTCCATTTTTTGGGGCCTATTTTTGCCCTAAATTTTCAAGATCGCCATAACTTTCGATCCAGAGCTCAAATTTTCACATTATTTATATCAATGGAAAGCTGGCGGAATTCTCTAGACAATTCTAGTGTCAGTCTTGCATTTTGGTTCAGTTTGGAGAGATAAAATCAAGAAACATCTCTAGCGCGTGGTAATGGCTATAACTGACGTTTCAACAACAAGTTTTAATGTGAAATGGGGTCGCATTCTTCTACAGCACAGCCAAAAATGTCAAGGCATGGGTCTGTAAGGGATGCCCATGTTGTTTTAATACATCTGCATTTAATGAGGAATGGCTCCCATGTCTTTTCATGTTTTCTCTCTCCTGGGCTCGACCATGCATTGTAAAAAGCCATATTTTTCTCATTTTTAGGGTTGTTCATCTTCTTTGCTCTGCCGCTCCCATCTTTTCCTCTCCAGGGTTGAAAATGGAGTTTGAACCTCCTCCCCCTGCTCTGTAATGGCATTTTTTGCCTTTTACCATAAAATGATGTTCTGTGCACACTTCTGGAGCAACACAAAAACGTGTTTCTTGATGCATCTGTCCATCCTTACTCATTTTTTCGCTTGTTTTCTTCTTTCCTCTCTTCATTACAGGTATTTGTGCACTTTGAATGCTCATTGCAGGTTTGGAGCTGTGTTCATGGAGTTTTGGGACATTTTCTATGTGAAATCTATCCTTGGGCCTGTGATGCATCTGTCCATCCTTCCCATTGCTCACCTCTCTTTGTTCCATGGCAGTTTTGATAGATGTTCAGCATTCTCCTTCTCTGGTGTATCACCGTTTTAGTGTAGGCTTTTGTTCTTTTTCTCTTTCCTCTCTTTCCCTGTCTCCTTGGTGGTTAGATTAGGATTAGATTAGCTTGCCTGCACTTGAATAGCTTGTGGCAGGTAGTTTAGGAGGAGGAACCAGCCTCCTAATCTGGAGATTCCTCTCTTCATTTTACAAGTCCCACACTTGGAGAGAGGATTCAATGGTTGTGCAATCACACTAGATGCTAGAGTGATAAACCTAGAAATCTGTCAACATCCAGGGGTGCTGTGATTTTGCCCTAACAGGTTGGTCTTATTGCAAGATCCTCTTGAATGGCTGAGACTTCCCCTACTATAGGGCTTAACACAAGATTCATGGGATCCCCTATTAAGGGTCTAGTTTTTGCTGCATATGTTCAAGTCTCCCCTTCTATGTTCCATGTTTTACCTGTTTGGAACGTGATAGGTTCAGTGGAGGTTTCCAATTCGAGGGGCCGTGGATTTAGGGAAAAAACTAGCTCAGGGAAGATTCAAAAGTTTCCTTGATGTGGCTAAATCCTCTTCTTGCCTACCTTCCAAGCTTGTGACACATGCCAAGTCTTCCCCCACAGTGACATTTGAATCAGAAGTCTTGAAATCACAGGCATATTTTAAGTAAAATGGTCTCATTTACAGATTCAACAATATTTCCTCGGGTCTATCTGCACTCCATGATTGGATCTCTTCCTCTTGGAAGCCATTAATGGTAGGTAAGTTTGACATTTACTGCACAACTAGAGGTTTCTTCATTCTTTTCTTTGACAATAACTTTGATAGAGATTTTATTATTTATAGATTATGGGATTTTCAATCCCACTTTTTACTAATGAAGCCATAGTTCCCTCTTTTCAATCCTGTTATAGAAACTTTCTAAGTCAGACCTATTTAGATTCGTTTTCCATATCTTCCTCTCTAGTTTTGGGATGAGAAATGTTTAATCTCCATTGGATATTCACCGGGTACAACCCTTGTTATTGACACAAAAACATCCTTATATGAGTACACTACATAAGCTCGTATCTTGGTCGACATGAACACTTCAATGGATTTTCTTGCGTGTATGAATCTTAAGGTTGAAGAAAGAATATGAAATCAAAACATGGACTATGAAGGTTTCCCCTTCAAATGCCGGACCTTTTTTTTTGTTGGGCACTTAGCCACGAAATGCAAGTATGGGAAGACTCAAGCCAGTAGTCATACTTCTTGGTGGAAAAATGCTCATCATAGTCATTTGGTTATTGACAACCACTTATATAGTGAATCTAAAGATGGATCCATGAATGAGGAAGATGTGGTTTTAGTAAATGAGGTAGTCATCCCCTTCATCTACCCTGCTAGAGAAGGATCCTACCCCTTGCTATGAGTTTGGGACTTTTTCCCTTCCTCTTGGTTACCCATATATTCTACATCAGGAGGATGACAATAATGTTGAAATTTGAAAACTAGTCCACACAAATGAAAATCTAAATCCGAAAAACCAGTAATGGTTAGTCTATTGTGAGTATAAGGAAGAAAGGGAAAAATTAATCCCTTAAGATGCATCTTTGATCCCACGGGAAGGGATCCTAGGGATGAGTTATTTGTGTTTGGTTTTGATGTTTTTTTTATTATACTGTTGGTTTGTGGATGTGCTATTTTTTTACTCATTTATGCCACATGTAGAGGTTGCTTCTCTTCTTCCTCATCATTATATATTTTTCTCTAATTATTGGATGGAGAAGGGTCCCCTTAACCCTCTTTTACCCATAGTTAAAAAATAACCGTGAAAGACACCAATATGGATATTCGCCAATCTTGGAGTATAATATTGTAAGTGTAAAAATGATTAGATGAATTATGTAAAAATAAATCTTAAGTGGAAATAAAATCTCATACAATATTTAGAAGACCTCAAACATGTCCATATGATGTTGCGAATGAGCTCCCAACATTCACACTAAAAATACAACTATTTATATAATGCACATGTAATGTAGCCAAATTCTAAACAAACTTGATATACTGCAAATAATATGAACTCCAAAAGAAAATATATCTCCTTATTCATTCCTAAATAATGAATCAGAATGTTTTCTAAATAGGAAAACAACTCCCAACTTAAGTTTCGATGTAAACTCTAACTAACTATGACTAAATCTACTCTAGGTGGCGGAAATTACTATTTTTAACAGTTTACTAGAACCTACTTTTCTTAGGAAGTTCGCATGCTTATTCGTATGGACACATAAATTTCCATGCATCTTCTACATTCTTAAATTGGAGGAATTTCAAACTTTCTAACTCATAATGCAACTAATAGACTAAAATTTACTAATGCCAAAAAATAGAAAACAATCAAACAAATCCTAATTTTTGGCCTCAAGATGGAGGATTTAGGGCCCGAAAATGTGCTGAAAATTTCTCCAATTGCTAAGGTAGTTTTCTAGTGCATTCATCTCATCAAAACATGTGGTTTAAAAAAAATGGACTCAAACGAACACCTAGATCTCAAGTTATGACTTTGTCAAGTTCTTGCTAATTTTTGCACATCAATCTCCCCTGCTTCAAAAAAAATGCAACTCCTGCAAGTTGTCTTCCTCAAAATCCTTCCATTTATCTACATCCAACTTCTTAATCTCCCACTCTATGACCCAAGTACTATCCTCTTGTTCCAGTCCTTTCCAATGGACCAAATATTTTTTGTATTTCCTTTGTCACGTGTCCACTGTTTTCTTATCTAGAATCTGATTCACTTCTTCTTTCTTCTTCACCGGAACCTGCTACCTCCAATTTACAAATTCATCAATAACATCCCCTTCTGCACCATCCTCATGAAAAGTATACAAATCTAAAACATTAAACACTAGAGAAATATCAAAATTCCCTTGAAATTCTACCTCATAAGCATTATCATTTATTTTTTTCACGATTTTGCAAGGACCAATCTTCTTGTACTTCAACTTGTTATAAGTTACTTTTGGAAATATTTCCTTCCACAGATATACCATAACCAAATCACGAACTATAAATAACATTCTCCTTTTGTGCACATCTGCTATTTCCTTACACTTATCGTTACTATTCTGTAGCTTCTTCCACACTTCTTCCTGCAATTGTTGTATATGTTCGGCAGATGCTTCTACATCATCAATGACTCTGCCATCAACTGGTAGTTATAACAAATCTAATAGCCCATTTGGATTACTCCCATACATAACTGAAAATGGAGACTTTCCTATCGATATATTTATGGAACTGTTATATGCAAACTCATCTTGTGGTAATGCTAAATCCCATTGTTTCATATTTTCCCCAACAATGCACCTTAATAGGTTTCCCAAACTCCGATTTACCACCTCTATTTTCCCATCAGTCTGAGAATGATAGTCATTGTTGAACTGTAGTTGAGTTCCAAATTTCTTCCATAAAGTTCACCAGAAGTGACTTAAGAATCTTGTGTCTCTATCTGAAGTAATGGTTTTTGGAACACCATGCAAAAGAATAACTTCTCTGAAAAAAAATGTGCTACGCCTGTCACATCACTTATTTTCTTGCTAGCAATAACATGAACCATCTTAGAAAACCTATCAACAATCACAATAATTGAGCCATTACCTCATTGTCTTTTTTGTAATCCCAAAACAAAATCCATACTCAAATATGTCCACGACCCTTTAGGAACAGGAAACGGCATATACAACTCTGTATCATGTGCGTGGCCTTCTAAGTCTTAAAAATTTTTAAACCTCTCCATATATCTTACCACATCTCTTTTCAGATTTGGCTATTAGTATTTATCTGCTACCAAGGATATCATCTTATCTTTACCAAAATGCCCTACTAATCCTCCGCTATGTAACTCTTTGACTATATTCTCTCTCATAGACCCAACTGGAATAAATAGTTGGCTTCCGTGGAATAGGTAGCCATCCTGTAAATATACTCATCCAAGACATCTCCTATATTTTCTGACAATGGATGAATTAACCATTCAACAATATACTTGAAATCAAAGTTACAAGAATACAAACCCTTTAGTGCTTCAAAACCCACCACCTCATTTTCGATAGTGGTAAAAAAAGTAACACGCCTACTGAATGCATCTGCAACTTGATTCTATTTTCCTAATTTATTTTTTAGATAGAGAAAATTACTCTGCAAAAATGATACCCACTTTGCATTCCTACTATTCAACTTCTTTTGTGTATTCACATACTTTAGGGCTATGTGGTCTATAAATAACACAAACTCCTTAGGCACTAAGTAATGCCTCTAATGTCTTAATGCTTGTACAATTACATAAAAATCCATGTCATAAGTAGATTAGTTCTTTCTTACCTCATTAATTTCCTTACTAAAGAAAGGTATTGGATTTCCACCTTGACTTAGAACAACACAAATACCCACATGTGACGTGTCATAATCAACCTTAAACACTGTATAAAAAATCTAGTAGTGCCAAAATTGGTGTCTCTGTCACCTTCTTCTTCAAGAATTGAAAACTATTCTCAGTTGCCTTTGTCCACAAAAACACCATTCCTTTCGTGAAATCTGTTATACATGCTACAATACTGCTGAAAATTTTAATAAACTTCATATAAAATGTTGCTAGACATGAAATCTTCTTACCTCTATTATACTCCATGGATTAGGCCATTCAATAATTGCCTTTATCTTTTCTGAGTCCATCTGTACCCCATTTTCTTAAATAATAAAGCCAAAGAATACCAAACTCTCTTACATAAATGTGCACTTATTCATATTTTCATAGAGTTTCTCTCTCCTCAACACTTCAAATATCACACTTGGATGCCTCAAATGTTCTTCCTTAGTTTTACTAAAGATCAAGATATCATAAAAATAAACCACAACAAAATTACTATTATACTCCTACTACAAGGTGTTCATCAGTCTCATAAAAATAATAGGTGCATTAGATAACCCGAATGACATCACCAACCACTCCTATAATCGATTTCCTATCTTGAATGTATTTTTCCACTCATCTCCTTCTTTGATCTGAATCTTATCGTAACCACTTCGAAGATAAATCTTGGTGAAATACCTAGATCGAGCAAGCACATCCATCTTATCATCAAGGAAAGGTATTGGGAACCTATACTTGATTGTAATTTTATTGATTTCTCTGCTATCCATTCACATTCTCCATGTTCTATCCTTCCTTGGTGTTAAATAATCTGGGGTTACCCACGAACTCATGCTCTCCCTTATGACCCCCTTTCTCATGAGCTTTAACGTTTGCCTATTCAACTCTACATGTAATGTCGGTCTCATCCTATAAGCCACTTGATTTTGGAGTGAATACACTAGAATAAAATCAATATGGTGTTGAATATCTCTTTTGGGTGGTAATCTATCTGGTTTCTCGACAAGAATAACATCAGATAATTCTTCTATTAATTCTATTGTTTTTACTAGTATTTGTGCACTTCTAGGTTCATCCTTATTTGTGACTAGTGTATAAAAAAATCTGGTTGCCTTAGTCTCCTTCACAAATTTCTTTTCAGAGAGAATATTTTAAGCTTTTCCCTCTTCCTTAAGAGGTAGCAAAAATTTTTTGTGCCATCCTTGTAGAAAGTATAAGTATTCTTTCCCCCATCATGAATAAATTTTCTATCAAATTCCCATGGTCTTCCTAGCAGTATATGACATACATCCATAGGAATAACATCACACCAAATCTCATCCTTGTAACTAATCCCAATAGAAAAAATTATTAAACATCTCTTATCAATGGTGACTTTATTACCCTTCTTAAACCATGCAATACAGTAAGGGTTAGGATTCTTCTCATAATTTAGACTCAATTTCTCAACCATCTCATTTACAACCATTTTCTCGCAACTACCTCCATCAAAAATAACATTACATACCTTTCCTCCTGAAGTGCATCTTGTTCTGAAAATATTTGTACACAGCAATGCATCCCCCTTGATATCCTTTCTTGGAGCAATCACCATCCTCTTAAACATCATATTTTATCTAAAATATTGTGGAATTTCTCAGTCTTGTTCATCTTCTACTTGTTCAGATTCAAGAAGATTTACTCTAGGAGCATCTCCTTGCCTCTTTTCATGTGTATAAGAATGCAGGAATTCAAAATCCCAATGCCCCTGTTCACCACATCTGTAACAAACAAATGGTCTTCTTAGAGCCTCCCATATTATATTGCTAACATGTCCTCTTCCCTTAGAAATCCTGAGCCTCTTTGTTGATTCTGGAAATCTTGTTTCATATCTTCTTGATTTTCCAATCCATGAGATGATTTTCCTCTACCTTGGATGAAACCATCTCATCCCCGAAAGGAAGATGAGCCCCCGATTCATTTCAGGTGATCTCCTAAAACTTTGATGATTTAATTTTTCCTCAGCCTTTAAGGCTAATTCATAGGCATCCTCCATGCTCTTAATCCTATGCATACTTATCTCATCTTAAATAGAAAATTTTAATCCATTTACATAACTTGCAGCCACGTTTTCATCATTTTATTCATGCTCTACATGAATGGACAACTTGTAGAACTCATCTATGTATTCTTGCACTATTTGTAAATTCTGTTTTAGATTCTGAAACCTCGCGTAAAGGGTTTGTGCATAATACATAGGGAGAAATTTGTCATTCAAATTCTTCTCAATCTTACTCCATGTCTGAATTATTTCTTTCACCTTTCTTGATTGCTCTTTCTGTAGGTTATCTCACCGTAACATAACATGACCTTTCAATTTCGTGCATGAAAATTTTACCTTCTTTTCTTCTGACATAGTCTTCCATTCCAAAAATTTCCCCGTGCTAGACAACAAGTTTATTAGCTCCTCTTATTTTAGACTACCACCATACTCAGAAAGATCAACTCTTATCCCATCATTCTTTCCTTGTAATTCTTGAAGCATCCTTTCTTCAAAAGATAATTTTTGCGCTGGCATTTTCTCCTATTCAAAAACTTCTTCTTCATCTTTGTCATCTCCACCCTTATTTCCTCTCTAGGTTATCATTGCAGAAAGTGTTGTAACTTTCCTCTCTATATCGTGCATATTTTTGTTCATCTGAGAAATACCACCTCCTCTTTCTCTTCCTGCCATTTTTTTAAAGACTCGAACCAGTTCTGATACCAGATAATGTAGCCAAATTATAAACAAACTTGATATACTTCAAATAATATGAACTCCAAAATAAAATAAATCTCCTTCTTCATTCCCAAATAATGAATTACAATGTCTCCTAAATAGGAAAACAACTTCAATAAAATAAATCTCCTTCTTCATTCCCAAATAATGAATTACAATGTATCCTAAATAGGAAAACAAATTCCAACTTGCGTTTCCAAGTAAACTCTAACTAACTATGACTAAATCTACTCTAGGTGGCGGAAATTACTATTTTTAGTAGTTTACTAGAACCTGCTATTCTTAGTAAGTTTGCATGCTTATTCGTACGGATGCACAAATTTCCACAATTCTTCTACATTCCTAAATTAGAGGAATTTCCAAATTTATAACTCATAATGCAACTAATAGACTAAAATAAAATAATGCCCAAAAATATTAAAAAAACAGATCTATAACTTAAATCCTAATTTTCGGCCCCAAGATGGCGGATTTAGGGCCCAAAAATTTTCCAAAACTTGCTCCAAATGGTAGAGAGGATTTTTCAGTGTTTGCATCTCATTAAAATACATGGTTTCAAAATATACATACTCAAAAAGACACCCAGAGCTCAAGTTATGACCCCTTCAAGTTCCAGCTAAATGCGGCGCATCATTCTCCGTTGCTTGAAAAAAATGCAGCTCCTGCAAGTTGTCTTATTCAAAATCCTTTGATTTATCAACATCCAGCTTCTTAATATCCCAGTCTATGACCCAAGTATTGTCCTCTGGTTCCAGTCCTTACCAATGGACCAAATATTTGATGTATTTCCCATGTCGCGTGTCCATTGTTTTCCTATCTAGAATCTTATCCACTTCTTCTTTCTTCTTAACTAGAACCTACTACCTCCAATCTAATACTTCATCAATAACATCCCCTTCTACACCATCCCCATGAAAATAATACAAATATGAAACATTAAACACTAGAGAAATATCAAAATTCCCTGGCAATTCTACCTCATAAGCATTATCATTTATTTTTTTCATGATTTTACAAGGACCAATATTCTTGTAATTCAACTTGTTATAGGTTCCTTTTAGAAACC
Organism: Taxus chinensis; assembly: GCA_019776745.2. NCBI lineage: Eukaryota > Viridiplantae > Streptophyta > Pinopsida > Cupressales > Taxaceae > Taxus > Taxus chinensis. The sequence continues at coordinate 811,133,060 of CM034149.1, forward strand.
TTTCCTTTTGTAGATATACCATAAACAAATCACCAACTCTAAATACCTTTCTCGTTCCGTACACATATGCTATTTCCTTATACTTATCATTACTATTATGCAACTTCCTTTGCACTTCTTCTTGCAACTGTTGTATATGTTTAGAAAATGCTTTTGCATCATCATATACTCTTCCATCAACTAGTAGTTGTAAAAAATATAATACCCCATTTGGATACTCCCATACACAATTGAAAATGGAGACTTTCCTATGGATCTATTTATGAAACTGTTATATGTAAACTCAACTTGTGGTAATGCTAAGTCCCATTTTTTCAGATTTTCCCCAAGGATGAACCTTAACAGGTTTACCAAACTCTGATTTACCACCTCTATTTGCCCATCAGTCTAAGGATGATATGCACTACTGAGCTGTAGTTGAGTTCCCAATTTCTTCCCTAAATTTTGATAAAATTTACTTAAGAACCTTGTTTCCCTATCTGAAGTAATAGTTTTTGGAACACCATGCAAACAAATAACTTCTCTGAAAAATAAATCTTCTACGCCTATCACATTAATTGTTTTCTTGGAGGAAATAAAATGAACCATCTTATAAAACCTATCAACAACCAAAAAAATTGAGTCGTTACCTCATTCTATTTTTGGTAATCCAAAAACAAAATCCATACTCAGATCTGTCCATGACCCTATAGGAACAGGAAATGACATATACAACCCTATATTTTATGCATGGCCTTTCGAGAATTGAAAAATTTGACACCTCTCCACATATCTTACCACATTTCTTTTTAGCTTTGGCCAATTGTATTTCTCTGCTACCAAGGCTATTGTCTTATATTTACCAAAATGTCCATCCAATCCTCTGCTATGTAAATCTTTCACTATATTCTCTCCCATAGACCCAAATAGAATACATAGTTGGTGTCCCTTGAATAGGAATCCATCTTATAAAATGTACTCATCTAGGACATCTCAAGAATTTTTTGAAAATGGATGAATTAATCTTTTAATAATATCCTTGAAATTAGAGTCAGAATAATACAAACCCTTTATTGCTTCAAAATCCACCACCTCATTTCCCATAGTGGTAAAAAAAATTACATGCCTACTCAATGCATCTACAACTTGATTATGTTTTCCGGATTTATGTTTTAGAGAAAAAGTACAACCCTGCAAAAATGATACCTAGGTTACATGGCTATTATTCAAATTCTTTTGTGTATTCACATACTTTAGGGCTATGTGGTCTGTAAATAACAAAAACTCCATACGCAATAAGTAATTCCTCCAATGTCTTAATGCTTGTACAATTGCATAAAATTCCACATCATAAGTAGAGTACTTCTTTCTTACCTCATTCAGTTTAACACTAAAGAAAGATAGTGGTTTTCCACCTTGATTTAGAACATCACCAATACCCACATGTGATGCACCACAGTCAACCTAAAACAAGTTATCAAAATCTGGTAGTGCCAAAATGGGTGCCTCTTTCACCTTCTTCTTCAAGAACTAAAAACTATCCTTAGCTGCCTTTGTCCACTAAAACTCCCTGACTTTTGTGCAATATATTATATATAGGTGCTATAATATTGCTGAAATTTATCATAAAATTTGTGTAAAATGTTGCTAGACCATAAAATATTCTTACCTCTATTATACTCTGAGGAGTAGACCATTCAATAATTTCCTTTATCTTTTCTGAGTTCATCTGCAGAAATAATAAAGCCCAAGAATACCAAAATCTCTTATGTAAATGTGCACCTCTTCATATTTGCATAGAGTTTCTCTTTCCTTAACACTTCAAATATCACCCTTGGATGCCTCAAATGTTTTTCATTGGCTTTACTAAAGATCAAGATATCATCAAAATAAACCATAACAAACTTCCCGTTATACTCCTGCAACACAGTGTTCATCAGTCTCATAAAATACTAGGTGCATTGGATAAACAAATGTCATCACTAACCACTCATATAATCCATTTCCTATCTTGAATGTTGTTTTCCAATCGTCTCCGTCTATGATCCCAATATTATCGTAATGAATTCAAAGATCAATCCTTGTAAAATACCTAGATCAAGCAAGCACATCCATCATATCATCACGTGGTGATGTATTGGGAACCCATACTTGATTCTAATTTTATTGATTTCTCTGTTATCCCTACATATTATCCATGTTCCATCCTTCTTTGGTATTAATAAAGCTAATAGACTCATGCTCTCCCATACGACCCCCTTTCTCACAAGCTCTGCCACTTGCCTATTCAACTCAGCATGTAATGTCAGGCTCATCCTATAAGCCATTTGATTTGGGAGTTTTGACCATAGAATCAAATCAATATGGTGTTGTATATATCTTTTGGGTGGTAATCCATTTAGTAGCTCATCAAGAATAACATCAGAAAATTCTTCTATTAATTCTAATATTTCTACGTGTATTTGTGCACTTGCAGGTTCATTCTTATTTACGACTAGTGTATAACAAAAACCATTTTCCTTTGCCTCCTTCACAAATTCCTTTGTAGAGAGCATATTTTCAACCTTCCCCTCTTCCTTAACAGGTAGCACAACCATTTTTTGGTATCCTTGTAGAAAGTATAAGTATTATTTCCATCATCATGAATAACATTTCTATAAAATTGCCATTGTCTTCCTAGAAGCATATGACATGCATCCATAGGAATAACTATTAATTCATAATCACAACATCCTTAAATGTTTGCAATTCGATGGGTTGATACTCTCAGTGTGATTTCATAACATGGGTACTATATCCAAGTTGTGGGACTTGCTACTTGAGATAGACCTCTAGAGAAAGCTGGTTCTTGTTCCTAATCCTAATGCTAAACTGTTTCTAATGAAGTGAATGCCACTATCTACTCCTAATCTAATAATTCCAAGGATATAAGGAGAAAGAGAGCAAGAAAATAAAGAAGTCCTACACTACAGAGGTGATAACAGTAAGAGAGGGGGGTTGTTGATAAAAAATATGACAGCCTGAAATCGAGAGAGGTGAGTAATGGAGAGGATGGACAAGACGCATCACAGACCAAAGATAAATTTCATAGAGAACACCATTTCAAACCCATTAAACAGAACTCTCAAAACCTGCAATAGACATCAGAAATATGAACAATATACCCCACAATTGTGAGAGGTAAGAAGAGACAATAAAATAAGGAAGGATAGACAAAATGCATCACAAAACATATTTTATTACTCCATGAGTTCACACAGTACATCATTAGTGAGAAAGAGGAAAGAAAATTACATTACAAAGCCAAGTGAGGAGGCTTAAACTCCACATTCCACCCTAGGGAAGAAAGAGAGAGGGAGGAAGGAGAGAAAAGATGACCAACTTTTTTTTAGAAAAATTCCCCTCCTTTACAATATATAGGAAGAATGAGAGGGAAATGAGAGAAGAATTTGAATTCTGCTTTAGCCACCCCAATATTGCATTGAATTCACTAACTCCAACCACCCCAAAATGGATTGAAATCACCTATTCCAACCATGATGAGTTCTACTGTAAAACCCATGCCTCCATGTGATCTTCCTTGTTGGGAAAGAAAGGAGGCCCATACTTCATTATGGTGGTAGATGAGAAACATGATAGCCTAAAAAATGGTGGACTATATTTTTTCATTATGGTGGTAGGTGAGTAACAGACGTCGAGATATTTTCAAAAAGTCCTCCCTTGCTCAAATCTGAGTTCCGAGTTGAAAGATATGGCCATTTGAAGGTCATGCTAAGACATTTAATGTGGGCTCACAATATTTAAAAGAGTCTATTGGTGCAAGATCCATGTGGCAGCCCCGCACGTCTTAAGATTTCATCACCCTCCTTTTACTCTTGAAGTTGTGTTGATTAGACACTTGGCATTGTCCGTGGGCCTGCTTTACTTTCTTCATTTTTTGGCTAAGTCCCTCGTGTTTGCTGGAGTAACTACATTGGACCCTAGACACGTGGAGAACCCACACTCATTTGGGACCTACCTTTTTGGTCTTACCTATGAAGTTGCACTGGACTGACACATGGTGTCTTTTCTGGCTTTTTTGCTCTACCTCGACTTTTCAATGGCCGATGCAACTTTCTCAGGCCTTAGATACGTGGAGAGCCTGAACTTGTTTGGGGGACTACCTTTGTATTCTACTTTTGAAGTTGTGTCGAGGTGACATGTGGCACCTTCAATTGGTTCTTAGAATTTTTCAATGGCCAGTGCAACTTTTCTGGACCCTAGACATGTGGAGAGTCTATGCTCATTTGGGGAGCCCACTTTGGAATTTATCTTTGAAGGTGCACTGATGAGACACGTGAAGGATTCTGCTAGCTCTTTTACTTTTGAATGGCTGATTCTACCTTTTCTGCCCATTTAGGAGAAACTTGTTGGACCTTAGACATGTGGAGGGCCTACGCTCATTTGGGGTATCCACTTTTTTACACCATAGAAAAAGTGAACCAAAGAGAGACGTGGAGGTTTCTGCTAACTCTTTTACTTTTCAATGGCCAATTCTACCTTTTCCACCCATTTAGGAGAAACTTGTTGGAATTTATACACATGGAAGGCCTACACTCATTTGGGGTCTACGCTATTCTACACCATATCAAAAATGCGCTGAAGAAACACGTGGAGGTTTCCACTAGCCTATTTTATACTTAACCAATTCAGGCCTTAATTGAACACTTCGTACTAGATGGAAGATGGAAAATGGAAGGAGATAATAATGCAAAGGAAGAAACAAGAAGGTGTGTAAGGACACACAGAAAGAAGGTGAAAAGGAAGCAGGGCACATGAAATGATTCAATCACGAGAGAGGAAAGAAGAGAGGATGTACATGTATAGGATGTGAGGGGACAGAAAAGAAGGCACGTGCGCAGGAGGAAGAGAAGAAAGTGTGCACAGGGGAGGAAGATGTGAAAGGGGGGAAATGGGAAGGGGAGCATAATGCAAAAGGAAAGTATGGAAGTGGGGCATGGATATCCAACTAAGGACGGGGACACGATGGAAGAAAGGAAATAGGGCGTGTGACTAGAAGACCCAGAACATAGCCATTTTGGAAGGCATCTATAGAGGGGTGCATAAAAGAATTGCATGAGGAGTGTGTGGAAGGACTACAACCTATAAAAATGGTGCCAAATGAGAAATATTGTTGGTGTGCATCTTGAAATGTAAAGCATCAAAGCAAGAGTGAAATTAAACATCATCGAAATATTTGGGAGGGTTATTTGAATAACAATTTGGTGACTTTCAATGCCATTTTCTTGCTAGATGAATAGACCAATAGCCTTGAAGTATCCATTAGGCATGGAGTCATGAAAGATAGCCTAATACTAATCTTGTTATTGAAACTTGAAACCCAACTGATTGTGCTTGGTGATCCTAGACTTTCCTCACTATCTGCACTCTCAATTTTCATAAGAAAATCTTGAAGGTGAGATTTCTGAGAGTAGAAAATTTTCATGACCTGGGACTTCACCTGTTCTGGAAATGGATTGTCTCGAAACATGATTTGAGTTGCTCTGCATTTGGTTTCCTTTATAAATTAACAAATAATTACATGAAAATATGAGGTTCTTGCTACAAAAACTAAAAGGCATGATGCACTACACCAACTGAAGTAATACAAAGAAAAACTATGTACAAAAGAGAAATATCACACATGCCACAAGTGGAACATGCAGAGTGTGCACAAGCACTTATTTTGTGGAGAGTAAACCTACCTACTCTATGCTTATCTGGAATCAAAGGTAACTTAAACAAATCCTACAAATGACAAGGAGAAGTAGCTTCCTTTTCTCAAAATATGCAGCCATATATATGATTTGGTGTTGAACATGGCTGTTATTATGAGTGAAAACTCAACAAGAGGCCAATCCTCCACCCAATTCATCAAGGTATCAACATCTATCTAAAATACCTCCTCAAGTTGATTGAAATTAGACTCATGGAGGTGTAGATGGTGACCCTCAGTGCTTTTTACATCATCCACATGCCCTTTAGTGGGCATGACCGGTTTTGGCTTCTCTCTTAGCTCCAATGAAGCTAAGTACCTAATTTGGAAAGGTCTGATCTGATGGATGTGCCAATTACTCTGAAATTGAACTCCAAAATGGATTCCTCTTGCAATCCTTCCTAGGTGGATTGTGTGGGAGATATGGGATCCTCATTCTCTTTTCCTTCCTCCTCGTGAGAAGAACATGGAAGATTATGATGCTCTAACCTTTCTTCCAAAGGGCCGTTGTGAAATGCAGGCTGCTACAATTGAATGTTCTATTCCATGGCAGCATGTGATTAGAAGGTAGATGATGGAGGATCAAATGATGTGATCTCCATAGGATCCTCATCATCGAAGGAGTCCTCCAAGTCAGAAATATAATATGCCTCCTTGTTGTCCTGCTGTATGTGCTTGATATCCTCCATGGTATTCTCATGATCTGTAAATTTCTCACGATTGTTCCCCTCATCTTCAAACATGAATTTTGAAAGCTCAAACTCTTGTTCAACATTAGAGATCAAAGGGGATGAAGTAAGAGGAAGAACCGAAGGTTCTTCTGTGGCTTTCCCTATGTTCAAATCCTCTAAAACTATATGGTTCTCCTCCATAGCCAGAATGCACTCCTCTTCTTTTACATTCTGAGTACCTATTTCTTTCCTTTCTTGTACTGTAACCATGGCCTCCACCACTTGTGTCTTGACTTCATCCTCCTCTGGGGGATTGACCATCAAGGGAATTTTATTAATCTCGAATCTAAGATCTAAGCTTCTAATCATTTCCTCTTTTCTTCACTCTTCTTCTTGTACCTCCCCTTAACTAGATTCTTGAGTTTTTTCCTGACATGGGCTTGAAAATAAAGGAGGAGTGGTGGGTAGGGATGGTATTCATTTTGTCTCTTGTGAAGGGGACTTTGATTTGAAAGGGAAAATGGCAGAGGAATTGATATGATATGGAATATTGGAATATGGAGAAGGGAAATCAACACTGGGGGAAACAAGTGAGAAACTAGACTCATGACACTACTGCGATGATATTGATTGAGAAAGAGGAAAAGGAAAGCTATGAAGTGGTGACTTACCCATTAACAAGTTTTTTTGAAATGAATCTGATAGGCCTCTATTTCCTTGGTCGACTGTGCAAGTTGAGGTAACAGTTCAACCATGAAGTCAAGCTTCTCTTGCTGGCTGAAATGTCTTGGAATAGGGCTGACCAAGGGACAAGGTGACCTATAACTAATTCTTAATGCTTTCAATTGAGAAGTGGCCCTTGATTGTACCATGTATACCTCAATTTTTTGAATCTTCTCCTACAAATCAGCATTCTCCATGTAGTTGATTTCACCGCATGCATATCCCTCTTGACGGGTTCCATAGCATAAATGATCCTAGTATTGTTAATAGTGGTAGCCATAGTCATTTTGGATTTTATCATAAGACTGATTTGGAGGATTTGAGAAATCCATTCGAGGTGCACCCCATTTTTGTTACTACAAGTGTGAATTCCAAGATGGGAATGAAGTCATGATTGCACAACTTCATGGAATGGAATAAAATGAAAGATATGGAATGAAGAATGGGTGGAAATGGATGGAAAGAAAGTATGTAAATTTGAGAATGGTTTGTTGACTATATGAATTCATCAGATTTGCTTGCATGTGCCTCTAAAGGCTGAATCTTAATAGGAACACACCAACATGCTAAGATGAAGTGGTAAGGTGCTTCAAACCTCTCCCACTGGGCGTTCCAAACTTGTTGACTGTGGTCGCACAGTGGCTTAAGATTTGTTGTTTGATAATGAGATACCTTGAAAATATGAGATATTATAACTCCAGTGTCCCACAAGGCATGCAAAAACTATTGATGCGTAATCAAAACACCCCTAAATGTCTACAAGTCAATGGGTTGAGACTCTCAATGTGATTGCATAACAAGGGTACTATATCCAAGTTATGGGACTTGATACTTGAGATATACCTCTAGAGAAATATGGTTCTTCTTCCTAATCTTAATGCTAAACTATTTCTAAGGAAGGAAATGTGACTATCTACTCCTAATCTAACAATGCAAAGGAGACAGAGAGAGAAAGAATGAAAATAAAGAAATCGTACACTACAGAGGTGATATCAATAAGACAAGGCATTGTTGATCACAAATCCAACTACCTGAAATGGAGAGAGGTGAGCAATGGAGAGGATGGACAAGATGCATCACAGACCAGAGATGAAGTTCACACGGAACACCACTTTAAAACCCATTAAACACATCTCTTAGAACCTGTAATAAACATCATAAGTATGCACAGTATACCCTACAACAATGAGAGGAAAGAAGAGACAATAAAATAAGCAAAGGATGGATAAGATGCATCAACAAAACATATTTTATTTCTCCATAAGTTCACATGAGTACATCATCTAGTGGGAAAGAGGCAAGAAAATTCCATTACGGAGCCAAGAGAGGAGGCTTAGACTCCACATTCTACCCTAAGGAAGAAAGAGAGAGGGGGAAGGAGAGAAACAATGACCAATTTTTTTTTGAAATATGACCTCTCCTTTACAATATATAGAAGAAAGATGAGAAGGTAGAGGAGGGAAGAATTTGAATCCTACCTCAACTACGCCCTAGTAGTGCATTGAATTCACCTACTCCAACCACCTCAGAATTCATTGAAATCCCCTACTTGTAACAATGATGGGATTCTTTTGTACAAGACCCATGCCTCTCGTGTGTTGTTCCTTGCTAAGCAAGAAAGGAGGCCCATTCTTCATCATGGCGGTAGGTGGGAGACTTGACAGTCTTGAGAATGGCTAGACCATATTTTTTCATTAATGGTGGAAGGTCAGGAGCAGACACCGAGAGATTTCTAAAAATGTCCCTTCTCACTTGCTCAAATTTGAGCTTCCCAGCTCAAAGGATATGGCCATGTCTGAATGGTAGAGTCAGGTTTTTAACATGGGGTCTAGAATCCTTACTTGAGATCTATCATGTGCAATCCCCACACATGGCTTAAGTTTTTGCGTGTCCTAATATTTCACCAATCTTGAAATGGTGTCGAACTGGACACATGGCGAATCATCCGCGAGCCTGCTTTACTTGTGTCTCTTTTTTACCTAAGTCCCTCCTGTTTGATAGAGACACTCTGCTTGACCCGTAGACACGTGGAGAGATGTCACACTCACTTGGTGACCTACCTTTTTAGATCTCACCTCTTAAAAGTTGCATCTAAAGAGACACGTGGCTATCTTCCACTTTTCTCTATTTCTTTGTGTTTTGGCTAAGTCAACTTTTGTTTGGTTGATGCCATACTGTCTCAGACCCTGGACACGTGGATAGCTTTGCACTCATCTTGGAAACTCCCCTAAGGATTTTAATTTTGAAGTTGCAACCAACGAGTTGGCACATGTATGGGACCTTCCTCTAGATTCTTAGACTTTGAAGATGCAGCCGAGCTGATGCATAGAGGCTTGTTTTGGCACTATCCCAGCTTGGAGAGCCTTCACTCAGCTGGGAACCTTACCTTTTTGGACTCAGGACCTTTGGAAGGTGTGATGATGCGACTCATTTAGGGACTACCTTGCTGGGCATCTTTTGAAGTTGTACCAAAGAGACACAATGGGGCTTCCACTGTTACTTTTAGTCTTAACTGATTTAGGAGTAAGTTCAACTTTCAAGCTCTAGACACATCGTGGGGTTGGCACTAGTTCAGGGTCTCTTCTTTGGGTTGCGCCATATTTTAAGTTGCACGCTGATGAGACACGTGGAGGTTTCCACTAACCCTCTTATACTTAGTTGATTAATACTGATTCTTGCTTTGTCCCTAATCATTTAGGAGTAGCTTGTTGGAACTTAGACATGTGGATGGCCTAGCACTTCATTTGGAGTCTCCACTTTTGGGTACTCACTATCTGAAGTTGAACTATTGAGGCACATGTGCACCTTCCGACTGGCCTTCTGCATACTTAATTGATTCGGGCCTTGATTGAACACTCCATGGGCTATATGGGAAATGGACACTTGAAAGATATGCCATTTTGTGAAGGAAGAAACAAGAAGGCGTGTCCAAGGGTATCCCCCGCAAACCTGAAGGTGAAAAATAAGTAGGGCACTTGGGAAAAATTTCAAGTCCGTGGCCCCACAGGTAAGTTTAGAAGATTTCCAATGCATCAGGGTCCCCGGGCCCATAGAAGCCCACATTTTCACATGTTAGAGAAAGAGAAGATACTGTCCCGAGCTTGCGGAAGCCCACAGATATGTAACTTGAGGACTTTTTATGAAAAGTGCAAAATTCCAAAATATCTCCCGCTGGTCCGTAATCTTCCCATTGGCGAAAAGTCTTCCCCAGGCCTGCCAGCCCACTTTGTGCAAAAAAATCCTTCCAAGGCCCCTTGGCCTGCCATTTACAAAATATGAGGAGTTAGAAGGACTTATTTATATTTCTGGAAAGGGGAAGAAATTTCCTATCTGATGGAAATGGTTTTTTAGTGGACCTTAATTGTTTAAAATATGTAAAGCATTTAGATTGAAGCACAAAAGGGGAAAAATGGTGTTAGTTGACGAAAAATAAGTGTGAGCTTATTTGGTCAACAACTGCCCTTTGGATCTGACTCTCTATCTTGTCAGTTGTGTCTTAATTAGATGTATGAAATAATTCATCGATTAGTCTCAAATATTTATCTAAAAATATTATCTCCATATATATCCATCTCACTTCACCATGCTCAATACCAAGCTCAACTCTACCTTAAGCTAGTGATATCTTCTATTTTTACCTTGGATCTTTGAAACAACTTTTCGGTGTCTTCTAACCCAAATTTGGCTGTCCATATAATTATATGTTTATCATGAAATACACTCATGCAACTCCCCCTGGTATAATTTCATCCTCCTTTGTTTGCAGCTACAAGAGATTAGAAACTTGCAATGTATCCAAGTCATGGAGATAGTTCTTGAATCAAATCTAATCAATCTTGAAGATAATTTTCATTGTTTTCAATTTAATTTTCTTGATCATTCACTGATTTGAGAAAAATAAAAATTTCTCCCACTCAAAAATTTCCATCCTATACCCATTATCTTGTGATTTACAAGTCTTTCTAGGATCCTATGCCACATGACACTCACTATTATGCATCCTTAAAAAGGTTTACAAACACACACTTCTTTAGGTTCAAATATATTTGAATTTATCTGTCAGTGCTCAAACATTAGGCATAAACACTCATAATGGTATTTTACCAATCCATACATGGTCCAATCATCCAGATATACTTGCGAGAAATTAAATATGAAGTCTTGGAATAGAACCAAAAAAATGCATGAGAAGATGGTGGACGTGTGCATCAGTCTAAATGTAATAACTGTGTAAGAACACAACCTCCATTCTATATTAAAGGTTGCATATTTACACGATATTATTAAACTATTTTGACATGATGACATCCAAAAAACCAATCTATTAAGGTATATATCTCACTTCCCACTATTCCTTCAAATATTTCTTCGGTAAATGTAAACGGGAAGGGGTCTATGATGCAAACTATATTTAACACATGGTAATAAAAAAAAATATATGATGTGCCCATACTTTTTAAATCTTATAACCATCAAGATCACTTAGAATCTTTGATCGAAACAATGAATACCACAACTAAGATCACATCTATTACCTCTTTGACATTAGCGTGCAAGTTTGGATTCATCCTATATCGCCATTTACATACTATTTTGGCACATCTAACTAACTTGATATGAATTTTATTCAAGGATGGTTACAAGAATTTCATCTCTTTATAATTTATTGGGAATAGTTCTTTATAGTAATGCACGAATTCTACTAATTTTGTAATTTCAACTTCAAACCAATAATCTTTGATGGTTGTAACTTTGGTGTTTTTTCAGTTCTAATGTTGATCTTTTTATACGTCAATGGTTAATTATGTGGAACTTTATCTTATTATTTATTATCTATAATTTCCATAGATCTATAGGTCATTTCAAAGTTTAAATGGTTTACATCCACTTCCTCACCAAATTGACAAACCAACTATTATTTTCCCTTGCATTTCTAGTTTTTTGTTATCTAAACAACTTCTGTCTTATTTCTGAGAATCATTATTAGTTATATAATATTTAATCATTTTATATAGTTTCATACCTTTCTCATTATGAAGCCTTAACATGTTTATCTTCCCTCATATCTTCATTCCCAAATAATGAATTACAATTTTTCTTAAATAGGAAAACAACTCTGAACTGGAGTTTCAAAGTAAACTCTAACTAACTATGACTAAATCTACTCTAGGTGGTGGAAATTACTATTTTTATTTGGTTACTAGAACATGCTATTCTTAGTAAGTTCACATGCTTATTTTTATGGAAACATGAATTTCCATGCATCTTCTACATTCCTAAACTATAGGACTTGCCAAATTTCTAACTCATAATGCAACTAATAGACTAAAATAAACTAATGCCCAAAAATAGGAAAAAACCCAAACTACAACTTAAATCGTAATATTCGGCCTCAAGATGGTAGATTTAGGGCCCAAAAATGTGCCGAAAATTGCTCTAACTAGTAGGGTGGATTGTCGGTGTCTTCATATCATCGAAACATGTGGTTTAAAAAAAAGGGACTTAAACAGACACCTAGAGCTCAAGTTATGACCTTCTCAAGTTCCTGCTAATTTTAGCACATCAACATGCCTAGCAAAGGAGGCAACATAGTTTTTATAATTCTAGATGGATAGTACATTAATTTTTCCATTTCATCTTCCTAGAATCAAATTTAGTATAATATTTTACCTAGAGAAGCCTATATAAGCAGCTCTATATCACATTCTTACTCACTTGAAATTATTACAACTAATGTTTCAAATATCATTCCAAAATAACTCATTGATCTCCAATATATTTGTAAATAAATTACACATTTAATAGAGAATCCCTTTATACATGTTTAAAAATTTCAACTAAGAAAATATGTCCAAATTCCTCCATTTCCATGGATGTAAATGTATAATAGTCGTGTCTTAGCAAGTGAAAATTCACTTCAAACATTGTTAGAGGCTATCAAGAAGAAAATATTTACGTTATAAAAAAGAAACATGATACACCACACTACTACTATGATATGTATATTTGTAATCTATAGGTAACAAAATACATTTTTTTTAAGAAACATGGGAGAAACCATAAAGGGTTCACATAGATCACACTTAAATGTGTACATACAAATATAAAAAATACACAAGGTTTGAAATCTCATGAGCGCATGTATTGTAGTACTTGGATTATTTTTATTCAATTGACCACTAAGTAGTCTATCCTCACCACACACATGGTTTATCCTCTTCTTATCTAATAATTTGATGAAAGGAATTATTGTTTTCTAGATTTTCCACTTTTTTTCATGTTATTACAAATCATCCTGATATTTTCCCAACAAGAAAAAAATATAGCGAGAGACATTTCATTGAATGCCAAAAACATACTCACTTGCAGAGTTTGATTGTAAAAATCCCAAAGCCTGTAGAGATCTAACCAGGACTATATAACTCCAATCTAGAGCATACAACATTTATATCTTCCTAAATGAGTTCAATTATGAATTTAAAATTTGTAACAAAAAAATGTAGTTTTTAAAACTGTATTCATCCTTTTTGTGTATTTTAATTTTGATTTTATTTTTTAATCATCGTTTTATGCATTAATGCATTATTCTTATATTTTTGGGTTCATTTTTAAAATTGATTAGATTCATATAATTTCGCATGAAAAAATTATTACATACTTTTCTAGTTATGTACATTACGTAACATAATTTACTTAGAGTGTAAATATTTAATGAACTTTATTTGTGTTAAAATCTATCAAACCTATTTTTTGTAGGATTTATCCCTAATATTTTATTCCAGATTTGTACATATTGTAACATTGTTATAATACTCCCATTTACTTCATTAATAATTCCAATTTAAGCTATTCTCTCTAGGTTGTCATATATGGTCATCCCCTATAAAAGTATTTCTATGGATTCTTGCTTCCACAATCACCTTGTGTTACATACACCTATACTAATGAATCTATTTTCAACTTAAAAATATGGTTTTGATTATTTTCATATATAAACATTAATCCTCATTTTATTTCCTTATAATTATTCTAATATTTTACAATTCAAGACTATTATTTTATTATTAACAACATACTATTCATTTTCCATATCTGCCTCTCCTGTTTTGGGATGAGTAATGTTTAATCTCCATTGGGGATTATTTGGATAAAACCATAGTTATTGACACAAAAATGAACTTATATGAGTATACTATGTATGCTTGCATCTTTTTCAAGATGAACACTTAAATACATTTTCCTTATTCTATTGGTTTTAAGGTTAAAGACAAAATATGGACTCAAAACTTAGATTATGAAGGTTTCTATACTCACCCAATTTCACATGTACTACATTGTAATAAGAGTTACAAATACCCAATGATGAAAAAATATATTTCATATGGTGTACAAGTTCAATTTCATAGTTGCAGTATATATTTATAGCCTAGAATGCTTCCCTTAACGATTTCCATCTTTTTCTAGGTTTCGTTTATCTCTTTTACATATTTTCCTTGGTTTTTGTGTTTTAAGTTATGGAACCATGCCGACAGTTACAAAACTGCCCCATAGATTTTGTAACCTCCACTCTTCCTTGAGTGGTGTTTATGGAATCACCGTGGTGGTTGCATAACCTCTAGTCGACGTAGACTAGTGGTTCAATGCGCTTTTTCCTGAAACTCTTACAACATGTTTTGAATGTGTGTGCACATCTTCAAAATTTATTTTAGGGTATGTATCTTAGCCAATTAAGTTGTTCTTGAACTCATTTGATGTGTATAACCTTCTCTTTACCTTCCTTTATTAATTATTCTTTAACTGCCCCTTGTTTGAGAGAGGCATTGTTTCATGGCTGCCAAATAGCTTGAACCATCTTTGTGTGTATTTCCTCTATTTTCCAGAAAACATAAAAAATAAATAAAACATAGATTAAATTAATTAGTTTCCTTTATTTTTAATTATTTTCATTTAAATCATTGAAAATAACAAAATAATAGATTAGTTTATTTTCTTTGTTTAATAATTTAGTTTTTATTTTTTAATTAGCTTATAAGTAGCACGTAGATTTAATTAATACGAGGAAATTAATTTAATAATTTTTATTTAAATCTACTTGTTTCTATTTGTTAATTAGGAACATAGTTTAATTATCAGGAATTAAAAGAGCTCCTCACGTACCCCCTATTCATCTTAGGATTGACCTTTCCCTCTTGTGGTTTGTTTGATAATTTATTTTTTCCTTTTCTTTAGTTATTTCTATACCTCCCACATTACCATTCAAGGCTCCCAACAACCTAGATGATCCCAGGGTGCCTCAACCATAAACCACCAAACAATTCATAGATATTAACCAAGGCCTCAGACACCTTGCTTTCCAATCCACCCCTATACCGCCAGTTATCTTCTTATAGTTGACGTATTTGAATGTTAAAGTAGAAAATAAATGTACTATCATATTCAACTAGGAAAACATTAGATTGCATGATCCATAAACTTATCGTCTTCACATGTTTCCCTCTTTCGCTTCCATGACCTTGTCTACAAACTTCTACAAGGAAAACATAGGATAGTTCACGCACTTTCCACAACCCGATGCAAGCATTTTCTATGAAACATATATTGAACACCATTTATGCATTTCCATCCTCTTAGAACATTTCATATCAGCCATGTAAGTTATAAAATATTTTACTGCCTTAGATGAGCATATTCCATTATTACTTGTACACGATGTTAAATTTCCTTGATTTTTACTTTTATTCATATTTCACCCATTCATTATAGTTACCCATTCCGCAGCCACATTCCATTCACAATCAGCTATTCCCGCATAGCCTCGCAAGGCCTAGTGCTTATGAAAGTCACGTGTTGATTTTTAGTCATAAAAAATTAGTGAACCCGACGTGAAGGACTAGTTCCTTATAGTTTCCATTATTTCTACCTTCTCTCATCCATCCTTATCCTCTACCATTATCCTGCAGGTATTTATACATGCCTTATATATGTCAGGTAAGGAATACGAGAGGCCCATTTTAGGTCTTGAAGCCTCTTATTACCACATGGGTATGTAATAACCACCCTTACTATCATGGTAGGCTGGTAATTACTCATCCAATTTACCTTCCCCTCTCACTCCTTCTCCTTAAGGTGATAATAATGGTTCATCAGTACAGATCCAGGAGATTGAGAAACCTACGTATATCCCATAACCTGAGCTCTCCTAATAAAACAACATGACATTCACAGGTGAGCAAGGGTCTAATCATCGAGTCTTGTTTAGAGAAATAATCAATATGTAATCAGGTTTTCTCTCATCTTACCTATTTCCAAATGATGAACTCCTAACACACTTCACCCAAAGTGACAAGTTTCTTAACACAATAGACAATGCTTGGACTGGATCTAAGAGTACGTTGGTGTTCTTCTTCTGAGCATCTCTGCTACCCCTCTTCCTACAATAGGCAGTACATCAAAAGAGGGTCGGCCTCCCACAAATAAATCCATAGTAGGACATCATGTGACTTTCCTTCACAAGTAGACTTGAAATATACCTTAATCAAATACAACACCGTATGTGGGAGATGTAATTTCAACATTGCTTGATAGAGTTAAGGAACTAGAGCTTACCCAACCTTCTCATACTATACCTTTTACAGGGGAAGAAAATATCCCTTACTGTGCACAAAACTTTGTTTATGTTCCCCCAACACCTTCACCTCCTCCGGTTTACGTGAGTGTTCCAAACCTTGAAGACCTTATTAGATTGGTAATGTTAGGTATGCCCTCTCACATTTCATACTGATATCATCCATAATAAATGATCGGAAGTGAATTCTCTATTGTCATTCCAATTTAAAATGTTATGTTCCCTGGTTTCGCACCTACTGCTCCCTACCAAAAAAATGTTCCTCGTACCTCCACATGTATTCTAAATATTTATAGCGGTACATGTTTTCCTTTCCTAGATCGTATGCTTAGCCTCAGAGGATTCCTTGCACCTATGCAAATGCATATCCTATGCCATATAAGCCTTTTATTTCTCCACCACCTTCCCGTTAATATGGTAGAGTCTTATGCATTGGGTACATAGGTTGAATATCTCAAGGAGAACATTGACTTTACCATATGAAGCATAATGCTTTTGAGACCATTTCATGAATTTCCAAAGTTTAAAGGGGAGGGCGACCAAAACGAGCATATTAGAGCATATGTGACTCATGTTAGAGAGCTACTCCCCTAGGACACAGTTGTAGCTAATATTTTCCCCAATAACCTCAAGGGGATTACTCTTGATTAGTACTATAGGATACAAAAATATTTGATCTATTAATTCAAGTAACTCTTTTAGAGTTCATAAAGGCTTTTAATATCAAAAAACTTTTAAGGACATGAATTAGATAGTTCCTTCATATTAAGCAAGAGCACAATGAATCTAATGCTTATTTAATTTAGAAGTTGTAGCGAGTCCTCTACTCCTTAGCTAGAACTCTAAAAATTGACCAAAGAAATATTTACAACTTATTCCTCTATTAGCTTGATCAGGAAACCAAGGAGGAGGCAAAAAAATTTCCCTCTTAGAATCTATGAGGAATTCCTAGAGGAGGCTCTCCACATTGACCAAATGGCAATTGATAGTGGCTACAAGACGTACGAATCAAATGGGAGACTGATCCATCCCTTTCATGGTAATTCAAAGTAATAGAATGATTAAAAAGATAATAATCAAGGATCCAAAGTCCTCAATGAGAACTATGGTTCTGCGATAGATGACGTAATTGAGCAATCCAAAAACCTTAATGTTATTGGAACTAATAATATGAATAATGGTAATAATAATGCCAATACTAATAACCAAAGGAATAAAAAATTTACTCCTTATGTTAATGTGGTGGACTTTAGTCACCCTCCTCCACCTCTCTAGTAGGTCCACACCCATGGTCTGGTGCAATACTCAAACTAGTATCCAAAGAAATTCAAAAATGAGTATCAGAACTAGGGTCAGAGGCCACTGATGTTCACTTATAATAAACCAACTATAGAAAATCAATAGAAAATATGGACTAAACAAGAACTAGAATAAAAGACCTCATGACTATGATCCTAATTTCTATTTTGGTTTCTATAGGGTTAGAGGACATGATGCTTGTATGTGCTATGATTGAAAAACTTTATACAAATAATTTTTGAGGACCAAAGGAATCTCTTTGTTTATATTTTTAGGATAAACCTATAGAAATGATGTAAAATGTTCACATGGGACTCGTTTCCCCTCATAATTATAAATTTTGATTTATAGTGAGCCCCTTCCAACTTTTCGTAAGAACAAATAGCCCATTTTGCATTGGACTAATAAGGGGATCACTGTTGAAAGAAATGATGATGAGGCATCAACATCTACAAACACTTTGGCTTCTCTCCCTTTAGACGATCAAAATCAAACTAATATTGTGGGTTTAGTGTACCTAGAAATGGAACCCAAGGTTAATGTAGCAACCCTATCAAAGATTATTCCTTACACCAATGTCAAATGATACACCAATGGCTCCTAAACTAATATTATCCTATGATTTAATCATAGATTTGACTAAGACCTTTTCTGACATTTCCTTTTTGTAATTTTTAAAGAATTTACATGTACATCGAGAAGATTTGTTAGAAGCATTAGGTCTTAGCCATATAATTCCCATCACCCTTTCTTTGTAGGCCCATGTTAATCATATACATTTTGATGTCTATCCTCTAGGGAATCCTGAGAGGGATGCATGGTTTGTTTTTGACATTATCAAGATATAAACCATTGCTAAGTTGGCATGAAAGGTGACCTTCAGTTATACCTCCAGGCTTGGATTTACAACAACTATGGTAAACATGTAATGATAGATGGTAGAGATAATGTCAACATAGTCTCTTTCTGAATTTTTTTCGAAGCTAGGCTATGTAGAAACAGATTTTTCTCCAATGAGAAATACGTTGAGAGTCTACGATAGTCTCAAGGAAATGTCCATGTTAGGAAATCAATCTATTAGTGCTCCATTGGTAAATAATAATTATGTTAGTAATTATTATAATGTAATATTGTGTTTGTAAATATGTTAGTATTTTGTTATATAGTTGTTATATAAAACAAATTATAACAAATACGGGTGAATGAGTTTTAAAAATTGACGTAGGTTAGATTTTTGTTATAGCTACCTCCTAAATCATAGGAGAGCTATATTCCTATTTATATGGGTTCTTATAATATGATGTATATGCTGAATAGAATATCTTTCTGTGTTGATTTAATTAAATCTGGTGTTGTGCTTTCATTTGGCATCGGAGCGGTGCTACGGTCCTTGCTATAGATCTAAAAGACATCAAAACATTTCTAGTTCATCATATTACAGTGTGGTGGCTTGCAGAATTCAACACCAAATTGCATCCATCGAGTTTGAACAGATTTGGTTCTATAGTGTCTTCACTGTATCTACTGTCGAAACAGTCACATTAAAATTGCATTCAATTTTTTTTTGTTGGGAATCAAAACCACGGTTTTCACATTTTCGTGAGTTGTGTGTTGGAAAAACGTGAAGGAGAGAGAATTTGGTTTCATGCATATGATTGGAGTTTGAAAATCATGAGCCTGAAAGGGCTAGAATGATTCTTGCTAAGGCTCGTGAGAGGGATTTCTCAGAGAGAGTATGGATGACGTCGGTGATTTTTGAAGAGAGTTGGGAAAAATTACAGAAGAGAGATCACTTCTTGAGAAAGGTCTCAGATGATATCCATCTTTCTTTAAATTGTGGCTTATTGGCCAGTGTGGAAACCTTAAGGAACATCTAGGAAACCTGGATGCTGCATGAGAGGTCTATGATCAAAGGATAGTAACTGTCCAGCTTGTGTTCCTCACTTCCAACAAACTCAGACTGAAAGGAAATTGATCCAATCCTTTACTGTTCTGATGTTATTTCATTCTCAAAACCTGCATTTATATGCTCCTTCAATACCGCTCGACATCCACAAATCTTACATTGGCTTCGACTCAATTGGTGGCAGTAAATACATACATGTTGAGCTCCACATAAGATCTCACCTATTTGTTATTAAGAATAGGTATTTTAGGTTTAAAATTTCTCTTATTTAGGATGTGGTATTTATAAATGCTTTTAGAAATAGATTTAGTTGATGGTTTAAAGTCATTTTATTTTATGTTTGTGATTACACTAAAATAGTCTATTCGTTTGGGCTTTAGTTTAGGATAGGTAGTACATGAGTTTATTCACTTTAGGTTTTATAAGCTATTTGGTACATGATGATAGTGTATTTTACACAAAGTAATTGTATTAATGTCATGTCATTAAGAGTATAAGTGTCTTATATATCACCATTAGTGTGTTTGTCATAAAGTGTCATCATATGTATATATGGTAAAATAGTTATTTTTGTGTCCATTTTAAAAAATCAAGGAGTTAAAATATTGAGAATTAATAATGTAAAGTTTAGTTGTAGTCAAGTCAAGAGTCAATTTTTGTTTACTCGTCAAAAGTTCATTGTGGGTCAATACTATTGTAAAAAGTGTCGTCTTCCAAAGTTCAAAAACTAACAAAAAATTTGCCCGCATTTCAATTTTGGATGCATTTTCGCTTGTACGTGACATCCAAATTATTGAAGGTATTTTTTAAGCTTCATGATCACATCTAGCTGAACTAGTAGCATGATACTATAGGATGGAGGCAAACGGAGGTTGGAGGTCATTTAGAGACCTCTCATCAGTCACCAACGATGGGGGCCGCATAGATGATTTGGTGGCATTTATTTTCAGTTGTGTGTTTGCTTCATTTTACAGTGATCCTGTTTTCAATAAGTGGAAATATCACATTGAAAGGGGGGGAACATGATCTCAATGTTCCATTTCCAGTTTTTGGTTTATGCGTTAGCAACAAATTTCAGTATAATTTCCTATATTATTCCCTGCAGTGAGATATTGATGAGGGATGAGAATAGTACTCTTACATATTATGATGTGGTTGTAGGTAAACCACTTGAAAACCTTCATTTGTGGTTTTTGGTAAACCAATAGCAAAACCACCATTCTTGGTTGTTGGTAATCCATTTTCAAAACCATCACTTTTTGGTTTGTGATAAACCAATTGCAAAACCACCATTCTTGGTTGTTGGTAATCCCATTTGCAAAACCAACACTTTGTGGTTTCTAGTAAACCAATTACAAAACCACCATTCTTGGTTTTTGGT
Organism: Taxus chinensis; assembly: GCA_019776745.2. NCBI lineage: Eukaryota > Viridiplantae > Streptophyta > Pinopsida > Cupressales > Taxaceae > Taxus > Taxus chinensis. The sequence continues at coordinate 811,154,399 of CM034149.1, forward strand.
CAACCGTTTGCGAAACCATCCTTGAGGTTTGTGATCATCCTGTGAAAATCACAAGATCATGAGCAGGTGCAAGTACAAAGGCAGGTTTTCCCCACGTTCGTACTAAGGGGGGGAATGTTAGGAAATTAATCTATTAGTGCTCCATTGGTAAATAATAATTACGTTAGTAATTATTATCATGTAATATTGTGTTTGTAAATATGTTCGTATTTTTTTATATAGTTGTTATATAAAATAACTTATATAACAAATACAGGTGAATGAGTTTTAACAACTCACGTAGGTTATATTTTTGTTATAACTACCCTCCTAAATCATAGGAGAGCTATATTCCTATTTATATGGGTTCTTGTAATATGATGTATATGCTAAATAGAATATCTTTTTGTGTTGATTTAATTAAATATGGTGCTGTGCTTTCAGTCCATTAGGACTATAGTGCTTCTAGTTACTCTTGGACCAAATACTATATTTACTTAGTTTTACATTATAGATTTATAAAACCAAATATAATATGATCCTCGGTCAGCCCTGGATTAAAAAAATGAAAGCAATCTCTTATCCATTATTCCAAAAGGTCGTATTCCTCCACTTGAGTAAGGTTTTCATAGCTCAAGGTGATCCAAAGCCATTGAACATCCATTTGGCCACTCTAAGGAAGAAATCGGCTTGTTCATACTGAATTCGAGCTCCTAGTGAGTAAGTTAAAAAATCCTTAAGGTTCGAAAATTGAATCCCAACTTATTCCCATGATTGAGTTGGAAACCCCTAAAAAACTTTAAGGCATAAATCCTGACAAAAATAATGTTTTTGTAGTATAAATTTTATGAACAAAAAATATGAATGAGATTGGTAAGATTCTGGATAATGATGTGTTTATTATTATTCCTTTTGAATCCTCGGGAATACGCAAAGATCTCAAGATCACTACTCTTTTGGCTGATGGATTTGAAAATATTTTTTTGGTTGAGGTTTCAGAAGTCAGAGAAGAAGATTCCATGAATGATTAAAGTTTTATCTTCCCCCATGACTATTGGACACTTAACTATGACAATGCGAAGTGTCATTACAGTGCAGGTGCAGGAGTGATCCTTACTTCTTTAGAACGGAGGGTCATGCGTTTTTCCTTTGAGTTAAACTTTGAATGTACAAATAATACTACAAGATATGAGGCTCTTCTTCTTAGTCTTAGTATAGCCAAGAGGATGGGAATCAATAACGTGAGTGTTTTGGGTGACTCCCAACTTGTGGATAATCAATTATGAAAAGTTTATGAGACCAAAGTAGACCAGTTACAACTTTAAAAGAACATCATTCCTTGAACTCAAAAAATATTTTGACTTCATTTGTCTCAAAGTCATACCTAGAGAGAAAAACGTCATGGCCGATTCAATTCTTGATTAACTGAAACTGGGGATTTTAAGAGTTAATCAAACAAGTAAAACATTGAAATAAATCTCTAAACTAAATAAGGAAAGTGACCCAAGTAAGTAAGTAAATAGAAATGGGAAACCCTTATAAGTCAATAGGGTTAGAAAGATCTTAAGCAATTCATAGATATGATATGAATATGTCACAATGAGGAAAAAATAAACAGAGTGTTAGAATGACCACACATAAGCTACAAAAAATACAAATATGGAATAATAGACTAGACTGATGTGCTTAGAGAAGTACAGTTGTTCTTATGGGTGCCCTGGTCTAAGATATGGGTACCCTAGTTTGTGAAAACTCTCTACAAACATCCTACGAGGTTTCTTTAAGTGATCACCTATTTTTACTTCCTATCACACTAGTGCCACACAAGTTGGTTGTATGTTGTTATAAATCTAAAATAAAGATGAGACATGCAAAACACCAAGATAAACATCAAACTCCTAAAAATATTTAGATGCTTATGAAGGGGTTAGACTATCTTGAGTTGCAAAAATGGTGAATTTACTAACTGAGCGCTACACTACATCTTATACATGATGTAGTTATATGTGCTTATGTGTATAATCATGCCCTAGGTACTCTTGTTTCAGTCAAACTTTTTTAAAGTAGTGACAAATAACTATGTGTAGAAATGTAATATAATGGTGGATAAATAACTTCCCTTCTATGTAGTGTGAGGCTTATGAACCAGTCTTATGCCTTATGATGGATCTTGATGGATGCAAATGGAGCCTTTGATGGATGTAACCTTAGGTGATTATAGTAGTGGTTAGTTCTTGGTCCCTCATTATGGTCTCACAACTTTAGATATATATATATATGGTTTTCTTGTTTTTGATTTCATAATTAACCCCAAAAAATCTAAGCATCAAAATATCTAATGATCAAAATGGAAAGAAAGTTACCAAAAAGTGATGAAAAAGTGCAAAAAGGATCAGGGTTCCCCTGACTGGGACCAACATACCCTATGGACACCCCAGTGAAGGCTAAAATGATGATAAATGACAAAAAGAGACTGGGAAAATATGTGCTAAAAATTGATAGTGATGATAGAAAACAAAGTAAAATGGTAAAAAAATGGGGGGTTAATTAGTAATTTCTTCACTCAAAAACCATATCAATAGTAGTATGAGATTGGGGCTAAATAATGTGTAAAGTACATGATTTTATGTCTACATTTTCCCCCACTGTATGGTTTTTGAGAGAAACACTCGGTAACATAAATTAGATAGATATATAGAGTTGATGTAGAAAATGTGATGATGGACTAGAAAAAGCATGGAATGAGAAAAAAATTAAGCATGTAAAATAAAGATGCAAAAAGTGTGAAAAAGTAGTGAGAGTGAACCTAGGGTGGAAATGCATGTGTAGTTGCCAATGTGTGTGATTTACTTGCATGTTAGTATGAGGTGTGTGCCACCAAAAAAATGTTGTTTTTTTCAATTTCATTGATGTTGTTGTTAATTACTAATTTTTTCTCATATGGTTGGAATTGCAAGGAGAAGACGAGTAAGTATTCAAATATGCATGTATATATGTCAAAAAAAGATCTAAATATGCATGTATATAATAAAAAGTATTTAATGTAAAAGAAAAATGTAAAACTATCATATGCACCTTATCCTTGATGAGAGAAAGGTTGTATAAAGGATATCCTGTATTACAATTTTTTTTGGGGAAATCTCACACCACCTTAACCAATGAATTGTAGGGAGAAAGTTGCATTATTCTGAAACCTGTAACGACTTCCCTAAATAATGTATCAAGATATGTCTTTACTTCTTGGTTTTATGGGAGATCAAATGTCACTAGTTGAAGTAGTGTAGGGATGAAAAATGACGTATCCCTTAACCTGTAATTACTTAACCAGAATGCTAAGGAACACCACATCCTATAAAAGTTGTTGTGTATGGTGTTTGTAGAATTGTATGAATGCACTCGCTATATAACCCAAAATGTCAAGGATATAAAAACTAAATTGAACTTTATTGGTAGAAAGTTCTATGTAGTGTGTAAAACCCCAAACGATGCCCCCCTCTTTTGGGGTGCATGTCATGTTGCTGATAGGAGAATTACGCCCCAAAAAAAGACCAACTATATAAATAGTGCCCTATAGGGGGAAGGTAATGAGGTTTATATAAAAAAAGGTGCACAAGAAAATGTGGCTAGGAAAAAGGTGTTAGTATGAACAAGCATGCATGTAAAAGACAAGTGTTTGCTACACAAACAATGTAGAAGCTAGAATACGAGTAAAAATGCAAGAAGATAACCATAGAACACCATATCAGTTTGTAAACATGGGACATCACTCATGATGTCGCAAGGACACTCAAGGCCATAATGGGCTCATAAATACAAACAATTTTGAACACCAAATAAAGGGTGAGTCTGACATACAGTATAAATCAAAACAAGCAATCCCAAACAACAAATAGCTTTGGAAGTAAATAATCCTGCAAAACAAATTCTATGCATGAAGCACCCATAAGGATGTTAGAAAGATAAATCATATGTCAAAAGCATGTATAACAAGTAATGTATAGTACTAAATACAAAATGAAACAATAACATCTATAAGAGATGAATGTGGATGCCCTGAGTAACTGTTTTAGGAGTGGTAGAAGGAAAACATTCATGTTGTGTGTATGAGACTTGTATTTTTGATCAAAACTAGATAAATGCATGAACGTGCATGTGTTTATGGTAAATATAATGTAATGAAAGAAACCTATCTATAATGTGTAATAATTAACCATATACAAGAAAAAGTAAGCAAGAGTAAAAATACCCAAGATATGTAATATGATCTAGATGGATGGAATGGAATGCATAATGGATGGTATGAGCCACGTGATACACAAGTTATAAGAAGTGTATAAAGTGAGGGTAAATTTTAGTATGCCCCCCTCAACAATCAAGAATGAATCGTATATGATATTGCATAATCGGGAAATGGTCGAATCATGTGTGTCATGTATTCAACATACTGTGATGAGTGTGTATGTGTAGTGAGGATATCCGATGTAGTGATGAAGTTTGATGGTGTAGCCTAAAGAGTATTTCACAATGAGATGAATAGAGGAAGTGGTGATGTAGCCTAAATCATTTTCCACTAGAAGATGATGGAATATGTGACCATGTATCCTATAATGTATGTCACTATCTTAGTACTGTCACATGAGTGAAGGTTAAATTATGAGTTTGTGTGTATGATAAGGTCCATTTGATTGGTAAACCCTCAGTAGTCTAGTATGGACTGATGAACTAAATTTAATCATAAGGTAATGTGTACATCACTTAGAAGATGATGTATTATGTGTGATGATGATAAAAAACCATATGATGTGTAGAATGTGTAGTCTACAATGTATATGATGTAATGCAAATGTGAGACATGTGAAGATTTGCATTGTGTAAGTCCTATTGTGCATTATGTTGGGTTGATTTTTAGTACGCCTTAAATAGACAAGCATGAAATGAAGCACATGAGTGGGTCATCAGGAAGGTAGGATGAGAATACTCATCTACCAAAGACCGAGTTTGCATAAAAATATGGAAGCATGGTGGGAAAGAGTAACTCTAGGACCATGTAGTGGTGGATTTTATAATTTTTCTTGAACAACAATAGAAGGGGTAGTTTATTTGATAAAAAATATTGGCTGTTGAATTCATGATTGGGTATGGGGTTTTTCTGATGGTGGCTTATTTAGAGATGTTGTGGAATACCAGAGTGGAGGCTAGATTGAAGTGATCTTTAGTGGAGATAGCTTAATAGGCTTGGTAATACTGTATATTATTGAGTATGAGAATTTTATGAAGAAATAATCTTGATAGGTGATTTCTTAGTTTAATTTTGTAATTTTAAAGATAGATTAAGTTGAAGAAAGGTGAGACCATCCTTGAGAGGTGGTTGATTAGACTGAATAGGAGGTGCTTTATTGACCAAATAAGGTACCTTAAAAGTCATAGTCTTATGCTCAATAGATGCAGAAGGAAGATAATTTGGAGCCCATTGAAATGTAGCATTTGTAGATGGGCATTAAAAAAAATGTTGTGTAGTGAATTAAATGAAGCCCTAATTCTTGAGTTGTTTGATTCTTCACTGTAAAGCATGGTAGTCATTTTCATTATGTCCATTGATTTGATGAAAGTGAAAATATGGATTCCCCTGATACTTTTCTAGTCGATAATGAGGATAACAATGAGTAGGTGGTAAAGTGATCAAGTGATGACTAAGGATCTTAGTAAGAAGGTCAGGTTATTGAGTATTGTAATCAAAGATTCGAGGATCTAGTAATTGTATGAATCTAGCCTCACTAATATGAAAACGTGTAGAAGACATAAAATGATAATGAGATGTTGATAATTCAGGACTATGGAATAGGGTTATGATTCAATAACCAACTCAATCATGCACACAAGATCTAACTAATTCCAAAAAAATTTATAGTAGTGTAAGTATAAACTAGAATAATCCAAATCAAAACAAAGTACACACACATGAAAAAACATGTATCGTGGTACACCCAATGTGGGCTACATACACCAATGATAGATATATCATATATATAATATAACAAGAGTAAAAACAAACTCTTTAATACAAAAGTACAATGCAGCTCTCCAAGATTATCTCTTCCTCCTCTAGATCTCTAAATGAATCTCCACGAGTGCACTACAACTATGCTTCTAAACCACCACCAACAGATCTCACATAAATAGGAACTACTACATCTCTGAACTACAACCAAGCTCTCTATGGATCTATAAAAATACCGCTCACATGGTTCTACCATATGTGCAACTATAATTATGTACCAGTAAGTAAGTCAATCTCTCCATAACTGCATCAACCTAATACAACATGATGAAAAACTCCCCTATAATATCTAGATCTACATGGATCAACAATACAACACGATCTCATGGATCTATGAATACAAGATCTCAAACAACCTATGGATCTAAGAATAAGAGACTAGATTTACATGGATCAACAATACATCATGATCTCATGGAAATGCAAATGTGGAACTAAAATAAGAAAATTCATGCTCTTTACATACTATGCAAGCCATTAAAATGAGACAATAACTATACAAAGGAAATAATTGTACCCTCTTCTCAACATTGAGATGTACCTTTCATAACTCTACTTGTTATTTACTTCTATTGAGATTCTCTCCATGGAAGCTTTGTCTTCATGTAACATGTTCTTTTATTCTCTTCTTTGTCATCCTCTTAATCTAGGAGAATCAAAGATGTAAATCAATCCTTCTCTTAATTATTCTTCTAACCCTAGATTTCATGCTTATATAGGAATATACAAACTTAGGGAACTTATCCATCCAATTACAATCAATAGATCTTCTGTAATACTAAAATTATATCTAATGCCCGTGAGTTAAATAAAAAAATCACGCACATGTAACTTATGTTGGTTAGCCCTAACTGATGACAGTTCCTACTTTCTTGACCACTGTTGGTCATAGGTGAATGATGTTGGTCCCTTCCCTAACCGATATCAGTTATGGTATTTTCTAGAAAGTTGAAAAAGCATAATAACTATGAAGCAATTCAGCACCAAAATCTTAACAATCTCCCACTTAGAGATAAATTGCTGAACCTCTGTACCTGTACATGTACATCAACATCCTCTAGACACCATGAAGACCATCTATTATTTATATCAACAATTCTCTCAAATGAAACTAGGAAGATCATACTATTTTCTAAAACCAATAAGATAACAAACACATGACTTACCATATACTTGTACGAAGATACTCTGGATTCGTGATACATGAGCTATCCATACATCAAGCTCCAACTAAATCATAATTCCAAGACTATCATGCAACTAAGCCTTCATGACTAACACACCTGTAAGAGTTCCCACTAAAACTAAAATATTGAGCTTCAAATGTAACCATAGCTGTACCTATAAAATCAACCATGTTCTCAAACCATCTATCCAGGTCTCCATACTACTAACAATGCAACTGACCAAAGACAAGTGAAACTAGAATAAGCATAATAAATAAACAATATTGTGGGTAAGACAAACCAAATGAGTTCTACATGCAACCAGTAGGTGATCAATCCACAAACACCTACATAACTCAAAGAATATAAACACTACAATCTGTAAATCCAATCCTACATAAAAAAATTACATGTCCAAGACAACCATTTGTAGAAAACATATCTATAATGGAGTAACATACTAATAAGAGGAAAAACAATCATCCCCTACTCATGCTCCAGGAATCTAAACCTTGCTCATAGGCATCCATGTGGAAAAAAAATATTTACATCATCATAGACTCACAAAACAAAATCTATCCACTTGTACAAAACTTACAATGTATATTGATTCATATCACCAGGATCTCCGAAAGCTCTAAGTCTACCACTGATTAACTACAAATCTGAATATTAATCTTATGCTCATAAATGTCAACAACAAATATCCATGCTAAACCATGTCACTAATACCAAGTGAAGATACCAAAAAACATTTCATCAACATACTTTGCAAAATCAACCAATATGAAAGAAAAAGAACGACACCATCTAAAAATGGTAAATAAACATTGTTGTCAAACCTAATACCAAATCGACAACAGTTTCTAAACTAACCTCAGTCACTACTTGACCAACCATGGTTACCAAATTACTGACCATGGTTTATCCTAACTAACACTGATCTTTGTAACTAGAAATTTATCTCCTTTTTCACCATTCAAACACTAAATTCTTTTTCTATCATCTCAAACCAGTTGAATCAACCATCAACTTCCTTCCCTAAGGAATATCTAGGCACTAAAAAATAAACCAGAAGTTACATCACAAAGTAATAAACTCAACATACCTTTAAAGTCATGACTGCCTTACAAATCCAGCTTGTTCCTCATGCAACACAAATTTTTTTAGCATACTCCTCTCACTCCACAAGTGCATTTATGTCAAACATACAATTCCAATAACCATGGCTTACTCCCACATAACCTGAAATCCCCTTCATTATTTCTAATCACCAAGCTCAAAATATAATTATGTGGGTGACAAATAAAACAGATGAAAGAAAATATAAACTTATTCCCCTCTTATCAAATAATAATTCTACAACACATAAGTGTGGACTTATTTTGAAGTAGGTAAATGAACTTCTTTTCATCTGTGTTCAATGAAAAGTTGCAAAAGCCATGGATTTAGCATAATAATCTCTAAAGAAACCCCAAATGCTTTTAACAATCTGATCAATGGACCATGTGATAAGAAATGAACAAGGTTTCTTATTTGCATACATTAATTTGAAATAAACATGTAAACTAAGAAAATGAAGTTAACCTTTATTCTTCGAAAGCTTGGAATAATGAACCTAAGAGGACCTAAGCATTCAGATATGTGGTTAAGAGAAAGATATCTTCCCATTAATGGCTTAAAGGCCAATGGATCTTCCCTTTTACTCCATGGTAATGCTATGAAATACAAAATCAAATTCTTTTAGCTCAATTGGAAGAAGATGAAATATAATCTAAAGCCTAAAAAAATTGCTATAATCTATTCATAGTTTTGGGTTTGGAAGAAATGGGAGATTTGGGTGCATGTGGGACAAAGGCTAAAGTCCAAAAATCACTTTTAGCAAGTCAAAGTGTGATCTGACTATGTTTAGGTTATTTAACCTAGGTTAGACTAATTAATCTCTTTTAGAGAGTAATTAGGATTATGGAATGGTTTTTCAAGGGCTTAATCAATGAAACGAAGTGGATTGATATTCCATGGAGCTAATAGAAGCAAGATAAAAGGGAATAAGAAGTTAATGTAGTTTGAGAAAGGCTATAACAGCCTGTTTGAATGGTTTATAAGAGGAAAAATGACCAAAAAGGTGTCGTGAGAGGGGAGTTAGATAGATCTAACTGGTGGTGTGCCGTCAATTTTTGAATTGAAGAAGCGTTAGTGCACCATTAGAAATAATAGTGTATTGATCAAACTACATTTGTCTACACTTTCCCCTCTTTGAGGTGATGTAAGCTATGTCACTTCAAATAATTTAGACAAACGCAAACAAGTAGAAATTTTCTGAAGGGGTAGAAGAAAAATTAATAGGATGAAGGATGATGAATTCCCCCTCGAGTGTCGATGGGGTGACAAAGAAACTCGATCAACGATAAAAAAATAAATAAATAGAAATAAAATTTCTCAAAGAAGACAAGAAACTAGAAGAAAAAGGGATATTGAACTATCATAAAATCAATTGCTATCTATACTTAATCATCATAATGCTTAGAATCCTCCTCATGGGTCTTTATTAAAATGTGAGCGTGCGACGGAAGCATAAAATGACATGAAAATTCAAGATAAAAATAACCATCCTGTGCTAAAAAAAATGACCAGCCCCATGCAACATACATGAACGCAATGCAATATGAGAAATAAACAAAATAACCTAATAGGGAAATACGTACAATCACACACACTTAAACCAACAATGTTTAAGGTAGTCGCACAAATATTTTGTTATTGAGATGAAGTCCCAAATTTTCTACTAAACGAAAAGGGTGAAGAATGATGCCCCAAGCAAGGTGTATTATGTAAGGGGAAAGATGGAGGACACTTGGATCCCATGAAAAAGTAATGTGCATGACGAAAATAGTACCATGCAACTGATAGTGTCCCAGAGTACAGACAAAGTAAGAAATATAACTTGTTTAGGTGAATTAATATTTTGGTGATGCGCACATCGTTGTTTCAAATGATTTGAAAATGTCAACAAGATCTGGGATGAATGCCATGTAAGAGACACATATTTCAGCTGTAGATGATTAGCTTAACCAATTCTGAGCCATTTTTAAAGTTTTTAACCTTTTGAATTTTTTTAAAACTTTTGAAATTTTTGATAGGTCAAAAGAATTTCAAAAGATCTATGATCTTCTAAAAATACATGCAAGGGAAATTATGGGAAGGCAAAGCTGTCAGAAAGCAAGAATACATACCCACAAGAAGAAAGACAGGTCAAGAATAATTTATTTAAAATTAATTTGTAAATAATTATCATGATGGGGGAAAATATGGGAAAAGTAGATGAAAAGGTGGGAAAAGGCACATGAAAGGTTTGTAAATTATTTCAGTTTGACAAAGAAGTGACCATTGGACGACATGAAGTTCCCTAGCATTTCAAAATTAGTAAAAATAATTATTTTAATACAAAAATAATTATCATAGTGGATAGAAGAAGGTTAGAATGATCACGATGGAGAAAACATGCCCCAGGGGCATTGTGATGGGTTGATATACCTACCCAGGGTTGATAAAATAATCACGACCAATTTATTTCTCCTAGAGCCTTTGCAAATTTTTACCATGAGCGAAAGTGATAGCCCTGGAGTGAGATATTGAGAAGAATGAGGAGGAAAAGGTGTGTGGATCACATCCAAGAGTACATGCATGACCCAGTGGATGGACCTTTCATGAGTGGCATAATCCCCCTATTAATTATGCATTTATTGTCTTTTTTAGAGTTTTTCTGAGGTAGGTAGGATGGAATTTAACACATGCACATGGTTGTATGCATCGATTTGATAGGTACACACATGTGCATGTGTCAAAATAGACATGGATGTGCATGCGCATCCATTCATGGGAGGTAGGGACGTGTATGCTTACCTATTTGGAAGAAGCATGTACAAACACGTGTATCAATTAGAAGAGGTGGGTACACACACGTGTATATGTTGGAAGAGGCATGTATGCACACACGCACTTGTAGAATAATTAGATGGGGTGCATATGCATCAACTAGGTTTAGAATAGCTACATGCATGAGTGCACATCGAAGCAGGTGCATAGGCATCATATTGGGCGCGTATGCGTCCTATGTGGCCTGCACCAAAAGGAGAAGAAAGAAGTTGTGCACGTATACAGTTGTAATGGCATGCACACATAGTTTAGGGTGCACAGGTGCCAAAAGAGGTGCGTAGGCACTAGAATGAAGTGAGAAAAGATAACTGGAAAAAGAATAAAAGAATAATTAGTAAGTTAGATGCTTTAAAAGAATTATTTTTCCTTAGAAAAATATATAGAAATATGTAAGTGCCTAACACTTGCGTTGATTTTGTAGCGTATGTTACCTGTTCTTCAGACTCGTGAGCACTACGGTCGGTTAGCTATGATAGAGGCACAGTTTGATGACAATGATAAAGTGACCCTGAAGAGCCTCTTATATGTGACGGGACTGACTCATGTGGCCGAGATGCCACAGATTACATTAGATCACGACCTTTTGAAAGCCATAGCAGAGTGATGACACGGTGAGAGTCAATGCTTTTGCCTCCTAACCGAGGAGATTACCATTACCTTGGAGGATGTATGGTGCATCAAGGGGGTCTCGATTTAGGGACAAATTATTGAGACTACGAGCCGCTAGACTGACATTCAGTGATATATTATAGAGTTATTTGGCTTCCCTATGATACCATGGAACGTGATGTCTATCAAATTATCATGATGTATTGATGATCCAAAGTTAGACCGAGTAGTGGTCTATATGATGGCCTTTGTCAATGGGGTTTTTCTTCGAGACAATACTGGTGCTTCATTTCCGCTCAGCCTCCTTAGAGTGATACACAACTTGGTGGAGGGAGAGACTTACTGCGGGGGTCAGTGCATTTTAGCACACTTATATTGGGACCTTCATTTGATAACTTACTACCGTCAAAAGATGGTAAGCACAACCCGTTTGCTATAGGTTTAGGCATGGGACCACATTGCTATTGGTCACCCCTTAGGTGTTCTGAGAGTTTAGGCTCCCAATGAGCCTTCTACAATGGGTAGGGTCCTGGTAGGGGACGATGTGCGACCATTTATGGGAGTTACATACCACTACTAGTGCAAGTTGGATGAGTTGCAACATGATTCCATTGTATGGAGGCCTTATAGAAATTTCTAGTGGCCAAAGGATGGTTTAGAGTTTAGCACTGATATTGTTGAGCATTTTATATTGTGCAACATAGCTATATGTGGGAGTTATACATAGTAGATCCATGCCAGAGGCAGTTTGGTCTTACCCAGGATGTTCCTAGGCTAGACAGATGGTATGCTCACAGAGCCAGAGAGCATTTTGATATGGGTCCACAGATTTCCTATAACAGAGCACTGGCCAATTTTCGACAGGTGGTACCTATTACGTGGGTACCACTATGGTAGATTAGAGATCTGGGCACTACACCAGAGTATGGGCCACGGTACCAAGGTGTTCTTCCGCACTGTTTGATTATTCCTAGAGTGGCATATAACGTCAGCATGAGACCTCCTCTAGTAGAGCCTCCTAGCATTGGAGAGGGTGGAGATGATAGTGATGATGACGATGATGAGGGTAGGCCTGATGCACATTGGTATGTTAGAGGCAGGGGATAGATTCATGTACCATAACAACCATAGGGACAGGGCCCCAGGCCCAAGCTGAGACATGTATATAGAGAATTAGATATAGAGTTGCCCTCAGTGGGCATTCTAGTGGGGATATATACCCCTTTTCAGTAGGTACTTCCCAAGCAGGGCCCACCACTTGATATTCTAGAGAGTAGCAACGCTGGTGAGCAGTGGGCTACTCTTTAGCAGTAGTTATAGGTGGCTATTACAGTACAATTACATGTGGCTAGTGAGAGAAATGCAGCTAGGGCACATGTACATGGCCTAATAGTAGAGTGAGATTAGGCACTCACCCAGGTGCAGATTTAGATAGTGGAGAGGGATCAGGCTATGGCACAGGCTACCTAGGGTAGTGATAGTGCTTCATGGCGGAGTTAGATGTGAGAGATGGTCAGACAAGGTGCTCAGATATCTAGCCTCCTACACCATTCCTAGACTCAGGTGCAGATGGTTGTTTCCCAGAGGGACCATGCATAGGCAAAGTCATAGATCTATTTTACATAGAGGGATTAGGGATGAGCCCAGGTGTAAGTTATTACTACAGATAGAGATTGAGAGGATGCTGACCTGAAACAAGATCATGTCGATATTGGCAGGTTGATAAGCTAGCGAGATGCCACATGATAGGCAACTCTCACTTCTAGAGATGTGGATTTGATACGAGATGTGATCAGATCTGGTGGGGAGGTCTTGTGCTATAGGACTTCCTACTTTAAGGTAGTTATTAAAGATCAATGAGTAGTATCATTTCAGCAATAAGATGTGAGTGTGACAGGCTATAGGTCACGGAGATTAGGTCATTCAACAAGATCAGTTAGGAAGCCTATATCAGAGCAGGCACCTAGACAGGGGCCATCTAAACAATTTTGTTGTACCCCTGGTGTAGGTCCACAATAGCCACCATTATTTCATCGACCAGGTGACAGACCTAGGAGGCCTAGCGAGGGCGAGAGCTATGGTTGATCTCTATATTCTTTTTTGTATAGATATCTTGTATACATGCTTCTTATGAAGGGCGATTTTGATGTATAACTATGTATACCATTATTTTGATGATGCCTCATGATGACGGCTTGATTCTTTTTTATGCATGCCCCTATTTAATGACATATTGTATCGATGATGTATTATTTTGAGTACTAACCTAGACAGTTATACATTTATATATGGACATTTTGATGTATCATATTACGATGGATTTATGAAGTATGATTTGTTCTTTCCTTTATGTATGTGGCATAGCTTAGATTCAGAAATGTGTATATTTCCTGCTTTCATATTGATGATGTATCTATATATAGCACCATATGTTTTCGATTCATGATTTGTTTTTGAGTTTTTATTTTAGTACTTGGGATGATACTAGATGATATTGGTATGTGGGGGATAGATTTGTGATTATGCACAACCCCTCTTGCCCCCATTGACGATACGATATGCGATGATTAGCTTAGCATACATGCATGATGTAATAATTAGCATTTTCTGTATATATATGATGTAAGGAATGATGTTAGAAATGTGATGAAATGATAGATGATAGATGTGATAAAAAGCAACTGTGTAAAACACACAAGTAAAAGTTAACAAACCTAAACAAATATACACATACAAACAACACAACAAACTACAACTGAAAAAATAGATGCAAAAGCTTAACAAGATATTAAGATGAGATCTAATCTAAGCAAGTAAAAATGAACTTAAAATAGACATACATAACAAATAAAGAATCCTACAACAATTGTTTACAAGCATGAGATTTTCCAAATGTATGTAATGTAATACATAATTTAAATCAAACAAGATTCAAAATCAGATAAGCACATGATCCATTCAAAGAACCTACAATTCAATAGACTAAGTACACCAAAACTATACAAACCAACAACTAAAAGTAATTAAAGCACTACTTTGCTTTTGTGGGAAAGTATTGACATATTTTCAAATGTTTTTGGGTTTATCTAAAAATATAAGTTTTCCCAGCTGTGTGTTTCATTGTTGTCTAGGTTCCCCTAGGATAACATTGTGAGATGAATGTAGCTTTATCCCTGAAAAGGGAAATTTTCTAGATGTTTAGATTTTTGTGTCTCATTTTATAAATGTTTTTGTATTTCCCAAGGTCATGTTATAAAAGCAATGTACAACAACAAAGAAGCGTGGATGCCCCCAGCATGATGTGGGAATGTACAAAAGGAAGAATGCCATGTGTGTATGTGTGAGAAGGTGGCAATGATACCTTCATGCTCAACACTAGATAGGAATATACAAAGGTGATGTCCTCCATGCACATATAAGAGAAAACAAACTAGATCATGGCAAGGAAAAGGTGGTCCTAGTAGGGTTCCTAGATTTAGCAGAAAAAGTTGTATCTAAAAAGTGGTAATGTTTACCTGTCTTTCCGTAAGAGTAACATGTGTCTTGCGAATCTTCCTTGAGTGCCAAAACTAGTTTTGTGGCACAATTGCATGGTTTTCACATGAGTATGACCTACTTTTTCTTTATTACTTTCTCATTTTTCCATTTTTTGCTTATTTTTTCTTTGTTTTCAAAATTTTAGTTCTTATTTGATATTCTTGTCATGCCTAAGTGGAGACCCGATTTAGGTGCATGGCATTTATAGGTTCGAGAAGCTCTTCACAATCTAAACATGCAAGTTTGTAGGCTCCTGATCCATATTTTTCAATTACAACATAAGAACCTAACCAGTTAGCCTTGAACTTTCCTTTCTTTTCTCTATCTTTGACGGTATTCCTCTGATTTCATTTGAGAACTAGATCTCCTACATCAAATTCATGATGAATAATGCATTTGTTATATACTTTGGAAACTCTATTTTGATAGACTTTTAGGTGATTGAGTGCTCTGATACGCCTTTAATCTAATAGTTCTAACTTTTCCAGGTAAGCAACTCTGTAGTCTTCATCTTTACCAAGATAGTCTTTGAGAGATATTATTAAGGAGGGAAGCTTCACTTCTAAAGTTATGATGGATTCAGTGCCATATACAATTGAATATGGGTTCACACTAGTAGGAGTGCGGATGGAAGTATGATAGGCTCAGAGGATGGGATGTATCTACACATGCCAATTACGGCCAATTTTACTTACCATTTTCTCCATGATCCGTACAAGGGTCTTATTGGTGGCTTCTACCTATCCATTACCTTGAGGGTAATAAGGGGTAGACCACTTAAGTTGGATATGGAAGCATTGACACAATGTTTTAACAATTTTATTTTTGAAGGATTTATCATTATCAGTGACAATGGCCGAGGTAATCTCGTAACGGCGTATGAGATGGTTCATAATGAATTTTGAAATATGAGCATCGGTGACATAGGTAAGAGGGACAACCTCTACCAATTTGGTAAAATATTCAGTGGTAGTGATGATGTGAGTATGACCATTTGATGAAAAAGGATGGAGCTTCCCTATGAGATCCATACCCCATTTAGAGAATGGCCAAGGCATTGCAAAAGGTCGTAACGCTTATGCTGGTGCATGTATTAAATTTCCATATTTTTTTAACAGTTCACACTTCTTTATGAAGTTGCAACAATCAAATTCCATGGTAGGCCAATAATATCCTATTCTCAATAGCTTTTTAGCTAATACCATGCCACTAGTGTGTGCTCAACAAATACCACTATGTACTTCTTTAATTACATGGATAGAATCAACAACATCCAAATAGCGAAGTAGATTCCCGTGATAGCCAAAATGATAGAGGGTGCCTCCTAGGAGGGTATAATGGGCTATGCAGTGAATAAGGGCTTTCTTTTCACAATGGGTGATGTCAGGTAGAAGAGTACCGTCTTATAGGTATTAGAAGATAGGGTCGTACCAAGGGGATAAAGGACTAACAACTTCACATTCCAAACATGACTCCCACATATCATATGTAGGTACTTGTAAATGTTCCACGAAGAAATGAATCTTGATTTCTTCAGGTGCTATGTGTAATAGAGACCCAATAGTATCCATAGCATCTGCAGATCTATTATGTGATCTCAGTTTTTGTTCAAATATGACTTGTGTGAAATATTCTTTCAAAGCTTCAACCATTTTACTATACGGAATAAGCTTATCATATTTAACCTTGTACTCATCATTAACCTAATTTATGATAAGTCGAGAGTCCCCAATGACTTGTAATTATCTGATGTTCCATGTAATATATACCTTGAGGCTAGCGATGAGTGCTTCATACTTTGTAATGTTATTTGTACACGTGAATCCCAACTGGAATGCTCATGGTATGACATCACATGTTGGAGTGATGAGCACCACTCCTACTCCGGATCCCTGAAAGGTAAAAGATCCATCAAAATGCACTTTCCATTCTACATATTATTCAATATACATCATAGATGTATTTGGTAAATCTAAGCACAAAGGTTCCATTCCTAGCAGAGGAGCTTCTGCCAATAAATCAGCAACTACCTGTCCTTTTAAAGAATTCTAATTCATAAACTCAATATCAAATTTAGTCAGGAGAATGATCCAATTAGCCATTCGGTTTGTAAGAGCAGGTTTGGATAAAAGTTATTTGAGAAGGTCAACTTTGGATATGAGCTTGGTTTTGTTATTCAAGAGATAATGGCAAAATCTTTTGAAATGTGAAGACAACCGCTACGTAGGCCTTTTCTATTTTGGGATAATTCAACTCGTATGGAATCGAGGTGCGACTAAGATAGTAAAATACTCTCTCTTTATGGGCTAAGTCATGTTGGGAAAGTAATGCACCAATGGTAAATTGGGTAGCAGAAATGTATAAGAAGAGAGGTTCACCAGGGGCAGGTGACATTAGTATAGGTAGGCTAGACAAATACTGTTTGAGTAGCGCAAATAATTTCTGACAGTCAGGTTCTCAAATGAAATGTGACATCTTTCTTGAACAAATGAGTAAAGAAGTGGCACTTATCTACATGTTGTGAAATAAAACGACGAAATTCTTGAATCTTTCCTTGTAGACTCCTTAGCTATTTGAGAGTGGTAGGTGGTTGCATTCTATGATAGCCGTAACTTTGTGGGATCCACTTCAATACCTCTTTGTGAGATAATGAACCCTAGGAGTTTTCATGATAAAACACCGAAGACACATTTCTTAGGGTTCAAACAAATCTTATAGTCTCTTAGACACTGAAGATATGCCTCAACACATTAGGGTGTTCTTTTCTACTTTTGGATTTTTCTAGGATATCATCAACATACTCCTCCATGATATCACTTATCATATGATGGAAAATAAGCTGTCATGGCCCGTTGATAAGTAGCCCCAACATTATTAAGCCTGAAAGGCATGAATTTATAACAAAATGTTTCCCAAGGGGTGATGAATTCTATGTTATGCTGATCTTCTTCCGCAATTTGTATCTAGTTATAACCTAAAAACCCATCCATCAAGGACAACATTTCATAAGTTGTTGTTGAATTGACTATCATGTTGATGTTAGGAAGGGGAAAAATCATCTTTTGGACATGATTTGTTGATGTCAAGGAAATCTATGTAGATCCTTATGCCAAAAGGTTTTTCTTGTACTGTGACCATGTTCGAGATCCATTTTGAATAGTCAACAGGTTTAATGAACTCAGCAACTAACAACTTTTCTAATTATTTTTTGTCTAAGAGTGTCACCTTAGGATGCATCTTTCTCAACTTTTGTTTGATTGGTTTTGCATCTAGGTGCATAATGAGGTTGTGTATAACTAGCTTTGGGTCCAAACTAGGCATATCTACATATGTCCATGTGAATATGTCCACTTATTATTTTAAGAGCTCTACAAACGTCTTTTATTCCTGAGCTAAGAGTGAAGCTCCCAACTTGACTATTCTAGGTTACTCCTCTGAGCTAGTGTTGACGTTGATTGTTTCCTCAATAAGCATTTTAGAAGCATATTCAATTTGCATGGGATCAGGGGGATGAGTAATATCAACCTCCTGTGGTAGTTCATGATCATCTTTGAATGGATAAATCACTTCATCTTTATACTCTTCATTCTATTTGTCTATGAGCTTATCAAAGATTCTGTCACTATGGGATTTCCATTGAGACTTCTTTCTTGGTTTGTTAGAAGTAGGTGTACTTTTATTGATAGCATTTTTATTCAATCATCCCCGAAGTACACGCAGGCATCTAGTTGAATCTTAAATCCTTTCTTGTGGTCTCCAGCTGGAATAAAGTCCCTAAGTCCCATGAACTCTGTGAATGCCTCATCGTTTTCAAAAGAAATCTAGGGGCACGTGAAGGTTTTGATCCCAATCTATAATTTCAAGAGATACAAGGGCTACTGGGTATTTATATAGGGGATGGATTCAGATAAGGTAAGGACTGATGAATCTAGGAATAGGTTCGTGGAGGAAAGATCCACGTAAAGGCTACATTGGGAATCTTCGTCACTATCAGAATGACATGAAATGTCCTCATGTTCATAAGAGGTGGGCGTCATTCTCAGAAGGTAGAGTGTCATAGGGACTTATTCCAAGGCCATGTTTATTAGCTTTAAGATGAGGGATAGTAATAGGCTTCAACTGGCCTTGTGCATTAATGCCACATCCAAACCCACTATATCCCATGACAAACATCATGCGGGGACCTTTGACGTACTATAGATGAATTTTTCCAATGGTTTAGGACAATGCTCGCAGGTGCTCTTGAACTAAAAATAAGGTTTACCCCCTTATCTTGGGGGATAATAATAAGTCTGATATCAATAGAGCCTGCTTAAGAGTGAATGGCTTACTTGGGCCATAGTTTGCTGATGTGGCCTCCCATGAAGCAAATTATTTGACCAATGAGGGAAAATATTGATTGAAAGGTAGGAGGGATTCTTAAACTATTCATTTTTTATAACCTCTGTTTGTAGAGGAACAACAACATTTGTAGAATGACATTCATAAGCTGCACGAGAAAAAATGTACAATGCCCTACAATGTGTGACTGGCTCCAAGTCGGCCAAAATTGTAACCACCTGCCCTTTATGACATAACTTGATGCACTAAATAAAAAGTTGATGGAATAGCTTGCATGGCATGTATCCATGGGCATCCCAACATCATGTTGTATGGAAGGTCCAAGTCAAGGACATGAAATGTTGTGGCATGACATGTTGGTCCTACGTCCATGGGAACAACTATAGTCCCTATTGACTCTCTTTCTTCATTTTCATTATGTGATTGTGATATTCTTAGCACCCAACTTTGTTTCTAAATGACCTAGCTACTTTACTAGCTTTAAGGTGCTAATATTCATACTATATCCCCCATCTACATGAACTCTTTTTATTTTGTGACAGGTAACCACCACTTTGATATATAATGGTAAGTTATGCTCTGAGTTTTGATGCATTATTGTAGTATGATCAAAAGTAATATGATCATTATTGTCTAAGCACTGAAATCATGGCTTGAAGGTTCGTGGGGTCTACCTCTGTGGAAACCCCTGAATTTTGTAAAGTTTTGTAAAATATGTTCTTATGGGCATTATAGATCTTGAGGAGATCAAGAATAGATATCCTAGTAGGAATTTTCTTTAATTTTTATCTTAAATTATACTAACCTTCTTGAGGGATAGGCATCGGATCTTGTATGATTAACCAGGCACGTCTTGTCCCGACTACATAGCTCTTTTCTAAAATCTAAATGGTGTTGATCTGTTCATTTGATGAGTTAATACATCCAATGAGGGAATCATAAGGACTATCATTTATAGGGTAAACATATGAAGCAGTCCTATAGTCGCTGGAAGTTTTCCCTTGATCTAGTTTTCTTTTCTTTTTATCTACGTGTCAGGAAAAGGTTCTTTATAAATACCCATTTTTTCATTTGAAATTTTACCGGTCTCAGAGGAAGACTCCACAGTAATCTTTCCTTCCTCTATGAGGTCTTGGATATAATGGCACAATCTCAAACATTTGTCCGTTTTGTGTCCTTAGACATGGTGGAAGTTGCAATATTCATGGTCTTTGAACCAAACCAGTTTTGGAGCATCTTCTGGATATGGTATTTTTACCATTGGTTATTCTACCATTTTTGCACCATCTATTTGTTTTAGGATAGTAGATAAGGATTCTATCAAGGATGTTACATTTTGTAGGCACTTTGGGGAGAGGTCCTTATGAAAGCTTTAAGAGTGGTCCTATCTATATAGCTCAGACTCTCTTGGAATCTATAATGCCATCAAC
The DNA here is from genome assembly GCA_019776745.2 of Taxus chinensis. Classification (NCBI taxonomy): domain Eukaryota; kingdom Viridiplantae; phylum Streptophyta; class Pinopsida; order Cupressales; family Taxaceae; genus Taxus; species Taxus chinensis. The sequence goes on from CM034149.1 coordinate 811,175,455, forward strand.
AAAAACATGTTTATTCTTATTGAAGAATTTATGTTTGTCTATGGATTTAGCTTCACGTTTTTTTTTAGTAACAGGTTTTAAGCATTCCCTTGGCAATGAGTGCTTTCTCAATTTGACTGCCTTTCTCTATGACTTCTTCAAAGTTTGAGCCACAATGCATTTTGCAAGTGGAAGGATTTTTCTGGGTTCAAGTTAGGAACAAATATGCTCACTAATTTTTTTTATGTTAAGGCACAAGGAAAGTGACTAGGTAACCCACACCATCATTGTAGAAATCCTGGTAAATGTCTCATTGGGTTTTTGTTTTGTGTTGCATAGATCATTCATTGTGATGTCACTCTCCATATTATAGGAGTAATGCCTTATGAATTTATTTGCTAAAGTGGGCCATGTTATAATGAAGCCCTTGGGTATGCTATAGAACCATTCCAATGCCACGGCTCCTAGGCTGCGAGGAAAAAGTCGTATTAAGAAGTTATTGCTATATGCAAACCTATTGGAAAGCTATGTAAAATTCTTTTTAATATGATCACGAGGATCACTTTTAAAATTATATTTATGAAACTTGGGAATGGTAAAGTGTTTTGGGAAAGGCTGTTGTAACATGTCCTTATCAAAGGGGTAAGGACATAGTTCTTCATATGGATATTTTCTATTTTGGCCTACATTTCCTTGTTGTAATGTAGTAAGTGTATCTTTCATAGATTTTAATTCTTCCTGAATGAGTTACTCATTAGTAGGAGATATTGACCTTTGAGCCTGAGTTTCCTTAAAGGCATAGTATGTATGTGGATCAATTTGAAACTCGTTAAGTTTTTTTTGTCTTTGTCTTTGTATATGTTTCTTCTTGAAGAGCCTAGGTTCTCTAGTTTATGACTCAAGTTCAAGATCTGGTTTTGGAGGATCTCCTCCTCAACCAGGGGGTCCTCTTCTTCATCAAATTTTAGAGGAGGGGAAGCTTTCCACTTATTTTTCACTTTATGTGAAAATTTATAGTGAGGTTTCCATGATGGTTCACCTTTGACAGTGGCCTTATGTTGCCTGGAATTGGAAGCGTGCCCCACATCAAAAGGATTATCCATGTCTAAGAAAAATCTTCATTCTCCTAAATTAGGGTTAATGAGTTTTTTTTCTTCTTCGCACTCGTGTGGAATTTTAGCTCCTAATGCTAAGACTCTTGCAATTACTTAATCGTTATTATAATATAGGAGTTCATCAAATCTACTTAGGTCTAACCTTTGTTGTTCTCCAGAAGAGTCTGGCTCTTCTCCATTATGATCAATTAACATCTCCGTATCTTTGACTTGAGAAAAAAAGTGGTCCTAAATTGTGACCACTGAATGGGAAGGTGTCGAAAGGGTTCTCTCCTATATCATGCTCATTTGATTTGCGTTCCATTTTTATGATTTTAGGCATTACTAGTAGACATTTGTATATAGCTAGTGTAACCCTTAAGTGTATGGTTTCCTGTAAGCTGCTGAAGGTGATGTTGGAACTGTACTACAGTACATCCTAGATGTAGTGTTATGCAGTCATTTTTATCAAGAAACACCCATATGCATACCTAAATGTTATGATTACTTAATTCATTGTTACCATGTCTATGCCTTAAAAACAAATGGCAACAATGATGTATCAATATGTAAGTCAAGTTAGAATCCCAATAAGGCCTAAAAACAGACGTGATGCTGTCGTAATCCCTTCACAAGGTATACCTAAACCAATTTTCAATGCAGATGAAATCTAAACCTTCTGAAAAATGGAAGTCATGAATAAATATAGTGTAATAACGTCATCGTGATACATTAACTGAGAAAGAAAGGTATTAGTACCATGACAACTGTATTATCATATATATAAGGTGTTATCAACACTTTTCAAGTAGACTTAGATGACATCAAAACTGAAACCAAGTGATAAGTATAACAAGGAGTTTTTAATCATATGAGCAGTGTAACATTGTAATAAGGGGACTTATACCATATTCTCATAAAGTGAGAACATGACGTAAGTACTGAGATTGTATGTCTAGGATGCAAACAAAATTACCAACCCAAGAAGAGAGAAAAGATGAACCAGAGTCACAACAGTGAAGATGATCTTGAAATCAAGATGGACGGACTTTTATCAAAGATAAAAAAAGTGCACCTATACACTTTAGACATTTAACAACCCAACCGCAAACATGGATAGGCATAAAGGGATAAAAACATGATGAGCACTATCTCTGATAAAAATGTGCGATGTATGCACCTTTCTCACCCCAAAACATGGGTGATTAGAATGCAAAGGTATTGATTAAAAGATGGAAACAAACCAAGCGCCACTTAGGCAGAGATTCACCTCATCTGAAGAAAAGAATACAAATAAGAAAAATTTAAACGTAGTTTAGTTTCGTGATGAAAGAAACTCAGATCAAACTCACAAGGGTTGTTTTCCTTGTTTGAGAAACAAGGTTTAGTTTCCAAACAAGTTGTCACTTTGTGATGGTTTGATGGAAAAAGGACTAGTAAAGTGGGATCCAGAAAAAAAAAGGCTTTCGTAATAAGTTCTCCCGACTAGGTGTTACAAAGTCATCCACGAGCAGGGTGATTTACCCAAATAGTCCCTTACCTATCTTGGGAGTATCTCATATTTTCCCCCTTCAAGCACAGTACGCAGTAAATGCATCCATCGTGTACTCTTAATGGGGTCGTGATAGAGAAAACTTGTAACTCTAACTCACAAGGTGTAGTAGTCAAGTGGGTAAGAGGAGCACTTCCTGTTTCATCCGCGAGGATGCACAACAGTGGACTACTTTAGGGTTCCTGAAACCACCCCCATTGTTGTAGCTTAAGGCGTTATTGCAAAGGGGTTATGTTGTAGTTGAGTGGATAGGGACGCACCCTTTTCCAAAACCTGTAATACAATGTTTTGAATATGGTGTGTTTTTTATCTTGATTAACTTAATGTGGTTTTAAGTAGAACACCGTTTGGCAACCTGTAAGAACACGTGCATTAGAAGTTTTATGTTTCATATTTGACACCTTTTTTTGTCAAGTGATAGGTCTTGTAGACAACAAGTTTGTAGTAATTTCCAGTTTGTAGGTTGATTTCAAGAAAGAGAGTTTTTCACTGTGCTTTTGATTCCTAAGATCGCTAAAAGGCGCAAAGGAAGAGCATACACAACATGAAAAATTCTACTAAAATCACATGAAAGTTTTACCTAAACCTTTATAAAACAAGTGTTTCTTTAAACAATGTATATGAGTTTTGTATAAGTGTTTTTGATCTCCTAGATCACCTTGGAAGATACGAGGAGAGAGCATACACACTTCTAAAAAGCTACTTCTAAGCCAAGAATAGAATACTCTAACTATGCAAACTGAAATGTTTAAGAAAAAATAACTATTTTTCAAATTGTTAGTCCTAGAAAACTGTAGTAATGGATTAGAAGAAAAGATTTTACAAACTACAAAAATTTCAAATTCTAATACAAACACCTGCAAAGCTATACTGACACAAGTGCTTCCCAACCGACGGATAGGCATGCTACTTAATGAGTACACCTGTAATAAAAAATTAATAAAAACTAATGCAGTCGAACACAAACACTGACAACATGACACAGACGTGCCCATATTGATAGGATCTTTTAGGTTCTGACGTGTACGAGCTCAAGCTTGAAATAGAAAATTGTAAAAAAATTTACACTGTCAGACCATTTACGCATGAACAGCCAGAGAGGTGGATACACACCCCAGATGATGGAGATGCGTGCGTGTCTCTGTACAGAGAAAATGTGTAAATGATGAAGTCCTCCTGACAGGTACGTGCCTGATCTGATGGGTACACTGGGGTTTCAATGTGTACGTGCCTCTTTTTTTACACCTACGTGCACACTGTGAAAAACCTACAATAAAACACAGATATTCAAATTTTCAAGAGCAAACAGGTTAGTTGTTACTCAAAGTGTCCTATTTATATATCAAACCCAAAAAATGTATGTAAATGAAGGTCATTTATCTAGGTTTAGAAACAAAAATGAGGAAATAACAACTGATTTGACCAAAAAAACTTGAGAATGAACTTTTAAAAACCTGAAAGACCTTCAATAATGGATGGTGGACATAAGTGTCCCACCAGGCATGCCAAATGTGTTCAATGAAATGTTGCAAAAGCCATGGATTTGGGGTAAGAATCTCTAAAGAAACCCCATAGGATTTTAACAATTTGATCAATGGACCATGTGATAAGAAATGAACAAGGTTTTCTTCTTTGCATACATTAATTTTAAATAAACATGCAAACTAAGCAAATGAAGTTAACCTCTATTCTTGGAAAGCTTGGAATAATGAACCTAAGAGGACCTAAGCATTCACTTATGTGTTTAGGAGAAAGAGATGTCCCCATTAATGGCTTTAAGGCCAATGGATCTTCCCTTTTACTCCATGTTAATGCTATGAAATATAAAATAAAAATCTTTTAGCTCAAATGGAAGAAGATGAAATATAATCTAAATCCTAAAAAAATTTCTATAATCTATGCTAGGAAGAAGAGAGAATTCTTAGGAAATGAGGGAGGGGGTATAGCCGTATTTATAGTTTTTGGTTTGGAAGAAATGGGAGATTTGAGTGCATGTCGGACAAAGGATAAAGTCCAAAAAGTAATTTTAGCAAGTCAAAGTGTGATCTAACTATGTTTAGGGTATTTAACCTAGGTTAGACTAATTAATCTCTTTTAGAGAGTAATTAGGGTTCTGGAAGGGTTTTTTAAAGGGCTTAATCAATTCGATGAAGTGGATTGATATTACAGGGAGCTAATAGAAGAAAGATAAACGGGAATAAGAACTAATGTAGTTAGAAAGATGCCATAACAACCTATTTGAATGGTTTATAAGAGGGAAAACCACCAAAAAGGTGTCGTGAGAGGGGAGTTAAATAGATGTATCTGGCGGTGTGCCATCAATTTACAAAGGGAAGAAGCGTTAGTGCACCATTAGAAATAATAATGTATTGATCAAACTACATGTGTCCACATCATCCGTGTGTACTTAATATCTTTTGTTACCTACAACTGTGTCTCTAAACATGACATTTCATTGAGGATTTCATCCTTATACTGAATTCCATTGTCCTCAAGATTCTAACACATCCCTGAAATCAAAGTCAAGCGCACCAAATATACATGGTGATAATTTTTACTTATGCACACATTTCAAACATAATATCAGTTGCTACAAATGAAATAAATAAAATGTGAATCATATAAAGATACTTGACTCAAAGTCTCACTGGACTAAACAAGCCAAATCCATACTCTTTCAGATCCAAACATTGAACTGATATGCATTATTTCTTCCTATACACACTGTGTAAGGAACCAGATCCTCCAAAAAAGGACACTGAACCATCCATGTCATTTTCTACTCTAAGAAACCCTAGAAAACTCATTTTTACATAGCCCAACCATGGTTCGTTTATTGGTACTAGTTACCCTCTATGGCCGATGTCAGTTCCTTAATCGATGTCAGTACTATTGGAATGAACACAGAGTCAAAAATTGGCATAGGTCACCAAACCACATGCCTACTCTAACCAAAGCTGATAGTTTTGTTGAGCGATTCATTTCAAGAAGCACCCAAATCTCGCCCAAAAAATAATAGTAATATTACAAGTAATAAAACTACACCAAGATGAAATACATCCCCATACCAACACCAATATACTCAACGACATCTTTCACTGAAGAACATGCTTCTTTGATGGAAACCCCATCTTCATTTTGTGCTACTATATTATGATTCTCTAATGAATCCCATGCATCTAACTATACCAAAGGATGCATAACTGATCCTCCATCTCATACTCTGATCTGTAATCCCAAACCATGAATGTGCAACCAAAACATACAAGCACTACAATACCACGATAAAACCATACCTTTGAAACTCAGATCTACAATCTGACCAACATGCTTGTGCCTCCAAGAATAATTGACACCTCAGCAAATACAATACATTACATGCATCTTCTTGATTCTTCAGATCTGTGATTTTCTGTTTAAAACCAAGTTACCTAGTAATTTACAACAGTCACCCTATAACCGACCATGATAACCCTATAGTTGACCACAGTCACCATGTAACTTACCTTGGTAACCTTACCGATGTTAGTTGCCACCTAACCAATGTCGGTAGTTTTATTCTCTAGTAACCTCACATTTCTAGCTTCTAATTGAGATTTAAATTTGTTCCTGTGATTTTCACATCAGTAAAAACAAACCCTCGTCTCATACACATGTCAGTAAACCACAAAAAATAGAATAAAAAAAAACCTTGCTCTGAAATAACAAAGCTCTGATACAATTTATTGGGAATTTGTGACTATAGAATATTGTTATCATTCATTAACAAACCCAATTATAAACATAAGATCTAAACAATTCCCCAACATCTATAGTAGTGGAAGTATTGTTATCACCGAATCACAACACCCTTATGTTTACACAAGTGCATATATTTGAGCTCATAGTTTGATTGGATAACATGGGTACTATCTCTAAGTTTTGGGACTTCCTACTTGAGATAGACCTCCAGAGAAAACTAGTTCTTGCTCCTAGACTACCTGCCACAATCTACTCTAATGTAGGTAAATCTATGTTTCCTAATCTAACTTTCTAGGGGACCAAGGAGGGAAAATGCATGAAAAGGAAATCCTACACTAAAGCAGTGATACACCATAAAAGGAGGGGGTGTGTGAGTATTCTTCCAATGTGTGTGATACAGAAGCAAAGTGCACACTAGAAGGAGTGATGACAATTCTCCACAATATAGAAAAATGCATTCAAAACAACATTTCAAATATACATAATGATAATGGATCCCTGCAAGAACATAAAAATAGACACAATATTCTCGTAATAAATATTATAAGGGGTGAGAAGAATGCAAGAAAACACAACAGGGGAAGATGCATCCACAAACTTGTATTTTATTGTTTCGTGATAATACAATTCAATCTATTACAAGATAAGGTCCTGGATCACAATGCAAGGAGTCCACCACAAGGGCATGCAGCACATTAGCTTCATAAAGAAATTTTGACAGAGCTTTGCTATAAGAAAACTCCTCTCTTTACAATGAGCCCAACACTCCAATTTATAGAAAAACTGAGAAGAGAGAGAGAAGGGGAAATGGAAATCCCAAAATCTATCCTTCAACCACTTGTACGAGGCATTAAATGGAGTAAAATGATTGTATACTACTTACAAAAGGCTCCCCATATCGTCCCAGGTGCTACAGCAAAGAGAGAATGATGACCATGCCTCTTAATTGTTGCATTCCCATCTACCAGATAAAACACTGTTATGATCCCGGCCATGTTTTCTAAAAAATCCCCATCAATTTCTCATTAAATATAGAATTTATTTATTGCTTTGTGTCGTGCTCAGAGCCACAATTCCGATGGTACCAATTTTGTGTGATTTCATTGAGAAAATTAAAAGTCATGGCCTTCTAAGTGCAAGCAGCTATTTTGGGTCTGACAGGCGTTTTTTATCATTTGATGGGAAAGAGCATTAACTAACTTGAGGTGAATATGTTTCTTTTATTTAAATATATCTACCCTCATTAAAATTGGGTCCACATGTCCTAGCTGTCCTAGACACATTCATCCAAATCAGTCGATTTGGGCTTTCTTGTCCCCTTTTGTGGCCTTTTCACCTTTCCACATTTCGCGCGTCCCACGTGTACTTTTTTCCCAACTGTCCCAGACAAAAATATCTGCACCACCCGCAATAGACTGATTTGTAGTAAATAATTGATTCACTTCCCACACGTACTTTTTCCCTGGTTGTCCCAAACCGCGTAGAACAAAAACTTCTTCTTTTGCCGATTTCTTTGTATTTTGGATGTGAACTTGGTAGGACAAACCTTGGTACGATCCGCATCCTTCAGACCCGCAATGATTTAAAACAATCCTGTGACTTGTCTTTTTGCATTTTCTCAATTTTTTCTACCTCGTTGTGATTTTTCCTTAGATGGGAGAGTCAGAGAGAAGCCAAAGGGGCCCTAATACATGATTTTGGGCATTAAATGAATCTACTTGCTTGAGACTCAAGAGTTTGATGCATGTTGTCAAAATTACCTCGGGGAGTCAATTTTGGATAACAATTTTGGGGACTCATCAGGGTTATCTCCCAGCTAGATGAAGAATGGCTAGCTTCCTATAACAATCCATTAGGCATGGAGTATGTCTGATAATATTTCTCCTAATTTGAAATTTGAAAACCTACATTTTTCAACCATTAAAGCACTATTGATTTGGTTCTCTTACAGTTGTAAATTATTTTCTTGGATCTCGATGAACTGTAAAGATCCACACACTAGAAGTAATAGGACATGTGTACAATCACTTAGGGAAATAAAAACTACTCTAACAGTAGTAAAATTTTCATAAGCACTTAGAGGAATGGAAATTCTAAATCAATATTTACAATGGTTAGAAAATCTCTTTCTAGTAGCAACGTTTGAGATAGATTCCATTAACTGGAATCTACAACTCTTCACTATCCAACTTAGCTAGTCAGAAGGCATTGCTACCTTTGCATTCAATGATCATATATGGACCACTCCATATGGCATTAAACTTTGAATGCTTTCCCAGATTTACACGATCAGCATCCCACTTTAGTACCAAATCTCCAGCTTGCAATATCCTGTCCTTAGCTTTCTTGTCAAAAATATTCTTGATTAATGATTGATCCTTTTTCAAGGTTTGCATTACATGTTATCTTATTTCTTTTATTCAATCAGCTCTGCACACCTAATTTCCATAGGCTCAAACATTGAACACCGTAGGCCAATAGTAAAGGGCTTTCATGATTTTGAGAGCTGTTACTCATGGAGCAAAGTGGCGTCCTGCTTGCCTGTCATGGAATTCATGTAAGATCTTATCAACTTGACCTGTTCCACTGCATCTCAATATAACACCATTGATTTCCTTCTTGAACAATATGCCATTAAGGAGTACATACGGGATGGCTTGTAATCTAAAGTATCTCCTCTTAGCTTTGCTCCATGCTAGAGGGTACAAACCTATTTGGAGGTAATGCACCAAGTCTTGAGTCTAACATGGAGTGGCTGCATCATCAGTTGGCTATTCTTGATCATCCTGTAGTAATTGGACAACGTCTTTTCCACCTTTTGATCCCTCGGGTTGTTTGCAAGCAAGGTGCTCACACAAACCTTTTCCACGAACCAGCTTGGTCACTTTGACTTAAATATCATATTCCATTACCTAAGTGATCCAACCTGCTCTCTTCTTATTCAATTCCTTCTTTAGAAGGAAGTCCTTGACACCAGCATAAGACACCAACATTTGAATTTTATTGTTCGAGACAAAGTTTCTGAACCTCTTCAAACTTCTGATGATAGTCAGGGCATGCTTTTTGATGAAAGAATACTTTACTTCATAATGTTCCAAGACTTGACTGAAGAATGCTATTGGTTATTCTGAACCTTCTCTATTCAGTTGTGTTAAGATATTTGAGATTGTATCTGATCCTCCAAAAGCATAAAACATGAAATCCTTTTAAAATTTTGGGTTTATAAGAGTTGGAGCTTGTGATATTGCGTGCTTGATGTTCTCAAAATTCTCTTTTCCTTCTATTATCCATTCGAATGCAAGGATATTCTTCAACATCATTATTAAAGGCTTCACAAGAGTGGAAAAATTAGGCACAAATCTGCGGACAAATTTTATCCTTCCCAAGAAGATTTGGAGAGATTTCTTGTGATGTTGGAATGGAAGTGTTCGGATTGCTTCAACCCTTTTAGGATCAATTGTTAATCCTTCCCTTAATACAATGTGCCCCAACAATTTTCCCTCATGTGCCAAGAATACACACTTCTTCAGATTCAATAATACTCTAAACCTTCTACACCTCTGAAACACTTGTATGAGGTGAAAGAGATGTTCTGCTGCCTTCTTTTAGAAGACAGTGATATCATCTAGGTATACCAGCACTATCTTGTTGATTAAGCCTTTGAATGCCATATCCATAGCTCATTGAAATGTTTTTCTAAAATTTAATAGTCTAAATGGCATCTTCTTGTTAGAATATGTGCCCCATTTTGTAGTGAAGGTTGTCTTAAATTGATCTTCTTCCTTCACCATTATCTGATTATAGCCCGAGTATTTGTCTAGCAATGAAAACATTTCTGAACTAGATACAACCTACAATATTTGTTCCATTGATGGAAGTGGATAAAGATCCTTGAGTGATGCTCTATTTAGATCATGGAAGTCCACACAATCTTATTTCTCCATTTCTCTTTCTTATTGGCAATAACTTTGCAACCCAACTTGAGTGTTTGATAGGAAAGATGATACTAGCCTCAATAAGCTTGTTCAACTCTTTTCTCATGAGGGGTTCAATATGAGGACCACTCCTGCTCCGGATCCCTGAAAGGTAAAAGATCCATCAAAATGGACTTGCCATTCTATAGATTATTCAATATACATCATAGATGTATCTGGTAAATCTAAGCACAAAGGTTCCATTCCTAGGAGAGGAGCTTCTGCCAACTAATCAACTAGTACCTATCCTTTTAAAGACTTCTGATTCACAAACTCAATATCAAAATCACTCAAGAGAATGATCCAATTAGCCATTCATCCTGTAAGAACGGGTTTGGATAAAAGGTATTTGAGAGGGTCAACTTTGGATATGAGATTGGTTTTGTTATTCAGGAGATAATGGAAAAGCTTTTGAAATGTGAAGACAACCGCTAAGCAGACCTTTTCTATTTGGGGATAATTCAACTCGTATGCAATCAAGGTGCGACTAAGATAGTAAACTAATCTCTCTTTATGGGCTACGTCATATTGGGCAAGTAATGCACCAATGGAAAACTAGGTAGTAGAAATGTATAAGAAGAGAGGTTCACTAGGGGTAGGTGACATTAGTACATGCGGGCTAGACAAATATTTTTTGAGTAGCGCAAAGGATTTCTGACAATCAGGTTCTCAATTGAATGTGACATCTTTCTTGAGAAAATGAGTAAAGGGGTGGATCTTATCTGCAAGTTATGAAACAAAGAGATGAAATGCCTGATCTTTCCTTGTAGACACCTTAGCTGTTTGAGAGTGGTAGGTGGTTGTATTTCTGTGATAGCCGTAACTTTGTGGGATCCACTTCAATACCTCTTTATAAGATAATGAACCCTAGGAGTTTTCATGATAAAACACTGAAGACACATTTCTTAGGGTTGAAATGAATCTTATAGTCTCTTAGACACTAAAAGATATGCCTCTACACTTCAGGGTGTTCTTTTCTACTTTTGGATTTCTCTAGGATATCATAAACATAATCCTCCATGATGTCACTTATCATATCATGGAAAATAACTGTCATGGCCTGCTGATAACTAGCCCTAACATTCTTAAGCCCGAAGGGCATGAATTTATAACAAAATGTTCCCTAAGCGGTGATGAATTCTATGTTATGCTGATCTTCTTCCACAATTCCTATCTAGTTATAACTTAAAAAACCATCCATCAAGGAGAACATTTCATAAGCAGTTGTTGAATCAACTATGATGTCGATGTTTGGTAGGGAAAAATCATCTTTCGGACATGCTTTTTTGATGTCAAGGAAATCTATGCAGATCCTTATGCCAAAAGGTTTTTTATGTACTATGACCATGTTTGAGATCAATTCTTAATAGTCAATAGGTTTAATGAAATCAACATCTAACAACTTTTCTAATTCTTCTTTGTATAAGAGCGTCACCTTCGGATGCATCTTTCTCAACTTTTTTTTGATTGGTTTGGCATCTGGGTGCACAACGATGTTGTGTACAACTAGCTCTAGGTCCAAACCAGGCATATCTACATATGTCCATGTCAATATATGCACATATTATTTTAAGAGCACTACAAAGGTCTTTTATTCCTGAGCTAAGAGTGAAGCTCCCAACGTGACTATTCTAGGTTACTCATCTGAGCTAGTGTTGACGTTGATTGTTTCCTCAATAAGCATTTTAGAAGCATCTTCCATTTGTGTGGGATCAGGGGGAAGAGTAATATCAACCTCCTTTAGTAGTTCATGATCATATTTGAATGGATAAATCACTTCATCTTTAAACTCTTCATTCTATTTTCCTATGATTTTAAGAAAGATTCTGTCACTATGCTATTTCCGTTGAGACTTCTTGCTTGGTTTGTTAGAAGTGGGTGTACTTTTATTTACAACCTTTTTATTCAATCATCCCCGAAGTAGGCACAAGCATTCTAGTTGAATCTTAAATCCTTTCTTCTGGTCTCCAGCTAGAATAAAGTCCCTAAGTCCCATGAACTCTGCGAATGCCTCATCATTTTTAAAGAAATCTAGGGGCACGTGAAGTTGTTGATCCCAATCTATAAGTTCAAGATATACAAGGGATACTAGGTATTTATCTAGGGGATGGATTCGGATAAGGTAAAGACTGACGAATCTAGGAATATGTTTATGGAGGCAAGATCCACGTAAAGGCTACATTGGGAATCTTCGTCACTATCAGAATGACATGAAATGTCCTCATGTTCATAAGAGGTGGCGTCATTCTCAGAAGGTAGAGTGTCATAGGGTATTACTCAAAGGCCATGTTTATTAGCTTTAAAATGAGGGATAGGGATAGGCTCCAACCGGTGAGGTGCTTGATTGCATGAATCCATGGTGCCTTCTAGAAATTTTCTGGTAGGGTCTTCTAACATTTTATCCTCAAATACGAGACCACTATGGATTAATTTTTATAATGGTTTAGGACATTGCTCATGGGTGCTCTTGAACTAAAAATAAGGTTTATCCCTTATCTTGGGGGATACTGATAAGTCTGATATCAACAGAGCCTACTCAAGAGTGAATGGCTTACTTGGGCCATATTTTGCTGATGTGGCCTCCCATGAAGAAAATTATTTGACCAATGAGGGAAAATATTGATTGAAAGGTAGGAGGGATTTTTAAACTATCTATTTTTTATAGCCTCCGTTTGTAGAGGAACAACAACATTGGTAGAATGACATTCATAAGCTGCACGAGAAAAACTGTGCAATGCCCTAAAATGTGTGAATGGCTCCAAGTCAACCAAAATGGTAACCACCTGCCCTTTATGACATAACTTGATGCAATAATTAAAAGTTGATGGAATAACTTGCAAGGCATGTATCCATGGGCATCCCAACATCATGTTGTATGGAAGGTCCAAGTCAAGGACATGAAATGTTGCGGCAAGATATGTTGGTCCTACCTCCATGGGAACAACTATAGTCCCTAGTGACTCTCTTTCTTCATTTTCATTTTGTGATTGTGATATTCTTAGCACCCAACTTTGTTTCTGAATGACCTAGCTACTTTACTATCTTCAAGGTGCTTATATTCATACTAGATCCCCCATCTACACGAACTCTTTTTATTTTGTGACAGGTAACCACCACTTTGAGATATAATGGTAATTTATGCTTCGGGTTTTGATACGGGATTGCAGTATGATTAAAAGTAATATGATCATTAGTGTCTAAGCATGAAATCATGGCTTGAAGGTTCATGGGGTATACCTCTGTGGAAACCCCTGAATTTTGTAAAGTTTTGTAAAATATGTTCTTATGAGAATTATAGATCTCGAGGAGATCAAGAATAGATATCCTAGCAGGAATTTTCTCTAATTTTTATATTAAATTATACTAATCTTCTTGAGGGATAGGCATATGATCTAGTATGATTAAGCAGGCATGTCTTGTCCTGACTACATAGCTCTTTTCTAAAATCTGAATGGTGTTGATCTTTTCATTAGATGAGTTAATACATACAATGAGGGAATCATAAGGAATATCATTCGTAGGGTACACATAGGAAGAAATCCTATAGTCGTTGGAAGTTTTCCCTTGATTTGGTTTTCTTTTCTTTTTATCTGTGTGGTTAGGAAAAGGTTCTTTGTAAATACCCATTTTTTCATTTGAACTTTTACCGGTCTCAAGGGGAGACTCCACAGTAATCTTTCCTTCATCTATGAGGTGTTGGATAAAATGGCACAATCTCAAACATCTATCCATTTTATGTCCTTTGACATGGTGGAAGTCACAATATTCATGGTCTTTAAACCAAACCAGTTTTGGAGCATCTTCTGGATATGGTATTGTTACCATTGGATATTCTACCATTTTTGCACCATCTATTTGTTTTAGGATGGTAGATAAGGATTCTATCAAGGATGTGAATGTACATTTTGTAGTCTCTTTGGGATGAGGTCCTTGCAAAATCTTTAAGAGTGGTCCTATCTATACAACTTGGACTCTCTTGGAGTCTATAATGCCATAACCAACAACATGTATATTCTTATTGAAGAATTTAGGTTTATCTATGGATTTAGCTTCACGTTTGTTTTTAGTGACAGGTTTAAGTGTTCCCTTGGCAATGAGTGCTTTCTCAATTTGACTGCCTTTCTCTATGACTTATTTGAAGTTTGAGCTATAATGCATTTGCAAGTGGAAGGATTTTTCTGGGTTCAAGTTAGGAACAAATATGCTAACTAATTTTTTTTATGGTAAGGCGCAAGGAAAGTTACTAGGTAACCCACACCATTGTTGTAGAAATCATGCAAATGTCTCATTGGGTTTTTGTTTTGTGTTGTATAAATCGTTCATTGTGATGTCACTCTCCATATGATAGGAGTAATGCCTTATGAATTTCTTTGCTAATGCGGGCCATGTTTTAATGGAGCCATTGGGTATGATATAGAACCATTCCAATCCCACGGATCCTAGGCTGTGAAGGAAAAAGTCGTATTCAGAAATTATTGCTATACGCAACCTCTTGGAAAGCCATGTAAAATTATTTTATATGATCATGAGGATCACTTTTACAATTATATTTATGAAACTTGGGAATGGTAAAGTGTTTTGGGAAAGGATGTTGCAACATGTCCTTATCAAAGGGGTAAGGACATAGTTCTTCATATGGATATTTTCTATTTTGGCCTACATTTCGATATTGTAATGTAGTAAGTGTATCTTCCATAGATTTCAATTCTTCCTGAATGAGTTACTCTTTAGTAGGTGATATTGACCTTTGAGCCTGAGTTTCCTTAAAGGTATAGTTTGTATGTGGATCAATTTGAAACTTGTTAAGATTGTTTTTGTTTTTGTCTTTGTATAGGTTTCTTCTTGAAGAGCCTAGGTTCATTAGTTTATGACACAACTTCAAGATCTTGTTTTGGAAGATCTCCTCCTCAACTAGGGGGTCCTCTTCTTCATCAAATTTCAAAGGAGGGGAAGCTTTCCACTCATTTTTCACTTTACATGAAACTTTAAAGTGAGGTTTACATGATGGTTCACCTTTGACAGTGGCCTTATGTTGCCCAGAATTGTAAGCGTACCCCACATCAAAAGGATTATCCATGTCTAAGACAAATCTTCGTTCTCCTAAATTAGGGTTAATAAGTTTTTTTTCTTCTTCATGCTCATACAAAAGTTTATCTCCTAATGCTAAGACTCTTGCAATTACTTTATCTTTATTATAATATAGGAGTTCATTAAATCTACTTAGGTCTAACCTTTGTTGTTCACTGGAAGAGTCTGAATCTTCTCCTCTATGATCAATTAACATCTCCGTATCATTGACTATAGAAAAGAGCGGTCCTAAATTGTGATCACTGAATGGGAAGGTGTCGAAAGGGTTCTCTCCTATATCATTCTCATTTTATTTGGCTGCCATTATTATGATTTTAGGCATTACTAGCATACGTTTGTATGTAGCTAGTGTAACCCCTAAGTGTATGCTTTTCTGTAAGCCGCTCTAGGTGATGTTGGAACTATACTAAAATGCATCCTAGATGTAGTGTTATGCAATCATTTTTATCAAGATACACCCATATGCATACCTAAACGTTAAGATCACTCAATTCATTGTTACCATGTCTATGCCTTAAAAATAGATGGTGACAATGATGTATCAATATGTAAGTCAAGTTAGAACCCCAACAAGATCTAAGCACTATCGTGATGTTGTCGTAATCCCTCAATAAGGTATACCTAAGCCGATTTCAAATATAGATGAAATCCAAACCTTCTAAAAAATAGAATTCATGAATAAATATAGCATAATAACGTCACCATGATAGATTAACTGAGCAAGCAAGGTGTTAGTACTATGACAACTGTATTATCATATATATAAGGCATTATCAACACTTTTTAAGTAGACATAGATGACTTTAAAATTGAAACCAAGTGATAAGTATAAAAATGAGTTTTTTATCGTGTGAGTAGCATAACTGCACAATAAGGGGACTTACACCATATTATCATAAAGTGAGAATGTGATGTAAGTACCAAGATTGTATGTCTAGGATGCGAAGAAAATTACCAACCCAAGAAGAGACAAAAGATGAACCAGAGTCACAGTAGTGAAGATCATCATGAAATCAAGATGGACGGACTTTTATCAAAGGATACTAAAACTGTACCTACACACTTTAGACATTTAACAACCCATCCACAAACATGGATGGGTGTAAACGGATAAAAACGTGATGAGCACTATCTCTGATAAAAATGCGCAATGTATGAACCTTTCTCACACCAAACAATGGGTGATTAGAATGCAAGGGTATTGATTAAAAGATGGAAATAAACCAAGCGCCACTTAGGTAGAGCTTCACCTTGTGTGAAGAAAATAATAAAAATAAGAAAAATTTAGATGTAGTTTAGTTTCGTGATGAAAGACACTCAGATCAAACTCACAAGGGTTCTTTACCTTGTTCAAGAAACAAGGCTTAGATTCCAAATGAGTTGTCACTTTGTGATGGTTTGACGAAACAAGGACTATTAAAGTGGGCTCCAGACAAAAAATGGATTTCATAATAAGTTTTCTCAACTAGGTGTTACAAATTCATCCACAAGTAGGGTGATTTAACCAAATAGTCCTTTACCTGTCTTGGGACTATCTCATATTTTCCCCCTTCAAGCACAGTAGGTAGTAAATGCATCCATCGTGTACTCTTAATGGGGTCGCGATAGGGAAAACTTGTAACTCTAATTCACAAGGTGTACTAGTCAAGTGGGTAAGCAGAGCACTTCATGTTTCATCCACGAGGATACACAATAGTGGACTACTTTAGGGTTCCTGAAACCACCCCCATTGTTGTATCTAAAGGCGTTATTGCAAAGGGGTTATGTTCCACTTGAGCGGATAGGGATGTACCCTTTTCCAAAACCTGCAATACAATGTTTTTAATATGGTGTGTTTTTTATCTAGATTAACTTAATGTGGTTTTAAGTAGCACACCGTTTGGAAACCTGTAAGAACACGTGCATTATAATTTTTATAATTCACCTTTGACACCTTGTTTTGACAAGTGATAGGTCTTATAAAGAATGATTTTTTATTAATTTTCCAATTTGTAGGTTGATGTCAAGAAAGAGAGTTTTTCACTTTGCTTTTGATTCCTAAGTTTGCAAAAAGGCACAAAGGAAGAGCATACGCAACATGAAAAATTCTACTAAAATCACATGAAAGTTTTACTTCAACCTTTATAAAACAAGTGTTTCTTTAAACAATTTATATGAGTTTTGTATAAGTGTTTTTCATCTCCTGGATCACCTTGGAAGGCACGAGGAGAGAGCATGCACACTTCTACAAAGTTTATTCTAAGCCAAGAACAAAATACTCTAACTATGCAAACTAAAATGTTTAAGAAAAAAAACTATTTTTCAAATTGTTAGTCCTAGAAACCTGCAGTAATGGATCAGAAGAAAAGATTTTGCAAACTACAAAACTTTCAAATTCTAATACAGACACCTACATGCCTATACTAACAGCAGTGCTTCCCAACTGATGGATACGTGCGCTACTTAATGAGTATGCCTACAATCAACAATTAATAAAACCTAATGCAGTAGAAAACAGACACTCGCAACATGACAGACACGTGCTCATATTGACATGATCGCTCAGGTTCTGATGTGTACGAGCTCATGCTTGAAATAGAAAAATGTAAACTTTTTTACACTGTCAGACCATTTACGCATGCATGGCTAGAGAGGAGGATATGTACCCCAGATGACGGAGATGCATGCACGTCTCTGTACAGAGAAAACGTGTAAATGATGAAGTCCTCCTAAAAGGTAAGTTCCTGATCTGATGGGTACACTGGGGTTTCAACGTGTACATGGCCCTTTCGTTACACTTACATGCACACTGTGAAAAACCTGTAAAAAAAGAGGGATTTTCAAAGTTTCAAGAGCAAACAGGTTAGTTGTTCCTCAAAGTGTCCTATTTATATATCAAAACCACAAAATGTACGTAAATGAAGGTCATTTATCTAGGTTTAGAAACAAAAATGACGAAATAACAAGTGATTTAACCAAAAAAACTTGAAAATGAACTTTTAAAAACCTAAAAGACCTTCATTAATGGAGGGTGGACATAAGTGTCCCACCGGGCATGCCAAATGTGTTCAATGAAATTTTGCAAAAGCCATGGATGTGGGGTAAGAATCTCTAAATAAACCACGAAGACTTTTAACAATTTGATCAATGGACCATATGAAAAGAAATGAACAAGGTTTTCTTCTTTGCATACATTAATTTGAAATAAACATGCAAACTAAGCAAATGAAGTTAACCTCTATTATTTGAAAGCTTGGAATAATGAACCTAAGAGGACCTAAGCATTCAGTTATTTGTTTAAGTGAAAGAGATGTCCCCATTAATGGCTTCAAGGTCAATAAATCTTCCCTTTTACTCCATGTTAATTCTATGAAATACAAAATCAAAAGCTTATAGCTTAAATTGAAGAAGATGAAATATAAGCTAAAGCCTAAAAACTTGCTATAATCTATGCTAGGAGGAAGAGAGAATTCTTAGGAAATGAGGGAGGGTGTATAGCCCTATTTATAGTTTTTGGTTTTGGAAGAAATGGGAGATATGGGTGCATGTGGGACAAAGGCTAAAGTCCAAAAAGCACTTTTAGCAAGTCAAAGTGTGATCTGACTATGTTTAGCGTGTTTAAGCTAGGTTAGACTAATTAATCTCTTTTAGAGAATAAATAGGCCATAAAAACCTATTTGAATGGTTTATAAGAGGGAAAATGACCAAAAAGGTGTCGTGAGAGGGGGGTTAGATAGATGTATCTGGTGGTGTGCCGTAAATTTGCAAAGGGAAGAAGCGTTAGTGCACCATTAGAAATAATAGTGTATTGATCAAACCACAGGCATCTACATCATCCGTGTGTACTTAACATCTTTTGTTACCTCCAACTGTGTGTCGAAACATGAATTTTCATAGAGGATCTCATCCTTATACTAAATACCATTGTCCTTAAGATTCTAACACATCCTTGAAATCAAAGTCAAGCCCACCAATTATATATGGTGATAATTTTTACTGATTGCACACATTTCAAACAAAATATCAGTTGGTACAAATGAAATAAATAAAACTTGAATCATATAAAGATACTTAACTCAAAGTCTCACTGGACTAAATGAGCCAAATCCATACTCTTTCAGATCCAAACATTGAATTGATATGCGATATTTCTTCCTATACACACTATGTAAGAAACCAGATCCTCCAAAACATGACACTGAACCATCTATGTCATTTTCTATGTTAAGAAACCCTAGAAAACTCATTTTTACAGAGCCCAATCATGGTTCACTTACTGGTACCAATTACCCTCTATGACCGATGTCAGTGCTATTGGAATGAACACAAAGTCAAAAATTGGCATAGGTCACTAAACCACGTGCCTACTCTAACCAAAGCAGATAGTTTTTTTGAGTGAGTTATTTCAAGGAGCAACCAAATCTCACCCAAAAACATAATAGTAATATTACATGTAATAAAACTACACCAAGATGAAATACATCCCCATACCAAAACCAATATACTAAACCACATCTTCAACTGAAGAACATTCTTCTTTGATGGAAACCCCATCTTCATTTTGTGCTTCTATATTATGAATTCTCTAATAAATCCCATGCATCTAACTATACCAAAGGATGCATAACTAATCCTCCATCTCATACTATGATCTGTAATCCCAAACAATGAATGTGCAACCAAAACATACAAGCACTACAATACCACAATAAAACCATACCTTTGAAACTTAGATCTACAATCTGACGAACATGCTTGTGCCTCAACGAATAATTGACAACTCAGAAAATAAAATACATTACATGCATCGTCTTGATTCTTCATATCCGTGATTTTCTTTTTAAAACAAAGTTACCCAGTAACTTACAACAATTACCCTATAATTGACCATGATAACCCTATAATTGACTATGATCACCACGTAACTGACCATGGTCACCTTACCAATGTTATTTTCAACCTAACTAATGTCAGCAGTTGTATTCTCTAGTAACCTCACATTTCTAGCTTCCAATTGAGATTTAAATTTTTTCCTGTGATTTTAACATCAATAAAAACAAACCCTCATCTAATACACCTATCAGTAAAGCACTAAAAATATACTAAAACAAAACCTTGCTTTGAAATAACAAATCTCTTATACAATTTATTGGGAATTTGTGACTACATAACAGTGTTATCATTCATTAACAAACCCAATTATAAACATAAGATCTAAACAATTCCCCAACATCTATAGTGGTGAAAGTATTGTTATCACCGAATCACAACACCCTTATGTTTACACAAGTGCATATATTTGAGCTCATAGTGTGATTGGATAACATGGGTACTACTATCTCCAGGTTGTGGGACTTGCTACTTGAGATAGACCTCCAGAGAAAACTAGTTCTTTCTCCTACACTACTTGCCACAATCTACTCTAATGCAAGTACTACTATATTTCCTAATATAACTTTCCAAGGGACAAAGGAGGGAAAATGCATGAAAATGAAAACCTAAACTAAACTATTGATACACCATAAAAGGAGGGGGTGTGTGAGTATTCTTCTAATGTGTGCGATACAGAAGAAAAGTGCACATTAGAAGGGGTGATGACAATTCTCCACAATCTAGAAAAATGCATTCACAACAACATTTCAAATATACACAATGATAATGGAGCCATGCAAGGACATAAAAATAGACACAATATTCTTATAATCAAGATTATAAGGGGTGAGAAGAATGCAAGAAAACATAGAAGGGGAAGATGCATCCACAAACTTGTATTTTATTGCTCCATGATATACACAATTCAATCTATTACAAGATAAGAGCCTGGATCATAATGCAAGGATTCCACTACAAGGGCTTGCAACACATTGGATTCATAAAGAAATTTTGACAGAACTTTGCTATAAGAAAACTCCTCTCTTTACAATGAGCCCAACACTCCAATTATATATAAAAAATGAGAAGAGAGAGAGAAGGGGAAATGGAAATCCTAAAATATATCCTTCAACCACTTGTAAGAGTCATTAAATGGAGTAAAATGATTGTATATTACTTGTAAAAGGCTCCCCATACTGTCCCAGGTGCTGCAGCATAGAAAGAATGATGACCATGCCTCTTAATTGGATTCCCAACTACCAGATAAAACACTGTCATGAACCTGACTATGTTTTATGAAAAATCCACATCAATTTCTCATTAAATCTAGAATTTATTTATTTCTGTGCATGGATCTCAGAGCCACAATTCCAATGGTACCAATTTTGTGTGATTTCATTGAGAAATGTAAAATTCATGGCCTTCTGAGTGCGAGCAGCTATTTTGGGTCTGACAGGCATTTTCTGTCATTTGACGGGAAAGAGCATTAACTGACCTATGAACTCAATATGTTTCTTTTATTTAAATATATCTACACTCATTAAAATTTGGTCCACGTGTCCTGGCTTTCCCAGACACATTCATCCACATCGGCCGATTCGGACTTTCTTGTCCCCTTTTGCGGCCTTTTCACCTTTTCACGTTTCACGCGTCTCGCGCGTAATTTTGTCCCAAATATCCCAGAAAAAACTATCTGCACCACCCACAATAGAATGACTTGCGGTAAATCCACCGATTCTCGTCCCGCACGTACTTTTGTCCTAGTTGTCCCAAACCGTTGTAGAACAAAAACTTCCACTTTTGTCGATTTCTTTGTATTTCAGCCGCAAACTTGGTAAGACGATTGTTGGTACGATCCACAGCCTTTGGACCCGCAATGCTTTAAAACATGCATGTGACATGATTTTTCCTTAGATGGGAGATTCAGAGAGAAGCCAAAGGGGCCCCAAAATATGATTTTGGGCATTGAATCAATCTCCTTGCTCAGGACTCAAGAGTTTGATGCATGTTATCAAAATTACCTCGTGGGGTCAATTTTGGATAACAATTTTGGGGAGTCATCAGGGTTATTTTCCTACTAGATGAAGAATGGAAAGCTTCTTGTAACAATCTATTAGGCAGGGAGTATGTCTAATAATCTTTCTCCTAATCTAAAATTTGAAAACCTGCATTTTTCAACCATTAAAGCACTACTGATTTGGTTCTCTTGCATCTGCAATTTCTTTTCTTAGATCTTGATGAACTATAAACATGCACACACTAGAAGTAATAGTACATGTGCACAATCACTTAGGGAAATAAAAACTACTCTAACAGTAGTACAATGTGCATAAGCACTTAGAGGAATGGAAATTCTAAATTAATATTTACAATGGCTAGAAACTCTTTTTCTAGTAGAAACATTTGAGATATATTACATTGACTGTAATTTGTAACTCTTCACCATTCAACTTAGCCAGTAGGAAGGCATTGCTACCTTTGCATTCAATGATCATATATGGACCACTCCATATGGCATCAAACTTGGAATGCTTTCCTGGCTTTACACGATCAACGTCCCACTTCAGTACCAAATCTCCAGCTTATAATATCATGTCCTTAACTTTCTTGTCAAAAATATTCTTGATCAATGATTGATCCTTTTTCATGGTCTACATTGCATGTTCTCTTATTTCTTCTAATTCAATCGGCTCTGCATACCTGATTTCCATAGGCTCAAACTCAGCTAGTTCCAACTTTTTCATGAGTTCTAATGCTGGAAACTGTTATCACCAAATCACAACACCCTAAAGTTTATAAAAGTGCATATACTTGAACTCACAGTGTGATTGGATAACATGGGTATTTTCTCCAAGTTATGGGACTTGATACTTAAGATAGACCTCTAGAGAAAGCTGGTTCTTGCTCCTATACTACATGCCACAATCTACTCTAATGCAGGGGAAACTAACTATTCTAATCTAAATTTCCAAGGGACTAGAGAGAGAGAATGCATAAAATGAAAGCCTACACTAAAGTAGTGATACACTAGAAAAGGAGGGTGTGAGAGTAGTCTCCAAATGTGTGAAATACAGAAGCAAAGTGCACACTAGAAGAGGTGATGACAGTTCTCCATAATCTATCAAAACGCATTCACAACAATATTTCAAACATACACAATGATAATGGATCCCTGCATGAACATAATAATAGACACAATATTCTTATAATCAAGGTTGAAGGGGAAAGAAGAATGCTAGAAAACATAGCAGGGGAAGATACATCCACAAACTTATATTTTATTGCTTCATGATATGCACAGTTCAATCTATTACAAGATAAGGGCCTGGATCACCATGCAAGGAGTCCACAATAAGGGCCTGCAACACATTGGCTTCACAAAGAAATTTTGGCAGAGCTTTGCTACAAAACTACCCCCCTTTTTTACAATGATCCCAACACTCCAATTTATAGAAAAGATGAGAAGAAAGAGAGAAGGGAAAATGGAAATCCCGAAATCTGTCCTTCAACCACTATAAGAGGCATTAAATGGAGTAAAATTATTATATATTACTTGCAAAAGGCTCCCCGTACTGTCCCAGGTGCTGCAGCAGAGAAAGAATGATGACCGTGCCTCTTAATTGCACTCTCAACCACCAAATACAACACTATTATGAACCCAGCTACGTTTTCTTAAAAATATCAGTCAATATATAATCAAATCTAGAATTTATTGATTTTTTTGCATCGATCTCAGAGCCATGATTCCAATGGTACCAATTTTGTGTGATTTCGTTGAGAAATGCAAAAGTTATGGCCTTCTGAGTGCGGGCAGCTATTTTGGGTCTGGTAGGCGTTTTCTGTCTTTTGACGGAAATGAGCATTAACTGACTGGAGCCGAATATGTTTCTTTTAATTAAATATATATACCCTTGTTAAAAATAAGAAATCCAGTTTTAGTGGTGTAGAAGATGTCGTCCTCATTCTAGAAAGTCCAATTTTGTGAAAATCGGAGCTCGGAGTCAAAAGTTATGGCCGTTTGAAGTTCACGAGTCAAACGTTGACTTTTCTTCTTTGCCTTCAGCTGATTCAGATTTTCGTGTCCCTCGCGTCCTACGCATACCTTTGTCTCGGCTATCCCAGATGAACATCTCCTGCTTCGGCCGATTCAGGCTTCCTTGTTCCTGTTTGCGGCTTTTTTGCCTTTTCGTGTCCCACGTGTCCCTCGCGTACTTTTGTCCCAACTGTCCCGGACTGCCTGGGAAAAATATCTCTGAACCGCCTGAAATGGACTGTCTATCGATGAATCGGCTGATTCATGTCCCGCGCGTACTTTTTTCCCCGGTTGTCCCAAAACCACGCGAAACAAAAACTTGACGATTTTCTTTGCTTTTGGCCATTTCAGCTTTTCGCGTCCCGACGTCCCAACTGTCCCTGGACCGCCTGGGACAAAAATGTCCAACTTAGCTAATTTTCTTTGTATTTCAGCCCCAAGCTTGGTACGACGAACCTTGGTATGACCCGCATTGGTACGACCCGAACCCTTCAGACCCGAAATTCTTTAAAACAATCCTGCAACCTTATTTTTTGCTTTTTTCCCATTTTCCCTAACTTGTTGGGATTTCTTCTTGGATGGGAGAGTTAGAAAAAGGCCGAGAGGACCCCGAAAAATATGATTTTGGGCCTCGAATCAATCTTACTTTCTCGGGACTGAATAATTTGATGCATGTTATCAAAATTACCTTGAGGGGTGAATTTTGGATAACAAAACCTTAAGTGATATAGGTAGAATTGCTTCTTTCCCATATAAAATATTATATGGAGAGCTTCCTATAGACCTCTTGGGTGTGATTCTATCAGCCCATAGGGTTGATTTCAGCTTTGCCTGCCAAGTCCTTTGATTCTCATCAAGAGTCCCCTCTGATGATTCTTAGTAGGTTCTTGTTCATAGACTCGGCTTTACCATTACCCTGAGGGTAATAATTCAATGAAGTGTTGAGATACACTTAATTCTTGACAACCCATTCAGTGATCTTTGTGCCAAGGAATGCCAATGCATTGTTCGATATGATAGTGGCAGGGGCACCAAACCTCATGACTATCCCTTCATAGAAATCCAAGATGTTGGATTCATTTTCTTCCTTCAGTGCCACTACTTGAGTCCATTTGGTAAAATAGTCGATTGCCGTAAGTATCCATTTGTGGCCTTGATTTGAATTTGGATTGATAACCCCAACGAAGTCCAATCCCCATTGCATGAATGGTTGATTTACTGAAATCAGAAGGAGGGGCCACACTGCTAACCTTTCCTTCCCTATGGAAAATGCACATCTCTTGCATTTTTTGACCCATGAGTAGCAATCATTGAACACCATAGGCCAATAGTAACTGGCTTTCATGATTTTGAGAGCTGTTACTCATGGAGCAAAGTGGCCTCCTACTTTCCCATCATGGAACTCATGCAAGATCTTCTCAACTTGACCTGTTCTAATGCATCTCAATAGAACACCATTGATGTCCTTCTTTAACAATATCCCATTAATGAGTACATACAGGATGGCTTGTAATCTAGAGTATCTCCTCTTAGTTTTTCTCCATGCTAGAGGGTACAAGTTTTTTTGGAGGTAATACACCAAGTCTTGAGTCTAACATGGAATGGGTGCATCATCAGTTCGCTATTCTTGATCATACTGTAGTAACAGGACAACGTCTTTTCCACCTTTTGATCCCCTGGGTTGTTTGAAAGAAAGGTGCTCACACAAACCTTTGCCATGAATCAACTTGCTCACTTTGACTTAAATATCATATTCCATTACCTGAGTGATCCAACCTGCTCTCTTCTTATTCAATTCCTTGTTTAGGAGAAAGTCCTTAACACCAGTAGTTGAATTTTATTATTCGAGACCAAGTGTCTAAACTTCTTTAAACTCCTGATGACAACAAGGACATGCTTTTTAATGAAAGAATACTTTACTTCATAATGTTCCAAGACTTTATTGAAGAATGCTATTGGTTGTTCTTAACCTTCTCTATTTAGCTAAGTCAAGATAGCTGAGATTGTATCTAATCCTCAAAAAGCATACAACATGAAATCCTTTGAAAATTTTGGGTTTATAAGAGTTGGAGCTTTTGATATTGTGTGCTTGATGTTCTCAAAACTCTCTTTGCCCTCTATTATCCATTTGAATGCAAGGATCTTCTTGAACATCATTGTTAAAGGATTCACAAGATTGGAAAAATTAGGCACAAATCTGTGGACAAATTTTATCCTTCCCAAGAAGATTTGAAGAGATTTATTATGATGTGGCAATGGAAGTGTTTGGATGGCTTCAACCTTTTCAGGATCAATTGTTAATCCTTACCTTGAGATAATGTGCCCCAAAAATTTGCCCTCATGTGCCAAGAATACAAAATTCTTTAGATTCAATGATAATCTGAACCTTCTACACCTCTGAAAAAATTTTATGAGGTGAAAGAGATGTTTTGTTGCATTCTTTCAGAAGACAGTGATATCATCTAGGTATACCAGCACTATCTTTTTGATTAATCCTTTGAACGCCATATCCATAGCTCACTAAAATGTTGCTCCAACATTTAAAAGTCCAAATGGCATCTTCTTGTAAGCATATGTGCCCCATTTTGTAGTGAAGGTTGTCTTGAATTGATCTTCTTCCTTCACCATTATCTAATTATAGCTCGAGTATTTTTCTAGCAATGAAAACCTTTCCGAACTAGCTACAACCTGCAATATTTGTTTCATTGATGGAAGTGGATAATGTTCCTTGAGTGATGCTCTATTTATATCATGGAAGTACACACACAATCTTATTCCTCCATTTCTCTTTCTTACTTGCACCAAGTTTGTAACCTAACTTGAGTGTTTGATAGGGAAGATGATACTAGCCTCAATAAGCTTGTTTAACCTCTTTTCTCATGAGGGGTTCAATATGGGGATTCACTTGCCTTTGCTTCTATCTGATAGGCTTGGATTTTGGATCTAGCTCAATTGTATGTTGCACCAAATTTGGATTGAAACCTCTTAAGTCCTTATAAATCCAAGCAAAGACATCTAGGAACTCTTGACAAAGTTGAACAAAATCAGATTTCTCTTGTGGGGTACTTTGTCAATTTGCAATGTCTTTCCTTCATCTACTAAAATAGGCTTTGAATCATTACCCTTTACTTGAATGTTCACTTAATCCTTCTAGAACTAATCATTTGGGTTGAATATTGACTCCAAGGTTATGAGGCCTTTGGGTAATTTGTTAGTTCTCAGCTGCACCACTTGGTCACCATACTGCTTCTCCAACTTGTCTTGATTTCTGGCAGAGAACTCAGCTTCTTCTTGTGGGAAATTAACAATTTACTAATCATTCTTGACAACTTGCCAACTTGTATTGTTATCCAGAACAACTGGTCTCACAACCACTTTGATATGAGGCTAATATTTCTCTCTTTTGATACTTTCTACAACATCAAACGTAGCTCCAATTACTGTCAGTCTGTCTACTGCTTCATTCTTCTTCCTTGGGATGGAATTGATGCTAAAAGCTTCAAAATCTTGAATGAGATCCCATACCCGTTTCTTGTAGCTCTTCAATAGTTCATTCTTGGTAGCATTTTTTCCTTTGACTTGGTTCATAATCAACTCACTGTCACGAAATACTTGCAAATTCTTAATGCCTTTCTTCCTTTCCTAGTACAATCCATGAATTAAGGCTTCATACTCAGCTGTGTTGTTTGAGCAAGAAAAATAGAAATGGAAGGCTTAGTAATACTTTGTACCTTGTGGTGAAATGAGCATAGATCCTGCTCCTACACCTTGTCTACTCCTTGATTCATCAAAGAAAAATTTCCATAACTCATTCTCGTCTTTGTGATCTAGCTTGGTGATGTTGGGGAGAGGTTTATTTTCTTCATGCAAACAATAAACTCCTAGCTCAGATTCCTCAATTTCTTTGTATGGATAAAATGTGTGTCTTTTGTTTTCCCATTCATCAAGAGTGAAGTATGAAATGTATTCAACCTTGGTGTCAACTTCATGAGTGCTTGGATAATCCTTTTGATCGAATGCTGAACTAATTGGAATTGGTGTATGGGGTTCTATGTGAAAATATTCAATAGGCTCAGATCTGATTGTAGCCTTAGTTCCATACCTTGTACTACATAACATTTATGTGACCAATCTGCTGAAATATAGCCTCCAGTTTTAGTAGTGAAGTCTCTTGACAAGTACAATCTAAAGAGTGGTGGCAAGTCTATCACTGACACATCTATTGACACCATTATGTTCAGACATGCGTGCAATGTGAGGCTCAAATCTTTGATTACTCCAACTATTGTCACTATTTTCCCATCCAATTGCACTACACCCTTAGAGATGACTTCATATTGAATCCCTAACTGATCAACTATTTGTTTTGGCATGACTGAGCTACTTGCTCCTGATTCAATCATGTAATTATATACCAACTTATCTTCTATGATTAATGAGACATAGAATGGAGAGGGCTTAAAAATTTTACTTTGTCTTCATCCATGATTTCTTTCAAGTTGAGTTGCATTGGTAAGAACTTTTTCTTATTGATTGGGTGGCTGATTTGATGCTGACCAATTTGCCATAGTAGCCTGTAATAGGTCTCTTTGTCCTTGGATAGCTAATGACTCCCACATTGAGATGTTTACATTTGTTTTCTTCATCTGCTCAATGATGTTGAATGGATATGAGTTTTCTCTTTGGTGACTCTTGCCTTACGCATTCTTCTCTAGCTCCTGAGTTGTTACAATCGATGCTTGAGGTGGTTTAGAAGGTGGTTTGGGCTGACCCTGCACATTTGGAACTGCACTTTGACTTCCAGCACATTGGGGAGTAATAGAGGGCTGTGGACAATTTGAGTTGGATGAATGTCCTTCTCCAATGTTTCTCTTTTTGGAGCGCTTATTGGCTGCTACACTTTGAGAGGGTATTTGATTTATACCACAGAAATCTTTAGCCTACAAATTGACAAGTGTAGTTTCATTTGGAGATGTCCCTTGTTGAAGTGCTTCCTATTGCTGATCTTCTTCGTGGCTAGACTCTTGCAGCCCACAAATGGTTTGCACCATCAGAGCCTGATTTAATGCACCATTAAAGCACATTGATTTGTTATGTGGCATACTGCATGGGAAACACCAATCATATTCTCGGGCCATGTTATTTTTCACCGGTACTAAAGCTATAGATGTGGATGCAACATTGGGATTGTAAGACTGGAATGGCCTATTAGCATAATTTTTCACTTGATTCTGATTTTTAGTTTGAATGGGTGGCATATTGGGCTGATATGGAGGTCTATTGGGTTGAGTTTGAGGCTAGTATGATCTAACATTTTGAACTTGCTACCTCTTTATTGTCACTAACACGTTACCTAAGTTTTGTAATTGCTTCATGACCTCTTGAAGTTCCTTGGAGTTGTTAGATGATGAGGTAGAGGCTTCTGTTAAACTGTAATTTCTTGGTGTAGGAATGGGAGCTAATGCAAGTGCTTTACTAGTGTTTGGAATTTCTAATTTTTGGGTACAAAGGCATGGGTGGCCTTGGTGTGATTTTTCCAGCCTGAATCAAATGGTTGTCAGCCCCTATGGAAATGCTATAGGCTACAGGAAAGGTTATGCCCCCCATTGACTGAATCATCAAAGAAATATCAGAATTTAAATCCCTAAGAAAGTATAAGAAGGCACCTTCATCAGTGGGCTTTACTGCTATTGGAATCCTATCCCAGGTCCGTTGAAATCTGAAGGTTGAAGTCTGTTAACTACTCATTTGGGGCTCCCTTGTTCATTTTTCGTTGCTCCAATAAAGACAAGTTATCACCTTTCTCCCCAAACTGGTTGTGAAGAGCTATTCATAGTTGATTCCAATTCTGGATAAAGCTTGCTGGGAGACTCTTGAACCATTATGAAGCCTTCCCTTTGAATGAATAGGCAAGTAACTTGACTATAATTTCCATCTCATGGATCTCATGGATTGTACAGACATTCACAATATCTTGGACATGATCACCACGGGAAGTCTGGTTCTATCTAGTGAAGTATGGGATGCTCTTTAATGCTGCAACCGGAATTGGGTTTTGTGCATTAAAGGCAAGTGGACTACTGCTAGTGAACTTGACATATGGATTTGGTTGTGCCATCCTGATTGGTCGAAGAACTCTTGTTGATTGGATGAAAGGCCTTCCAGGTGGAGGTGTTGACAAGGTTCTATTCGGTGGAGATTGAGAACTTTGATCTCTTCTTCCCCTTCTTTCTCTACCTGGAGATAGGTGTAGATAGAAAAACAATCCTTCCTCCCTAGTTCTTGATCTGGTCTGTATTCCTCTCATAAATCTACCAGGCTTGCACTGCTAAAACTAGTGGATTATGTCTCTTTGGGAGTCACCAGATGTGCAATTTCAAAGCTCTGTCAAAGTTGGAAACATACAACAAGTACACATAAATCCTATCATAACTAAGTGAAGACCTATAAGGTTCCATTGAGCATACCAGAATTGTTATCACCAAATCACAGCACCCTTACGTTTACACACGTGCATATATTTGAGCTTAGGGTGTGATTGGATAACATGGGTACTATCTCCAAGTTATGGGACTTACTACTTGAGATAGACCTAAAGAGAGAGTTTGTTCTTGCTCCTAGACTACCTATCATAATCTACTCTAATGCAGGAAAAACTATCTTTCCTAATCTAACTTTCCAAGGGACCAAGGAGGGAAAATGCATGAAAATGAAAGCCTACACTAAAGTGGTGATACACCACAAAAGGAGGAGGTGTGTGAGTATTCTTCCAATGTGTGAGATACAAAAGCAAAGTGCACACTAGAAGGGGTGATGATTGCTCCACAATCTAGAAAAATGCATTCACAACAACATTTCAAACATACACAATGATAATGGATCCCAACAAGAACATAAAAATAGACACAATATTCTTGTAATCAATATTATAAGGGGCGAGAAGAATGCAAGAAAACACAACAGGGGAAGATGCATCCACAAACTTGTATTTTATTGCTTCATGGTATGCACAATTCAATCTATTACAAGATAAATGCCTGGAATCACAATAAAAGGAGTCCACTACAAGGGCCTACAGTACATTGGCTTCACAAATAAATTTTGACAGATATTTTCTGCAAGAAAACTCCTCTCTTTACAATGAGCCCAACACTCCAATTTATAGAAAAATTGAGAAGAGAGAGAGAAGGGGAAATGAAAATCCCGAAATCTATCTTTAAACCACTTATAAGAGGAATTAAATGGAGTAAAATGATTTTATATTACTTCTAAAAGGATTCCCATACTGTCTCAGTTGCTACAACAGAGAAAGAATGATGACCATGCCTCTTAATTGCATTCCCAACTACCAGATAAAACACTGTCATGAACCTGACCATGTTTTAAGAAAAATCGCCTTAGATTGCTCATTAAATCGATAATTTATTTACTTTTGTGCATTGTTCTTGAAGCCACGATTCAAACGGTACCAATTTTTTCTGATTTCGTTGTGAAATGCAAAAGTATGGCCTTTTGAGTGCGAGCAGCTATTTTGGGTCTAGCAAGGGTTTTCTGTCATTTAACGGGAATGAGCATTAACTGACTGGAGTGTAATATGTTCTTTTTTACAAAAATATGTATAGCCTCATTAAAATTAATAAATATAGTTTTTGTGGCATAGAGGACATAGTAATCATTCCAGAAAGTCTAATTTTGTGAAAATCGGAGCTCAGAGTCAAAAGTTATGGCCGTTTGAAGTTAAAGGAGTCAAACATTGACTTTTCTTTTGAGTTGCAGGTATTGTGGCAAAATCAGGTTTGCGTGTTCCAGTTGTCCTAGATACATTCTTCTGCATCGGCCGATTAAGGATTCCTTGTCCCCTTATGCGACCTTTTCACCTTTTCATGTTCTGCGCATCCCACGCGTACTTTTGTCCCGACTATCCCAGAGGAAAATCTCCGCACCACCCGCAATAGAACGACTTGTGGAAAATCAGCCAATTCGCATCCCACGCATTTCATGGTTGTCCCAAACCACATAGAACAAAAACTTCCACTTTTACCGATTTATTTGTATTTCGGCCGTGAACTTGGTATGACAAACCTTGGTACGATCTATAGCCTTCAGACCTATAGTGCTTTAAAACAATCCCGTGACTTCATTTTTTGCATTTTTTAATTTTTTTATAACACGTTGGGATTTTTCCTTGGATGTGAGAGTTAGAGAGAAACCAAAGGGACCCCAAAACATGATTTTGGGCATTAAATCAATCTACATGCTCAGGACTTAGGAATCTGATGCGTGTTATGAAAATTACCTTGGGGGTGAATTTTGGATAACAAGTATAAAATATAATAATCCCTATCAAAATAAAGTACACACACATAACACAACATGTACCTTGGTTCAACCAATGTGGGCTACGTCCACTAAAGATAGAGATCTCATATATATAATATTGTTAGATTAGGTATTTACCTTAGCTCATGTTCACCTAGGTACAATATTTACCTTTATTGTATTTATCCTCACGCACTTATGTGTGTGGATATTTCTTTTTATTTATTTAGATATTAAGAGATATTATCTATTTGTTAGGTATAGTTCTTTCCTTGATCTATGGTATTGACTAGATCCTTGATGTCTAGTTCTCTCATAAATCTATGGACTTGACTAGTTCTTTGATGACTAATTATTTCCATGATTTATGGCTTGATCTACAACCTTGATTGATTCTTAGATTGTTATTCTTTGCCTATATAAGCAAGGTCCATTCTCATTGTATTTCATTGAGTTCCATAATAATATAGGATATTGCTACTCATTTGTTTGCAAAGGTTTATATAAAGTTATTATGGCGAATTGCTTTCATCTTATTGATCGTGATGTTTGATTAGCATCTATGTTCTTGGCTTGGCATGATTTGGTTACCGTTCCTTTTATGGTATCAGAGTAGGAGATTACTATTGACATTCATCTGTAAGTTTTATTTTGCAAATAAATTCTTTATATATTAATATATCTGGGATTTTATCATATTTTGATGCTGCATGCATTTTTATGCAAAACAGAGGCTTCCATTGGATCCGAAAGGCAACAAAACTTAAGATTGGTTGTAAAATTGACCATTTCGGGAGGCAGTCATTTTTTCTAGTTTTTTTATTATGTAGAGAAACATACTAGATTCACCTCAGGATTCGCACCGTACGAAAAAGGAATTATATAATTTTTTCTAGGTTTTGTTGGGTTTCTTGAGATCCGATCTGGGTAATTTTTTGTTGTGGTATAGCATTTTTGGTTTGTGCATAGGAGGTATTTTTCAAAAAGATGTTTCCTTCATTCTTTGGCAGGGGTCCACGAATGCTATGCACGACTATTACTATTTTGAGAAAATCCATAGACTTCTATTTTGGGCGTTGAAGGTCCACTTTCAACACAGTCCAGAAATAACAGTTTTCACTAGAAGAAGCAGTTGGATGAGACTTTCTCAAAAATCCTTAGCCCTGGGTCATATGGTATGGTCATATGAGGGCTTAAAGCTTGTGATTCCTACTCGTAGGTGCTTAACTCTTGCCCCCTTTCATTCTATTTGTGTCATGAAGGTAAGAACATTTTATTCTATTTTAGTGGAAACTAAAATAAATAGTAGAGCATATTATTGAAAAACTTGTATATTTTGATCAGTAACTCCATTTTGAGTGCCATTTTTTGCAAAAGAATGTGTTTTGTATGCTCTTTCCATTGAAAAAATTTAGTTTCAAAATCACACTATAATTATAAAGTTCCATATTGTAACAGACACTCATTATAAAGTACCAAAATCTGGGGGGCTCTTGTTGAATTGTTTGGCGGTCTCGTTGCATTGATTAGTTATCACATTTCTTTTGGTGATTTTTTGAGGATGACATCTTTATCTAATTCTACATTAGATCATGTTGAGCCATTAACAACACATAATTACCACACATGGAAACCAAGAATAGAAAGAATAATTAAGCGGAAAGGATTATGGGCTTTAACTTCTTCAGAACAACAAGTGTTCAGTAGAGAATATGAGAAATTTTAGTACCAATGCAAATTTGATGAGTGTATGGGTTTGATAGGAACTTATGTAAGTGAAAGTCTTTTGTTTCATTTGGAAACGTGTACCTCTCCTTTTAGAATATGGGAGAAACTGGAGGATTTATTTGGTAAGGTGGATCACATGAGAGCCATGCAACTTGAAATTGAGATCACCTTCTTAATCCTAAATATTTTCCAACAATTATACACTATCTTACCAAGTTTAAGCATTTACTAACACAGTTGAAGGGGAGTGGAATAGATAAAAAAGATGAAGAGTGTGTTTACTTGATTCTGTCCAAGTTGAGAGGACCATTCGAAGTTTTTTTCTTCTACCTTTTTCTCTAGCATGAATGCCATAGGTGACACATTCAAAATGCCTAACTTAGAAACATTTTGTGAAAGACTTACTAGGAAAGAATCCAAATTGTCTCACCTTGAGTCTTACACCTCTCAAAAGGCATTAGTTGCATCTAATCCTAAGGGAAACGGAAAACCAAACAGTAAAACAAAATCCACACCTTCTCCATCTCAAAATTCTCCTAAACCCAAAGAAAACAACTCAAAATCCAAGGAGTCTTCTAAATCCAAGAATAAGTCTAGTCGTTCATGCTCTTTTTGTAAGGGTAGTAATCATGAAGAACATAGGTGTTATAAGTGAATGCAAGCCTTAGAGGATGTAGTCAAAAAACATAAAAAAATTATCTCCACTCCACCTCCTTCTAATCAAAATGGAAAAGCACTTAATGTTGTTGGAAGATCTCAGTCACAACTTGCAGACAATTGGGTTATAGATTCTGGTGCCTCTCATCATAT
Source organism: Taxus chinensis (assembly GCA_019776745.2). Classification (NCBI taxonomy): domain Eukaryota; kingdom Viridiplantae; phylum Streptophyta; class Pinopsida; order Cupressales; family Taxaceae; genus Taxus; species Taxus chinensis. Next base: position 811,210,624 of record CM034149.1, read on the forward strand.
GAATTTTTCCAAGGAGTCTTTTGTTTCTCTAGGTTTGAGTTCTACCTACAAAATTAAGGTTGGAGATTCTTCTTTTCTTTTTGTTGAGGGAAAAGGTGATATACAACTTGATGGTGGTAGTATCCAAGATGCATTATATGTTCCTAACATCACTACAAATTTTCTTTTTGTATACCAAATTTGTCATTCTGGTAAAGGAAAAACAATGACTTTTACACCACATGGAACAGAAGTACAAACTTTGTTGGAGCCTCATTGACTGGTTGCTTAGGGTATTGTTTATCATAGTTATAGACTATATCACTTTGAGGGTTTTGATGACACTTCTTCTATAGGGTTAGGATTGGTTTCTCATGCAGATTCAGAGAGTAAGCTTTGGCATGAAAGATGTGGACATCTCAATTACAGATATTTGAAGAAGTTGAGCACTCATGGTATGGTAGATGGTATTCCTAGAGTTTCTTGTCTTGAGGGAGTTTGTCATGGTTGTGCATTAGGGAAACAACACCAAGATCCTTTTCCTAAGAATTTTTCTAAGAGAGCTTCTTCACCACTTGAGCTTGTGCATAGTGACTTGATGGTTTTCCCTACCCCATCTTTCAATGGAGCTAAGTATGCACTTACATTTATTGATAATTTCTCGAGGCGTACTTGGGTTTATTTTCTCAAGTGACAAAAGTCGATGTTTTTTCACACTTCAAATTCTTCAAGGCTTTGGTCGAGAAACAATCTTTCTAGTAGCATAAAGAACCTTCACACTGATAATGGGGGGGAGTACTTCAGCAATGAATTTTCTAAAAAATTTTGGCAACTCAAGGCATTATTCACCAGCATTCTGTTCCTCATACTCCACAAAAGAATGGATTAGTAAGAAAGGAAGAATAGAACTTTGAAGGAAATGGCTAACTTTATGATGCATTCTAGAGATATACCTCCTATCTATTGGGTAGAAGTAGTTAATTGTGCTAACTATATTCAAAATCACACACCACACAGAGCACTTGAGCATTTGACTCTAGAGGAAGCTTTGTCCAACATTAACCCAAATGTCTCATTTTTTCGAGTCTTTGGGAGCCATGCTTGGGCCCTTTGTGCCAAAGAAGAAAAGGAAAGCTTTGGATAAGAAGAGTAAACCCTTGATCTTTGTAGGGTATTGTGAGGACATGAGAGCTTATCGTCTTTTATATCTTGATACACATGATGTTCATTTTTCGAACACATGTTCAGTTTGGTGAGCATGCTTCACTCCTCATGATTCTTCATCTTCTTCCATGCTTCCTTCTTCTTCATCCATCTCATCTTAAGGATCTCTTTCTTTAAGGAGATTTATGAGGAGGTTATAGATGTCGTTGAGGAACCTATTCCCACTGATGTTGTCACTATGCCTAAGTGGGCTCGTACTACAGTTTCTGAGGCAGCACCTTTCATAGAGGATCTTCCACCCACTAGGTAGCATCAATGCACATTCTACAGGTTCTGGACTTTTATGTCAGGTAGTTTTTGAGGATCCACAGTCTTTTTCAAAGGCTCATGGGATACAAGAGTGGGATGATGCGATGACAGTTGAGTATTCTTCTTTGATGAAGAATCATACTTGGGATTTGGTATCTCTTCCTAAAGGAAGAAAGATGGTTAGGTGTAAGTGGGTATACTGAACCAAATACGCAGCTGATGGGTCCATTGAAAAGTATAAGGCTTGTCTTGTTACAAAGGGTTTTTCACAAGTCGAAGGTATTGATTACTCTAAGACTTTTGCACCCATTACTAAGATGGATTCTGTATGCCTTGTACTTGCTATTGCTGCATCACAGGGGTGGCCCATATACCAGATGGATGTGAAGGGTACCTTCTTACATGGATATCTAAAAGATTAAATATATATGGAGCAGCCGGACTAGATTTGTCTAGGATTCTTCTCTTGTTTTTCGGCTCTGAATGTCTCTCTACGATCTCAAACAAGCTCCATCGGGCTTGGTATGAGAAGATGGATTGTTTTCTTCTATCTACTGGTTTTGTTTGTTGCCACTCCGATCATACAGTGTATCTCTAGCATGTTAGTGAGGATATTGTGATACTTGTCTTGTATGTTGATGATCTGTTACTTACTGGCAGCTCTTCTTCCAACATTCAAATTATTCAGAGGGCTCTTTCTACATAGTTTGACATGACAGATCTTTGGCTATTGCATTATTTCCTTGGTTTGCAGATTTCTCAGACAGATTCAGGGATTCATTTGAGTCAGCAAAAGTACACCCATGATCTTCTTAGGCATGCTTTGATATGGCTGATTGCAAGCCAAGTCCATCTCCTTTTCAGTCTGGAGTTGCTCTTACATCCACATGTACCACACCACTTTGTGATCCTACATTGTATAGGCAGTTGGTTGGGAGTCTCATGTACTTGACCCATACTCACCCTGATATTTCATTTACAGTAGGGCTTGTATCTCGGTTTGCACATTCTCCTCATAGTAGTCACTGGCAGGCTGCTAAAAGGATTTTGCGCTATTTGCATAGGGAACTTCCCACTTTGGCCTACACTACACTAGGGGATCTACTCATTTGGTTGGGTATACAGATTCAGATTGGGCAGGTTCTATTGATAACAGGCATTCTACTTCTGGCTATCTTTTCTATCTTGGTTCTTCTCCAGTTGCTTGGGCATGTAAAAAAGCAACAGGCTATTGCACTTTCATCTTCAGAGGCAGAGTACAGGGTAGCAGTTACAGTGAGTCAGCAGATTCTTTGGCTTCGCCAGTTATTGACAGAGTTCGAATTCCCACAGGATTCACCGACTGTACTTTGGGTATGACAACCAAAGTGTAATTCACATTTCTCACAACCCATTTGAGCACCAGTGGACCAAGCATATTGAGATACACATCCACTTCATTCGGCAGACACATTCAGGATGGAGTTCTCTTGCTTGGAGTACCTTCCAACTTAGCAGCAGGATGCAGACAGCTTTACGAAGCCTTTTGCTTCACCTTACTACCTTGAGTTGCGTGGATTGCTTGGGGTTTCGGAAGTTGTTCTTGGGGGGTTGTAGTGCCCACATTTTTCTAGTCTCTTTTAGACGTGACACATTTTCTTTGATATTGTGGACACTAACACTTTGTGATTTGGGTTGAATTGATACATGCTGGATAATTAGTTTAGTCACATACCTTGATTTCGTAAAGTATTCATTTTGCTGATAAGGATACATGATGGCATGGTGATATGACAATTTTATGTATTGTAATACCTAACATACAATGAATTGTGTGAGATTGTGAATTTCACATTGATGATTGTGATATCATTAATTTACATGTTTGAATTGATTCGATTAGTGAGTAGCTAGTTTACTCTTGTATTGGATAGGTGCACTTAATGTGTGTAATGAGTGTGCAGGTGACAGGTCATAGGATAACGTGAGTTTCAGGGAACCTACACAAATTGTGCACAAGCGGTGCATGGGGCTAGGTCCTAACCGTGTTTATTGTTTGAGGCCGTATAGTTTGATTGTATTTTGGGCACCATGAGTGACCCTCATATGTGATGTAATATGTCATGTAAAATTTTATTTTGTTTAGAATGTTTTATTGTTGTTAAATAAATTAGGTTTAGGGGGACTTAATGGTCCCCACTTGCATTAAGTTTTCGGTTTGGTTTATTTTGTATTAATTAGAGGGGATTAGGGTCACATGTGAACCCTTGGGTGGTCCCCACATCCTCTACATTTTTTCCCATAAGTGCCAAACCCGAAATTGGGTTATTTATGGCATTTTAAGTGACCCCTTTTTAGTTTGGGAGTTCACTTAACATGAAAATAAGCCTTGGACCCTACCTAATAGGTATGGGTGCTTAATTTCAAGGCACAATAGTAGTTTCCCTCCTATTTTCCCTCCTTTTGGTCACCATCTATGTAAGATGGATTGGTTTGTGTGTTTTGTAAAAAATTGCATAATCTTGTTTTATTTTCATTTTGGGTATTTTGGGAAGGGAGTGTTAAAAGTGAATTTATATTTTCTTCTTTTTATTTGGGAATATTTGAATTAGTGAGAAGAGGTGTGACACATGTCACCCCCTCATTTGAAAGGAAAATTATTGGCCTCTCTTTAAAAATCTCCCTCGTGGAGGAGAAGGGGACTTTTTGGTTCATTTTTGTTTGGAGCATTGACTTGGGATTGAGGATCTTGGAACTAGAGAATTGCTTGAGGAAGAAAGTTGGAAATCTTGTTTTTTGGAAATCTCTTAGAGGTAGGCTCTTGAGCTCATTTTATGTTGTATGTTTTGTTATATCTTGGCTTGCTCATAGTTGGATTGTTTTTTTAGTGGCTTGTATGGTTTGTTGCTTAGTATACTTGTTTTTTTATTTTTTCACCATCCAACATATGGCATGATGGATTTTGGAGTTTGTGAGGGAAGAGAGAGGGATTATTCCCTCTCAAACCTCATGGCTTGATAGACAAGCCATGTAGGATTTTTGTTACTCCCCTCAAATGGTTTTGAGGTGGGGAAGGTGGTTCATATGGTTTGAACCCCCTTCCCATTCTTGGAGTGGAAACCTAATGGGTTTGAAAATCCTCCCAAGAAGGATTTTGGTGAATGGATGGAGAAATAAGGAGTTTTTTTATTACTTTTGGGGAATAAGGAGGTTTTGAACATTATTATTTATGTGCATCCAATGTTCGACTACACTTTTTGCACTTGGAGATCTCTTCTTCTCTTCCCCATTTTGGAGGTAGAATATGGTTTTCCCTCCTTTTCCTTCTTTACAAAATTTGGTGTTTTTTCTTTGTGCATGGTCTTGGCTTGTAGTTGAAAATATAATGGTGTTTATTTCCCCAATAATCTTGTGCACAAGTTGTGGGAGCTAGCTCTTTCTCCCATGGGCTTGGGGGAGGCTAGTATGTCTTCCAACCTTTGGAAATACATGTAATGATGCCTATAGGATGGGTGGTAGAACAAGCCTTGTTCCCTTTGTGTTTAGAGACTATGTGGAAGAAAAGTTTGATCCTAAAGCTTTAGGATTGTTGGAGTATCTTTGGTGGCATTGTCTCTAATGACTCTCTTCTTGTTTTGGAAATTTTTTGCTTCTTGATGAGCATATTATCATTGTAAAAATATTGATGTGAGTTCATTTGCAAGCTTTCCATTTGGGAGGTATGTACATAGGTTTGTGGAAACATGCTTTGTTCAAAGTTTTGTTTATCCCTCTCTGGAATATAGTTGAAAGTTGTATGTAATATGTAAATCTTACTACTCTCCATGAGAGGGAGATTCTTGCTATAGTAAGAAGTTATGATCTTCATTGTTGGTTTAACAGGAAAAGACATATTTAGATTATAGCTTAAAATGTGTAATACAACAATTAGTATTCTTTGTTGAAATGGAAGTATTCTTTCATGAAGTATTACTTCCATTGCCAAAGAGATTATTTGTAACGAAGAGATCTCTCCTTGAATCAAAATCTAGATATTTTGTGTGTATGTTTTCTCCAATAGAAGTGTAAAATGAAAGGTTGATATTCTTGGATGAAAGTGTATCTCCTTCTTGTTAACATTGGAAAAAAAAATAAAAAGAAAAAAATAAAATTAACAATTGTATTGAAAAGGAAATTTGGTTGCTATTAGAAGTAGTTGTTACAAGAGAGAAATGTTATTTCTTTACACTTATTTCTTTAATTCAGGATATTTCTTACACTTTAGAAATCTGGTAATTGTGTTAAACAAAAAGTTCTTTTGAGTTGAAATAGAGAAGTACAATAACGCTTTAGTTACCTGCAAGAACAATTTTTAAACTTATTAACATCCTCATACATATAAAATTTCGTATATATTAAATTTAAAGCTATATACAAAAATTACTTATTTTTACAAAAAAAGAAGAAGTAAAATAGGTCTATATTAAAAGAGTATTTAATATGTGTGTGTGTGTGTGTGCGTGCGTGCGTGCGTGCGTGCGTGCGTGCGTGTGTGTGTGTGTGTGTGTGTGTGTGTGTGTGTGTGTGTGTGTGTGTGTGTGTTATCATATAATATATAATATTAAATAAATAAGGTTTATATATATATATATATATATATATATATATATATATATATATATATATATATATATATATATATATATATATATATATACAAACAAATTTTAAAAGAAAAAAAAACAATAAGTAATAATATGTGTGGAAGTTTAAACGTTTTTAAAACAAAACAAAAAATGTAATAATAACAAAATTTAAGTAAAGCTTCTTTTGAAATTTTAAAACAAAAAAAAAAGAAACAATGGAATGGGGAGGGGTCGAGCCCTCCCACCCAAACCTACACATTTTCAAACGGACCATCCCTTGCCACTCCTATGCAGACTTCCACCCACCCCTCTTGCAGACCAATATATATATATATATATATATATATATATATATATATATATATATATAAACAAATTTCAAAAGAAAAAAAAACAATAAGTATTAATATGCGTGGAAGTTTAAGTGTTTTTGAAACAAAACAAAAAAAACAAAAAATGTAATAATAACAAAATTTAAGTAAAGCTTCATTTGAAATTTTAAAACAAAAAAAAAGAAACAGTGGAATGGGGAGGGGTCGAGCCCTCCCACCCAAACCTACACATTTTCAAATGGACCATCCCTTGCCACTCCTACGTAGACTTCCACCCACCCCTCTTGCAGACCCACAGCCATATAACCCCAATCGCCCCTCCAATACGTTGCTGCCAACTTCAAAATAAGCGGTTTTTCTTTACATTCCACCGATCCTATACATAGTAACCTCTTCGGATTTGTATTCCAAAGTCTTATTTTTGTGAAAAATAATGTTTATTAAACATGTGTGTGTGTGTGTGTGCAATGTATTAACAAAAATGCTATAAAACTCATACCCCAAATTAGAGATCTCTCTAGAAGTGAAAAAATAAAATTATATATATATATATATATATATATAATCAAACCCTAGAGAAGGATAAGATAGAAATAACAACAAATCCATGGGTTTTCTCTTCAAAAACCTGTAATTCAATATAAAAAAATTATAGTTTTTTTTTGGTTCAAACCCAACAATCCATATCTCTAAAGCTCCTCCTCCGCCTACACAAGAAAAGACAAATAAATAAAATTAAAACCAAATGAGAAGAGGAAAAGAAAAAGAAAGAAATCATAAAGACTCTTTAAGTTAACTTTAGGATTAAAAGTGAAAGCATCCAAGGGTTAGGTTTTATCCATACAATCTTTAAGTTGTGGGGTTTTTGGTGGAAATGTTTATTAAAACAAAATAAGGTTGTGTGGGGCAAAATAATTTAAAGAGAGGAAAACTAATTAAATTAATAAGGGGTGTGTGGACTTACAAATGTGACCATAGCATTTTTTTATTAGAGAAACCTTGAGGGGAAATAATTAAATAAATTTGGACTTGGGCTAGTAGATTATTTAATTGGGTAGAATAACTCTGTATAAAATAATTCTTAATGGGGATCATAAAAAGTAATGTTTAGTAATTACTTTGAAAAAAAAAATTTACCAAAATTTTTAGTTACATTTTGTTGTGGCTTACTTTATCCCGAGGTGGGGAATTACATCTGGTATTAGAGTGATGGTTTGCACATGTGGATGCTCTAGAAATAACTTTTAACTGGTTATTAATGTTTTCATAATATTAAAAGTAAAACAATTAAAATCATTTTTGCTAAACTATCCATGGGTAAAGTTATCTCTCAAGTAACTTCTTAGAGTAAAATGTTTGCTAAGACAATAGATGGTAGGCACATTTTGATCACCTAATTTTTTTAAAACAATCATTAAAACTTAATAAAATGTCATGTTTAGAGAACGTACAAAATGGCTTCTTTGTCTGCATAGTAGTGATGGATTTGGATAATCTTGTTCCCTAATGACATGGGAAGTCACATCAGCTTTTAAAATCAACATTTAAAATCATTTGATCATATAGATAAAATCATTTTTGAGCTCTTTTAATGACATTTTGTTTGGGACAACTTAAAATTTAAGTAAAATCGTTTCGATTTGGACCTGTAAAGTGGGGAGCGTTAGTAGGAAATTGAAATTTTTGACTTCTAACATGTAGTATTACTCCTTGTGCATTGTCTGCAATATTTAGATTCAAAAAAAATAAAATAGAGAGGTTTTTTTTTCAAGTGTGTTTAGGAGGTCTCCAGACATTTTGTTCAAAACAAAAACTTGTAAATAACATTATTTATCGTCGAAAGTATGCCATATCTAGAGTTTTGGTCATCAATTTTTCATCTTGTAAGTTGCGTCAGGTTCTCTATATATAGGGGAATGGTTTCAAGTTGTTAGAACTCATTTTTGAGCTGGGATTGGTTATTTTCTAGGCCCATTTTGTAGCCAATTTTAAATAAAAATATGCTGAAATACAATAGTAAACCTCTAATAGCTGGCCCCGAGAAGGTGCTTCCAAATTGAAACTTATTCGCCAATAATTAGAAATGTACGTGTTGGTTGACTCTCTATATAATAGAGAATTTACTAGAAGCTTTGTTTCACCATTTGGGTGTTGGGTACATGTCTTGGCAAGATTCTTTTTGTAGCCATTTTCTCTAGATCATAGAACAAGAAAATTAGGTCTTAATAAAAAAATAGGTTTCTTAAGACACCTTTGGAAGGTGAAACATGTTACAATATGGTTATTGTTTTTAAGCTACATGTTCTAGGTTGAATGCTAAGACCCAAAATAAATTTTGTGCAACAAGTCATTTTTTATTGCTAACGGCCTTGGTTAGGATGATCCTTTTGGACATTGAAAAAGGGCTAGTTGTTGGTGTTGTAAATAAGTAGTAGGTAAAATATAGGATTGTAGAATTGTTATCTTGATACAAGGAATATGTTTATGGCATTGTGTTGGTTGCTTCTTGTTTAGTGATCCTTTGTTTCTTAGGAATCACAACCGCCATGTTAGAGGCACCTCTTTAGATTGAATGAAATCCTTTTGGTATGGGTGTAAACTAAATAATTGTACCTTGCATAGAACCACCCCAGGTGATAAAATATTCTTCCATGTTTTGATATTTCACTCCTATGAAATTTTAAATAATTTCTACTCTTATGGTATATGTTGCTAATCTTAGTTTTATAACCCTTTTATAAGGAAATTTAGCAAATGATCTTATGACCTTGTTGTTTTCCATTTCAAAATTGTGATTTAAAATTAATTATAATTGGATGAAAATAATTGGTAACTCCTCTCTAAACAATAAATGATAAAGGAAAATAAAGTTAGTGCCTCTCTTTTTTTGGTGGTGTTGCTCAAAGTGATAGTTTTAGCTAGATTATCCTCTTCACGTAACGTAGGAATGCATGGTGATATTATTAAATGAATCTAGTGTTCATAACTCCAAATTATCACTAAAGCTCTTGGTATAAATTTTAGAGTTAACTTCGGAAAAGGTCTAGTTAATTTTCTTAATCCTTTTGGAGCTCGATAAACCTATCTATATACCATAACCACTTGTTAAGTGTTGTTGCATGGTAACTTGGTTAAAATGTTCTTACTTTAGTAATTACACATGTGATTTCAACTCTCCTCAAGTTGATTCGAAATGTTATGAGTTAATCATGTTTATAATGCTTTTACTTACGTGTAAAAATAAGGGAATCACCCTCTTTTTAACCTCAATTTGTGGACTTAGAAGAACAATGGTTATGCAAAAATTTTATATATATAATAAATATAAACAACGATATTTTATCTCTCTCTTGGAGATAAAATAAAATTAAATGAATTAGTGTTGAACACATTCTTGGTTAGGCATTATGTTGTATCGATGATGGTGGTGGCTATGAAAGAACAACTAATGTGGTCCAATAGGGGTGAAAGTAATGTTTAAAAATCCACAAAAATATATATTTATTTATAAATCTAAAAGCACAATTGTGTACACTTACCTTGTAAACAATAATGGAATATTGTAATTATTTGTATCTTGGAAAACTCTTCATATATATAATTAAACAACCTTGGTTGAATAAACAATGTTAATCATTATTACCCCGTAAAAAGCCAAAATTGGGGTGATCCTAAAAATATTGCTTCAAATGTGATAGGTATTGGTTACTAATCTTTGTATTGTGATGTTCATATGGTTTACACATTTAATGTTGGGAATTCTGTAAGTAAATTAGGTATTGTTTTGTCTTCCTAAATATTTAGGTGAGAAAGTTAATACGAATGATAGAATTATTGAAATGATCTCACAATTCAGATATGCCTTTAGCTATTGGACTCTTAGGAAAGTCTTTTACAAGATGTCATTCACATTTGAAAACTCTTAAGTATCTTATTATAAGATAAATGATGAAGCCCTTATTTCAAGGACTAACAATAATGACTAACTAGTCTTTCCACCTACCACGGGTAGAGACGTCCTTTGTAATTAGTATAAACACTAGTTTTAAATATATATATATATATACAAATAAATTGAAATTATTTTGGGGTCCTCTTTAAAACATGGTTCTATTTTCTATTACCACTTAAATAGGGTGGCATAATTAAAATTTGTTTGTGTAATATGAATTCAACCCTAGTTAATAAGTGTTTTTATTTTATACTTATATCTCTTGCGACATAATGGGCCAAATTATGACCAAATAATTGTTAAGTAAAAGTTAATATAAGTCACATATCTTGAGAAAAATTAGACTATACCTTTCCTTAAAGGAAAATGGGTGTTGATGTCTTATACGCTTGAGGAAAGTATGAACAAAAAATTTGTTGCATCCCGTCATGGTGGTATATGGTAATTGTCATAAGTGTGATGATATGATTTGGGAAACATTATTTTTAAATGAATTTTGTTTTGTGTAATTTGTTCTTGTTTTTCTTTGGACTATAGTAATTAAGGAATGATAAAAAATTAAGTAAAACTTTTCTTATATCGTATTAAATGGAAAATTGTGGTTTGTTGTTTCATTAAGGAATAATGATTTGTTTGGCGCATAGAAATTTCTAAGGTTTCTTTGTCATAGTGTGAACTTATATAAAAACCAATTTATAAACAATAATAAATTCAATTTTCGTGCAAGAGACTTCTAAAGCAATCTTGGCTTGGAATTGAAATGTTCTAGAAAACATGGTACATGCTATGAAACTTTGGAAACTAACTAGGAAACCAACCCTAACCTAGTAGTTGACTATATATATAATTCACCCACAATTTATAAGAAAAGAAGTTATTATTAATTCATTTTTAAAACAATATTTATGTTCCCTTTGCTCATCCATTATTTTTTCTCTCCTTTAATATTGGACCTTATGTTGTATATCCTCTTATTTGGACCCTTATAGGAAAGATAGATGATGAGGAAAATGAATTCGGTTTATACAGTTCTCCTTGGTTAACATTCTCTGATTTGAGAAATACTTGTTCTTGGACCTTGTTACACTTAAAAAGACATGTTGTTAGGAAAAAATAAAATATTTTAGTTCCTATGAAATTGACCTTAATGTTGGACTTACACTACGATGTGATACCTCATCAAATCTTATCCCTATCTATTCCAATGACTTCTCGGAGGAAGTCTAATTTTAGGAGAAGGAGATGTAGTGCCCAAATTATTATAGCATCTTTTATCTTCTGAATTCTTAAACCATAGTTATGACTTAACATTGATTTTGGACATATTTTGGATGTTATGATATGTTGGAATGCCTTTCATAGAAACATATGTTGATTTGGGGTGCGTAGCACAAATTTGACTAGATTAGTAGATTGACACATTTTATTTGATATTGTGGACACTAACACTTTTCTATGTGATTTGGGTCAAATTGATACATGTTGGATAATTAGTTTAGTCACATACATTTATTTTGTAAAGTATTTGTTTTGCTGATAAGGATACATGATGGCATGCTGATATGAGAATTTTATGTATTGTAATACCTAACATACGACGAATTGTGTGAGATTTTTCATTTCACATTGATGATTGTTATATCATTAAGTTACATGTTTGAATTTATTCACATAGTGAGTAGCTAGTTTACTCTTGTATTACATAGGTGCGTTTAATGTGTGCAATGAGTGTGCAGGTGACAGGTCATAGGAGAACATGGGTTTCAGGGTGGCTACACAAATTGTTCGTAAGCGGCCCACGGGGCTAAGTCCTAACCATATTTATTGTTTGAGGCCATATAGTTTGATTATATTTTGGGCACCATGAGTGACGCTCATATGTGATGAAATATGTCATGTAAAATTTTATTTTGTTTAGAATGTTTTATTGTTGTTAAATAAATTGAGTTTGGGGGGGGACTTAATGGTCCCCACTTGCATTAAGTTTTGGTTTTGGTTTATTTTGTATTAATTATAGGGGATTAGGGTCACATGTGAACCCTTGGGTGGTCCCCACATCCTCTACACTTGTGCCCATAAGTGCCAAACCCGAAATTGGGTTATTTATGGCATTTTAAGTGACCCCTTTTTAGTTTGGGAGTTCCTTAGCATGAAAATAAAGCCTTAGACCCTACCTAATAGGTAGGTGTGCTTAATTTCAAGGCATAATGGGAGTTTCCCTCCCATTTTGCCTCCTTTGGGTAACCATATATGTAAGATAGGTTGGTATGTGTGTTTTGTAGAAAATTGCATAATCTTCTTTTATTTTCATTTTAGGTATTTTGGGAAGGAAGTGTTAAAAGTGAATTTATCTTTTCTTCTTTTTATTTGGGAATCTTTGACTTAGTCAGGAGAGGGGTGACACATGTCACCCCCTCACTTGAAAGGAAATTTATTGGCCTCTATTTAAAACTCTCCCTCATGGAGGAGAAGGGGAATTTTTTGTTCATTTTTGTTTGGAGCATTGGCTTGGGATTGATGATCTTAGAGCTAGAGAATTTCTTGAGGAAGAAAGTTGGAAATATTTTTTTTGGAAAGCTCTTAGAGGTAGGCTCTTGATCTCATTTTATGTTGTATTTTTTGTTAGATATTAGCTTTCTCATAGTTGGATTATTTGTTTAGTTGCTTGTATAGTTTGTTTCTTAGTATACTTGTTGTTTTTTTTTTTCTCCATCCATCATATGGTATGATGGATTTTGGAGTTTGTGGGGAAAGAGAGAGGAATTTTTCCCTCTCAAACCTCATGGCTTGATCGAAAATCCATGTAGGATTTTTGTTACTCCCCTCAAATGGTTTTGAGGTGGGGAAGCTAGTTCATATGGTTTGAGCCCCCTTCCCCATTCTTGGAGAGGAAACCCAATGGGTTTGAAAATACTACCAAGAAGGATTTTGGTGAATGGATGGAGAAATAACGAGGGGTTTGTTGACTTTGGAAGAATAAGGAGGTTGTGAACATTATTTTTTATGTGCATCCAATGTTGGATTGCACTTTTTGCACTTGGAGATATCTTCTTCTCTTCCCCATTTTGGAGGTAGAATATGGTTTTCCCTCCTTTTCCTTATTTACAAAATTTGGTGTTTTTTCTTTGTGCATGGTCTTGGCTTGTATGTGAAAATATTGTGGTGTTTTTTTCCCTAAAAATCTTGTGCACAAGTTTTGGAAGCTATCTCTCTCTCCCATGGGCTTGGGGGAGGCTAGCATGTCTTCCAACCTTTGGAAATACATGTAATGATGCCTTTATGTTGGGTGGTAAAACAAGCCTTGTTCCCTTTGTTTTTGGAGACTATGTGCAAGATAATTTTGATCCTAAAGCTCGATGATTGTTGGAGTATCTTTGGTGGCATTGTCTATTATTACTCTCTTCTTGTTTTGGAAGAGTTTTTCTTCTTGATGAGCATATTACCATTGTAAAAATATTGATGTGAGTTCCTTTGTAAGATTTCCATTTGGGAGGTATTTATAGGTTTGTGGAAACATGTTTTGTTCAAAGTTGTGTTTATCCCTCTCTTGAATATAGTTGAAAGTTGTATGTAATATGTAAATCTTACTACTCTCCATGAGAGGGAGATTCTTGTTATAGTAAGAACTTATGCTCTTCATTGTTGGTTTAAAAGGAAAAAATACATTTAAATTATATCTTAAAATTTGTAATAGAGCAATTAATATTATTTGTTGAAATGGAAGTATTCTTTCATGAAGTAGTACCTCCCTTGCTAAAGAGCTTATTTGTAATGAAGAGATCTCTCCTTGAATCGAAAGCTATATATTTTGTGAGTATGTTTTCTCCAATAGAAGTGTAAAATGAAAGGTTGAGATTATTGTATGAAAGTGTATCTCCTTCTTGTTAACATTGGAAAATAAAAATAAAAAATTAATAATTGTATCAAAAAGGAAATTTTGTTGCTATTAGAAGTAGTTGTTACAAGAGAGAAATGTTATTTCTTTACAGTTATTTATTTAATTCAAGATATTTCATAAACTTTAGAAATCTGGTAATTGTGATAAACAGAAAGTTCTTTTGAGTTGAAATAGAGAAGTACAATAAGGCTTTAGTTACCTGCAAGAACAATTTTGAAACTTATTAACATCCTCATACATATAAAATTTCGTATATATCAAATTTAAAGCTATATACAAAAATTACTTATTTTTAAGAATTAAGAAAAAGTAAAATAGGCCTATATTAAAAGGGTATTTAATATATATATATATATACAATAATTTATGTTATATATATCATATAATATATAATATTAAATAAATAAGGTTTATATATATATATATATATATATATATTATAGTTATAAAAAAAAAATTAAAGAAAACAAAAACAAAAAAAAACAATAAGTAATAATATGCATCAAAGTTTAAATGTTTTTAAAACAAAAATAAAAAAACAAAAAAAGTAATAATAACAAAATTTAAGTAAAGTTTCTTTCGAAATTTGAAAACAAAAAAAAAACAATGGAATGGGGAGGGGTCGAGCCATCCCACCCAATCCTTTTCATTTTCCAATAGACCATCCCTTACCACTCCCACGTAGACTTCCACCCACCCCTCTTGCAGACCCACACCCCTGTAACCCCAATCGCCCCTTCAATACGTTGCTGCCCACTTCAAAATCAATGGTTTTTCTTTACATTCTGCCAAACCTATACATAGTAACCTCTTTGGATTTGTATTCTAGAGTATTTCTTTCACGAAAATTAATTTTTATTAAACATGTGTGTGTGTGTGTGCAATGTATTAAACAAATTGTATAAAACTCGTACCGTGAATCAGAGAACTCTCTAGGAGAGAATATATATATATATATGAAAAATAGAATCAAACCCTAGAGAAGGATAAGATAGAAATAACAACAAATCCATGGGTTTTCTCTTTAAACACCTGTAATTCAATATCAATTTTTTTTTTAAAATTTTGTTCAAACCCAATAATCCATATCTCTATAGCTTCTCCTCCACCTGCACAAGAAAAGACAAATAAATAAAAATTAAAACCAAATGAGAAGAGGAAAAGTAAAACAAATAAATCATAAAGAAACTTTAAGTTAAATTTAGGGTTTTTTAGATCTAAGGGTTAAAAGTGAAAGCATCCAAGGGTTAGGTTTTATCCCTACAATCTTTAAGTTGTGGGTTTTTTGGTAAAAAGTTTTATTAAAACAAAAGAAGGTTGTGTGGGGGAAAATAATTTAAAGAGGGGAAAACTAATTAAATTAATAAGGGGTGTGTGGACTTACAAATTTGACCATAGCATTTTTGTATTAGAGTAACCTTGAGGGGAAACAATTAAATAAAGTTGGATTTGGGCTAGTAGATTATTTAATTAGGTAGAATTCAAATTAGTATAAAATAATTCTTAACGAGGATCATAAAAAGTAATGTTTAGTAATTACTTTGAAAAAGAAAATTTACCCAAATTTTTAGTTACATTTTGGTGTGGTTTCCTTTATCCCGAAGCAGGGCATTACAGGGGTGTTTGTGAGAACATCTTCCTTCTTCTTCTTCTTTCTCTTTCCTTATAACAAGATTATTTCCTTCTTTTGGTTCGAGATTTCTTTATGGATATATTGTACATGAGTACCTCATCAGGCCTAGTTGCTAGGACTCATACTGTGGACATGCCACTTCTATTTTTTCCCCTACCTTCACTTGAGGGGGGGTGTTAGAGTAGGTATTTACCTTAGATCATGTTAACCTAGGTACATTATTTACCTTTATTGTATTTATCCTCACCCACTTATGTGTATGGATATTTCTTTTTATTTATTTAGATATTAGGAGATATTAACTAGTTGTTAGGTATAGTTCTTTCCTTGATCTATGGTATTGACTAGTTCTTTCCTAGATCTATAGTATTGACTAGATTCTTGACGTCTACTTCGCTTATAAATATATGGACATGACTAGTTCTTTGATGACTAGTTCTTTCCATGATTTATGGCTTGATCTACTTCCATGATTGGTTCTTAGATTGTTAGTCCTTGACTATATAAGCAAGGTACATTCTCATTTTTTTTCATTGAGTTCCATAATAATATATGATATTTTTCCTCATTTGTTTGCAAAGGTTTATGTAAAGTTATTCTGGTGAATTTCTTTCATCTTATTGATCATGATGTTTGATTAGCATCTGTGTTCTTTACTTGGCATGATCTTGTTATCGTTCCTTTTAAATATAACAAGAGCACAAACAAAATATTCAATACAAGATTACAATGCATCTCTCTAAGAGCATCTCCTTCTCAGCATCTCTAAACAGGTCTCCATGAGTGTAGTAAAATTGTGCCTCCAAACCACCACTAGAAGATCTCACATAACTAGGAACTATTGCATATTTTAACTTCAACCAAGCTCTCTTTGGATCTACAGAAAGGCCTCTCACATGGGTCTACCATATGTGCAACTATAATTGTCTACCATATGTGCAACTATAATTGTACACCAAGAAGTAAGTCGGTCTATCCATCGCTGCATCAACTTGTGCAAACATGAAGATAACCTCCTCTACAATATCTAGATCTACATGGATCAATAATACAACAAGATGTCATGGGTCTATGAATACAAGATCTCACAATAACCTATGGATCTACCAATATAAGACTAGATATACATGGATCAACAATATATCATGATGTCATGGATCTACCATCCAATATCTTACCAATGTGTGGGTATACAAGAATAAAATCTATTTGATTTTCATACTATACAAGACATTACAATAAGACAATACCTATAGAAAGGAAATACATTAGAAGATGTTACCCTCTTCTAACCATTGAGATATACCTGTCATAACTATACCTGCCATTTCCTTCTATCAAGCCTCCCTCCATGGAAGCTTTTTCTTCAAGTAACATGTTATTTATTTATATTCTTTTGCATCCTCTTAATCTAGCAGAATCAAGAATCTAACTCAATCCTTCTCTTAATTATTATTCTAAACCTATATTTCATGCTTATCTAGGTATATAAAAACTTAGGGTACTTAGCCATGTAATTACAATCAATAGATCTGATTAAATAGTAAATATTGATCTAATTATCATGAGTTAAATAAAAAACTCATGCATAGGCTACCAACTCTGGTTAGCCCTAACTCATAATGCTTCTTACATTCCTGACCAATGCTGGTCATAGGTGACCGATGTCGGTCTCTTTCTAACCAGTGTTGGTTACTATCTTTTCCAGTAAGCTGATAAAGTATGCTAACTGGTAAGCAATTCAGCTCCACAATCCTAACATGAGATGTAAAAGGATAACAAACATGCACTTGAGAAGTATCATTAAGCTATTGAATTTAATATTTGAGATATTTAATCATGGATTGGATGGCCTCAAATTTGTCTTGAAAAAAGCAATGTAGAGTTTGAATTGTGTCTAATAGGGTTTTAGTAGATGAAAGAACACTAGGGTCGTCAAATAGATGAGTGAATATAGGACTTATTTCATGTGGTAGCGTATTGACGTAAAGATACATGGTGTCTAGGGATTTATGGAAAACAACTTGACATTTGGGAAATCTATTAAGTAAATCAGATTAAAAAACTTGAGCAAATTTTGAAGCCATGATAGAGGAAATAAATGGATCCTTAGCGTGAAAGTGACCAGGTTAACAAAAATGATTAACTAAAAATTGGGATTTTAAGATTTAATATAAGAAGTAAAAAAAAGAAATAAATGTCTAAAATAAATAATGAAAGTGACCTAGACAACTATGTAAATAGAAATGTTAAACCCTAATGAGCCACGAGGGTCAGAAAGAGCTTAGTTGACGCATAGATATGTCAAGACTATGTTGCAGTGAAGACAATATAAACAGAGTGTAGGAATGACTAGACAGAAGCTCCAAAAAGTAAAAATTTGTAACAGTAGGCTAGTCTGAGGAACTTGGAAAGGTACATGGGTTCCTTTGGGCACATTGGTCTATGATACATGTCCCCTAGAATGTAAAAAATATTTTTAAACCTACTATGAGTTGTCGTTAAGTGATCTCATATGTTTTATTATTCTAAAACTAGTGTCACTGAACTTGGTTGTATGTCACTCAAAATTAGACTTGAAGATGAGACCTGTAAAACAACAAAACAATCATCAAAACTCTAAAACAAAACATTCATATGAAGGGTTCAAATTTTCCTCAATTGCCATAATGGTGGAATTACTACTGAGCACTCCACTACATCTCAGACCCAATGTAGTTCTTCGTGATTATGTGTATAATCATGCCCTAGGTGCTGTTGTCCCAGTTGAACTTTATAAAAGTCGTAAACAATAAATATGTGTAGAAATTTAATAGAATGGTGGATGAAATATAATAAACTTCCCTTCGATGCAGTGTGATGTAGATGAACCAACCTTGTGCCTTATGATGGAGCTAGATGGATGCAAATGGAGCCTTTGATGGATGCAACCTTAGGTTAAGATAGTAGTTCTTATTTCTTTGTCCCTCTTTATTGTCTCATAAATTTAAATTTATATGGTTCTCTTATTATATTTTTTTAATTAATCCCAAAAGGCCAACCACGAAAAATATATAATGCTCAAATGGATAGAAAGTTCCTAAAAAGTTGTGGCAAAGTCCAAAAAAGATCAAGACGCCCCGAATGAGACTAGGGAACTTATGGGAGCCACAATGCTAGCCAAGGTGCTATAGTCAATGCTTACATGATGTAAAATGAAAAAAAATAGACTAGGAAAGTATGTGATGAAGTTCAGAAGTGACCATATAATGAAAATTAAAATGTACAAAACACGAGGGTTAATTAGTATTGTCTTAACTATAAAATCATATGAATAGTAGTATGATAACAAGACTAAATAATGTCTAAAGTGCATGATTTTGTGTCTACAATAAATAATTTTTCCTCTCATTTTTTTCCAAGAGAAAGCTTGAAATAAATTGAGTTTATGGTCTCAGTTAGATTTGAACCCCTAGTTTGAAAATTTGTAACCAACACAATTCTGACAGATGTTGAGACAAAGAATGAGCCTGTCACCATGGAATTCACAGAGAATGATGATGTAATCATAGTATTCCTCAATGCATAAATTGATCTTTAGCTTACACACCATAAGAGTGGATTTTATGTCATACCTCACAATTCCTCCTACTTTGGAGATCACACATTGTATCCTTCTTCATCAAAGGGTATCGAGATCTATGAGATAGAGGAAGAAGAGATTGAATTACCTTCATCCTCTCCTAATTTTGAAGAGGGTAATGGCTCTTTGATTGAAGGGACCATAGATATAAATATAGGCACTATTGGTTCTCATTTTGATCTCGCCCCATTTTTCATTGAAATTCTTCAGTTTGCAGGCTCTGTCATCTTTTCTATCTCTGTGTATTGATGCATGAAAAATATGTCCTCCATTTGGTTGCCATGATTAGTCCCTTCCTTTGGTCGAGGATCAATTTAAATCTAGAGTTTGTTTTCCATTCCTGTATCCATGTGAAATAATTTGTAACTTGGGTGAAAACTCAGTTTTTTTCCCTTCCTTTTTCCATAGTCACCTTTTGTTTTCCATGTCAATTGTTGTCCCAAATATATGTGGAAACATGGTATCCTCTGATTGAATGCAGTTTGGTAGGGAAATTTGAAACTCTTATGCCCGCTTCAACTCAAATCTTATCCACGTGGAGGGTCGGCGCTCATTTGAGGATCTGTCTCAAGGTCCCACCTTAAAATTTGCAGCAAAGCAACACATGGTGAGCCCACACTTGTTTAGGGTCTCCACTTTTAGGGACCATCTCAAAGTTACATCGGGGAGACATGTCGAGGCTTCCATTGGCTCCGCTTTATACTTAAACTTGAAAAAGAAATTTTCTAAGTCCTAGGAAACGTGGAGGGACCACTCCTATTTAGGGACCGGCCCCGAAATTTTATTTTGAAGAAGCACCAAGAGAACACTTGGATGCTTCTGCTCACTCTACCCTTTCTTGGACTTTTCAATAGCTAATGAAAAGTGTCTCAAACCTTAGACACATGGCATCTTCCACCATTCCTTCAACATTTTTAGCAAACTATGCCAGACTGAAACATGTGGTGACCCTGCACTTATTTGTGGTCTCCGCTTTTGGTGACTATCTCAAATTGTGCCATTAAGACACGTGGAGGCTTCCGCTACCTCCATTTTATATTGAGACTTTTCAGAGGCCAAAAGATGATTTTTTGGGCCTAGGGCACATGGAAGGCCAGCTCTTGTTCGGAAACTTGTCTCTGTACCTCACCTTTGCAGTTGCATAAAGAAAACACATGGATGGCTCTAATCTAAATTTGAGAAGGGGTATAATCAACGGTTGCTATGCATTTTATCTGATTTTCTACCATTTTTTCTCCAAGACTCGTGCAGATGTGAATACACATTTTTTTCATCATTTTTTGATAAAATTCCTTATCACTTTTATCTGTAAAGTACCAATTGAATGGATTTAGAACTTAATTTCTGAGTCCAAGGATTGTTAAGGTCAATATGTTTAAGTTGGAATTTCTTAGGAACTTGCAAAAATGTGAATTACCAGTGAAGATTAATGTGGGATAGGTTTACAGAGGAAAGAGAAGGAAAGGATGAAATGATGGAGGTTTTAGGCACAAAGGATGAAAATCATGTTTCCTCAAGGGTGAAAAGGATTACTTATCAGATTGAGCTGTACAGAGTGTCTAGAAAATGATTAAAATGGAGATTTCTCACGTGGCAGAATCAAAATTATTAGAAGGACAACCAAAAATTTGTGGCATGGCATCCAAGTTATTAGTCGAGGGTCTCAGAAATGTGATCAGTTCATAATTGGTCCACCTAGAAACTTTTGGATGTGAATTTGTTAAACGTCGCTTTAAGAGGCAGATTGGTAACAAGCAAAGGTCCCTAGAATATTCCTCTTTTTTGGGGGGGAAATTTTGGATGAGTGAGTGAGTAAAATTTATAAATGCAATAAGAATACTTTTTCAAAAGGTCGGGGGTTGAATTCTTAAGTGAAAATTTGAGATAACCCATCTTCTTGAGAGACCAATCTGAGAAACTTTGTAATTTCCTATGTTTTAGATTTAATTCATGTCAAGTCGGTTGCAAGTACGCATCCATTGACAAGATCTGAGACTGTTCAAAGAAACTTTACTTCGATGATGAATCTAATTAATTTCAAGTTAATTTGTGTCAATCTTGGAGCAATTTGTGTCTACTTTTTTTCAGAATGTCTACAAGTGGTTTTTATTATTTCTATTGTAATCTTGTGTTAAAGTCCCTTGAAATCACATAGGATCTTGTCCTTGTGACAGTTTAGTGGAATTTGTAATTTCATTTCAAGAAGATCTTTCATTGTGTGATGAGATAAAAAATATAAAATAACTTCACTATCATTTGTTGATAAAGATTGTCTATGAGCCTTCGAGTGTATCTTAGGCATGATGATCAAGGGGTATTTGATGTTTTATTAATTCTTTATCTTGAGCCTTCATGTTAAATTCTTGGAGATTGTGTGAAATCATGCAAATCTGGACCTCCATTGATGCACAACTTCTGGTTAAAGGAATATCTTAGCGATTCCGAAGGTTTCTGTCATTTAGGTTTACAATTTTTGTGAAGTCTCTTGAAGATTTGGTTTAGTCAATTTTATCCTGCTTAATCTCCCACCAAAATTATTAAAAAAACCATGAATCCATCTTGAACTACCCCTGTTTTCCCTGTGTGTCCACAAATGTATAAATTCTACTCCTAAAATATGTAGAAGTAATTAGAATTCCACAGTGTCTTTAGTAACCTTAGCCCTATCTAGGAAATATCACCATTATTTAGAAGTGACAAATCGTGAGGGTTTATATTTTGGTATGCATTGATCATATTTTATTAGGGTCCCCTTTAAAATTTGTGCAAAGAAGGACATCTTCATTCTCCTTCACAGAAAGAGGTTACAAAATGGGTCCTCTCACCCTGGTCAAAAGGCACGACTTAAAGGATTAAGGATAGATCAAATCCATAGTGAAGGTGTTATCCATTTCCCCGATCCTTGAGTGACAAAGAGTTAGAAAAACCCCCTCCCTAGCTACAAAATGACTCATAATATGATCTTTGTATCTCTCAATGTCCTGCTAAATCTTTGACACTGCAAGGTTTCCAGGGGAGGATAAATTTATATACTAACATCAGAATGGCTCCGTTTTCGGGGATGATTTGTTGATTTGTTGCCAGTTCATATCCATTTGGCCCATCAACAACACCAGTAATGGCATCATTGCCAGGAATGATTTGTTGATTTGTTTCCAGTTCATATCCATTTGGCCCATCAAAACCAAAATGACATTGTTGTTGGGGATGATTTGTTGATTTTTTTCCATTTCATATCCATTTGGCCCATAAACACTAGAATGGTGCCCTTTTCAGTGATGATTTGTTGATTTGTTTCCAATTCATATCCATTTGGCCCATCAACAACACCAGAATGGTGTCATTGTCGGGGACTCTTTGAATTATTTTACAAATGTAATACATACAGACACTAGTAGTACTTCTTACACATGTTGTGTGCTAATACATTGTTGAAACATCATTATCTATTTAGATCTGTAAGAATTGTTACAACTTGTAAGTTCTTAGTGCAATATTTCCAGCTTATACAGTTTTTGCACTAAAGTTTGTATCATCATTGACAAATTTGGGTAGAAGAAGAGCATATCTTGTAATCTTTGCATGAATCTAGTATTGACAGACATTTTATAGGTATTTCATAGTGCATTTGCACAAACTAAGCTGATAATACTTAGTGGCGACTCCATGTTGTTTAAAATATTAATAAATACCAATGTCCTAACATATATCAAGTAAGATTTGTCATTAATATCTACAAAGATGGAAGGAAGAATATCTTTCTTTGCCAAGGACCCAAGTAGAGGGTTGTTTCCACAGCTAGGAAATTTTAATTCTAAAGGAAGAAGAATTTGGAAGTTGTTTGATATCAAGCGTGAAGAAAAGAGATCTCAATTGGTGAAACTCATCAGCATGAGATTGAAGATTGCAATACTTCCTCAAGTGAATCTGAATCAGGTAGTCTCTTTGTTGAATTGAATTTTCCATCTGGAGAGGGGCCTTCATTTGTATTTGAAAAATTTGCTCCTAAATATGCCCCTGTATTTTCCAAATTTTATAGTGTTTTCAAAGAAACAGAGCCTTTAGAGGGGAATCATTCTTAGAATTGCATCCCTATACCACAAATACTTCTCACTCCTCATCAGTTTGCATCTCCTCCAATTTCACATCCTAAAAATAATATGGCTCAACCTTAACCCATACCTCCATTTTTTGTTAATACTTTTGGTCCCATAAATTTTATAGGCATGGTTGGCTATCCAAATGTTGTTCCACAAGATGTAAGAAATAGATTTCCTATGTTTCAAGGAAATAATGGAATCACTAGTGATCAGCACTTAAAGCTCTTTGTGAATATGATGGAGGAATTTGAAATAGAATTTGAGGATGTGAACATTAAATTGTTTATCCATACTCGAGAAGAAGATACAAGGGACTCGTCTAAATATTTTCCAGATAATTCCATTGATTCTTAGAAATAAATGAATAATTCTTTTAGACTACATTTTGGTGAAAAAATAGACCCTAGGTTTCTTTTACCAAAGTTTGAAAATATTAAGAAGAATCCTAATGAATCAGTGCATAATTTCAATACAAGATTTAACAAAACATTGAGAAGACTTCCTGCTAATTTGAGGCCACGTGATGAATCATGTCTAATAAAGTATTCAGATGCATTTGATAAGAAAGATGCCTATTTGTTTAAGAGACAAGAACCCAGCAACATTGAGGCAAGCCTTCACCATGGCTTTACAGATTAAGAATAACATCAAGGAAATTGGTAGACCTCCTAGGAGAGAATTCATCAAGTTGATCAATCCATAGAAGCCTCAATCAAGTAAGGATGTGGATCTTGAGGAATTTATAAAGACTTTGGCAAGATTTGTCAAAGAAATCTCTTACAAGCTAGCTAGGGAAGAGAAAGGAATTGGACAAGATTCTCAAGGTTAGCACAGGAAATAAGGACAAGAAAAATTTATAAATCATCGTATAAATGATCAGAGTTCTGATGATAGAGGTAAAGGATGCATGGGAGCTAGAAAACCCCAAGCTAGGGAAAATAGAGTAGTGCCTGATCCTATAAATGCCAGAGTTTTTGTTGTTGAAGAGACAAATGAAATTGATTGGTGTGACAAATGTTTCTTACCCCACCAACCATGTGAAGTAGATCAGCAAGTTGAAGAGGTTGATGATGATGCATGCACGATGGATTGATATACAAGTTCAAAGTAGGGAGAAACCTCAACTGAGATGATGAGTGCTAGAACTGTTAAAGATTTATGGGATTACATTCACTACGTATTACATCTTCCTCCCACTCATTGTTATGAAATTGATATGGTGCAATATTTTGAACTACCTGATAATGATTTTGAATACTTACGGGAATTAATGATTGAGAAGTATGATGGAGGAATCCCTTATGAGGAGGATAGGCAGTTGTTAATGAATTTTGTAGTTTGACATGAAAAATAATATAATACTAGGAGTAAGGTTTCCAAAGCGGCAAGGCCTCTGGCTATACCAAAAGTTCCAGTGATTACTAGTATCCCTAAGGAAACCCCTAAAATAGATGCATCTGGCAAAGGCTTGGTCACCCCAAATAAAACTTGTTTCCCTCCCCATGCTCATACTATAAAAAATCATGTGCCATCTGATGAATTTGTAAAGATTCCTCCTAACAATGGATTACCCAAATATGTTCCTTGTGACATAGCCCAAATCTTGAGTTAGATCAAGATTTTTATTCCTATTGTTGAATTGCTTAGAATACTTGAGAATAGGAGTAGATCATTCGAATATTTGGTATTTAAGGAAGAAAAGGTCACCCAGGGTAAAAATGTAAACAGTGTAGAGATTCCTCCTACCATTACAAAATTGGAAAAACCCCAAGTACTGGAAGAACTAGGTGAGCCACCTGAACTTTATTTAGGAACATCCTTGGTCGATTCTTAGCTAAAGGTTGATCCATTTTTAACTACTCTAATTATTAAGTATAAGTTTTTACACAACTATATGTTTTATTATGGAGCATCATGCAATGTTATGCCTCTTGAGGTCATGAAAGAGTTGGATCTCAAAGTGGCAATAGCTTATGGGAAGTGCACTACCATGGATTCTAGAGAGGTGCTAGTTGTAGGGTGTGTACAAGGTTTGGTGGTACAACTTGCAGCTTATCCGTGTAAGAAATTGAAACTTGATGTTGTTATTGTTGACTACCCTGCCAAATGAGGAATGTTGTTATCAAGAAAATGGGCTGCTAGTGTGGGTGGAAGTGTGCAAATGGACATGTCTTATGCCACCATAACAATTGAGGCCAACATTTTGAAGTTACCTGGAGAAAAGAAAATGTTATATCTCATTGAGGACCCCGACAATGCTTCTTATGAAGTATTGCATCCAGATATTGATACTGATAACTCTATGAGCTATGTTTTTTTCAAGGAGTATGAAATTTGTCAATGTAGGTATCATGAGCAGCTTGATTTTCCTAATTTTTTGATGTTTGATGTAGCCTCGAGAAATGTTGAAAAACATGACACAGACACAAATGTTAAGCCTGAAAAAATATGGTCAGATAGCAACTTGGATGGAAAATAAAAACAATGATTTGATGAGCTGATAAAGATATATCAGAACTAGTTAGCATGATCATATCTAGAATGGAAGGCACTTAAAAATATTTCTTGGTTGTTTTATCCGAATTAGGGTGCTTACCATTGTATAGTGTATAGTCTTCTGTTTTCATTTTTCTTTCATTTTTTTCTATTTTTTTTCATCCTGGTCCTTGGTGGCCATTTTGTTGGTTTCTTGGTTCATCCTTGGGGGAGTTGGTTATTATTTTTCCTCTCTACAAGGTTTTTCTTTGACTTCAATTCCGAATGGTTTATATTTGGCACTTAGTTTTCTATTTGTTCTTATTGCATTCATAGGGAGTGGCCATCCTCGAGTCAGAGATGATGTTGGTGATCAATTCGATATCGCCCCGTTTTTCCTTGAAATTCTTTAGTTTGTAGGCTCTGTCATCTTTTCTATGTCCTTGTATTGATGTATGAAAACATTTTCCTCCACTTGGTTTCCATGATCAGTCCCTTCCTTTAGTCGAGGATCACTTTAAATCCAGAGTTTCTTTTTCGTTCCTCTGTTCATTCAAAAGAATTTGTCACTTGGATGAAAAATCAAGTTTTTTCCCTTCCTACAATTTTCCACAGTCACTTTTTTTTCCCTGTCAATTTTTATCACAAGTATATGTGGAAACATGGTCCTATCTTAGTAGATGCGGCTCGGTGGCACACTTTGAATCTCTAAGGCTTGCTTTAACTTAAAACTTGTCCATGCAGAGGGTCAGCACTCATTTGATGATCCGACTCAGGGTCCCAGCTTAACAATTGTGCCGAGGGCACATGTGGTGAGCTTGCGCTTGTTCAAGGTCTCTACTTTTGGGGATTGTTGACCATTTTTGCACTTGTGCAAAAATTGGAAAATCGAAACTTCGTTACGATGGATAGCATTGGTGAAGTATACCTAGGCTTTGGGAGATTAAATTAGATTATGTTGTTACTACTGATTTGTTCAAAAGATTACATGAAATCTACAACTATGTGAATTGTTACAAAATGTAACAAATCACATAGTCGGCAATTTCATGACCATCCTCAGCAAAAGAACACAAGCCCTGAAGGATAGTTATGTTGTCTTGATGAGAACATCTAATTACAGAGTAGGTGAAGTGTAAAGTTTTGGAATAGCAAACATAATGCAGATCACACAAAAACTAGAGTTCATTACTTAATGTTACAAGTTCTATTCAATGTTATTTCCTTCATGATTAAGACATTCAATTATGTTACTGATTTGTTTAGTTCATTATACAATCCATACAGAAAGTAGAAATGCAGAAAGAGATATACAACTCATTTACAGAATTCAAGTCTTTATTCACAAGGAGAGTCAAATGTTTCCCACACAAGCTGTAAAATGTAATTGAAAAGTAAAGTACAACTACTGGAAAGAAAGATACACATGAATGAAAGAGAAAAAAAAGGAGTATAAGGGTGAACCCATCATTTATTTGTATATTATTTGTTGTGCAGAGCATTTCCTTGCCTGCTCCTTCATCCTCAAGTCATGGTACCTAAAATGAAAAATAAGTCAACCATCAGTTAGGAGCTCAGGGATCAAACCATATTCCTACACTATCCTACTTCATGCATATGAATCTTCCCCTAAGTAGGAGATGTATTCTGCTTGAAGCAAAAACTGCATGCATTATTTAATCACTCAGAAATAAAGTAAAAAAAGAAGAAAACATGGACATAAGAGAGGTCAAAAAGCCTAAATATTTCCTGAATGTTTCCCTAGGTGTGCAGGTACAGGTTGTAGCCAAAGAGAGAAATAAATAAGTCATAAGTACATGCTAAGAAAAAGGAAAACTGGAACTCGAAGTTCAGTAAAATTTCTACAAATGAAATAGGTTAGAGCTCAGAAGAGAGAATTGAGGATAGAAATACATTTTCAGTTTACAAAGAAGAGGGAGAATTAGATTTCAACAAGCTAAAGCTAGAAGTTAAAAGGATTATAGCTAAAATAGGAGGAGAGAGAAGAATCTTGGAAAATTTTGACAAGGATTTGCCATGTAAAATGGACATTTATAAATTTTCATCATATTGTTTCAATTACTACATGCTTTAAAAGAACTATGCAAATCAAATAAGTGATACATAAATGATAAAAGCATTACTTGATCAAGAGAAAAAACTACCATGTTTTCAGTTTCTCAATTACTATATCAGTTCAACATGAAAAGTGTTACTTTATGTAACCTAGATCAGAATACATAACTACTATTTCTTGAAAAGCATTAAAGAAAAGATTCTAATTTTTTTTTCCTAGGGCTTTGCCTTATAAAACCAACATTTCAGATTTTTTAGCATACATATCAGAGCTGTAATGAAAGGAAATACAATATGTAATGCAGAAAAGAATTATTTATACTTAAACAGGTTAACAGAATTGAAATTCCAAGATAATCTTACAAATTTCAGATTTTCTAAGTTGCAGTTTTCAAAACAAAGTAGATATGAGAGCACAAAATTACTGCAATGACAACCGAAGTTCATTCATTCAAAGTAGGTAGTACTCATCTATGACATGAGAAAAAGCTATTATAGGTGAACAGAAAGAGCTATCTCCTAATTCTATTAAAAGTGAAAAGTAATTCAAGTAACATCTACGGTTATAAAGGGTTTCATACATAGATAATAACCTAGATTTAAGGTATAACTATCTTTTGCAGAACCGGTCTATATCTATCCAGAAGAGAAATTTTCCAGAAATAATGAAATGGAAGATGACTCATTTTTCTTAAAGAGTATTACAAATAGAATGTAGAGCTAAGTACAGAAGTTATTTTCTATTTCCAAAATTATTAGTGGATTAAAACTATTATTTTGAAGTGGAAATTTCAAAATAACAAGAAACTAGTTGCATTTAAGCACTCATCTCAGTAGGAATTTTAGTTTTCAAGTGATCTCTGATCCAGAGAGTCACAAGAACTATGCAATTAAAGGAATTTTATAGATATAAAGTTAGATATAAGGCTCAAAACATCTACAAAGTGTGTCAAAGTGTAGCAGAGAAGCATCAAATTACAAAAAGTAAAGTGTATGAGCATTCTAAAACCTTTAGGTATTAGAACAAACAATAAAAGCAAGAATCAAAGTTTTCACAAGCTATTATGAAATATGTAGGATTTGAGCTCAAGGATTCTCGATAGAACAGAAGTAAAAGCACTCAGGAAAAGCCACTAAATGTGGAGATTCAGGGATCGAATTTCAATGCCAAATATAGTCTTAACTTACATTGAAACATAATACAACAAATGTCTACACTCCTACCTTGCTATGGCCATCATCAACTACTTCAAGGTTTGAATGTTCAGGAAAAGCCTACATTTTGTTAAAACATGAAGTGTATTTTGGCTCTAAAATATGCACAGGAAGCAAGAAATAGATCAAATAAAATGACAGAAAGCTAAGATCATGAAAAATAGAATGCATGAAGAATTTAAGCCCAGATGGAAATAATAAAGACTTGGATTCTGTTTTCATTTCATAGAAAGGAAAAGTCAATATGTGAATACCTTCATCAAAATTAGAGCAAAATGGAACATAGTGTGAAATGATTCAGAATCAGACAAGAAATACATATCCTACTTTTCATCACAGGCCCATTATTGGGTATCAAAGGAAAAATCACAATAGGGAACAAGTACTTACTGTTCAAATTAAATTTGAGAAATCCTCAAATGGTTGTCAAGTTTAGTAAAAGAAGCAACCCAACATGAGTTTCAACTCAAGATCCACAAATGAGCCAAGAAGACACAAAGTATGCAAAGGAAATGGTGAATTATTAGCACTTCAAAGTCAAGGTAATAAGAACAAAATGATTACCATGTTCTCTGAGATCAAGATACTTACCAAACTTCAACACCATTTGCACAGTCATACTCGAAAACAAAAGCACTCACAGCCAAAAGAAACGACACAGAAACAAAATGGGTATGAAGAGATCACAAGAGTAGATTCCTGAACACCCAGAAAGCAAATTGATGTTCAAATCCCCAACAATGAGCTTATCTCAAAAAAGAACAGAGAATAAACAAAAAAAGCAGATGGCAAGAAATATTCATAATACTGGTTTGAGAGCAAAGTTGAATTAACATAACTCGAAAGGATACAGAAATGGTGTCCAGAATCCTCACTGAGTTCCAAATACTTAGCTAAAAACACATTCATAGTCGAGAACCGAGCTCAAGGGCTACTAAAAAAATGACGAGCATCATCCAAATTCGCTTAGAGAATTATAATAGAATACAAGACTAATATAAAAGATATGTGAAGACACAGAAACTATGACAAACCTCAATCTAAAGACCGAGCTCAAAGTTAATAAGAAAGATGAGCAGCCAACAAATATACAAAAGGGCTGAGCTTCATGAAGGAAAAGGCACACACAAATAAATCTCAAAGAACCTCGTAAGAATCAGGAAACCCTTTTTCATCAAAAAATTTGAGCTCGTCAATACAAGACAGATAGTGAGATATCACACAAAGATTCATCGAAGTACCTAAAGATCAAACAGAGCCGAGTTTGGATCAATTTCAAACAATGGCGTCGAGAAAAATTTTGTCAGGGCTAACGCCCAGCTTCACAAAAATCATGAATGAAATAATCAATGCGGGTTGAAGTTTTCATGACTACCATGCCAACTTGAGGGGAGAATTACATGAAACCTAACTGAGGATCAAGCATCTACGATAAAAATTTAGACAGGATAGGAAGATCAACGGCTGGTGATTGTTCACTAAATTCAAAGCAACCAACCACAGTTAGTCCCCACCAACCATTTTAAATGCAAAGCTTGAACCCTAATCAGGGGTTATAGATCAATGACATCGAAAACACAGGTAAGAGATCAACGGCCTGGTTTCCATCACCAATATCAAGAGCAAACTTGACACAAGTTAAATTACCACCGACAAATGCATGGAGGGGTGAGTCACCGTGGGGAGGGGGGCCAACCCATGTCACCAATACAAAAATATCATTGCATTGACCTTCCAAAGTATGTAACTTTAGTGCATGCAATCAAATAATTCAAAAGGGAGTGACCAACATCATATTGCACAATGATCACTGAAAATGGTGAAAGTATAACCTATATTCCAATGCAAATGTATCAAATAAGTCAAGTGTTGGCATACCTTATAATCATGCCTAAGTCCAAAAAGGTGGCCGAATGTGGACATGGTGCCCCTTGTATTATTTCAAAACACAAAACTTTTCTAAAACCATAAGAGTGGTGAAACTCAACGAAGGTAAAGAGTTCAGTAACCATAAGTGCCTCCCACTGATATGTGACCATGAATTGGAATGCATTTTTCCATGTGATCACTATCAAAGTAGAATAAGTGTCAACATCAGAGAAAAAGGTGGTCCCAATCAGGGTTAATGTTTGGATGAATTATTTTTGCAAATATTGCTAAGTGTTGTAATTATTTTCTCAAAGGAAGAGAGTTGTATTTCTTGCATGCTTCACAAGAAGATAGAAGAGAGAAGAAGATGAATTTTGCATGCTCAAAGGAGGGAGACTTGCCTAGCAAGAAATTTTATTATTAGAAAATTATTCACCCATTCTTTTCTTAAAAAAAGAACAGTCAACTTCATTTTGACTACATTGTAAACAAGGCTATTAATGCCTATTTTTAATTACATACTCTAGTTTGTATTATTTTATCCCTTTTTGTATTATTAAATAAAGGATAAAATTAGGATGCATGGGTGAGTACAACCTTAGTCTATTTTTAGGAAGGGTTGGAAAAATTTATTTTGCTATATATTGTGTGCCTTTGCAAAGCACAGGGGATCATTCCTAGAGGACTTTTGGATATATGAGTATTAAAGCAAATTTTTGCTAGTTTTTTCCGTCTGAGTGTGAAGTGTTTTCTTGCCTTTCTAGGTTACTTTGCAATCTTGTGTATGTTATATTAATCTTATGAATGCAAATTCGTTGATCAACCACCTTACCCTACTACAAATTTCAGTTCTTTCTACTTAAGTGTTAATGTGGATGTTAAATTATTAGCATTGTTGTGATCTTCCCTCAATGTAATCAAGTATTTTTCCCTTAGATAGTCTACTGGAAAAAATATTGTTTCATGAATCAAGATTCCTTCCCAAATCAATTGTGCATATACTGAGTCAAATCCCTCATACAAATTTTGTGTATCACCTTAGTTTTAATCATTTTTACGGTCATTTTTTTTACTCTCAAAACTCTTAGAAAAGTAGTTTAGGATACATCAATAAGGAACCAACCTTGATACTACAAAATCACCTCAAAATAGGTGTACCGATAGACCTGAGGTGTTTCCATTGTATCTACAAAAGAGAGAGATCATTTGTGCAAGCTTAAAAAACCTTCAGCCATCTCTCTATAGGGTGCACTTTCGAGAGATAATAGTTTTTAGCATGCTTGGTGGGATAACGAATCAGATATGCATTCATGTTTCAGATCTATAGCCGATTTATAGCAAATTACAATTCACTTTCGGAAGCAAACTACAGCTAATCTATTCTAAAGATTTTATGATCTTTTGGAAACTCCATAAAGCTGATCTTAGACTAG
This sequence comes from Taxus chinensis, assembly GCA_019776745.2. Lineage (NCBI taxonomy): Eukaryota > Viridiplantae > Streptophyta > Pinopsida > Cupressales > Taxaceae > Taxus > Taxus chinensis. The sequence continues at coordinate 811,243,285 of CM034149.1, forward strand.
TATTACAGCATGTTCCATGCCTAAAGTGACTACAAGATCATCAGTAAGAGGAATTCCTTCTGAGTTTGTTTCTTTACCTTTGAAATCTGCTAGAAGGAGAAGAGTTGGTAATACTTTGCCTTATAATAGACCTTGTTTTGGTAACCCTCCTCCTAGTATTCCTTCACCACGTGTCAATTTTTCTATCAATATCTTAGTTTTTCCAATGGCCAAAAAAACACCCAGGAATTTTGTGCCCTTTACCAATGGTAACCCATTAGTAATTCATGTTTATCACGATATTCCCAATGCTTCCATAAAAAGTTTGCCATAATTCACGGGTGAAAATTAGGTTACACCAACTAAACATATCAAATATGTTGTAGCCCTATGTTTTTTCCATAATATCACTCATGAAGACGTAGCCATAAGAATTTTAGCTGCATCTTTTAAAGGGAAAGCCTTTCAATGGTATAGAAACCTAGAAATTGGAAGCATAGGAACTTGGGATATTTTAGGTGAAAAATTGCTGAAATAGTTCCAAGACAACTCAGATCATTTTTCTCTCATTAAACAGTTATCTACTATTAAAAGAGCTCCCAATGAATTAATGTCTAGTTTCAATATCCATTTTTCCAGAACTTTGGAGAGAATTCCAGCAAGTGTCAAGCCTCAAGATTATCATGGTTTTCTTTATTATCTTAGAGCATTAAACAGTGATATCTCAACTATGATTAAGTCAATGGATGAAGAGACACTCCTAGCAGCTTATGATATTGATATCCGAGCTTAAAATAGCCTTATACAAGCTGGAAATTTATCACCAAGGCAATCAATGCCATTTTCAATATATTTAGCACCTATTCCTCGACCTATTACAATCATAGAACCCACTTTTGTAGCTCCATCAGATGATGCATTCAAATATTTGAAAACTATAGGAAATAAGTTGACTTCAATTGAGAATAAAATTACATTACGTAGCAGACCCTACTAGTCTCCTTATCATCCCTACCAACAGAATCAACAAAACAGGTAGCCCTATCAACAAAATTAGAATTATAGGTAGCCTTAGCAACAAAGGTAGTTTGACCCAAAGGCTCCGAATTATTCTAATGCTTTAGTTATAGTTAATATGGCCAATAAAGAGTAGTGTCAACCTTGTAATCAACCTCATTCGACTGTAACTTGCCAAAATACTATTCCGAATCTGAATCTTGTTACACAACCTCAATCTAAAACATTGTTTATGCCTCAAATGGAGGGTGGGCAGTAAGAAACTCATGTTCAGAAAGCACCTGAATAGAATTTAGTCAATTTTAATGAGGATGATTTTGTTGCAGTCACTACTAGGCCTCAAGGGGGGGTTGTTTAAAATCAAAAGCAACAAAATAGGCCTATCTTGCCTACCATCACTAATAAGACAACTCCAAAGTCAACTAGCAACCCTGTTGTTCCTAAAAAATCAGCAAGTGTCCCAATTGATAAAATTCTTCAAAGAAATCTACAACTTGATCCAATAATATTGTTTATACCTCAGATATCCAAGGTAACTTAAGGAGAATCAGTTTTCACTAAAGCCTACTCCAAGACAGTTGATTATGTCTCCAAGATAGTTGCTTCTTTTAACATTGTTGATGTAATGAAAAAGCATAATGTTAACATCTTAATGTGGGATGCTCTAAGTATTCATGGACAACAATATTTACTTTATCATGAACTAGGTAAGCTGTAGATTTATTTAAATACAACAGAGAAGGAAGTTCAGAAAACAAACATGGTACTTGGAACATTTGAGAAAGACCATATTAAGGAAATTAAGAGGATGGTTTAGAAAGTTTTGAATGCTCATGAGGTCAAGAAACTACCACCATTTTATTTATTAATAATTATTAGAGAACATTTAGTTCATAATTGCATGGTGGATAGTGGTGCAAGTAGCACAGTTATGCCAAAAGTGATTGCAGAAAAATTAGGCTTACAATATGAGCCTACAAAAAGGAGTGTCTTACAACTTGATGGAACTACAACTAACATGGTTGGTATAATGAAAAATTTGGAGGTAACATTACATGTTTTCTCAAATGTTTCTATTCTACAAGATTTTACTGTTGTGGATCTACCTCCATACTTTGCCTTGTGCTTATCTAGAGATTTCACAGTGAAAATAGGTGGTTATCTGTCTTCATATTGGTCCTTCTTATTTTTTACTAAACGTTATGAAACTAAGATTACTATCAATTCAAAACCATTGGCCAGATTCCATATTGAGCCTCATTCTCCAAATGTAGTAGCTAATTACTCGGCTTTAGAGCAATCTAATTTTGAAGATGTAGCTCAAGTTTCAGCATTAGATGGTGTTTCTAACCTATTTATGGATGGAAAGACAATTGAAGAGCATGCTCATGACCCTTTTAAGGAGGTTGAATAATATATTTTTGATGTGTATTGTATACATGAAGAGAATACACTACTTCCCTTGCTATCCGAGACAGACGATTCAGGAGAAGGGATTTGGAAGCTTCATTTTGATGGAGCTAAGAACAAGAAAGGAAAAGGAGCAGGTTTGATGCTCATTTCCTCGAAAAATGAAAGGTATTTCTCAACTGTGAGTCTCTAATTTACATGCACTTGTAATATAGCTATATATGAAGCATTAATTCATGGCTTACTTTGGGCTAGAAAGAGAGGTATTAACACATTACAAATCTTTGGTGATTTTGAGTTAGTTATCACTGAAGTAAAAAACTTCAATGTCTATAAGAATCCACTAATGAATTCTTACAGACATAGAGTTTTAGACTCAATGGAATATTTTGAAGCTATTAATATTTAGTCTATTCTCAGAGCTAAAAACAAGCATGCAGATAGACTTGCAGTAGTTGGTGCTAGTTTCGAAGTGCTAGAATAGATGGAAAACAACAAAATTTTGTATTATATTAAGCTAATTCTCAGGCCTTCTATACCTGATAACGAATCAAATTGGAAAGTATTTTAAAGTGATGATCAAATCTACCAGTTTTTGTAGCAAAAATCTGAATTCTCTGTAGTTAATTAGGATAAGTTACAACATTTATATGGTGATCAGATTGTTCAGTTGAAGACAAATAAATTGCCTTGAGGTTTGGTCACATTGGAAGACATCTTCAGCACTGACGATCAGTTAAGAAAGGTGAAGACTAAAATGTCAACCCCCTTGGATAACTATGAAGAGATCTTGGTTGACGAAGGGAAAAGGTTATTTCTTGGAAAGGTATGTTCCTTAACCAAAAAGTAGTCATTTATTAATCTTTACAAAGAGTTTAAAGATGTCTTTTCTTGGAAATACCAAGATCTGAAAGGATTTGATCCCAGTCTAGCACAACATACAATTGAGTTACATCCAAATGTTAAGCCTGTAAGATAGAAAAATAGGCCTGTAAATCCAAAAATAGAACCTCTGATGAGGAAAGAGTTATCCAAGTTGATCGAATCAGGTATTATTCTTTCCAGTTAAGCATTCAAGTTGGGTAGCCAATCTTGTTCGTATTAGGAAGAAGAACAGTGAAATCAGACTATGTGTAGATTTAAGAGATCTTATTAAAGCTTCATTAAAAGATCATTACCCACTTCCGAATATGGATCATATTTTGAGAACAGTCTCAGGTTCAGATAGACTATCTCTTCTAGATGGTTACAGTGGCTATAATCAGATTTTAGTTCGAGAAGAAGATAGATACAAAACAACTTTTACCACCAAGTGGGGTACTTATGCTTACAAAAGAATGTCTTTTGGTCTTCCAAATGTCATTGCACAACATTTCAATGTGCAATGGACATGGATTTTTGGAGCTTGTTAATCAAATGTATTCTTGTTTATTTGGATGATATTACCATGTTCTCATAAAATCCAGAAGAAGCATCTGATGCATTTAAGGCTGACTTTTCAGTTATGCAGGTAGTTTGGAATATCTTTGAATCCTCTAAAGTCTATCTTTTCAGTACATCAAGGTAAATTACTTGGTCATATTGTTTTGAAGTAGAGTTTAGTAATTGATCCTTTCATAATTGAAGCTATATCACAACTATCATTGCCTCATCATAAGAAGGCATTGCAAAGTTTTCTTGGAAAAATCAACTTTGTTAGAAGATTTGTTCCAAATTTCATAGCATTGGTCAAACCGTTAACAGCTATGTTAAAGAAAGAGAAAACTTTCTCTTGGACCAGTGAAGGAAAGGTAAGGTTTTGAAGCAATAAAATCAGCTATCTCTCAGGCTCCTACTCTTGCAAACCAAAATTTTGATAAATATTTTAAATTGTATGCACTTGCAGGAGCATAAACAATCTCAGCTATTTTGACTCAGGTTAATGATGAAAATATTGAGAAGCCAATTGCTTTCTTTGGATAGAGTTTGCATGATTACGAAACAAGGTACACATTTCTTGAAAAACAATTACTTTCAGTAGTAAGAGGACTAAAAAATTTTAAGTACATGCTTTCAAACAATAAAATTCATGTTCTTGTTTCTCATCTAAGTGTGAAAGCTTTCCTTTTAAATAAATAATTGAATGAGAAAAGAGCAGGCTAGATAATGAAGGTTATGGAATATGATGTTGATATCTGGGTTGCTAAGACAGTTAGAGGTAAAGGTTTATGTGAACATATAATTGCTGATATGGGAAAACAAAAAGCTGCAAAACCAGACGATTCATAACAGCATGCTGAAATTGCGTATTCAGAGATCAAATATCATGGTCCAGCCAAGAAAATCAGCAACCTGAACTTGCTCAAAGAGATCCAAGAATCAAGGTGGATGACTGATTTGGTGAACTACTTACAGCATGGCACCTATTCGGAAGGTATGGATAAGAATAAATGAAGATATTTCAGATTACAAGATATTCCTTATCTTTTCATTGATGGTGTGTTGTTCAAAAGGGACATAAATGGGATCTTGCTGTGATGTGTTGATTATGACAAAATTTGGAAAATATTATCAGAATTCCATGAAGGACCTGCAGGAGGTCACTTCTCAGCATGTACTACAAGCTTTAAAAATTATGAAAGTAGGTTACTATTGGCCTAGCATATTCAAAGACTATTTTGAATGGATTAGAAAGTGTAAGAAATGTGCTTTCTTTGTTGGAAAAGAACGTCTTGCTTCGTTTCCTTTGCAACCTATTTCATCTGATCAACCTTTTATATAGTGGGGTCTTGATTTTATTGGCATGATAAACCCACCTTCATCACAAGGACATAAGTGGATCTTAACTGCTACAGATTATTTTACATGATCGACTGAAGCAATAGCCTTGAAACATGCTAATGAAGCTTCGATACTATCCTTTTATGAAGGAATAGTTTACAGATTTGGTGTTCCAGCAACTATCATATCAGATAATGCTTTACCATTCCTTGGTGCAAAGGTAACAGATTGGGCTGTCAAACATGGAATATATCTAAATTCTTCATCTAATTATTACCCACAAGGTAATCGTTTAGCTGAAAGTACTAACAAGAACTTGTTAAGAATCATCAAAAGAACACTCAAGGATAATCAAAGAGCTTAGCATCTGATGTTGAATTCAGCACTTTGGTCTGACAGAGTGACTCCTAAAAGATCAGTTGGAAATTCACCATACAAGCTTGTGTATGGAAAAGAAACAAGAATGCCTATTTCAGTTGAGTTTCCCACATTAGATTTGCTGCATCAAATGGAGCTACTTGAGAATGAACCATTGTAGCCTCATTATACAGAGTTAATGGAATTACAGGAGCTAAGAGATCAAGCTCATTTAAATATGGAAAAGAATCAGGAATACTTCAAGAATACTTTTGACAAGAAAGCCAAAATCAGAGTCTTCAATGAAGGAGATATTGTGTTAAAGTGGGATGGTGATCGTGTAAAGCCAGGAAGACACTCAAAGTTTGATAAACTTTGGATTGGTCCTTACATGATTTCAGATTGTAAGGAAGACAATGCTTTTTAGTTTTTGACACTGAATGGAGAGGAGCTTCCCATTCTTGTGAATGGTATGTTTCTCAAACACTATTATTAAAAATCATACAGTGATTGTTAGAGTAGGAGTTCTCTTCAATAAGTGTAGTTTCTGCACATTGCATTGTTTTTTAATTCAATAAGTGCATCCGTGCACATGATCTGGTTTACCAGATCCTTTCCCATCTTTAGTTTGTTTCGGAAATGTTGGACCTTTCAAATGGGTAGATTTTGGTTGTATGCTTCAAAATCCATGCCCAACAGAGAAGAGCAAGGCACTGGTATATAAGCTAGATGGCATCTTTCCCCGCAGGATCGCCATAAATGTTGACAGTTGTTGCACTTGTGCAAAAATGGGCAACTCAAAACTTTGTTACGATGGATAGAATAGGTGAAGTATACCTAAGCTAGGGGAGATCACATCAGATTATGTCATTGTTGCTGATTTATTTAAAAGATTACATGAAATCTACAACTATGTGTGCTATTACAAAATGTAACAGATCACATAGTCTATAATTTCATGACTATCCTCAGCAAAAGAACACAAGCCCCGAAGGATAGTTGTGTTGTCTTGATGAGGACATCCAATTACATAATAGGTGAAGTGTAAAGTTTTGGAACAACAAACATAAGTGCATATCCCAGAAAATCAGAGTTCATTACTGAATGTTACAAGTTCTATTCAATGTTCTTTCCTTTATGATTAAGACATTCAATTATGTTACTGAGTTGTTTAGTTCATTATACAATCCATACCGAAAGTAGAATTGTAAAAAGAGATATACAACTCATTTACATAATTCAATGTTTTATTCACAAGGAATGTCAAATGTTTCCCACACAAGCTATGGGATGAAACTGAAAAGTGAAGTACAACTACTAAAAAGAAAGATACACGTGCATGAAAGAGAAATAAAAAGAGTATGAGGGTGAACCCATCATTACCTTGTATATTCTTCTGTTGTGGAGAGCATCTCCTTGCCAACTCCTTCATCCTCAAGTCATGGTACCTGAAAAGAAAAAACAAGTCAACCATCAGTTACGAGCTCAGGGATCAAACCATATTCCTACACTATCCTACTTCATGCATATGAATCTTCTCCTAAGTAGGAGATGTATTCTACTTGAAGGGAAAACTGCATGCATGCTTTAATCACTCAGAAAGAATAAAGTGAAAATAGAATAAGAAACATGGACATAAGAGAGGCCAAAAAGCCTAAATAACTATTTTCCTAAGTGTGCAGGTACAGGTTATAGCCAAAGATAGAAATAAATAAGTCATAAGTACATGCTAAGAAGAAGGAAAAGTGCAACTCAAAGTTTAGTAAACATTCTGCAAATGGAAGAGGTTAGAGCTCAGAAGAGATAATGGAAGATAGAAGTACATTTTTTAGTTTGCAAAGAAGAAGTAGAATCAGATTTCAACAAGCTGAAGCTAAAAGTAAAAGGATTATAGTCGAAATAGGATGAGAGAGAAGATTCTGGGAAATGTTTTTGATAGGGCTTCGCCATGTAAAATCAACATTTCATATTTTTCAGCATACATATCAAAGCTGTAATGAAAGGAAATACAATATATAATGCAGAAAAAGAATTATTTATAACTTAAACAACTGAAGTGAATTGAAATTCCAAGATAATCTCACAAATTTCAAGCTTTTCTAAGTTATAGTTTTCAAAATAAAGTAGATATGAGAGCACAAAATTACTACAATATCAATGAAGTACATTCATTCAAGCAAGGTAGTACTCATCTACAACATAAGTATAAGCCATTACAGGTGAACAAAAGAATCTATCTCATGATGACATTAAAAGTAGATACAAGAATAGTTTAAAGTAAGGCTACAGAAGACACAAAGTCGCATGAATGATCATCATATAGTAGCCATACAAGCAAAGACTAGATTAATCTACAGGTCTTCATGAGCTCAAATTTTTTAGAATAGAGGGGATACTTGCAGGTAAAGAACATGTCCATGCTGGAAATGGATGGAAGATAGAATTCTGGAAAAAAATTGCTAGGGGTTCACCATGAAAAATCAACATTTTACATTTTTTCAGAAATGCCAAAAATGTTACTATAAAAGAAATAAAGCCTCCATCTGAGAGAAACAAGCTTTAGAGATCAAATTTGAATGCAATATTTACAACTACAAAGATAAAAGTTATATATAGTTTTAGAATAGATGAATTGCTCGTAATTTCTAGAAAGCACATACAAGATTCATGTATCAACAGAACCAGAAGTAGATCAAAGTACACAACATGCTAAATTATACTTCAAAACTAACTTCAATACAAGATTCATGGTTAAACATAACTAGGGAAATACATAAAGAATTAAAGAGATCTTCTTGATCATGGAAGACATCAAAAGCTCAAACAGAGTGCAAAACCCAAGGTGCTAAACATTGAGGTAAAGGAATTTGCACAATGATGAAATTCTAAAAGTACAAATTTTGGTCAGAAGCAGGGAACTCAGTGTTTAAGTAACAAGAAGTAAATATCAAATCATTTAGAAGGCCTTTCTATTTTTTGAAAACTAATGACAGAGTCAAGAAAGAAAATAAAAAAATCTGAATACCCATATCAGAAGGAGGCCTTTCCTACAAACGAAAAGTTCCATAGCCTACATTCTATGGATAATTTTATAAGGAGTAGATCAAGGAAGCAAGTAAAAGAGATTGACACATTACTCGGGACATGAACTCAGGTGGGGAAACTTTGAATCAGAAAACTCACACATATACCAACCAAAGAAACATTAATGTATTTCAAAGCTTGTTATTCCCATTAAGATCAAATTTGAGTTACGTTATAAGAATGTGTACAGATCCTGACAATTGATTAAAACATTAATTGGAATCATTAGATTTCAGATAAAGGAGAGAACACTTAGAACAAGGTTCAAACTTGAAATGACCAAGGCCGAGCCATTGATATTCAGTAAACCCTTAAGGAAAAGTCCAGAATCGGGCCAACATGAAGTTCTAATACCTTCATCAAAATTAAAGTAGAATGGAATATCGTACTGGAATGATTCAAAATCAGACAAGAAATACAGATCTTAGTTTTTATTGTAGACCCATAAATGGATATCAGAGGAAAAGGGAACAAGTACTTACTATTCAAATTAAATCTGAGCAATCCTCAAATGTCATCAAGTTCAGTAAAAGAAGCAACCCAACATGAGTTTCAACTCGAGATCCAAAAAGGAGCCAAGAAGACATGAATTATGCAAAATAAATGGTGAATTATTAGAGCTTTGAAGTCAATGTAATAAGAACAAAATGATTACCGTGCTCAGAGGTCAGCAACTTATTGGACTTTAACACCATTTGCATAGTCAACTCGAAGAAAAAAAACAATTGTAGCCAAAATAAGTGACACAAAAACTAATTGGGTATGAAGAGATCATAGGAGTAGAGCCAAAACCCACAAGAAATCAAGCTTCAAAGCCCCAACAATGGAAGATCTCAAAAAATAATAGAGAATAAACACAAAATGTAGAGGCAAGAAATATTCATAATACCAGTTTGAGAAAAAAGCCAAATTAACAAAACTTGAAAGGAATAGAAATGGTGTCCAAAAGCCTCACTGAGTTCCAAAAATCAAGAAAAACACATTCAAATTTAGGACCTGAGTTCGACCATTACCTTAAAAATGACAAGCATCATGCAAATTTTCTTGGAGAGTTTTAATAGTACAGAAGGTTGAATATAAAAGATATGCAAAGACACAGAAACAAGAAAAACCTGTAGAAATTCTTAGATTGAAGTCAAAGAAAGATGAGTGGCCAACAAATATACAGAAGGGTCAAGCTTCATAAATGTAAAAGGCACACAAAAATAAATCTCGAAGAGCCCCACAAGAGGCAGGAAAAGTTTTTTTTAATCAGAAAATCTGAGCTCATCAATATAAGATGGATACTGAAATATCACATGAAGAGATTTCAAAGTTCCATGGTGTCAAGGAAATTTTTTTCTAGGGCTTCATCCACTTCACAAAAATCTGAATGCAATGATCATCGGGTTCAAGTTTTCTATTATTATGCCAACTCGAGGAGAGAATTAATTAAACCTAACGATTGTCAAGCATCGATGAAAAAACTTCTTCCAGGTACAAAGATCAACGGCTGGTGATTGTTCACTGAATTCGAAGCAACCAACTACAGTTAGTCCCCACGAACCGTTTTAAATGCAAAGCCTAAACCCTAATCATGTGAAAGGAATCAGCAACATCAAAATCATAGGTAAAATATCAACGACCCAGTTTCTATCACTAATATCAAAGTAAACTCGACACAACTTAAATTGCCACTGACAAATGCATGGATGGTTGAGTCACCGTGGGGAGGGGGCCAACCCATGTCACCGAACCAAATAATTATTGCCATGACTTTCAAAGTCTAAAACTAAAGTCCATTCAAATAATCAAAAAATCTGACCATATTATGCCAAATGATCACAGAAAAGGTGAATTTCAAATTATACACTACTAAACATGCAACGATCAACACATATATACATGTGTGTATTTATGAAAAGCTGGTAACATGTGTCATGTCTATTAATCAAGATGGTTGACCCTTTCATATTGTTAAGTTCACCAAGGTGGCCAAACCAAGCAGACTGAATGTGGTCCCCATTTCAAGGAGGTTGAGTAGAGTTACAAATATTATCCATGTGATCACTAGCAAACAGAATAAGTGTCAACATCTGAGGAAAAGCTGGTCCCAGCCAGATTGATATGTGGATGAGTATTATTACAAATATTTGAAATATTTTTTCTCACATACAAGGAGTTGTATTTTTGCATACCTTCACAAGAAGACATAACAGAGAAGAAGACAAATTTGCATGCTTAAAGGAGGGAGACTTGCCTAGCAAGAAATTTTATTAATTAGAAAATTATTCACCCATTCTTTTCTTAAAAATAGAACAGTCAAATTTACTTTGACTGTATTGTTTTTAAGGCCATTAATGTCTATTTTAAAACTGCATGCTCTAGTTTGTATTATTTTATTCCTTAATTTATTATTAAATAAAGGATAAAATTAGGATTCATGGGTGAGTACAAGCCTTAGGATATTTTTAAGAAGGGGGTGAAATTTATTTTTGCTATATATTGTGTGCCTTTGCAAAGCACAAGGGAGGATTTTGCTGGAGGACTTTTGGAGATATGAGTACTGAAGCATATTTTGTCAAATTTTCCCTCTGAGTGTGAAATGTTTTCTACCTTTCCAAGTTACTTTGAAGTCTTGTGTATGTTGAATTAATCTTGTGAATGCAAATTCCCTGATTAACCACCTTACCCTACTGCAAAATTTCAATCCTTTCTCCTCAAACTTTAATGTGCATGTTAACTTATTAGTACTATTGTGATCCTCCCTCAATACAGTCAAGTGTTTTTCCCTTAAATATTCTGTAGAAAAACTATTGGTTCATACATCAAGAATCCTTCACAGATTAGTTGTGCATATACTCAGTCAAATCCCTCATACAAATTTGGTGTATCACCTTAGTTTTAGTCATTTTTTCAATTATCTTTTACCCTCAAACTCCCAAAAAGTAGTTTAGTATACACCAAAAAGGAACCAGTCTTGATATCGGAGACTCACCTCGAAATAGGTATACCCATAGACATGAGGTGTTTCCATTATATCTACGAAAGAGAGAGATCATTTGTGCAAGATTAGAAAACTTGCAGCCACCTCTCTACAGGGTGCACTTTTGAGAGATAACAATACCCTAACGCATCTTGGAGATTCAGCTCCTTATGCTCTTGAAATCATGTCGTACTGACAGATGGTAGCTTCCACGAGCTCATTGGCTTATTTTTGTTTTTCCTAAGTCTCTTTGCTTGGTGGGGCCAAAATTCTTACCATAGACATGTGGAGGCTTGGCGCTTGTTTGGAAACCCACCCCAAATTTTACTTTTGATGTAGCATTGTGCTGACAATTGAATCCCTCCATTGGCCTTCCTCTACTTTGAATATTTAACCCCCTAACTCTGTCCCTTTTTTGGACTTGGGACATAGGGAAGGACCATGCTCATTTGAAAACCTGCTTTAGATTTTACCTCTGAAGGAGCATGATTAAGACACGTGGCACCTTCCGCCTGCACTCCTTTACTTAACAAATTTAGGCCCACTTTTGAATTCGACCTCTATTGACCATTGGCCACATGTAGGGTTGGCGCAGTTTTGATTCTCCACCTTGGGCTCCCATCTTGAAATTGTGCCGAGATGACGCATGTTTCCTTCCACTTGTTTGGACTTTTCAGCGGCCGGATCTATACTTCTTTGGGCTTGGGACACGTGGAAGCTCCACGCTCATTTGGATCTATCTTTTGAGTTTAATCTGGGGAGATACCCCAATGAGGCACGTGGAGGATTCTGCTGATTCCTCCATACTTATACAATTTTGGGGTTCATTATGAATCATTTGTAGAAGCTAAAAGACTTTGAGCCTTTTCCTGTCCCTCTCCTGAGAGCCTCTAGTTTCTCCATTTCTAAGTCCACCTGCAACCTGACTATTGGATTTGAATGTGAGCTCACATGAAATAGCTGAACCTTAGGTTTTCTTCTGTGCGGCATCATGTTTGATGAATTTTGTCAGGGGGAAAAACTGAGATAATAGGTCCTGTGCAAATAGGAGAGCTAAGTACATAAGTAGTTGTAGACATACAAAATTTTGACACAATTAATTACTATTAATTTGTCCCATAAATATACTACCATCATCATTATCTAATTAATAATTTTCTTATCTATTATTACATATACCATTTATCCTAATTTAATATCCAATAATTATCTCATCTTTAATCCCTTTAATTCATTATTATATCTCATCATCCCACCTTAATACTTATAATAAATTTCTAGGAATTTAATATTAGTACACATACCTACCCACCTACTCTACACATACCCTAAACCTATCCTCTCCATGTAATCACATCCATAATGATCATTTATTGATCTAATATACTATTAAACTAATCATATCCCCTACCTCTAAATCTAGAGACATCGTTTTCTAGAAGCCTCTCCAAACTTATTCTACTCTCTATTAAATTTTAAATTAAATAGAGGATTTTCAGAAAATATAGAATTCTTCTTTTTAGAAATCTCTATAATCTTCCTGAATTCTCATGCTTTGATCTTCATCCCACTTGGATCGATCCTTACCATCCATTCTCTAAAACATAAACTATAAATTTGGCTCTCCTCCTCTATGAAAGGACGATGAAATACATAAAAAATATCTATCATATTATCCTCTATCAATCATCCACAATATTAAATCAATCAATCCAATATATGTTCCATTAATCCTTCATCAATCATCAATAAATACAAGAAAATAAAAAGGAGGTGCTACCCATGTGCCTAATCAAATCTGAAGCAATCAACACATCCATGAGAAAATGTAATAAAACAAAGGAGGAGTATTGCATTTTAATGGTAATTGCAAGTATTAATTATCTCCCCCTTAACATTTGTTGCTTAATAATGAGTTATTTTTGAAAGGATTAGCATAAGAAATCAATATTTTTTCTTATACTAACTAAATAATATTTTATACATTAAAATTTTGGTGTCCATTGTGTGGATTACCCCATACTTTTTAATCATTTTTAATCTTATTCCATTCCTAAAACAAGATATCAAAATTTAAAGAAATTTCATTTCCTTTTCCATCTTCAAATTTTGTGTTTAATATCTATTCCCAAGATCTAACAACACCTATGCTCTATGTTTTACAACCTATTGTACATAGTTTGTGTTGGGGATGGATCTATGCAAAAACATAGAAATAATTGAATATAAAAATCAAAACATGTAAATACGGATCTAACAATCCCCAAAAAATCTACATTAGTACAAGTGTAAACAAGAATAATCTAAATCACACAAAATTACACACTAATAATACAACATGTAACATGGTTAACCCAATGTGGGATATGTCCAAAAAAGATAGAGATCATATATATAACATATAAGGAAGAGATTCTAAACCAAATCTTCTCCATAAGAACGCATGTATCTCTACTAGAGTATCTCCTCCTTCAGATCTACAACCTGGTCTACTTGATTACACTAAATTGTGCCTCCATACAACAAAATTTGTCTCCTCTAGATCTCTAAATGGATATACCTGAGCACACTACAACCATGCCTCTGAAACACCACCAGATCTCACATACCAGAGTTACCCTACATCTTCCACTGTGCAACAAAGATATCACTTTACTGTAAATCTATAAACAACGTCTGTCATCTCTCGAAAGTGCACCTATAGAGAGATGATTGCATGTGTTATAATCTTTCTCTAGATCTCTATATTTTGTAGATACAATAGAAACACCTCAATTCTATGTGTACACATATTGTGAGATGAGTATTTGGTATCAAGGTCACCTCCTTTTTTATGTATCCTAAACTATATTTTTAGGGTTTTTTAGGGTGAAAAAGATGACTATAAATGAATTGAAAACAAGGGTGATATAACAAACTTGTTGAGGGATTTTATTGAGTACATGCACAATGAATTTGAGAATGGATTTTGAATGCACAAACCAATATTTTTCACCAAAATATTAAGGCAGAAAAATTTGTGTGCTAAGCGAATGAATCACAATAATACAGCAAGAAAACATGCATGCTAATATTATGGATAAAATACTAAATTTGCAACATGGTAAGATTCTTAATAAGGCAATTTGAGATTCAGAAGAATTAACAAGATATACACACCACTGCAAATAATTATAAAGGTGTAAATCAATTCTAATTTAAAGGTAAAAAACTTTAAAAAATTTGCTTCAGCACTCCTCTATAGAAAAAGTCCTTTTTTTTTCTACTTTGCAATTACACACAATATATAGGAAAATTTATTCACCAATCCCATCCTAAAAAAATGATAAAATTTGTACTTGCCCATGCATCCTATTTTTATCCCTTTATCATGAATAAATAAAGGAATAAAAATATGCATTCTAATACAATGAGCATTAATAGCCTTGATTATAAAAATTCATTCACTCAAACTGTAGTTGATTGATCTATTTTTAACAAGGTAAGATGAATAATTTGTCTAATAATAGCCTTTTCTTTTTGTGTAAGTCTCCTCTAATGTGCTTCCAATCTCTGTCTTTTAGTTCTTGATGTGACACTTGCAAATTTATCCACTTGTAGTTATAAAATTAGCACTTTTAACCCTACCCCCCTTGGATGCACATGTAAAAAGTTATCTCCCTGTGTGAGCAAGATTATTCTTTTTATTTAACAGTTTACAAAACACACCCAAAGTGTGGGGACCACTTACAGGATCTGATGTTGACATCTCGATGCATAATTTTCTTTGTATATTATTATCATGTCATAATTTATTTCAAATGCAGGGACCATCATACCATGGTGAGGAGACACTTTTCATTTATTTCCTATGCCACCTATACTTACTTTTGTCATTTGAAGATAGTAAGGTCATTTGATTTGTTTAAGGTAATAAATACCTTAGCTTGACTTGGTCAGCATACACTATAACAAAAATCATATATTTGATTACTTACTTTTCATAATATAGTCACGACACTCCTTTTGATTTATCATTACTAAATCAATATGATTTTAAGATTTTTAATAATAATTTCACGTTTCGCAAGGTCACCGGACCCTTCTGATCGTATATTACTTGTTCGCATATAATATAGCTAGACCTCCTTTTGAATAATCATGGCATTATTATTGGTTAAAGGTATTTGATTATTCTTGGTATGTGATTTTAGACCTTTAACCAATGTCAATGCAATGATTTTATTTCAATGGGGCTTGTCCCCTTTGCCATGATGCTCAACCCTTCTTTTGGAACTGTCGATGGCATTTAACTATGTTGAATATGAGATTTTGATTTTTTACTGGAGTGATCTTTTTCATTCATGTTAACTCTGTATCAAGTTAGGTTAATGCAATCTTATCCTATGGTTCTATTGAAGTTATGTTGAAATTGAAAATGGATCTCAACCATTGATCTTAGTACCTACCTATATCTTAATCATTGATCTTCTAGTAGCTCAAGTTGATATGAGGTTTGCATTGAAATTTGGTTCATTGATCTAAACAACAGATTCAGGTACTGTTAAATCTGAAGCATTGATTATTTAACTAATTGGTGAAGTTAGGTTTGTAAATGGTTAAGCAGTAGGGGTAAAACCAAATAAAACCTAATTCATTTCAATTTGTATTTTTTGCAATATGGGTGAAACCCTGGCCAATTTTTCCCTATCGCCATTGATTTGTTCTTTCAAATCTTTATTTCTTGCTCTTTTTAAGTCCATGAAGCTCTGCTTGAATATTTCTTGGTGGTTTTATTACTCATTTGAGCTATGTGGGGGATTCTCGGTCAAGAGTTATGAGTTCGAGCTCACTATGTTTCCTCTATAAATGGGTCTTCTGAGCTCGATTTCTTACATTTTTAAGCCTACTGAGGCTTGGATAAACTCTTTGATGATCATTATTTGGTTATTTTACTCTATGCGTAGGGTTATAATGCTAAAAACATGAAAATCCTACCATTTTTTATCCTTTCAAGCTCTTTTTTGAGCCTTAAACTCTTAGCTGTTTGTTGGCATTCATCTAAGATTTGTTTTTTGAACAATGTGAACATTTATTCACACTTCTTGGCCTCTATGTGCTTTGATAACTTGAAATGTTTCATTTTCTTGTGTTCATTGTTGAAACCAAGTTCGAAAACTCATTCTGGGTGTCGTTACTTTTACTACGTATGGATATCTTTTCATTATTTTTGAAAACTTGGTGAGTTCGACTTTGACTTGTTATCTTTTATATTTTATTACAAAATAATGGCTCATTCTGAATAACCCAGATCTAGGTTTGTTTATTTCAATTCATTTCACTTCTATATTTTAAGCTTCTTTCAATTCCAAGATTTACACTTCTTTGGCTATGAAATATTGAAGTTGTGTTTAGTTTCTAAAACTGTAAATCTTGATGAAATACAAAATAACTCTAAAATTTATAATTTCTATGCGTGTTCACCATTTTTACTCTGTATCTTTGATCTGTTCTTGATATTTCATTTTCTAAACTGGGGTTGTTGTTTTCCTCTGTGCTCGTGTTGTATATGGATGTGGATAGCATTATGCATTGTTTTTCAACTTGGATTTTCACATTTCTAAATCTATTTTTGAAAAATGAATTAAGTTTTCAATTTATAATGTCTTCCCATGAACTAGGTTGAGTTGTTGTAAAATTCCACCTTTATGAATGAAGGGATATTTCAATCTATCTTTGTAAAACCATACTTAGCTCAACTATTGAGCCACGATTATCTTTTCTAGTAAATTAATCTGAACCCAACTTTCCATTTGATTTTATATTAAGTGAATTGATCATTCAACCTCCTCATCTGGCTGGAGCTAGATTTTCAAAAATATGAGCTAGATTATTGACTTTATGTTCATGTCATGATTTCCTGTGAACTGTAGAGATATTTGAATTTGAGATCCTCATATTTTATGAGGAGATTTACTCGTTGTGGAGTGAAAAGGTTTGTTTGTTGTGCATTGAGAAATGGGTAAGTAGTTTTCTCATTTTATGTGCCAAAAATTTGAGCTTTGCATTTAAGTTCCTTTGTGCTTCAAATTTGGCTCCTCGTAGTTTTGTGGTTACCATGTCTCTTTTGACCCTCGGTGTCATTCTATTCCTATTGAATTTCGAGTTTCCATTCTCATACTGTAGAACCTGGGTTTCCCACTGTATAAGTCTTGTCATGAAGGACTTGCGTATTTGAGTCGAATCACATATGTACGTCTTGTATTTTGTTTCCACCATATTTGTATCTTGAATTATGAACTGGGTCTATTTTTATACATATTTGGGTCGATTCTTCCTTTCGCTTTCATTTTACCAACTTGATCTTTTTTCTAGTTTCTCAATAGATTCATTCGGTGTCTTTTACATTGTGTGTTCTAGTTCTGCACTGTCAAGGTTACTTTTCAATCTACCTTTTGACAAAAAACCTAATTTTATTTCCTTATCTTGAACGATTCATTGTTGTTCATTCATCGCAAGCTCGTAAGCATGGGTACTCGGCCTTTGATCTCTGCATTTGAATTAGTAGTTATGTTTTGATAACCTCGTGTATTTTCTTTTGTTAGAACCATGCCCAATATTTGGCTTTGATGGGTTTCATGGTGGTTTCAGAAACAACTTGTGCTCAAATTTGTTATTTGGTGGGATTTTTCAAGAAGCTTGTTGATTGTTTACATATTCATTTGGTTGCACTAAGATACTCAATACTTTACTTTTCTATATTTTTTGCAATCATGACATAATGAAATGGCTCTTGGTTTTCATCTTATTTGATTTATTTGCAAATCCGTGTTTTAATGTCAATCTCAAAGACAACTGAATCCTCACTTCTTTTTTCCATGCTACGTGGAACAAACCTTAAAAATACTTTAAAATACACCATATAAGCTCTGAAAGAAGAAACATTCCATAAACTTATACATCAGATTTCTCATTAAGCTTTTATGCCATTGTACTTTACCTTATATGCTATAATATTCCATAATTTGTACTCTGCTATTTTTTACATTGTGTTGATGTTTGTTTGAGCTAATATGAAAGGTTCCATTCCAACTATATCTCGAGATATCTTCTTCAATTTAGGTTTGTTAACCTACATTTTAAACCAACTTTAACTTATTTTCTGGCATTTTTCCCTTTTTATCAGCACTAGAAAATAACTCTTTATTTGATCCATTCTCTATAAAGATGTTTTGGAGATATGCGAGTTTGATCTCTTTATTATAGTTGTTCCTTGTTTGCAACATAAATAATTTATTCTATTATCTCAAGTTGATAAAATGATGTTCTAATGGAACTGGGATTCAAAAATATCCTAATATGTACTTGGTAATAATATTGTTTAATTTCCTATGAATTTTATGTATTCATTCCTTCTGATACCTTTGCACTTAGATGTTGAAGCTTGAACTGATCACTATTTTTTACAATAGCTATTTTTGATCTTCATTGATGAGTTTGCATTGTTTGATCATTTGAATTGAATAATTTCACATGTTTAAGAAAATCTGTAAAAATGATATAGTTTCTTATGTATGTGACTATTTCAGTATTGTACCATAGTTGCTTCTTTCGTCATTCAGTTCATGTATTCTTTGATTCAAACTAGAGAAGTCATACAATTTATTCTCGAATGCAAAATCTTCCTTCGTTTAAGCCTATGCATCATAGAAGATTTCAAACATGTCCCTTGTTTGAGTCACTTTATCATGACTTCAAAAGGATTAGAATGTAAAGTTGAATCTGTTGTTTCTTTATAAGATGTTCTGTTTCACTAAGTATGTAACACAATCCAGCTCTTTATTTATTATTTGTTGAGTCTTTCTGTCTACATATTGTCCATGAATCTACATCCTTTGATTTCATTTTGCTTATATGTCTTTTACTTATTTGAAAGTCTAAAAATGACCTCCTTTCTGCACTTTCATGAACTTTGTGAATTTCTTATTTTATACAATCTTTGTATGCCAGTAAAGATCTAGGCATGCTTATATTTCTTCTTTTACTGCAACCTATACCTATGCATCTAAAAAATAAAAGGTTAGAAAAGGTTTAGGATTTTTTCCTCTCTTCTTTTCTATATTTCTTCTTCTCTTATCTTTATTTAATGATTATGGGAATCATGTCTGTTATCATAGAATAGTACTCTTATCAATTACGCATCTGTATTTCCTGTAACTTATACCTCCTAATGTCAAGAGATCCATTTGCATTAAATTAGATTGTATAGGAATATGGATTAAAAACTTGAGCTCATGAATGAAAGTCTTCCTTTTCTGTTTCTGAGGTACAATTCAACTATTGAATAGCAAGGATGATTATGAAGTAAATTTGGAGCTATAAGTGGAGCAATGGAGGCAAAATAAACCTAAGGCAATGAAGGGATTTTTCATACTCCTTTACTTTTAATTTCATGCATATGTACCTTCTAGTTTAGTAGTTATGATGCTAATTGAGTTACCTCCCATGGCTTGTGTGGGAAACATTAAAATTATTTACGAATACAACATTACATTTTTGAACTGAGTTGTGGATTTATTTCTATATTTCAGTTTTATGTATGGATTTTATAACGAACTAAACAACTCAATAACATAATTTTATGTATTTAATCATGAAGGAAATACATTTTAAATACATGCAACTTTAGTAATGAACTCTCAATTACTATAATCTGAAACTATGTTTGTTGTTCCAAAAATTAACACTCCACTTACTTTGTAATCCTAGCCTTCATCAAGCTAATACATCTTTCCTTTGGGTATTTTGTGTTCTCTTCCTGTAGACAATCATATAATTATAGACTATGTGATTTGTTACATTTTGTAATAACACACATAGGTGTAAATTACATGTAATCAATGATTGTTACAACTGGAAACATGATGATATTGTAATGCATTCACCTAGTTAGGTTCACTTCATCAATACCATCCATCGTAACAATGTTTTTAGTTTCCCATTTTTGCACAAGTGCAAAAATTGTTTACATATTTGGTGATCCTATAAGGAGATCTTCCTGCTAGATTGTAGACCATTGCATTGCTCTTGTCCATTGGGCATGGAGTTAAAGCATATAATCAAAAATACCTTTCTGAAATGAAAACTAAAGTTGGGAAAGGATTTGGAAAACAGATCATGTGCATAAATGCACTTATTGAATTGAAAAACATTGCAATGTGCATGTAGCACTTATTGAAAGGGAAATCCTACTCTAAACAGACATTGAAGGATTTTTAATAATAGTGTTTAAGAAATATACCATTCACATGAATGGGAAGTTCTTCTCCATTCATCCTTGAAATATGACATGCATTGTTTTCATTGCAAGATAAAATCATGTAAGGACCACTCTAGATTGTATCAAACTTTGTATGGTTTCCTAGATTTGTACGATCAACATCCCATTTTAACACAATGTCTCCTTCATTAAAGACTCTGAACTTAGCCTTCTTATCAAAAATTTTCTTCATTTGTTTTTTATTCTTTTCCATGTTTAGATGAGCTTGATATCTAAACTCCTGCAACTCCATTAACTCTTCATAACGAACTTGGAATGGTTCATTCTCAATTAATTCCATCCGATGCTGCAAGTATAATGTAGAAAACTCAACTGAGATGTGAATTCTTGTCTTTATTCCATTAACAAGTTTGTATTGAATTACCAACTGATCTTTTATGGGTCACTCTGTCATCCCAAAGTGTTGAATTCAACATTAAATGCCAAGCTCTTTGGTTGTCTTTAAGTGTTTTTCTGATCATCCTCAAAATATTTTTATTAGTACTTTCAGCTAATCCATTACCTTGTGGGTAATAATTAGATTATGTACTTAAATAGATTCTGTTCTTGATAGCCCAACTTGTTAGAAATGTTAAGGCATTATCTAAAATGGTATTTGTTGGAACACCAAATATGAAAACTATACCTTCATAAAAGGATAGTATCAAAGTTTCATTAGCTTATTTTAAGGCTATTTCTTTAGTCCATAGTTTAAAGTAATCTTTAGCATTCAAAATCCAATTTTTTCCTTGTGATGAAGGTGGACTTATCATGTCAATAAAGTCTATACCCCACTACATGAATGGTTGATCCATTGAAATAGGCTACAGAGGAAACTAAGGTAAATGTTATTTTCTAACAAAGAAATCATATTTCTTACACTTTTGATCTGTTTGAAGAAGTCCTTGAATATGCTAGGTTGATAGTAACCATCTTTCATAATTTGTAATGCTATAGTATGTGCTAAAAAATTACCTCCTATAGGTCCTTCATGGAATTTAGATAATAATTATAGAATTCTATCATAATCAATACATCATAGCAAAATTCCATTTATATCTCTCTTAAATAACACTTCATCAATTAAAACATAAGGTACAACTTGTAACCTGAAATACCTTTGTTTACTATTTTCCATACCTTCCAAATAAGTATCGTTCTATAAGTATTTAACTAAACAAGTCATCCATCTTGATTCCTTAAATTCTTGACTAAGTTAGGGTTGCTGATTTTCTAGTTGTCACATGGGATCTGACTATTGATACGTAACTTCATCATGTTGTTATGGATCTTCTGATTCTACAGCATGTTATTTTTCCATATCAGCAATTATATGTTCACAACAAACCTTTTTCCTTGAACTAATTTTGCAACATGGATGTCAACATCATATTCCATAACTTTTTTGATCCAGTCTACTCTCTTCTCATTCAGCTCTTTGTTCAAAAATAACACTTTCACACTTGGATGAGAAACTAAAACATGTATCTTGTTATTGGAAATCATGTACTTGAAAATTTTCAATCCTCTAACTATTGAAAGTACCTATTTTACAAGAAAGGTGTACCTTGTCTCATAGTCATGAAAGCTTTGTCCAAAGAAAGCAATTGGCTACTCAGTGTTTTCATCATTAACTTGAGTTAAAGTAGTTTAAATGGTCTCATCTCTAGCAAGTGCATACGTTGTGAAAACTTTATAAAAATTTGGATTCACAAGAGTAGGATCTTGTGAAATAGCTGATTTAATTGCTTCAAATCCTTTTCTACCTTCATTGGACCAATAGAAATTCTTGTCTTTTTTAACATAGTTGTTAATGGCTTGACTAATGCTACAAAATTCTGAACAAATATTCTAACAAAGTTAACTTTTTCAAGAAAAATTTGTAATTCTTTCTAATGATGGGGCGAAGGACAACTATGAAATAGCTTTGATTCTGAAAGGATCAATAACTAAACCTTGTTTAGAAATAATATTACCAAGCAATTTACCTTGATGTAATGAAAAAAAAATACTTTCTGGGATTCAGAGATATTCCCGACTATCTGCAAAGATGAAAATTCTACCTTAAATGCATTATATGTTCATCATAATTCTTTGAAAATATGGTTACATCATATAAGTAAATCAATATACATTTATTTAATAATCTATGAAAATCCATGTTCATTTCACATTGAAACGTTGCACCAACATTTTAAAGGCCGAAAGACATTATTTTTATAAGCATAAGTTCCCCACTTAGTGGTAAAGGTTGTTTTGTATCTATCTTCCTCATGCACAAGAATAATATTGTATCCACTGTAGCCATCCAAAAGAGGCAACCTGTTTGAACTAGAAAATGTTCTCAAAATCTGATCCATATTTGGCAGCGGATAATGGTATTTTAATGAAACTTTATTAAGGTCTCTAAAATCCACATAGTCTAATTTCTCCATTCTTTTGTCCAACATGAACACAATTAGATACCCAAATTAAATGCTTAATTAGAAAAATAATACCTCATTCGATCAGTTCAGATAATTATTTTTTCATTAATGGCTCAATCTTCAGATTTACGTACCTTTTCTTCTGCCTAACTAGCTTAGAATTTGGTTGTAATTCTATTGTATGTTGAGCTAAAAACTGCATCAAAACCTCTCAGATCTTGGTAATTCCAAGTAAAAAAATCTCTGAATTCTTTACATAATTTGATAAATATTTTTTTTCAACTGAAGAACATACCTTTCCAATAAATAGTTTCTTTTCATAATCCACCAAAATTTATTTGTAGTTATCTACATGGGTTGAAATCTTACCATTTTCCTTTCTTAACTGATCATCAAAACTGAAAATTTCTTCCATATTAGCCAATCCTTGAGGAAAATTGATTGTATTCAACTAAAAAATTTGAGCACCATAGAAGTGCTACGGTTTTTCCTTATTTACTGCAGAAAATTCAGCTTCTTGCTACAAAAATCTACAGATCTTCTCATCATCTTTGAAAAATTTACAATTTTCTTCTTTGTCAGGAACCAAAGGTCTGATAATTAAATTTATGTGGTTGTAATTTTTTTTTTTTTTATTTTTATAGTAAATCAAAGCTAGGGACCAACTGCTGCAAGTATGTCTGCAAGTTTATTTTCAGCTCTTGGGATAGATTGAATGTTCATTAGCATCAAAATCATCCATTAGTTCTGAAACTCTATGTTTGTAAGACTTCAAAAATGAATTTTTACATATATTAAAAAATTTCACTTGATTAATAAATAATTTTGAATCACCAAAAACTTATAAAGTACTAATACATCTATTTCTAGCCCATTGCAATCCATGAATTAACACTTTGTATTCAACTACATTATAAGTGAAAGAAAATTGCAGACTTAGAGCTAAAAAGTACCTTTCATTTGAAGGGGATGTGAGGATTAAACCTACACCTTGTCCTTTCTTATTTTTAGCTCCATCGAAATGAAGCTTCCATAGTCCTGCTATTTTTTTTCTATTTTGGATAGCAAGGGGATTAGTGCATTTTCTTCATGCAAGAAATAAAACCCAAAAAATCTTCTTTTGCTTCTTTGAAAGCATCATAGGCATGTTCCTTTTGAGTTTTTTCATCCATAAATAGATTAGAAACACCTTCTAGTGTAGAAACATGTACTATAACATCAAAAATCAGACTAATCTAAAGATGCATAATTTTCTACAACATTTCAAACATGTGGCTTAATATGAAATCTAGCCAAAGACTCTAAATTTATGGTAACCTTGGTTCCATATCTTATAGTAAAGAACAAAAATGACCAATTTTTAGAGAGAGAACCTCCTAGTTTTTTTGTAAAATATCGTGATTAAACATAAGGTAAAAAAGGGAGGTAAGTATACAACAATTACATCTTGTAAAATAGTAACATTGGGATAAACATGTAAGGTTACATCCAAATTTATGATACTACCAACTGTGTTGGTTGCTATTTTGTCTAGCTGCAACACACTTTTATTTGTAGATTTATATTATAGGCCCAATGTTTTCCAATCGTTTTTGAAATAACTTTGCTACTTGCACCAGTGTCAACCATACAATTATGAACTAAATGATCTCCATTAATTAGACATAAATAAAATGGTGGTGTCTTCTTGATGTCTTGAGCATTTAAGACCTTATGAACCATCCATTAACCTCTTTAATGCAGTTTTAATCTATTGCTCCAAGGACCATGTCTTCTTTTTGGGCTTCATTTTATAGTGTTTTTGAAGAAATATTGAGAGTTAGAGATGAAAAGTACCTTTCATTTGAAGGGGAAGTAAGCATTAAAACTGCACCTTGTCCTTTCTTATTTTTAGATCCATTGAAATGGAGCTTCCATAGTCCTGCTATTTTTTCTATTTTGGATAGCAAGGGAATTGGTGCATTTTCTTCACGCAAGTAATAAACCCCAAAAAAATATTCTTTTGGTTCTTTGAAAGGGTCATAAGTATGTTTTTCTTGATTTTTTTCATCCATAAATAGATTAGAGGACACCGTCTAGTGTAGAAACATGTGCTGTAGCATCAAAATCAGATTTATCTAAAGCTACATAATTTACTGCAACATTTGAAGCATATGGCTCATTGAAATATAGCCAAATTCTCTAAATTTACAGTAACCTTGGTTCCATATCTTGTTATAAAGAACAAAAATGACCAATTTGAAGAGAGATAACTACAGTTACATCTTGTAAAATAGTAACATTGGGACAAGCATGTAAGGTTACCTCAAAATTTCTAATAATACCAATTGTGTTGGTTGTTCTTCCATCTAGCTACAACATGCTTTTCTCTATATATTCATACTGTAGGCCCAATTTTTCTGCAATCACTTCTGGCATAACTGTGTTACTTGCACCAATGTCAACCATGCAGTTATGAAGTAAATGATATCCAATAATCATATATAAATAAAATGGTAGTGGCTTCTTGATTTCTTGAGCATTTAAGACCTTCTTAACCATCAATTTAACCTCTTTAATGTCGTCTTACTCCATTTCTCCAAGGACCATGTCTTATTTTTGGGCTTCCTTTTCTATTTTTTTTGAATAAATATATAGCTTAACAAGCTCGTGAGAAAGTAAATCTCATTTTCCTAGAATACTTAGAGCATCCCAAAGTGAAATATTAATATTTTGTATTTTCATTACATGAACAATGTCAAAAGAAGCAACTATTTTGAAATTAATTCTACCATTTTAGAATAATCTTTGCCAAAAACTTACTCTGCTTTAACAACTTTTGAAATATGAGGGATAAGAGTCTTCTAGGATCAAACTGTAATTATTTTTGTTGGTCCTTTTGAGTAGACTGCTTCCTATTTTCTTAGGAACAACAAAACTGTTAGCTATTTTCTTCCCTATAGTTGTTGTTTTATCATTGATCGTGGGTAGAATGGATCAATTTTACTATTTTTCTCTCTCTTGAGCCTTATCTTGTGATCTAGTTATGAATAAAATAAAATATTCCTCCCCAAAGCTTACCAAATTTTGTTCTGGGGGTTTCTAACTATGAGCTTCTTGTTTCCTACCCTCCATTTGAGGTATGTATAATACTTCAGGTTGACGTGCAAAAAGGATTATATTCGGGAATGCATTTGGGTAGTTGATAGTTGAACGAGGTTGATTATAAGGTTGAAACCATTCCTCTAAAACCATTTAAACTAGAACAAGAGTGCTAGATGCACTAGAAGATTTTGGGTCAAACTACCTTCGCTAATATGGTTGTCTATAATTCATATTTTTAGATAGGGATGCCTATTCTATTGATTTTTCTGATTTTGCTAATAAGGAGATTGATATGGCCTACTAGGATGAGCTTATTTATTTTCAATTGATGTTAATTTATTACACATAGTCTACAAATATTTGCATACATCATTTGATGGAGCTAAAAATTAGGCTCTATAACTATAATAGGCTACATAATATGTAACAAATCTACTATAAGAGGCATTACAGGCCTTGGTTCCAATTTAACAACTTGAATAAGGTTGTTTTCAACTTGAATAACAATATCATTAGCTTCTGGGAGAGTATCTCCTCCTATAAACTAAATCATAATTGAAATATCATTGTTTAGGGATCTAAGATAATAATGAAAAGCATGCTCAGCTTGAGGCTTGACATTTTCTTGAATTCTTTCCATGTTCTAGTAAAATAGCTATTAAAACTAGCCATAAATTCATGAGAGTCTCTTCTAATTGTCGGAAGCTTCTCTTTGAGGGATAAATGATCATAATGATCTTGAAATTGCTTAAGTATTTTTTCTCCTAAGTCATCTCAAGTTCTTATGCTGTCAATTTCTAAGGTTCTATACTATTGTAAGGATTTCCCTATAAAGGATGCAACTAGAAGTCTTACAGATACATCTTCATGCGTTATGTTATTGACAGCACAAATGGCTGCAACATCTTTGATGTGCTCTATGGGAGTAATCTGAATTTCACTTGTGAATGAAGGTAAATGTTTTTATGGAAGCATTGGGAATATCATGATAAAATGGAATTACTAAAGGGCTACCATTAGTAAAGGTTATAATATTCCTAGGAGGTTGAACAACGATATTAATACATTGCAAAGGAATATTAGGAGGAGGGTTGTCAAAACCAAGGCTATTATAAGGTAAGGTATTACCAACTCTGCCTCTTCTTGCAGAATTCAGGTAAAGAACTAAAATCAAAAGGAATTCCTCTTACCGATAATCTCATAGTCACATTAAGCATGGAACATGATTAAAAAATGGTTTGAAATTTCTTTACAGAGTCACCAAATATATATTTTTATCTTTATAACAAATTATTTCATCTTGTTGCTCAGAAAAGTGATTTTTCTTTTTCTATAAATCTATTGTGAATTGTTGTAATTTTCCTACATATCTGATTCTTCATCCCACCAGGAGTGCCAAAAACTATTATTTCTCAAAATTTCACCCTATAGAGAGATGAATGTAGGTGTTGTAATATTTTTCTTTATCTCTCTATTTCATAGATACAATGGAAACACGTTAGGTCTGTGAATATACCTATTGTTGAGGTGATTCTCCTGTATCAAGGTCGGTTCCTTTTTTATGTATCCTAAACTAATTTTTAGTGGTTTTGAGGCTGAAAAGATGACTTTAAATGAATTAAAAATTGGGGTGATACACAAAAATTGTGGAGGGATTTGATTGAGTAGATGCATAATCAATTTGAAAATGGATTTTGAATGCACAACCCAATAGTTTTCAACAGAATATTAAGACAAAACACTTGGTGTGTTGAGGGAACAGATTACAACAATACAACAAGAAAACATGAACACTAATATTATGCATAAATTACTAAATTTTCAGCAAGATAAGATGATTAATCAAGGAATTTTATATTCACAATAATTAACGAGATGTACACACCACTACAAATAATTGGAAAGACAGAAATCAATTCTCATTCAATGGGAAAACTACCAAAATCTACTTCAACACTCCTTTGTTGAAAAATTCCTCCTTTTTTAGTGTTTTGCAATTACACACAATATATAGAAAAAAGTATTCACCTATCACATCCTAAAAATAGGATAAAAATTGTACTCGCCCATGCATCCTAATTTTACCCCTTTATCATGAATTAATAAATGAATAAAAATAAACATGCTAATACAATGAGGCATTAATAGCCTTGATTACAAAAATAGATTCAGTAAAACTACAATTGAGCGATCTATTTTTTTTAAGGTAAGATGAATAATTTGGCTAATAGTATCCTTTTCTTGTTGTGTAAGTCTCCTCTAATGTGCATGCAATAAATGTCTTCTATTTCTTGATGTGACACTTACAAATTGATCCACTTGTAGTGATAAAATTAGCACTTTAAGCCTGTCCCCTTGGATGCACATGTAAAAAAATTATCTCTCTATGTGAGCAATATTATTATTTTGATTTAACACTTTACAAAACTCACCCAAAGTGTGGGGACCACTTATAGGCTCTGATGTTGATATCTCATTCCATAATTTGTTTGTCTCTTCTTACCATGTTATACTTTATTTCAAATGTGGGGACCATGATGCCATGGTATAGAGACACTTTTATTTTATTTCATATGCAACATGTAATTACTTTTATCATTCGAAGATAATAAGGTCCTTCGATTTGTTTAAGTTAATACAGACCTTACATTGACTTGGTCGGCATAAATTTGATCAAAAATCATATGTTTGATTAGATAAATGCCCCCTTTTATTTTCTCATGGTTATAATATAGTCACGAAACTCCTTTTAATTTATCATTACCATATGAATATTATTTTTGATTTTTGAATAATCATTTCACCTTTTACAAGGTCACGAGACCGTTTTGATTGTATATTGCTTGTTCAGATATTATATCATTTGAACTCATTTTGAATAATCATGGCATTATTATCGGTTGTTCATATTTGATTATTCTTGGCATATTATTTTACATATTTAACCAAGGTAAATGAAATGATTACATTTCAATGGGGCTGGTCCCCTTCGCCATGATGCTCAGCCCTTCTTTTGGAACTGTCAGTGGCATTTAGTTGTTCATTGAATCAGAGCCTTTGATTTTGTACTGGAGTGATATTGTTTGTTGATTATAACTATAGATCGAGTTAGGCTAATGCAAATTTATCCTATGGTTGCATTGAAGTTGCATTAAAATTGATGATGGATCTCAGCTATCAATCTTGGTACCTGCCCATATCTTAATTGTTGATCTTTTGGTAGCTCACGTTGATCTGAGATTTTTATTGAAAGTTGGTTCATTGATCTGAACCATATATTCTGCTACTTACATCCGAAGCATAGATTATTTTACTCATTGATGAAGTTAAGTTTGTGAGTGGTTAAGTTGTCAAGGTAAAGCCAAATGAAACCTAATTCATTTCACTTTGAATTTTTTGAACTATGGACAAAGCCCTTGCAAATGTTTCCCTACCACCATTGATATGTTATTTTGAAGCTTGATTTCTTGCACTTTTGAAGCCCCTGAGGCTCTTCTTGAATGTTTCTTGGTGTTTTTTTACTCATTTAATCACTGTGGGAGATTCTTGACTGATAGTTATGAGTTCGAGCTTACTCTTTTTCCTCTGTAAATCAGTCTTGTGAGCTTGATTTCTTGCATTATCAAGCCTACTGAGGCTCTGAGAAGCTCTATGATGATCATTATTTGGCCATTTTACTCTTTGTCAAGGGTTATGATGCCAAAAACATTAAAATCCTTCCATTTTTTATCCTTTCGATCTCTTTTTTTAGCCTTAAACACTTGTCCATTTGATGGAATTGAGGTGAGCTTTATTTTTTGAACACTATGAACATTTCTTCACACTTCTTGGCCTATATATGGTTCAATAACTTGAAATGTTTCTTTTGTCTATGTTCTTTATTGAAACCGAGTTTTAAAAATCTTTCTAGGTGTCGTTACTTTTACTAACTTTGGAGATATTTTGAGGGTTTTCGAAAACTTGGTGAGTTTGAATCTCACATGATATATTTTATATTTTATTGTAAAAATATTACAAAAATATGGCTCATCCTGAATAAGTTAGATTTGGTTTTTTTTGTTTCAATTCATTTCACTTCTATATTTGAAACTTCTTTCAATTCTAATATCTAAACTACTCTAGTTGTGCATTATTGAATTGATCTTTTGGTTTCTGAAACTATAAATCTTAATGAAATACACAGTAACTCTACAATTTATAATTTCTGTCAGTGCTCATTTTTTTACTTTAGATATTATATTTGTTCTTGAGCTTTCTTTTTCCAAAGTAGGGTTGTTATTTTCCACTTTACTCAAGTTGTATATGGTTTTGGATAGCACTATGCTCTGTTTTCAACTTGGATATTCTCTTTTTTGAATCTATTTTGAAAAATGAATTGGGGTTTCAGTTTATAATGCATTTCCATGAACTGGTTCGAGCTGTTGTAAACTTCCACCGCTTTGAATGAATGGATATTTCAATCTGTCTTTGTAAAACCTTCCTTAGCTCAACTATTCAGCCACAGTTATATTTTCTAGTAAATTATTCCCAACCCAAATCTTTGATTTTCTATTAACCGAATTGATTGTTGAACCTCCCCTTTTGGGTGGAGCTAGATTTTCACAAATCTGAGCTAGATTATTGACTTTATGTTCATGTCATGACTTTCTATGAAATGTATATCTATTTTCATTTGATATCCGCATATTTAATGAGAATATTTTCTCGTTATGGAGTGTAAAGGTTTATTTTTTGTGAATTGTGAAATCGGTAAGTAGTTTTCTCATTGTATTCGCTGAAACTTTGACATTTGTATTTAAGTTCCTTTATGCTTCAAGCTTTGTTCCTTGTAGTTTTCTGGTTACTCTGTATCTTTTGACCCTGGCCACCATTATGTTCATGTTGAAGCTCAAGTTTCCATTCTCATAATGTAGAACCTAGTGTTCACAATGTATAAGTCTTAGCATGAAGGATTTATGCATTCGAGTTGGATCACATATATATGCCCTGTATTTTGTTTCCACCATATTTGTATCTTGAATTAAGAAATGAATTTTTTTTATATAGATTTAGGTTGATTCTTCCTTTGGTTGTAATTTTACCAAATCTAGATCTACTCTATATTCTCAATAGATTCATCTGTCATCTTTTGGATAACGTGTTTTGGTTCTGTATTATCGAGGATACATTTCCTTGTACCTTTTGACAAAAAACCTATTATTATTTCCTTATCTTGAACAATTCATTTTTAATCATTCATGATGAGATAGTAAGAGTGGGTACTCGGCCTTTAAGCTCTGTATTTGAATTTGGAGTTATGCTCAGGTTTCTATTCACATACTGTTGAACCTGGGTTTTGCACTGTATAAGTCTTGGCGTGAAGGAGTTGTGCATTCGAGAGGGATAATATATGTATGCATTGTATTTTGTTTCCACCATATATGTATCTTGAATTATGAACTAGATTTGTTTTTGTATAAATTTGGGTCGATTCTTCCTTTGGCTGTCATTTTACCAACTCGAGCTCTATTTTGGGTTCTCAATAGATTCAACCATCATCTTTTGCATAATGTGTTTTGGTTCTGAATTATCGAGGATAATTTTTCTTGTACCTTTTGACAAAAAACCTACTATTATTTCCTTATCTTGAATGATTCATTGTTGTTCATTCATCATGAGCTAGTAAGAGTGGGTACTCATCCTTTGAGCTTTGCATTTAAATTTGGAGTCATGTTTCGATAACCTCTTATATTTTATTTTGTTGGAAACTTGCCCAGCATTTGGCTAAGATGGGATTTATGGTGGTTTTAGAAACAACTTGTGCTCATTTTTTTTTTTGTGGGATCTTTCAAGAATGTTGTGACTTGTTTACAGCTTCATTTGGTTGCACTAAGCTACTCAATACTTTACTTTTCTATATTTTTTAAATTCATGAAATAATTAAATGTCTCTTTTTTCTCATCCTATTTGGTTTATTTTCTCAATGTCAAAGAAAATTGAATGCGTACTTATTTTTTCCATGCTACATGCAACAAACTTAAATATACTTAAAACTACATCGTATAAGCTCTTAAATAAGAAATGATCTATAACTGTATACATCATAATTCTCATTAATCTTTTATGTCCTTGTATTTGACCTTACATGCCATAATATTTCATAATTTGTACTCTGATATTTCTTACATTGTGTTGATGTTTGCTTGAGTTAATATGAAAGGTTCCATTCCAACTATATCTTGGGATATCCTCTTCAATTAAGGTTCTATAACCTCCATTTGAAAGTGACTTTAACTTATTTTTTGGCATTGTTCATGTTCTTGCAACACTTGAAATAACTCTTTCTTTGATCCATTATCTTTTTTTAATCCATTCTCTGTAATGATGTTTTTGAGATACATGAGTTAGATCTCTTTATTATGGTTGTTAATTGTTTGCAAAATAAATAATTTCTTCCATTATCTCAAGTTTATAAACTGATGTTCTAATGGAACTCAGATTCAAAACTCTCCTAATTTTTACTCGGTAATAATCTTATTTAATTTATTCTGAATTTGATGTCTTAATTCCTTATGATACCTTTTCACTTAGATGTTCAAGTTGGAATTGATCACTCTTTTTTACATTTGATATTTGTGATCTTTGTTGATGAGTTTTCTTGTTTGATCCTCTAATAAAATTTCTTCTATATGTGACTATTTTAGTATTATACCATAGATTCTTCTTCCAACATTGAGTTCATGTATTTCTTTGATTCAAAGGAGAGTATTCATAAAATTTCTTCAAGAATGAAAACTCTTCATTCATTTAAGCCTGTACATCATGGAAGTTTTCAAACAGGTCCCTTGTGAGAGTGACTTGATCATTAATATCAAAGGATTAGTATGTAATGTTGAATATGTTGTTTCTGGAGAAGATGTTATGTTTCAGTAAGTATGTAACATAATCCAACTCTTATTTTATATTTGTTGAGTCTTTCTGTCTACATACTTTCAATGAATCTACATCCTTCGATTTAATTTTTATTGTATATCTTTTACTTATTTGAATGTATGAAATGAACCCTTTTTGCACTTTGATGAGTTTTGTGAATTTATTTTTTTATACAATCTTTGTATGCACGTAAAGATCTAGGCATGCTTATGTTTCGTATTTTCTTGCAACTTGTACCTACACATCTTGAAATAAAAGGTTAAACATTTAGAGGCTTTTGGCCTCTCTTTTATTCCATATTTCTTCTCTTATTTTCTCATTCTTGAATGATTATCAGAATCACATGTGTTTTCACAGAATAGTAAACTTATGAGTTATGAATTTGTAATTCCTGTAACTTATACCTCTTGATGTCAAAAGATCCATTTGTATGAAATTAGATAGTAGAGGAATATGTATCAAAATTTTGAGCTCATGACTGACAATCTTAATTTCTATTTCCAAGGTACAATACCACTATCAGATAGCGACGATGAAGATGGAGTGAAATTGGGAGTTGGAAGTGGAGAAACGGAAACAAAAGAAACACAAGGAAATGATGGGTTTTTTCATACTCCTTTACTTTTCATTTCATGCATATGTACCTTCTACTTCAGTAGTTATGATGATTAATTGAGTTACATCCCACGGCTTGTGTGGGAAATATTGAAATTCTTTCTAAATAAAACAGTAAATTTTGGAACTGAGTTGTGTAGTTATTTTTTCATTTCAGTTTTAAGTATAGATTTTATAATGAACTAAAAAACTCAATAACATACTTGGATGTATTTAATCATGAACAAAAGAAATTTAAAATACCTGTAACTTAAGTAATGAACTCTCAATTATTGTAATTTGAAACTCTATTTGTTGTTCCAAAAATTAACACTTCACTTACTTTGTAATCCTTTCCTTTATCAAGCTAAAACATATGTCCTTAGGGGATTTTGTGTTCTCTTGCTATAGACAAACATGGAATCGTAGACTCTGTGATTTGTTACATTTTGTAACAGAACACATAGTTGTAATTAACATGCAATCAATGATTTCTGAAACTAGAAACATGATGATACTATAATGCATTCCCCTAGTTAGGTTCGCTTCATCAATACCATCCATTGTAACAAAGTTTCAATTTTCCCATTTTTTCAGAAGTGAAGAAATTGTTAAGAAGACCTGTAGAAGGGTCTACCAATATGCAACCATAACCGTGCACCAAGAAGTAATTATCTCCTCCATTACTGCATAAATTTTGCAAGAGAGAATAAAACTTCCTCTACAATACTAAATTCCTATGGATAAATAATACGTCATGATATCATTGATATGTAATACAAGATATCATAAAAACTTATGGATATAAAAGAATGAGCAATAAAAAGATCTCACAATAACATTTGAATCTAATAAGAAGAAACCCTAAGTTATTTTCATATTATGCAAGATACTACATGAGACTAAATAATACAAATGAAATATAATAGAAGATAATACAATATTCTCACCAATAGTGTACCTGCACTTTCCTTTTGTTGATATTTTCTCTATGAAAACTCTTTTCTTCATGCAATCTATTTTTTCTTCTTATTTTTCATCCTCTCAATCAACGATATCTCAGTTATTTACTTTCCTTATTCCAACCTATCTAACACTATTTTTCTAGATTATATAAGCATAGAGAAAATTAGGGCACAATAGCCATACAATTACATATTTTATATTTTCTTTAAAAAAAATCTAGATAAAATATCATGACTTAAAATAAAACACTGCCACATAGGTAAATGATGTCAGTTACTCCCTCTCGACCTAACCGATGCCATCTTCTCCCTAACGGATTCTGGTTAATCCTTTTGTGATGCTAGTCTTTGTGTAACCCTGTCACTTTGTAATGTATTCTCAAATGAAGCTATTTAGCTACACAACTGAACAATTTGGCACCTATACTACATGGTTCAGAGTTTTTGTGTCGGGGTTAAACCTTTTTAACTACAGGTCTCTTAATAGGCACTTTTGAAAAACCCATGGCATGTACATGACATATATTTGTTCCTTTTATTTTATATATTACACGTGTAGGTTATGGCACCTATATTACATAGTTTGGTTCCTATGCTACATAGTTTGGCATATATGCTACATAGTTTAGAGATGTTGTGACATGTATGGGAACTTTTGCACTCAGTTATGGCCCTTTTGTTTTAATTTCTTTGCCTACCTTTTGAGATCCATAAATTTTGATCCCAAACTCAAAAAAATTTATATGTTTTCCCCAGAAAAGTGTTGAAAATATCTATGCAATTAAAGTGTCAGTTTCAAATTTTAATGAATAATTTATTCATGGAATTTATTTTCCTAAATATTTTCATTTTAACTACACATTGAGTTATATTTTCTTTCTTCAAACTAATAACACTTTATGTGCATCATCCTACACTTAATGAAGATAAAAATCAGTCTTAAATCACTAATTCTTTATTTTGTAGCATGATTGGTCAAAGGAAATCAGATTTATAAATAAAACTACTAATCATTTTGTTGCAAGGCCTTCTCTTTAAGACCTAATCACATAATATTTATCGTTTAACATTATTATCTTTAATATATTTTCTTTCATAATCTTTATAGTGTTTTATATCATTACTTGTTTATCTCGAAGGTGAAACTGTATATGCTCTTGTCTATCATCCTTGGAAAAGATTGAGGATTAAAAGTGGATAACATTCTTCCTTTCTCATTTATAAGGGTAATGTGACATGGAAATGGCATCCACACACTTATTATATTCCTAGGGGTCTCGTGATTGTGGATTTCAACTCCTCACATGTATAAACACCACGTGTTCTGGTGGGAAATATAATTCCTTGGAGACCTATCATATTGGCTAATTAATTTCTTGGTTTAAGTGAAAAGTGAAGTTAGGGGATTCCATGTCCCAATAATTAGAACTTAGAAAACATCCTTGTAATACCAAATTATCCCCCATGTACAACGATTTATATTGGGGATGCCCCTAGGAATCTTGTACATCCTAGACTAGGAAACCTTTTAGTTGTATATAAAAATATAGCGCAAGGATACCAAACTCCCAAAGATTAATCGCTAGCCTAACCTACATTGACATAGGGGAGGGATCCAGTTTGTGGTACCATCATTGGCATGTGGTATTTAAAGTGATCTATAGTTTTATCATAATCCCATTAACTAGTTACGGTGTGTGTTTCATGTTTTTTTCTTGATTTTGAACACCCTTAACCATCTTATCACCTTAATTTTAATCAATCAAACATCATCATAATCAACCATCCTTATTAAAAAATCCCAATCCAAATTCCATCACCACAATTTATTAATAAACTTAATCCAAATCTAATCCCCCACATATCCTATCAAACCATTGACTTTGATCTTAAATTCCCATCCTCTCCAAATCGACATTCAAACCCTACCTCTTTTCTAATCCATCAACCAAGACATCCCATCATTCCCCACATATCAAATTCAACCATATGTATTTGATTATGAATTCCCACCCACTATCCAATACCTTAATAAATAAATATTAAATCTCACATCTGACCTCAACCAATACCATCCTTGTCTTCTGAATAAACAATCCCTTGTTGATCCCAACATACTAAAAACCAACACACAAATCAATCAATAAATATTTGATCCCAAATCATGTATCAACTAATCACTTCCTAAACCATCATCTCCCAACCAACTCTATCCACAATTTCCCCTTCCTAATATCCCTACCCCTCATCCCATTCATTTCCTCTTTGAGGTAATTGAATCATGTCAATCGTCATTGTGACCTAATAATCATAAAACACTATCCCCACAAGTCAATTTCATCGATTTCAACAACCTCACTAACATTTATCTATACCAAGAGGACCTCCGTTATGTCCTACATAATCTAGGCACTAATCCAAAGTTAACATAGCCATATTTATTTCCAAACTCCAAATCCCTTATCAGTCAGCATGACCTATACCTTCATCCCATCAAAATCCATGCAGATAATCCACCACCATCCAAAATCTTAACTCATATTTGTATTAATTGTAAAACCAACATCCAAGTCCCATTCACATATTCACAAAAATCATTACAAGATAACCCTATAATTATTATCCCTCACATCACTTCTTTATTCTCTATTCTCATCATCTTCATAATCCCAATCCGATCCTACATAATTTATCCTAGATAATCCCACCTCCCCCAATCCACCATCAAATTCAGCCTCTAATCCTATTTCATCCGTTCCATCACCTATACCCAATCCTGTAAAAATTATCTTACCCACTGTGAATCCTAAATAACCTTCATTCCCTTCTACTCCTAATCCTAAATCAGCTAGTTTGGATCCTACACAACCTTGGTCCTATTAATCCAAACATAATCCTATCCTACCCTCTTTATCACCTAAACGTAACACTATCCTATTGTCTAATCCTATTTAAATTCCACCATCCCCCAATCATGAAACACCTAACGTGAATCAAAATTTGCCAAATCCTCAACCTAGACATTCCAATACCGATCCTATCTTCACCCAATATCCTACCCAATATAATGAGTATTTTATGGAACTGCCATTTTCTTCGTCCACTACATCAACCAAATCTAATGTCATTCCTACACCACACCCATCTAAAAAATTTTCTTGATCCCTAATATAACCGAAATCTAATGTTACGGCCATATCACACCCATCCCCATATTTTAAATCTACCGCATACCCATAATCTAAATCTACCCCATCCCCTTCATCTATATCTACTAATCCCAAACAATATAATCCTAAGCAAAAACCATCCTCCTGAAAACCACATACTTCAATCAATAAAAAATCAACAACATCTACTTCATCCACCAATCCCAACCATCCAGTTAATCCCCAAGGCATAATCAATCACCTTAATATTCTAAGCCAAAAAAAGATAATCAAATTTATAAATCCAAATAAATCAAAACATCTCATAATCCACCCATTCATGTACCTTTACTTCCTACTCCCCCAAAATCATTTAACCCAAACCATTTCATTCACTTAGGAGAATTCTTGACCACCGTTTTCCATCATCTAACAACCTTCAATGTGATCATCCATCCCCCAATAAAAATCTTCCAAACCATACTAGTACTGGGAACACTATTATTGTGCCTTTCATCATACCCATGGACTTTTGACCAGTGTTTGAATGAAATTTAGGTCTTATGTTGAAAACCTATTTAACCAAGTGCATCTTATCTTTGTACCTCTTTATTCACCATCTTTCCATCCCAATCCTATCCCTAGCCATCGTCCACCATGTATACCCCACTCAACATCCAAAAAACTTTAGTAATCAAAATATCATCATACATCCACAAATCCCTCACTAACCAAAACCTGAAATGGATCTCACCTCCCATCCTTTGTCAAGTCTAGCTTCTTAGCAAATGATAAAAATACAACCCCCAGTCTTATGTTGATCACATGGCATCATCTTCCCCATCCGCTTCATATATAAAATCTAAAAATATTTTCTCTATTATAAAACATGGAGGAAAATCATAACTCATAATTGAACAAGGCATTCGTCAACCCATCTCCCTTAATCAAAATCCAAATCGTTTAGGCTTAAGGAGTAAACCTAACACTAACAATGTCCCTCCCACCACTCCATAAAAATCTAATTCTTCCATTTCTCTTGTTGATCCTCCCATCCCAACCACTCAACTCAATCAAAAATCATTTAATACCCCTAAAAATAAAAAACCTAAAAAATTTATTGAGCACATAATTCGTCCCCTATCTATGGATGTTCTTTCCTTTTAAGCCATCCTCCTTCAATAAAAATTCAAAATCCCTTTGCATCTAATCCATTATTATCATCTCATCCGTTAATATCATTTTACAATCCATTCATTTGAAGACTTT
The DNA here is from genome assembly GCA_019776745.2 of Taxus chinensis. Taxonomy (NCBI): domain Eukaryota; kingdom Viridiplantae; phylum Streptophyta; class Pinopsida; order Cupressales; family Taxaceae; genus Taxus; species Taxus chinensis. The sequence continues at coordinate 811,282,554 of CM034149.1, forward strand.
ATCATCTTAATCACACATGTTGTGAGATAAAAGTACCTATTACAACTTTGTGACCTTGGTCTAACACTACCTCCAAGATTAAAGACACATTTTCCTCCTATATATCAACACACTTTAAGAGACTTAATCGACTTGTGGTGAACACCCTTGGGTGTGATTTTTGAAACTCTAGCCAATGTAATATCCACATGCATTTCCATCCCCCCATCAAACCAATAGTGATTCTTAATCCCTTGAGAGTTCTCAAGTGAGTGGCACATATTTATACAAAAAAAATACCAAATATCATAAAGCACAAGCTAAAAAATATAAAGAAATAAATTAGAAAAATCATATCAAAATTAAAATATCAAATAAAATCAACCTCGAGACACACTCTAGGGGTGTTTTCCGAATTTCTACCAGGGCTATGGATGCCAACTTACAAGTAAAGAAATGTTGTTACTAGAATTATATACATCATCGTCGAGGCTATGGAATTATGGTTGGCAGCAGAGAAATAAAAGGATTATACTTCACTTCACATTCAACCCACGTATTTTCCTTAATCACTCCATATAAATTATTTATTTTTTCATCACATATTACACATAAAGTATTCAATTGAAGAAGTAATTAACAATTACAATCACACACACTTTGATATTTTAGAGACATAGGGCTCACATGTTTCTAGTTATTGTTTAAACCTTTTTAACACTTATGTATGAGTCGAACTCTTAGCTTACAACATGTGTCATTTGGCTCATATTTTTTTAATAACCGATGTTATTTTCCTTCCATCCATGACTTCCACATCCTTTTCCCCTTGGATCAAACATCCATTTGGAGATGATGATACTTTCCTTTTTATCCAATCCTGTTCATGTGCATTTCCAACTATCCTTGTCATTACTAGACACAACCTTGCTATCATCCATTAGGGGAATCATCCATTTTACATACACGTCACTTCTCATCCTACCCTAAACTTGGTGGAAAATAAAACCCATCCATCCATCTACCATGGAGTTTTTTAGTGTCGAATATTTGTAATTTGGAAATAGTTCCATTTTAAGAAAAATTGAAATGGAATTTTTTTTTGAAACAGGTCAATTTCATGTTTTCCTAAAATTTCCAATATAATTTTTTTATGGGGTCAACTTCACCTACATTGAAAATTATTCCTATATAAACCTAGGTAAGTCACCGCATAGTATACTAGTAAAATAATACTATCTTATAGAGGTACTGACATATACAATATTGTGAACTTGTAGGGCAGGTTATCGACACATGATAGGAGGTTTTTGACACATGATACAAAGTTTTTGAGGCATAACATGAGTTTTTTTATGCACAACAATAATTTTTTGTTGATGCATAACATGAGACTTGCAGTCACATGACAACAAATTTACTATCGTACAACAATAATATTGTTATCGTGCGTCAATAAGGTTATTGTCATGTGTCAACAACCTTATTGGCACATGATAGGAAAAACTTTAGTGCATGACATCAAAAAAAAATTTACGCAACTCCGACCTTGTTGTCACACCATTCATGACTTGAAAATGAAATCTTTTGTTGAGAAAAAAGTTTACACACAAACCCAAGATTTTTTCCTATTTCGTTGAAGTCATTTCGGGGATATTTGCCAAGAATATTCCACCTTTGATTTCGTAAAGGTCTCTTAAAATGAACCTTGACATACACACATGCCACCCTACTTTACACTTGGGGGCACACCACATCTATCATATAATCCATCCCCCTTATACTTGGGGAAATATATTATCATCTTCCATATCCCCCATCTTATCCTATACCACATCCCTTATCCTATCTATCTATATCCCATCCCACATCCCATCTAATCCTAACCTATCAATCAACCCCTATCCTATGAAATTTATCGAATTTACCTCAATCCTTCCCTATCATCCTACTTGTTATCTCTCGAAATTCCACCCCAAAGAGAGATGACTGCAGGTGTTCTATTATTTGTATGGGTCTCTCTCTTTCGTAGATCTGTTGGAAACACCTCAGGTTTATGGGTATACCTATTGTTGAGGTGAGTCTCTAGTATCATGGTCGGTTCTTTTTTGATATATCCTAAACTAATTTTTAGGGGTTTTGAGGGTTAACAGATGAGTATAATTGAATTGAAAAATAAGGTGATACACCAAAATTGTTAAGGGATGTGACTGAGTATATGCACAATCAATTTGAGAATTAAATATGGATGCACAAACCAATAGTTTTCAGAAGAATATTAAGGCAACACACTTTGTGTATTTAGGGAATGAGTCAAAACAATACAATAAGATAGCATACACACTAATATTATGGACAAATGACTATATTTGAAGCAATGTAAGATGATTAATTAGGAAATTTGACATACAAAATAATTAATGAGGTATAGAGACCACTCTGAATAATTCAAAAGGAAGAAATCAATTCTCATTGAAAGGGAAAAACTAACAAAATTTGCTTCAGCACTCCTATGTCCAGAAAGTCCTCCTTTGTGCTTTCCAATTGCACACAATATATAGAAAAATTATTCACCCATACCATCATAAAAATAGGATAAAAAATTTACTCTCCCATACATGTTAATTTTACCCCTTTATCATGAATAACTAAAGGAATAGAAATAGTCGTGCTAATGCAATGAGGCATTAATAGCCTTGATTACAAAAATACATCCTAGTCAAATTGTAGTTGACTGATGTATTTTTAACAAAGTAAGATGAATAATTTGGCTAATAATAGCCCTTGTTCTTTAAGTCTCCTCCAATGTGCATGTAATCTCTTTCTTCTAGTTCTTAATGAGACACTTTCAATTTGATCAACTTGTAGTGATAATTTTGGCATTCTTTAATTCTGCCCCTTGGATGCAGATGAAAAAAATAAATCTCTGTGTGAGAAAAAATTATTCCTTTATTTGCAATAATTTTCAAAAATAATTCACCCATTTTTTCCATCTTGACGGGGACCATCTTTATTTTTTATTTTGACATCTCCTCTGTCTTCTTAAGGTCGCATGAAAAATTGACTCCTGTGCAAAATAATGCCATTGTTTACTTACAAAGCTTCCCACTGTGGGGACCACTTGTAATGTGCACACTTTGTCTTTATAAGGGTTGTTCCCTACTTTATACCCATCATTGCACATATATATTATTGTTCTCTTTTTTATGATTATTGCATAATATAAATTCTTCATACTTTCACTTGGTCAACAAACATAATTATTTCATGGTAGAATGTTTGATTATATTTTATGAAAAGATCATGGTAAATAATATAAATTTCACATTTTTGTTGGTTGGCACGTATACTATGGTTTTGTATTTGAAATTAATCATTGGTACACCTCCTTTGGTTTTATCATGACTTGGGAATGTATTATTGTTTTGGACCCGTTTTGATTATCATGATGTTGGCATTTGATTTTTGAAAGCACTATGGATTGGACCTTAATTGCTCAATGGAAATGATTTTTTTTTATTAATATGGGGTTGGTCCCCTCTTTACAAGATCACTTGACCCTTCTTCCTTTGTCATTAAAGCTACTAACCTTGAGTTAGATATGGAGTTTTCATGGCTCGACACTTTGGCATACTCTGTAACTCAGTCGAGTTATGGGAAACTGTGATAGAATTTTTCTTGAATCTCTGGTATTGATATAAACCATTGATTGAGGTACTTGTCGGCTCTGTACCATTGATTCTATGAGAATATTAATTTTTATTTATTATGGGCTTAATTGATCCTGCAACTCCATCATGGCCATTCGATCATAGTACTTGAGGGTCTGGAACCGTTGATTTGTTAACTCTAGTTGATAAGGTAGTTATCCTGGGTTACCTTCTGGCATCGTCAATTTTTCATTTAGGGCTTTGATAATAAATAATATGTGTAAAATTTTATCTTGGTGATTCATGCGTTAACTTAGGTTGAGTTAGGTTTCATGGTGGTTTAATATTGGTGAGTCAAATAACTCAAACCCTAAATGATCATTTCATTAGCATTTTTAGTTTGGGAGGGCGAAGCCCTGGAAAAATTTCCATTGACTACGATGAATGATTCTTCTAAGCTCTGTAAGTCTGATTTTTGTTCATTTTGAAGGCTCTACTTGAAGTTGGAGTCAACATCATTTAGGTTCTTTGAGCTTCTTTGAACACCATGTTGTTTGTGCTCTTTTTGAAACATTACTTTGGGTTCACCTTGAAGAGGTCACCATTTTTTTCGTATTTAAAGCTCTGCACTCAATGGTTGCTTGCGTTCGAACTTATGACTTTTTTATCATTTGGCTCTCCGTTAAAACCTTTGAAGGTGAGTGTATGGTTCATTCACTGTAAATAGTTCCATTTCAAAATTTTGGAGCCCCTTCAAGTGCATTTTTTATCTTTTATTTTTACATAGATTTCTAATGATAAATCCCTTTTATTTCCTTGGTTGTTTTGGTATGTGGAGAATCCCTTGGATTCATTCTCAACATCTGCACTTGACTCCTTTTGATGGATTTTTGAAGATGTTTTTTGGAGGTCTTTTGGAAAAATCTCCACCTGAAATTGGTGAGTTCCAATTTTATGTTTCCGAGTTCCTTTCAAAACATGAAGGATCTTCTACGACCATGAACAATAGGTCATTTCTTGATTTGCAAATGTATTATTTTCGTTTAGTTAGGAACCTGTTATATCTGTACTTCAACTTCTATTGTGTTATTTCTTCATCATTTTAATTTGGAATCTCATGAATGTAAAACACTTTGGAGTTAGATACTCATTCTCAGGCGTATATATTTGTTCTCCAAAATGGTATCTATTTATGTGAAACTTTTCTTCCTTTTGAACCGAAATCTTCATATTTGTTTTTATAATACGTATGGTGTTTCTCATTTTAATTTGAAACACTGGGTATTTCATGATTTTGAGCTCTCTTCTGGTAATTATATATGCACTTCACTCTTTTGGGGTTTCACGAGTTGAACTATGTATCTATATTTTTTAAGATTTTGTTTTTATTTTACCTGTGTTAGTCGAGTTTCACGACCTTCTTGAAGAACTTTGTAAAAATTTTATGATCTTTCATGATCGTTGTCATTTTGTAAACCATATAACCTTTGATATTTTTGAGATTCTTACTTTAGCTAAGATGGGTTTTGCACTTTACTCTCAGACTTTTCATTTTTACCCTTTCTGTTTTGATAAGACGTATTTACATGAGACTGCGATTTGAGATTGTTGTTTCATTATATCCATGGTTCGATTGATGAGATGGGTACCTCGTTCTTGAATGTTCTTTGAAAATTTTTAGTGATATACATACTCTCTATTTTTTGCAGTCGTGGCTTGGACTAATATCTTCTTGTAATAATTGACTTAAAATTAGAAATTTGTTTCTGTTTCTGATAGTTTTCTCAAAATTTCATTCTTATTATGGAATCCATTGTATCTTGCATTGTGTTATCAATATTAAGCTTGATATTTTTGTACCTCTGTACTTATTTGAATATTTAACTGGAAAATCCAACTTGGTATTTTCCTGATTTTAAATCTAAATGAATTTCTTCCTTCTAATAGTTGTATGTTGAACCTAGAGTTGAGATTTTGGAAAATATCTCAAAGCATCATAATCAAAGATGGGATATAGTTATTCATCTCACTACATGGCTTTCTTATCTATATTCACGCTCTTATTTGATCCATACCTTGTTGCACAAAGTTTTACACTACTCTTCGTGAAGTGTACTTCCTTCTTAATTCAAATGTTGTACACACAAAGTTGTTTTGTGTAGATTTCCCTTTTAGTGTACTCTTGAAACAAACTTGGTGAAAATATGATCATATGCTGTCTTTCTTCTTGATTATTGTAATATTTATAATGTACGTTCATCTATATTAGCCTCTTATGCTCTTATATATTCCATTTTTCTAGTTCATATTTGTTCCTTTAATTGCTAATCCCTTTTGTTTTGTAAAATTTGATCTCTGAAATGTGACTAGTTAACATTGAATTTGTTATTTCTTCTAACTTAAACAATGCATATTGAATGGTGATCTGTAGCCTTTATTCATGCATTGTAAGTGATTGATTTTAGATTAAAAAAAAAAATCTTGTTGGCCATCTTATGAGATATTGTAGCTCCTCCATTGCTATGAGCATTTGTAATCTCGTGAACTTTACTTAGTTGTATCATCATCTCATATTTTGTAAACAATGCCTAGTTTTTTTATTCAACTATACTTGATCATTTGTTTGATTTTTGGAGTATTTGTATGTAGCTTAGAGTTCTATATGTTCACGAGTAACTTATATTTTTAAGAAATATAAGCTCTTATTGGATTTTAATCAATAGGGCTTAGCTTAGTCCTTCTCTATAAACTTTTGTTGTTCTTGTTTTCTTGTTGATTCTACAAGTTGGAATTTTTTATGATGCTGAAACACTTTAGCTTATGCAATTTTTCTTAGGACTATTGTAGATGTCATTAAGGAGTCCAATACTATATGTGGAAATGTGGAAAAGTATTTCATTTTCATGAATCTATTGATCTCCAGTGATAATCTTGTGCTACTTATTTTCTCTTCTCTAAGTTATATATATTTTTTGATATAAGTTGATTCCCCCCTCAGCCAGAGCCTTATGATAATTATATTTGAGAAAACTTTGTAATTTAATATTATTATTCTCTTTTTAATCTGCAACCTTTATGCATATGTTACCTTTAGAAGCACTTTTCTTATCTTTTGATATTCCAATCACTTGTGTATCAAAACTATAAGCACTTTCTTGAGTTAAATTCTTGAAGTCCTGTAGCCTAAAATGATCACTTGGACACTTTATCATTTGTTTAACTGCAAGTCATGAAGATTTTTGATATGAGAATATTTGACTATTTTTGATGAGGGCATACTTCCCCATTTACTTTTTTTGAATTTGTACTTGTAACCTTTTGAAGAATGTACTTTCCTTGTTTAATTGAATTTTGAAACAAGCCTTTGAAGTTTTTTTTATAGTTTTACTCTAATCTTTTTAGCTTTGACTCTGAGTTGTAAATCTCATTTTATCCTTTGATGAAATAACTTTTTTTCTCGTGAATTTTTAATTGAATGATATATATTTTATTCGTTGCACCTATCTCGATCACTTTTAAATTGTTATTTTGATTTTATATCTCTCATTCATACCTTTAGAGTTTACATGCTTGTGGTATATCCCGTAACTATCCTCATCATGGTTTATCATAGAGGTTTGTTAATGAGAATGGAAGATACCCTCACTCATTTTATGTGTTTTGATGAAGACTTTTCTCATTAAGAACTGTTACTTGTACCTTGATTCCTCACTTCTGATTTCAGTGTCTTGATGTCTTTCTTTTATACATATTCTATCTACATCTTCCTTTTTATGGAACAATCCATAGATTTTTTACCATGTAGATTCTATCGACAAGTATTTATTTTCTGTACAGTAATCATTTTGCCAAATATTTCTTCTTTCTAGTCTGCTACTTGTACTTGCACACTTAAGGAAATAGTTAGAAAATATTTAGGATTTTTGGCCTCTCTTATTTTCCATAGTTTTTCTTTTCACTTTCTTTTCATAAATGATTCTGGGAATCATATGTGCTAATATAGAATGCTGATCTTATCAATTGGGTATTTGTATGTGATGTACTTTATACTTATGTTTTTTTAGAAATCCATCTGCATGTAGCTAGATAGTACAAGGGTACATATTAAACCATGAGCTCAATGTATGATGAAAGTTCTCTTTAATTTTTTAGGTACATTGTGACTACTAGGAGAGATGAGTAAAATATGGAGCTAGAGGTGAAGTGAAGAAACCAAAATAGAACCTAAGGAAATGATGGTTTTCTTCTATACCTTTTTACTTTTAACTTCATGCATATGTACTTCTTTCTTTATTAGATATAAGTTACATCCCATGGCTTGTGTGGGAAATATTTTAGTTCTTCATAAATAAATAACATTTAATTTTTGTACTTGAGTTGTATACTTCTTTCTGATGTCATCTTTATGACATGTATATTGATTGTATAATGAAATAAACAACTCAAGCACATAATTAAATTCATTTAAATGCAAAAATAAAAAGTTTTGGAATATCTATAACTTAATAATGAACTCTCTTTCTTTTAAATTGCAACTCTCTTTGTTGTTACTAGATTTATCATTTCACCTAAATTGTGATTCCCTCCTTCATCAAGGAAATGCATTAGTCCTTTGGGGCTTTAATGTTTCCTTACTAAATAAAAATATGGAATGGAAAGCTATGTGAGGTGTTACATTTTGTGATAGAACACATAGCTACAGATGACATGTAACTAATCATTTGATATAACTAAAAACATGATGAAGTTGTAATGCACTCCCCTAAATTGGTCCACTTCATCAATACCATCCATTGTAACGAAGTTTTGAGTTGCCCATTTTTTCCCAAGTGAAACAAATTTTCAACACTACCCAAACATGCTTTAGGACTTATAGGAGAAACGTCACATCCCACATTACACCCCTTCCCATCCTTCCATGATTTTTTTCATCATGAATCCTTTCATCTTAAATATCCTAAAAAATTCCCCCAATTCTAAATCCATAATCTCAACATCCAAAATTAAATAATATAAACATCCAACATCCAAATCTAATCAAAACGCAATCTGTGTATATGCGTGTTTGCTTTCAAATTTTAGGTGATGATATGAAGTCCGTTTTTGTTTATTTTTATTTAGAATGGTTAAGTGATATGTGGGACACCTTTTTTTAATTAATCTATCCAATGATATGAGGATAAGGGCATTTGGAAATTGAATCATCACAATATTTATACCTTGGTGCATTTTTCTTTATGCCACGTCTATAACATTGCTAATGATGACAATAGTGGCCACTTTATGGTAACACACCCCCTTCTATCATCATCATTTAACCTTATTATCATCGATAAATAATCCTCAACATATTATAACTACATATGTAACCTCCTTACCCTCTTATCCAATCTATCTTTTATAAACAAATCAACATCCACAACTGAATCTTATCATATCAGAGCCAAAATAACAAATCCTCACTCCTTGGTTGGGGCATCGTATAACATCCTCTTATCAATAAATATTGAAAATTATCTATCATTTCTTAAAAAATCATCATCCTAATCCTCTCCACATCAATTTACTATCATCCAAATCTATCAAAAAAGTAATCTCTATTCTCTCAACAAGACGTGCTCAATATTTTAATCCTTTAAATCGAACATCCTATAAACCAATACCCTATCTTCCTATTAAGTAAATCCACAAATGTAACATCCTCAAATCCAACATCCTTTAATATAACATACAAACATCCTCAAATATAAATATCAGATCTTCCATACTAACCCCTTAATTGAGGCATCTTCTAATCTACCAATCCTAAATATTGACCCTTGTCATACATCATTGACAAGGGAATCCTCTACTATAAAATTCAATATCTCCTAATATTCTAACCTCCTACTCTAATCCTCTCTGCTATCTTCTAATCCTCTAATATTGTATCCTCATTAATATCCTAATTAACATCAATGTGAGGAGGAAATAATGGAGAGAAAATAGAGATCAAATATCTCTTATTTAACTTGCATTATTCAAGAAGAGCATACATTTTTTTAGGAAGGATAAGTAACAATACTTTCCACAATGTAAGGCCCGATTATGATCCTGGAGAGAGTAATGGAAAAATAAAAATTAAACTCTCCTAATTATATAAAACAGATCCTATGTATCCTTATGCTAACATTCCCCCCTTATTACATTTTTCTTGCAAATGTGACCCCTTAAAAATTCAAATTTCACTTTTCGAAGAGATTTTGTGAGAATTTCAAAAAAATTTGCTTCTTTAGGATAGTACTAGAGCTGAATGTGATGGTCCAAGACACTATTTCAAATGAAATGATAATCAATCTCAATATGTTTTGTATGTTTATGAAAGACTAGATTCTGCACAATCTTCAACACACTCTGATTGTCGCAATAGAGAATAGGTGACTATTTTTAGGAATTCCCAGGTCATCCAAAATGTGATGTAAACATATTTATTTGCACAAAAATCCTCGTGCACCATGATATTATGATTCTTTGGATGAGATAGAAACAATAGTTTCCTTCTTTACTTTACACAAGATAGGTATAGATCCAACATGAAAAATGTATTCTGTGGTTGAATTCCGGTCATCAATAGATCTGGCGTGGTCTAAGTTGATGTATCCTTATAAGAATAATTGATCATTATTCTTATATTCCAAACCATAATAAGTTTTTCCTTGCACATATTTCAAAACATGATTTTCTACAGTCCAATGACATTTCTTCAACTCATGCATGAACTTGGAAAGATAGCTGACAACATAGCATAGATTCGATCTCTTATATGTCAAATAGATGAGCCCTATAATAAATTTCCTATAAAGAATAGAATCTACTTGAGGTGAGTCCTAGAATATTGAAAGTTGCAAGTCTTTCTCCATGTTAGTGGATATAGGTTTACAGTTTGAAATTCTATATTTTTCCAGCAGTGTCTTGGTGTAATTTATCTGGGAGACAAAAATGTGATGCTCTTTTTTTCATATCTCGAAGCCAAGACAGTAATGTAGTATCCCAAAATATATCATGTCGAAGGTTCTTTTGAGATAATTCTTGACAATATCAGCCTGATCTTCTGAATTTCTAGTGATCATAAGATCATCCACACACACAACAAGAATGAAAATTTATTTTTCCTACCTTGTTTATATAAAAATTGAAATCTAGGGGCTACGAGTGAACCCATGCTACAAAAGGTGATCTTAGATCTTAATATACCATGCCCTTGGAGCTTGTTTCAGGCCATAAAATGATTAAATGAGACGAAATACCTTTTTAGGATGCTCTTCATTTAAAAATCCTTCAGGTTGGGTCATGTAAAGTTCTTCTTTCAAATCACCATTTAGGAAAGCACTCTTGACATCCATCTACTGAAGTCTCTATCCTTTCTGTGTTGCAAGTGTACAAATTACTCTGATGGTATTGATCTTCATAGTGGGTGAGAAGGTTTCATCATAGTCGATGCCCTCTTTCTGAGCATATTCTTTTCCTACAAGTCATGATTTGTGTTTGTCAATGGATCCATCCACCTTATATTTTGTCTTGAAAACCCATTTTTAGCCTTTAGGAAGATCGACAAGTTCCCATGTTTAATTTTTGTAGAGTGAGTCAATTTCTATATCCATGACTTCCGTCCACTTAGGTTGACTGAGTGTTTCATGAACATTATCAGGATCGGAGCTATTAATCAATGAACTCATGAGTGTAAAGTTGAACTCATTTCCTTTTTTACTCCTTGTTTGACTCTGGATGATGTATCTGAGATTTTTTGTAAATGTGAGTCCTTGATGGCGCTTTGTACCCACTTCAAACAATAACTAGGCTGATTTTGAGAAGAACCATGTAATTTCCATGTGGATTGATGTGGATTCATATTATATAATTCTCCAAGGTTAAAAAATATATCTCTTGGAAGCACATATTTTATGTCAGTAGTCTCCTCTGGCTGATCATCTGATTCAGAGACTAGTCAGTGACAGTTGGTTGGTAATGGTTCTTGATTTGTCACTGCAGAGTCAAATGATAACTCATCACAAACCACATCCTGACTGTTGTATATTTTATTTGTATCAGGATCCATGAGATGGTATGCCTTCAAGGTAGTGCTATAGCTAACTAGGATGCATGGGAGTGAATTTTTATCAACCTTATTTCTAAATGAGTGGGGACATGCATGTATGTTGTGTAACCAAATACTCATAAATGATAAATTGATGGCTTTCTACTACTCCATACCTCTTCTGGAATTTTATTTTTAAGAATATTTTTCAGTTCCCTGTTGAGAATATATATGATTATCGGTAGTGCTTCATCATAATAGCATTCTTCTAGATTTGTTGTTGTTAGCATGTAGTGAACCATCTCCATCATTGTGCGATTACGATGCTCAATAATGCCATTTTTTTAGGGTGTGTAAGGAGAAGTCATGTTTTGATTAATGCCTTGTTGGTTCGAGAAGGCAAACGAACTTCTTTGAGGTGAATTACCACCTCAATTTGAGAAAATTAGAAGAAGTGGGTGTCCTGTCTCCTTCACAACACGATGATAGAAATCATAGAAATGTTGAAGAGCCTCACTTTTCTTCTTCAGGAAAAAAACCCACATCTTGTGAGAGTGGCCATCTATGAAAAGTTTGAAGTACTTATATCCTGAAAAAAAACTTGACAATGGGCCTTTCATATCAGTATGAACTACCTCCAAACTCTTCTTGACATGGAAGTTGCTCACCTGAAACGGATCCCTGTGTTGTTTTCTTGCAAGACAGTTAGGGGATATAGGAAAGGAACTAGACAATTTGAGTAGTCACTGAACCATTTCTTTTGAACTCATCTGATGCAATGAACTAACCGACAAGTGACCATATCTAAAATGTAAGAGGGATGTAGATTCTACTATTTAGGGAGATAAAGATACTATAGAATATGAATCAATATCTAAAGAAAATAAATTATGTTTTAGAAATGCTCTAGCAATAACCCTACCTTTTCTTGAGATTAAGAATGATTTAATGCCATTTTTGAAAACAAATTATACCTTAAGGTGATGATTCAAGAGTTGAGTAACTGACAAAAGGTTGCTAGTCAAGCTAAGAACATATAATACCTTTGTAAGTGTACATTTTCATGGTCCCAGAGGAATGGTGACATTTCATATTCCTTCTACAACTTACTATTTGTCATATGCCATCCAAACCCAATCTCCAATGCGTTACTCATTTAGTGAATCAAATATTTTCTTGTCACCTAAAATATGCTTGCTAGCCCCTGAGTCTATCAACCATACTTTCTTCATGGGATGAGAATTTTGATAGACGAGTACAAGGTTCTTACCAAAACTATATCCTTCTGAAATCTCTTCACCAGATTCATCATCTTGTTGGGCTACGAGATTTCCCTTCTAATTTCTCCGGTGGGGATGTTGTTTAGAATTTTAACTCAAAGACCCCAATTTCAAGCCATTGTACCAGCAATGATCAGTTTCATGAGTATTGGTTTTGTAGATCTGACACCATCGCTTGGACATTTGAGCTTACAGATATTTATTCTAATCTTCTTGTGATTGTTTCACTACGGGACCTTTTTTATTCTTCTTGCCACGTTGGGGCCTTGAGAAAATGGCTTTGTCCTAGGCCTCATCTTGGATTGAATTGATTGGAGCTTCCTTATACAATAAGATCATGATTTCTTCGAACATTATAACATTTTTAGATACATTTAGTGTCGTAATGAAAAATCAGAACTGAGAAGGGATTTCCCTCAAGGTGATTGGAACAAGAATCGTATCTTCTATCTTTTCACCAAAAGCAATTAAATCTATTCCCATCTCTACCACTTGATGTAAGAACTCCTCAACCTTTTCATCAGACCCCATAGATAGGGTATGTAATTTTCACTGAAGATGGAGAACCTTAGTCTTATTCTTTCCCTCAAATATATTAGCAATCTTGTCACATGCCTCCTTTGGTTTCGTTGCATCCCAAACATGTGGTTGCATGTAATCGGTGATACTCAACATTATCATAACCAGTTCTTTAGCACTTGCGATCTCATATTTAATAAGATCATCAGAATTTGTTGGAGCTTGTGCAGATCCTGTGACAATACTCCATAATCCCTTAAACTAAAGGATTGTACACATTTTTGTTTTCTTGACTGCATAATTCCACCCTCTAAGTAACTGAGAATCAGAAAGAAGCAACTTTGGAATAGACATCTTAATAAAATAAAATAAAATTTATTTATTTATTTATTTACTTATTTCAACATTTATTATAAATTTTACTCACTGATGAGAAGTACCAGCTAGTATATGCTCATGACACTCATGTGCTAAGAGATGGTGACACTTTTTGGACCATTCTTCTTCGTTTTCACAATCAGCATTGTACCCAGTTTCTAATTCCTCCAAAACTCACTTTTCTTGGAAGATGATGTTGAAAAGGAAATAATCAAGGAGTCCTTTCCTAACTAGTTCTTCAAAGAAAAGGTTTCCAATTGTTGGTGCTCAATTTAATCTTGTCATATTTGTTCAAATACGTCTCAGTCTGCATAGTTTGAAGTTTTCTATATCTCCCTATATTGATTCGTGAAAGCGTTCTCCTTCATTTGGTTTACACGATCAGTCCTTTCCTTTGGTCAAGGATCACATTAAGTCTAGATGTTGTTTACCATTTCTCCATCCATGAGAAAGAATATGTAATTTGGGCAAGATTTCAAGTTTTCCACTCCCTCCCATTTTTCCACAATCATGTTTCACTGTCAATTTTTGTCCCAACATCTGTGGATACGTGGTCCTTTCTGATTAGATGCAGCCCAGTGGGTCTTTTTGGTGAAAATTTCCACTTTGGTCGCATTTGTAAAAAATACCAAATTGGCCCTACGGCCTTGATAGTCTCTGATTGACTATTTGGAAAATTTGAAGCGGCAAGGAAAAAGTCTTACTTTCACCCCGAAGAAGGACACGTGGCATTTTTTTAAGTTACAAACAGGGAAGTGGGTCGACGGAAAATTTTAAATTTTTTTACCTCTTTGTATGAGAGAGAAAATTCATGAAAAAACCCCCAACTCCATTGGGGCCCACATCAAAAGTTAGAAGTAGAGAGGCGGGTCGCCAGGGTATTTTAAAGATTTTATCTTTTTTGTGAAAAAGGAGCAAAGTTATAAATTGATCCGCAACCCACAGGGGACATAGTGATGTCACATGTTTGAATTAGCATTGGAATATTCAAATCATGAGGGTGGAGCACTGCGAGAAATTTGGAAGTTTTTCCTTTTTGTTAAAAGGGTAAAATTGTAGAAAAGAACCACAACTCCATCAAAGTCCAAGATTAAGCCACGTGTCGAGCCCGTATTTCAAAGGTTGAGGGGTGGGGAAAAATGTGAAAATTGTGCATTTCCTCTAATAGTCATAAAATGAAAAAGGCACCCCGAGGCTCGTTTTGGATCTAATCTTCCATGCGAACGACTCTAATTTAAAGTTGTGAAAGGGCAGAATCAACGGTTATGGCGAGATGCATCTGGTTTTTCTACCATCAACGTTCGATGAATTTAGGGGATGCAAATAAAAATCATTTTTCATGGTGAATATAAATGATTTCTTGTCGTTTCTATCAACAAAGTTCAATTGAAGTACTGTGGAGCTCAAATTTGTGACTCTGAGGAAGTGCAAGAGTTGATATTTTGAAACAAATTTACTTGGCACCTACAGAAAATGAATTGCCAAATCCAGAAAAGTAAATTACAGAGGAAAGATTTATGAAAAGGAAGCTATTGGTGCAAAGGATGAAAAATGTGTTTTCCAGAGGAGATGACCAGATTCCCCATTTAAAACAGTGATGGAAATATCTGAAATGATTCAACTTTTGAACACCTGACAACTTTTTGTTGTAAATTTTTTAAATATCACTTTCTAGAAATCAAGATCAAATACGTAACAAACAAAGGTTCCTCAAATATTCTTTGTTTGGGGGGAAGATTTAATGCAAATGAGTCCTATAAAGGGCATGAGTTAGTCATGCAAAATTTTGGGGGTTTAATTATTACGAGAAAATTTGAGAAATCCAATCTTCCTGAGAGACCATCCAAGAAACTTGTTAATCTCTTGTGTTTTAGATTTGATCGGGTCAAGATGGTTGCAAGTGTAAAACCATTGAAAATCTTTGAGACTATTCAAAAAGCTTTCCCATGCTGATAAATCTAATATATCTTGAATTAATCTGTGTTGATCTTGGGAAAAATTGTGTCTACTTTTATTTCAGAATTTTTTCAAATGGTTTTGATGTTCATGTTGCAATCTTGTGTTAAAATCCCTCCGAACCACACAAGATCTCGTCCTTGTGATATTTTAGTGGCATTTACAATTTCATTATGAGAATATCCTTCATCCTATAATGAGATAAACAATTTAAAATCACTTTACTATCATTTTTTTGATAAAGATTTTCTGTAAGCCTTTAAGTGTATCTTATGCATGAGGAACCAGGGGTATTTAATGTTTAATTGAGTCTATAGCTCGAGCCTTTGTGTTGAATTCTCATAGATTATGTAAAACCATACATATCTGGGGCTCTATTGATGCACATCTTCTGCTTGAAGGAATATTTTTGCTATTCTGAAGCATTCTGTCTATTATTATTCCAATTGTTGTAAAGGTTCTCAAGGATCTGGTGAAATCAATTTCATGTTACTTAAATCCCCACCAAAATTTTCAAAAAACCATAAATCCTACCTGAATTACCCATATTTTCCCTTTATGTCCACAAATCAATAAATTATATTTCCAAAATATGCAGAAGTAATCAGGATTCCATAATGTCTTTAGTAACCTGAACCTTGTTTACAAAATATCACCATTCTTTAGAAGTGACAACTCGTAAGAGTTAAATTGTGGTGCATTGATCATATTTTCTCAAGGTTTCCTTTCAAATTTGTGCAAAGAAGGATACATTCATTCTCCTTCACCAACAGAGGTTACAAAATGGGTCCTCTCACCCTGGTTGAAAGAGACAACCTAAAGTAGTGAGGATAGATCAAATTCTTTTGAAGGTGTTATCCATTTCTCCAACATCTGAGTGACAAAGAGCCAACTGAATCACCTCCTGGCTACAAAATGACATACATGATGATTTATCTGTCTTTAGGATTCTTGTTAAATATGTGATGATGCTCATCTTGTAAAGGAGAATCAATTTGGATACCAACACTGGTGTTTCTTAGCTCATTGAGTAGTGTAAAGTAGAATCTAGAGCTTTCAGGAGTTTCTCAATAGTGTTTTTTGGTGTGCGAGTTGATGTTGCAGCTTTCAATAGTCTCATTGATGTTGGGGCATTCAGCAGTCTCGATCATGTTATTCACACTTAACATTCAGTGTTGGCTTTGAGAGACCCTTCATGACCATGATAGAGGCTACTTCACTAGGTAATATATGGCCCATTTTCAAAAAATTAATATAGGTGACTTTCAAGATTCATGCAGCCAATTCTCCTCCATGCTGGTGTTTTCTTCCTCAACACAGGTGTGAAAATAATTCATGCAATAGAAGTTTCCAAGCTTCTTCACGTAGGTAAATGCAACAATATTTTTCCACACATCACAAGCCTCTACACCTAAAAATATGAATTCTCAATGTGACCATGAGCAAGTGAAAGTATTGATGTAGGTGGCTAAATAAATATTCACGTCCAAATAATAAATCATTACAAACTTCCATGCAGCATCTTACAAGAAAAATTTTCACTTTGAACCTTGATAAACAATTCAGCACTTAAAATATGGAGATGTCGATTCACTGCAAACTGGATACACCTTTGTGCCACAAGAAAATAAGATACTTCCATAAACTCTTCACTTGCCACATTGGAAACATATGTTGAACCCACATTTTGGATTTGGAGTAGATCAAAAAATAAAATTCAATACTTTTACCTTCCATGCACCTTTATTTTCCACGCAGTTTATATATATACATATCTTAACCACGTATTAAACTGATATGCATGTTGTGATAATCATGGTGTGTAGTAGAATTCACAACTAGAAACAATTGTGATATCAATCCACCTCCATGGTTTTATTTCCATACACAACTAAAAAAAAATTCAACGCGTACCAGTTTCATCAAGTTTCATGTATTGAAATCATCCTCCGACGTGTAGGTCACATTTCTTTATGCTCACATGCTGACAAAATAGATCATTAAGGTTCCAAAAGAAACTGTTATCTCTGGAAAGTGCACACTGTAGAGAGATGCCTGCAGGTTTTCTAATCTTGCACAAATGATCTCTCTCTTTCGTAGATACAATGGAAACACCTCAGTTCTGTGGGTATACCTATTTTGAGGTGAGTCTCTGGTATCAAGGCCGGTTCCTTGTTGGTGTATACTAAACTAATTTCTAGGAGTTTCAGGGTAAAAGATGATTGTAAAATGATTAAAACTAAGGTGATACACCAAATTTGTATGAGGTCTTTGACTGATTGTATGCACAATTGATCTGTGAAGGATTCTTGATGCACGAACAAATAGTTTTTTGTAGAGTATCTAAGGGAAAAACACTTGATTGTACTGAGGGAGAATCACAACAGTACTAATAAGTTAACATGCACATTAAATTTAAGCAAAATGTATTGAAACTTGTAGTAGGGTAAGGTGGTCGATCATGGAATTTACATTCACAAGATTAATATAACATACACAAGACTGCAAAGTAACTTGGAAAGGCAAAAAACACTTCACTCTCAGAGGGAAAAACTAGAAAAAAATTCTTCAGTACTCATATATCCAAAAGTCCTCGAGTGATTGTTTTTAATGCTTTACCAAGGAACACAATATATAGAAAAAATAAAATTCACCCCCTTCCTAAAAATAACCTAACGCTGTACTCGCCCATGCATCCTAATTTTATCCTTTATTTAATAATAAATAAAGGGATAAAATAATACAAACTAGAGCATGGAGTTTAAAATAGGCATTAATGGCCTTAAATACAATGTAGTCAAACTAAAGTTGATTGTTCTATTTTTAAGAAAAGAATGGGTGAATAATTTGCTAATAATAAAATTTCTTTCGAGGCAAGTCTTCTTCCTTTGAGCATGCAAATTCGTCTTCTTCTCTATTTTTTCTTGTTGTAAGGAATGAAAAAATATAACTCCCTCTATGTGAGAAAAATATTCCAAATATTTGCAATAATTCTCAT
The DNA here is from genome assembly GCA_019776745.2 of Taxus chinensis. Taxonomy (NCBI): domain Eukaryota; kingdom Viridiplantae; phylum Streptophyta; class Pinopsida; order Cupressales; family Taxaceae; genus Taxus; species Taxus chinensis. The sequence continues at coordinate 811,301,388 of CM034149.1, forward strand.
CCACATATTAATCTGGCTGGGACCACCCTTTGCTATGATGCTGACACTCATTTTGTTTGCTAGTGATCACATGGATAACATTCTACAAGTCTACTCCAACCTCCATGGTCTGGGGACCACTTTCATATTACCAGGTTTGGCCACCTTGTGGACTTTAGCACATATAAAAAGGGGAGACCATCTTGATTAATAAACATGCCATATATCCACCACATTTTGATTAATTATACATATGTATATATGTGTCGGTCTTTTGCATAGTTGGTAGCATGTAATTTGGAATTCACCTTTTAGGTGATCATTGGGCATAATGTGGTCAGAATTTGGTTTATTTGATATATTGCATGGTATCGCTTTAGAGATCCACCTTTTGGTGATCATTAGTAATATGATTTTAATTGGCCATGATTATTATTTGGATTCCACGTGGGCTATCCCCTTCTCACGGTGACTCATTCGTTCATGAATTTTTTCGGTGGCCTGTGTAACTCAGGTCAGGTTAATTATAACGCTAGTGGTTTGTTTTAAAAATTGGTGCCAATTTCAGGTCATTGATCTCTGCACCTTTTAACCTATAACTGTTTATTTTTTGACCCTCGGTTAGCGTTTCTGCAAGCATTGAATGTTGGTCAGTGGGAGGCTAACCATAGTGGTTTGCTTGGAACTTTGAGATTGATCATAGAGTGTTGATCGGCTGTCCTTTTTTTTACTGACCATTGATCTTTAATTGTGGTTGAGTTCTAACCAAACCAATGTTTGTGTTGAGGTGGTAAAGAGAAGCTTAGGTTTGAAGATCATTTCATTTCAAATTTCTGATATGTGGGCGAAGCCCTAGAAAATTTTTTGTAGACTATCATTGATGACCAATTTTAAGCTTGGTTCTTCTATATTTTCTCAACCTTCTAAACTATGTTGTATTTGCATTTTACATTTTCTTCTGAGGAGGTGGATGTGGTATTTTACATGGCCACCACTTCCATGAACATGATGTCTTAATTGTGTGTCACTTTTAGCCTTCCAAGCTCTATTGTGATTTTTTCTTGTATAGCATCTTGGCATTCAAGATTTCCATGTGAGGCATTGTGGTCATGACTGTATTTTGCAAACTCTAATCTTGGAATTGTATTATTCTTTGGTCTCTATCGAGCCTAGTTTTGTGTTGCTGGCATCACTATTTGATGAAGAGAATGGTAAGTTTTAATTTTCAAAGTACCAATGTTACTTGCCTTTGCCACTTCTACTTCAAAGTGTTGATAAAAAAATTTATTTTTCATTTTCATGTGACACCTTGGTTTCTTTGGTCATCTTGAGCTAAAAAGGTGATGGGTTTTCCCTTTTTGATGAACTTGATGGCCACTTGAGGGTTGTTTAGATTTGATTTAAACAGTAAGCACTATTTCTTACCCTGATATTTCCTTCAATACCCATTAATGGGTCTGCGATAAAGAACTAAGATCTGTATTTTTCATTTTCTTTAACTGTAGTCCTTACGGTCCTGCGTTTTCCTCTGTAATTTGAATTCTCTAGGATTAAAATGGTGACTGTAGGTCTTGGAAGGTTCATCCTATTTAGGATTTACTCCATATATTCATCATCATTTCTTTAGATCTGTACATTTTATAATGAGGGTACTCCTAGATCTGTGTTTTATCATATGTCTAACTGCAAATGTGGTCTTGATTTGTAAGTTCAAAACATATTCATTATGGAATTATCCCTTGCGTGTTGTCTCTTAAATTTGGATCCATAACCTTACTTTACTCTTCAACTTGAAATAATGTACTCTACAATGAATTTATGCTTTTGGAGTTTTGGGTTGTTCGTAGATCTGTAACTTTTGTTCCTCCCGAAATCTAGGTTCTACATCATTTTCTTGGCAAGTTCCTAAGAAGGGTTTCCATATTTTAATATCATGGGATACTTTGTGCATTTATGCACTCTGTGGCATTTCTTTACTTTTCTATGAAGATATCATGGGGTTTTGACTGCAAAACTAGGCCGTCATATTTTATTCAAGCCTTACTATATAACTATACTTTATATGATTTAGCTTCTTCTACCTTTTAAACTCCATCACTAGAACTTTTGAAATCTATCATTAAAATGTGAAATCTACAAGAAATTTTCTTTGAAATTAGTGTATCATGCTTGAAAAAGTATTTGATGTGCTTATTAGAACTGATCCTTTGAGCTGAGTTGTATTGTTCAAGAAATCTTAATCATCCTCCATTTCATTATTTCTGAAAAAATTCTCTTTTGGATAGATGTAGACCTGTGTGAGAATGAAACTTTTGACACTCCCATAGATTTTTTATTTGTGAGTTGCAAACATTTGTTCACATTCCTAGTGAATATATTCTATAACTGTAATTACACTTGTACTCTTTGATATCAGCAGTAATTTTAAGAAATTCTTGATCTATTTTGATATCATTATTTGGCACAAGCCTTCATTTAGATACTTTACCCTGTTACTCTCATTGCATTTATTTGATTTTTAGTTTGATATAGATGCTGGAAAAGTTGTAAATGTTGATTTTATAGGGTGAAGACCTACCAATTTCTTTCCAGAATTATCCCTCCTTCAAAATATTTTCAAACTAGACATTTTCCTTTCTTGTAAGTATCCCATCTATTCTGAGAAATTGATCTCATGAAGACCTGTAGCTTAATCTGGTCTTTGCTTGTATGGCTACTATATGATGATATTTCATGCACATTGGTCTTCTATAGCTTACTTCAAACTTTCATCATGAGATAGATTTTGTTCACCTACAATGACTTCTGCTTATATTGTAGATGAGTACAACCTTGTTTGAATGGATGTATTTCATTGATATTTTAGTAATTTTGTCCTCTCGTATCTGCTTTATTCTGAAAAATGTAACTCAAAAAAGCTGAAATTTGTGATATTATCTTGGAATTTCAATTCACTTCAGCTATTTAAGCTATAAATAATTCTTTTATGCAATTATAAACTACTTTTCCTTTCATTACAACTTTGATATGTATGCTGAAAAATCTGAAATGATGATTTTATAGGGCAAAGCCCTGTCAAAATTTTCCTAGAATCTTCTCTCTCATCCTATTTCAACTGTAATCATTTTGATTTTAGCCTCGGCTTGTTGAAATTTGATTCTGCTTCTTCTTTGCAAACTAAAAAAGTGTACTTCTGTCTTCCATCCTCTTTACTGAGCTCTAACCTCTTCCATTTGCAGAATGTTTGATGAACTTTGAGTTACACGCTTCCTTCTTCTTAGTATGTACTTATGACTTATTTATTTCTTTCTTTGGCTGCAACCTATACCTGCACACTTAGGGAAACAGTTAGGAAATATTTAGGCTTTTTGGTGTTTCTTGTGTCCATGTTTCTTATTTTCTTTTCACTTTATTCTTTTTGAGTGATTAAAGTATGCATGCAGTTTTCCCTTTAAGTACAATACATCTCCTTCTTAGGAGAAGATTCATATGCACGAAGTAGGATAGTGTAGGAATATAGTTTGATCCCTGAGCTCGTAACTGATGAAGGAGTTGGCATGGAGATGCTCTGTAAAAAGAAGAACATACAAGGCAATGATGGGTTCACCCTCATACTCCTCTACTTTCTCCTTCATGCATATGTATCTTTCTTTTTAGTAGATGTACTTTACTTCTCAGTTACATCCCATGGCTCGTATGGGAAACATTTGAATCTCCTTGTCAATAAAACATTGAATTCTGTAAATGAGTTGTATATCTCTTTCTACATTTTTGCTTTCGGTATGGATGTATGATGAACTAAAAAACTCAATAACATAATTAAATGTATTAATCAAAAAGGAAAGAACATTGAGTAGAACTTGTAACATTTAATAATGAACTTTTATTTTCTAAGATCTACACTTATGTTTGTTGTTCCAAAACTTTACAATTCATATACTCTACAATTGGACATTCTCATCAAGACAACATAACTTTTCTTTGGGGCTTGTGTTCTTTTGTTAAGGATAGTCATGAAATTGTAGACTATGTGATCTATTACATTTTGTAACAGTGCACATAGTTGCATATTTCAGGTAATCTTTTAAATAAATCAGAAACAATGACATAATCTGATGTGATCGTCCCTAGCTTTGGTATACTTCACCTATTCTATCCATCGTAACAAAGTATTGAGTTCCCCATTTTTTCACAAGTGCAAAAATTGTTAATAAAAACCTCCAAAATCTTTAGATGATGTCTCCAAGGCAGGTCGCTGAAATAAGAAAACAACCACAACCATATTTCAATGTTCAACGCCAAAATCTACAGGTTTCATTTTCCTCCAACAACTGCAATCCAGGAAGATTGTTATTATCCTTTAAAAACACGCTCTATTACCAAATTTTGAGGAGGAAATAATGGAGAGAAAATAGAGATTAGTTATCTCTTATTCATCTTGTATTATTCAAGAAGTGGATACATTATTTAGAGGAAGGAGAAGTAACAATATTCTCCATAATGCAAGGCCCGATTATGATCTAGGAGAGAATAATGAAATAATTAAAAACAAACTCTCCTAACTATATAAAATAGATCCTATGTATCCTTATGCTAATAATCAACAATCCTTCTATTCTCTAATCTTAAAATCCACAATCATCCTTCTATCCTTAATCTCCACTGCTTCACTGGGGCATCAAATAATCTAACCCATTTAATCAATTTTCTAATCATCTCATCCTCTCTCATCTACTAACTTGGGTCTATTCTCTTTTAGAGTGGCTACTTAACTCATTCGTTCCCCACCAAACCCCTTTAGGGGACATAATATACCCATCATATAATATTTTTCTCTCTTTATTTGAATGGTAATTTCTATGCAACAAGCATTCAAAAAGGGGGAAAATGTCGACATGTAAAATATCAACATAATTAATTCTGATTAATTTTCCCCACGAATATCCTAACATCATCATTATCTAATTAATCCTTTTTCTATAAAATACCACATATACCCTTTATCCTAATTTAATATCCAATCATTATCTCATCATTAATCCCTTTAATTCATTAATATATCCCATTATATCACTTTAATCCTTATTATCATTTTCTAGGATTTTAATATTCCTACACCTATGCTGCACCTGAACTATCCATGTAATCACATTCATAATTATCTTTTATTAAGCTAACCTAGTATTAAACTAATCATATACTCTACCTCTATATTTTGAGGATTCTATTTCTATAAGCCTCTCTAGAATTATTTTACTCTCCAATGAATTTTAAATTCAATAGAGGTTTCATATAAAATCTAGAATTCTCCATTATATAAATCTCTACAATATTCCTCAATTATAATCCATTTATCTTCATCTTGTTTTCACAAGGATAGTGCACCCATAGAATATTTAAGTGATTCTTTACAACATGGGAATGTCCCCGAGGCGTGGGACCTTGCTACCTTAGGATGAACCTCTACAGAAGGTCATCTTCCTTTAAATTTGGTGCATTCAATTTAGGATCAAAATTCAAGGCTATTACACTCAAAATAAAACTAATCTTATATGTTATTGGTGTTAGAAAAAGATATTAAATTAAATAAATAAAATGGTTATGCACCAAGAATCAATGGAAAAGAAAGACATTTCATTTTCACAATTAATATTTTGGAAAAATATCTGACATGCATATGTCCTAAAAATATTTTTAATCAATGACCTGATAGAACATAAAACTCTAAACAACAAAAGTGATTTAATACTTTCACCAAGGTGAATATAAACACTTATATCATAACCTTAACAATAATTGAAATGAGATAAATGATATAAAGGAAATTTAAATGACCACATAAAAGGAATTGAACATTCACAAGTACTTCACAAATCATAGAATTGCACAATATATTAGATATTTGAAGGAAAAATAGTGTTATACACACACACACACACACACACACACACACACACACACACACACACACACACACACACACACACACACACACACACACACAAAAGGATTAAAGATTCTTCTTGGACTTATAAAAATAATAGAGCTCCTTCACAATAATATCTAAAAGTTATTTTGGACATAATGAATTATCATATTTAGAGACTAAGGAGATTGATAGATTATAGCTCAATATTGTAACTAATTCCTACTAAAAATTGAATGTATTAATGCTCAGGGAACATCCTCCCATGAAAATAGAAAAAATAGTTACACATGTTTGACCAAGTAAACCCCGAAACATCAAGATATTTCTAAAAATTCCAATTTAGTTAAAATTCGAGCTTCTTGGAGAAACTTATTGTTATTTAAAGTTCAAGGTACCATATCATAATAAAATTTAGATTTCAGACTTTTTGGATTTTGGATTTAAGACTTTTCAGATTTTGGAGTTTGGGCTTCAGACATTTTTGATTTCAGAGTTTAGAGTTCAAACTTTTTGTATTTTAGAGTTCAGACTTTTGATTTTTTTGGATTTTGGAGTTTGGACTTTGGAATCTTTCGATTTTGGATTTTGGACTTTAGAATTTTTTGATTTCTAAGTTCAAACTTTAGACTTTTTGGAATACAGAGTTTGGACTTTGTAATTCTTGGATTTCAAAGTTTGGATTTCAAACTTTTTGGATTTTGGTGTTCATACTTTTGATAAAACTTTTTGGGTAAAACATACTTATTAATCTGAATTTTTTAAGTTCTGAAATATGATTGGATCATACTTTAGACTTCAATATAAATTTTGAATATAAAACACTAGATGCATTTTGAAATCCAAAATTCAAATTTTTAAATTTGATCCAAAAATGACCCTAAGGCAATTCTGAGACAAATTTGTCAAAAAAGTAATGAATTGGAATTGTAAAAAATTGTAAGAAATTATTTTAATTCCTCCTTAACAAGTGTAACTTATAAAGCTAACATTTTTGGTGTCCTCTTGGGATGATTTCCTGCTAATCATGATTCGAGTAGACTTGAGGCATCCATTGGGCATGGAGTCAATTTTATAATAATGAATCGATCTAAACTCTGAATTATTGAATTCTGAAATAGGAATGAAGTGTCACTTGAACCTAAAACTAATCTTCCATCACTGAATTGATCACTTCATATAATAAATCTTGAATTATAGTTTAAGGAGATTGGAAAATTGTCTTGAATAAAAAATTTGCATCCACTTCTCTTCAAATCTGACATGTTGATACTTAAAATTAATACCTAAGATCTCTTTTCCAAGTTGGAAACATGACTAAACTAATGTATTGGAATGCTTGGAGATGTTAAAATCGTATTTCCCCCACGAACACATTGACTTGCAATTAAATGCACAAGAACAAAAAAACACCACAAACACACTATGAACAAAAGAGAAGATCATAAATTCCCGAAGTGGAACATGCAAAGTGTACACAAGAACTTTTCCTACTGAAAACAATCCTTCTCCTACCTTATAATAACCAGATGGAAGGAAAACATTAAATGGACACTGACATGAGTAAGAAAAAGTAGCTTCCTTTTCTCAAATTTTATTACCATACAAATGTTTTTGTATTGAACATGGCTATGGATAACCATGGAAATTTGTTATGGTATTGGTTTCCCATTTTATAATACAAGATACTAGCAATAAAAAAGAAAAATACTTCACCAGAAATATTTGCGATGGATTCCTTGAGGTGTTGGGGATGATCCCTCATGCTTTGAAACTCATCCCCATGCTTGGAAATAAGCATGTCTAGTTATGGATTATCCTTCTTTGACTCTAATGAAGTCAAGTATCTCATTGGGAAAGGCTTGATTTGCATCATTTTCCCACTTCTTTAAGCCTTAACTTCAATAAGGAATTCTTCTTGCAACATTACTGGAAAAGGTGTTTTTCTGTGAGCTTATTTACCTCTTGTTTCTCATCTACAGACAACTGATCTTCCTCCTAGATGACTGGCATTGAATGTATGTCATCCTTTTTCTTTCCTGTACTTTTTCCATTACATAACATGGAAGTTTCAATTCCTCCAATATTGATTCAAGAGGGTGGTTATGAAAAGCAAGTTGTTCTTGAGTATTTCCTTTCATGACTCTAGGAATTTTGTGTTGAAGGCTAGATGATGAGATGGTAAAAATAGTAAGTTCCATTGGATCTTCTCCATCAAGGAAATCCTCTAGATCTGATAGATAATATAACTCCTCATTCTCCGATTGTTCCAATGATTCTCCTTCCATCATGGTGTCCTTCAAATTGGCATTTTTCCACCCTAATTTGCTTCATCTTCAATCATGAAATTAGAAAGATAAAACTCTTCTAATAAATATGAATTTTGAAAAGATAAAGGAAAATGATTTGAAACCTCATGTATGTCTTGCTTTGCACTCAATATATCTTCATTCGTATGGTTCTCTTGTATTGGTTGAAGCTCATTATGATTGGTTGCAAAATTTGATGATGCTCTTGGTGGAGTGATGCAAACATCCAAAACTGTTGTATGATTTTAACATGCAAGGCAATGAGGATCACTGCATTCACTTGAGACACCCTGCACATTTGGTATTTTCTTATCACTTGTCTACACATGCTCCTATTTTTGTGAATTTATGATCATTTAAGTTTCTTCCAATAATTGTTCTAATTGTGGTGAATCAGTGGTTTCCATGATCACAGTGCTAATATGTATACTTCATTCAGAACAAATAGAGTTTTGATTTTATTCTTTTTATGTTTTTTCTTGTGCAAGTTTGGTTTATACCACCTATTCTTGACTCGCAACTCCAACTGATGGTTTAGTCATGGATCGAATTTTCTTGATGTTGAAATTTGTAGGTCATTATTTTAAGTTCCTTTCAAGTCCTTCCTTTCTAAGCTCCTTAATTTCCTCTTCCTCCTGGAAAATATTTTTGTTCTATTCCTCCCCAAATGGATTTGGGAATGAAATCAGGAGGGGTGGATCAGTATTCAACTATTTTGTGCATTGGTTGTAATGATAAGAGAGGTGTATCTTTTGGTTCTTATGGACGGGGAGGAATTTTAGGAAAGAAATAATTCGACAATTCAAAGTGGGATGGAAAGTTAGGAGATGAAGAAATGGAAGTAATTAATGGAGCAAACTAGTACGCCACTACGTGGCAATAGAGAAGTGGAAAGAGCATTAAAAGACCTCAAAGGAAGCATGAAGCTTCCAAAGGAATCTATGAGCATACAAGAAGTTTAATTTTTGTTTGTTTTTGTTAAACCATTTGAAATTGAGTCATAGGATCAGGGCATGGGGAATTTTTGATGAGGCTTTGTTTCTAAATGTGTAGAAGTTAATAAAAGCTATAAGGGTTCAATATAAGTTCCATTCTGCATTGGTTATGGGAGGAAATTTTGGAGCAAGAATTGGAGAAATGATTTCGATGGAAGATGCAAGGAGATTTTGGGACTTCCAAACTCATGCATGGATTGTTCTTCTCCATTATTTTAGTGAAGATTTCAATTATAATGAATATATAAACATAAATTCTCTACGTGTTGTTATTTTATCTCTCTATAATTTATGGCATAGTAATATCTTCGTGAAACCTTGTATTTTTTTTTTGGTGGGTTAATCAAACCTTTATTCTATTAATTTTTGTGGGGAATATTTTATTAAAGTCTTGCTTTCACACAAATTCCTGAGATACCATTGTTTTCTGGTTTGAGTTCTGACTTGACATGTTAAATGGTTATCACTGCTAACCGATTGTGAATACCGTTTTAGATATTTGCTGTTGATATGCTTGGGGGCTGATTTGTATTTTTTTAAAAATAAAAAATGATTTTTAATGTTTATAAATATGGAAAGAAAAATTGATTTGTATTTCGTAATTATTAAAATTGACTTCTAATCCTTATGGATTTGGAAAGAAAAATCGATTTGCATTTTGAAAAATAGAAAAATCATTTTTTTAATTTTTAAAGAGTTAGAAAGAACATTTGAGTGACCGATTACGGTTGTCGCGCAATTCATGGTCTTGAGGAAGGTCTATTTTATGAACCAATCTGGGTTTCAGTTATTAAAACAAATTCCTTAGTTCAGGAAGACAAATATTGGAAATATTGCGTTTACGCCCTGGTATTTAACTTCCTGTCCTCATGGCAATTCTAATTTGGGTCCCCTAATTTAGTAATGAAAGAATCTACTTGTTACTTAAAGGTATCTTTGTGATTTTTATAAGTTGAGGAAGAGCTATTATTTGGCTCTGTAATTACGATCTACTATAGGAATATGTAATGCCTTATTCAGCATCGAATTTTGCGGTTACGTCCTTGTCCTTTTGCGTGAGATTGGAAGGAGGAGGTCTTTGTGGCTAGTATTGTGCAGTTAATGCGTTCCACCCAACTGAATGAAGAAAACATTTATCTTACTCTTCTCCTAGCCTATGCGCCTTTATATTTTTTTCCCTTTCCTAGCTTTGCAATTATATGAGATTCTTTAATGAGTCACTAAGTTGGCAGGGCATAAAGGTTTCTGTGGGAATTATCACACCTTACAAGCTACAGCTGAAATGTTTACACTGAGAGTTTGATGCTATCCTCAAATCTGATGAAGGAAAAGGTTTATATATCATTACGGTAGATGCCTTTCAGAGTCAGGAGCGTGAGGTAATCATTATGTCTTGTGGCCGAGCTTCAAATCATGGGGTTGGCTTTGTAGCTATCTTCCTAAAAGACAAGATATACTTGAATTGTCAAAGTAGGACCATTTTTCCTAATTGACCGCAAGGGTGATTAGCCTTAATTAGATAATACAATCTTTCTCTCAATGAAAACATAAGCATTGTGTGGCATATTAGGATGGAAATTGAAGTAAGAATGAAGTCAACTAGGTTGTAGCTGGCAGTGGGTGGAAATTTATGTTTTCTGTCCTTGCATGAGGGAGATGGGAGTCGGTGGAGTTCCGTTTTTCCTCACCGGGATCTCATTTGGATCCTTTATTCAATGCGTCTGGTTGGGAGGCATGTATTTCTTGAGCTGCAGGCATTGATGGAGGGGAAAACATGTTTGGAGTGTTGTTTTGGTCCTTTTGCGCATTGTTGTTCCTGTTCTTGCCACGAACCTTCTCTATCATGGCATCTTCTTCTTGGTTCCTTCCTATGTGCATGGGTGTAGATGGAGCTTCAGGCTGGGGGAGCAGGCGTGTTACCTCCACTTTCTTGGGCACTGCGAGGTGTGTTCTGGTCGATGATCCACAACAGCGACTTGCAACAGTGTTTAAACCTGGCAGCAGGCACGTTACAGTATGGCTGAAGCCTTTGTGAGCGCTTCTAGTAAGCAGGTTGTCCAACTATGTTGTTATCTGTTCTGTATCAGACGTACCCTAAAATTTGGGATTCTCCTTCAAGATATTTATGTCAAAATGGACTATGTGACAGTGAGAGTATTAGCAGGAGACTTGATGAAATTTATTACTAAGATTCTCTATTGATTTCTTACTTGTTTTATGTTGTAACTCATGGAAGATTATCTCATACAGGCGGATCTATTTTTTTTATCAGAATATTCACGAAGCACAAATTGCCTTGTTGTTTCATTTCTTCCACTCTACCCGTAGATGAGTGTCTGTCTCCTTCTTGTGTTCGATTCCGGTGACTTCGGTCACACTTTGGCTCATTTTTGTTGGCCTATCAAGCTTGGCGGTATCAAGATTGTTGTGTTTGGGAACGGATCACTCAGTTTGCATGTGGAATTAAGTTTGGGTGATCCTGGTTGGCTTGGCCATAGCCCACAGAGTTGGTATATGGTGAGTTAATGTATAAACAATTTGGTTGTAAAATTAACATGAGACCTTCCTAGCGCGGGACCTAGCTTGGCTCATAGCACGTGCTCAACTCGGTGAAGCCAATAAAATGGTGCATGATTTTTGTGTTGGTGACAGATCACACCCACAGGCATAGGAGATCTATGCAATGTTGGAGAAAATGTCTTGGGAGATGAAGGTAGCAGGATATTTGTCAGATTCAAAACATGTGCTGAGTGAACAGGGAAAGTAAAAGTATTCCTCTGCCACACTGCACCAGGTTTGTCCAAGATTGTTGCAATGCAAATTGTTGTGAGAGAGGCAAGTGGTTCCATCACTTTAAAAAAAAGGGAAATGTTCTTCTAGAGAGTATTGGTAATGCCTGGTGAAGCAATCTAGTGACTGGTTAGCCTTAATTGAGGATGCTGAGTCTAGGGACTGTTTTTTTTGGATATGGAGTCTATACCAAGAGATTTCTTTTTTGGTTTTAAAGCCATCTTCTTTTGCTTCGTCTTAGACTAGGGCTGCTACTAATATGAGAGCACCAAGGTTAGGAGATCCAAATCAGAAAACAATCAGATGCATATGGAGATGGTGGAGGTGTTGGATGAATGACGAAGGATCAAGTTCAATTGCCAAAAATGGGGCCTACAGAGGTTCTAGGGCTAATTTTGGAGTGGTGTTGGGAGGACATTGGCAAGTATTTTAGACCACCCACCCTGGCCGTGAACTCCTACCTGTGCCAACGTGAAGATGGTCGATGTTTGGGTGCCTAAACGAGCTTGAAGAAAATGGAATTTGGCTTGGGTTGTTGTTGCTGATCCGGGCGGTGTCCATGAAACCTACTGGATCTGGAGAAAAAGGAAAGATATTTCTACACCTTTCTACTGCTATTATATTTACTATTATTGTGAAATCAAACCACTTTTTCCCTGCATTGATTTGTTAGTTGGATGTCAAGATGGGAGATTTCCCCTTTCTGCTTGTCTCTTCTTGTTTTTGCTTTTATCGTTGTCAGTATGTTTGTCGAAAGGATGTGTGTGCCTTCTCCTCTAAATGTTATGTTTCTCTTACTCGAATGATAGACCTTCATCTATTTGCTTATGTATTAATTCTTCTCTATAATTGAGTTGCAAGTTATTATGTTGATCAACTAGTATTTTTGATATTGTGGAAGTAAGTTACGATAACTATGAAGCTCCTCCCTAGCACCAAAGTTGTCTTTTGATGTTTTCTGTTAGCCCCTTCGCAAGTCCCTTTGATAACCTTTTGGCATCGAGAAAGAAAGGTTGTAGGATTGTGTGAGCAATGCGTGGGCTAGCCAGCTTAGAGTTTTGGTATTAAAACTAGTAGAATGAAAAGGTTTGTGTGCAATGTGTTTTGTCGTCTCACATGTTTAGACTCTTACTATCTTTCATCTTGTTTCTAGTTTTAAGGCCATCCTCAAGAAGTACCTTGACCATCCCTATCAACTTGAACCATAACTAGCTTTTCGGATCAACAAAGCTGGAGGTTTCATTGTGCGAATCCAGTACCTCATTGACACTAGAATAGTTTGGTCTAATCCCTCTCTTAGAATTATTGTTGATGGTGCTCTTCTATTTTTCATAACTTGCATTATTTTCTCCCTTGTAATGTTAACGCTATTAATTAATATTGGTCGGTTTTTATGCATGAAATTACCGTAATAGTTTGTGATGGAAATTTCCTTAAATGTGATTAATCTTCAGGAAAAACTCAGCTTTCATTTGATAGTCTTATGGATTCATAGCGGAAGGTTTTGTTTTGATAATGTCACTTAGAAATTATGTTGGTATCTATTGTGTGACAGTTGACTGTGTTACCAAGGGTTGCCTTAAAATATGGTTGTTTTGGGATATGGGTAATTTATTTTAAACCAAACATTAGTATTGTAGTGGAGGTTTGCAAATCTTTAGTGTTATAAAAAATTTTTGATGACATTATTGTATACTCTTCTTGGACAGAACCCCCTTGTTCTCTCGCGTGTTTGCTACTAGCCTGTAAGACTTTGACCCTTCTTGGATGATTGGAAAATCTTGTAGTTAATGGTCAAAACTAATATACTTTGTTTTCTCCTAGAAACTTATGTTGTGTGTATACTTTATTTGATTTCCTGTTTGAAACTCAATTATATATGGCTTTTTGTGTTAATTTTTGAAACCCGTGGTTCCCCTTTCTTGGGCTGATCAACTCTTGTTCTTTTAGAAATATATTAATTTAGTTTATGCGTTTGGTACCTTTGATAAATTTCTAGATGGTTGGTGTATATATCAAATCTTAATCTTGTAATTATGGTTTAATTACTTTCTTGATGGGAATTCTGTTTTTTGCTAGATTATTTGTTTTCTCCTTGTAGGACCAAGGGCCATTCCCTTATGATTGCTATACTTTCGTTGCTTTTACTCCTAACTGAATTACAAGGTCTTCTCCTTCTTTGATTGGCATGATGAAGACTTTATTATAACTTGATGTGTTGATAGTGTTTAGAGGTTTGAACTAATTCTTGTAATAAAGTGCTTCCTTTTTGTGGTAATGTTAGATAATAGTTATGGTGGTTTTGTGTAGCCTTATCTTACTCAGTTCTCGCGAACTGACTCTTGTGGAAAAATCTGTTGCATATGGATTTTTGCGTGTAGATGAGGGATAGATTTGTAGACTTTTGTCATCAACCTCAGTTGAGAAGTTCCTTTGCTCGAAACCTTTTTATGTTGTTCAACTATTGTTAACGTCCAGTGGAAAGTTTAAAAGAGGATTAATGTCTTAGTATAAAGTATTGTGGACTTTGTCATCTGAACTTTGGAAACCTTGTATTGTTTGACCATCATTGAAATTATAAGAAAATTTGGTTATTGTTGTTGAGTGACTTTGTTGGAGTATCAGTATTTTAAGAATTGATGTAATCTTGTTTTGTTCTTGTAAATGAGTGTTGCTACAACCTTGCCTTGAGAATAAATTTTGAGTTAAACCTTGATATGACTTAGTAATAAAGCATCATAAGTAAACTAACATGGGATTGTTTAATACTTCTGGAAGTTAAATTAAAATTTGTATTCAAATAAAGTAACATAAGGGTCACCAACTTGAGAGCAAGAAATTCTTTAAGTAATCAAGGGCAAGACTATCATTGTAGGTAAACTTTATATCATGATAACCCTAACTCCTCTAGTGAACATTATTCCTTTTATGGTGAAATTTGTAAAATGACCCTAAGGTGAAATGAACTGTTAGTTGTTTGAAGATGATAAGATTTAATAAGCCAGAGAAAACAAATCGGAGACCTCACCATCCTTCTCACTGCCATTTGGAAAGTAAATTTTTACTCCTTGTTAATACTTTTAGCGAAGCCTAAGTAAAGTTGTTGATAATTCTGGTTAAGAGCCCTAGCTTCAATTAAATACTAGCAATAACTAATGAGGTCCTAAAGATGTTTCATCTCTACCTTCTCCCTCTAACCCTTTTTCAAGGCACCTTGTATCTCTTCTCTTAAGTGTGTTGAACTTAAAACCATGTTGTCTTGTGGGCAAGAACGAATCTTAGTAGCATTAGTGGTGAGCAGATGGCCTTGTGGAATTTAAATACTCCTTTTTCTTGATAAACAAATTAAGCAAATAAATGTCATAATACAGAAGATTTAAAGATAATTACTCAGTGTAAAAAGAATAAACTTAGCTTGGCAAGATGAATTTGTATGAATCATACCTTGAGCATCCTTGAAAACGTAAGCTAAGAATTGCAAGATGTCCTTTTAAAATAATTAACCCTCAAGAATATCTCATTGTGGTTGGCCCTAACTGTAAGTGTGTTCTGTGGTTGGGCTTCTATGTTGTCTTGTCAAAAAAAAAAGTGTATTATCCTTTTGGGTGTGAACATTTCCATGCTGATCTTGTGGTCATCCCTGTAACAAGTGGTTCCTAGAGTTGGTTGTATCTTTGTGATGACATGTTGTGTCATGTTATGTGTCGAAGCAAGTCAAAAAAAAATTATCCTTCCTTTTACTGTGTTGTTCGTGTGTGGAATTTTTGGGTCGTTACAGAATACTGGGAAATCCTATTTGGGTCATAATTGTTTTAAATAAATATTTTCCAGTTACTATACTAGTAAAAACTAGGGTGACTTCTGAACTACGAACAAGTCTTATTTGAAATTATATCCCTTAAGAACTAGTGTATTATCTTGGTTGGCAATAATAAAGGTTTCTGATATATTTAAGGTTATATTAACTACCTTATCCCCCCCTTCGAACATCTTAATTCTTCTGGCCATGAATTCGTATCAAATATATGATATCTTTTCCTTCTTATTATCTTACAGATGTGAGGTGAGTAGGTCCACTTGTTTGTGTGAATCTGTTGCATGAGATATATATTATTCTTAGTTGACAAGGTTAAAGTATAAGGTGTTGGTCAACATGACCATGATTTATATAGATATTATCTGAAAGCTTAACTGAAAATACTTACTGTCATTTACTAGAGTATAAGCTAGCTCCATGGTAAAAAGATTTAATGTATGCATGTAAGATTACTGTTTCACCTTATTTAAATGCATAATTACATTGTAATATTTATTTAAGACGGTATTTGTTTGAGATTTTCTATATATCTACTCATTATATTGCAATGGGCAACAAAGGTATTGGGAATAACAAACCATGTCAGTTCAAAAGATTGAGTTGACCATGTTTTTCTAACATTTTTTTTATGCAGATTAGAAAATTAAGACCAAGGATATCACAACCAAGTTGCTTTCAATCTGTGGTTTCTGTAGTGTTTCCTCTTGTAGAGAAAAATAATAATGGGCTTCACTTGATTGTAATAAATGTAAAAGATGTAGTTACATCTATTGTAAAATGAAATAATCTAGAAATATTGGAAGAGAAATACCTTAGATCTCATTGTATTCCTTATTATGTATATATGCTAGCTTCTGGTTGAATATGTCACCTGTATTAAAGCTGAAGTTGTTAAAATTATGATGTATTTAATGCAATGTTGACTATGTCTTTCATGGTATGCTGAAACCATTAAGTATTTAATGGAATAACAAACCATGTCCGTTCAAAAGATTGAGTTGACCATGTTTTTCTAACATTTTTTATGCAGATTAGAAAATTAAGACCAAGGATATTACAACCAAGTTGTTTTCAATCTGTGGTTTCTTCAGTGTTTCCTCTTGTAGAGAAAAATAATAATGGGCTTCACTTGATTGTAATAAATGTAAAAGTTGTAGTTACATCTATTGTAAAATGAAATAATCTAGAAATATTGGAAGAGAAATACCTTAGATCTCATTGTATTCCTTATTATGTATATATGCTAGTTTCTGGTTGAATATGTCACCTGTATTAAAGCTGAAGTTGTTAAAATTATGATGTATTTAATACAATGTTGACTATGTCTTTCATGGTATGTTGAAACCATTAACTATTTGATGGATGAATATGTAGGTAAGAGTTCTTATCTGGTTATGTACTGCTGCCAAAATATTAGATGATTTGCGTACTTGTATACTCATAAGTACAAGTATTCTTATGCGTATTTTTCAATAAGTAAGATTGTAATTTGATGAAGATACCAATTCATGAATTGATAAATAAAGTTTGGTATTAGGTCTACCAGTATTATTAATATGGTACCCTTATAACTGTTATCCAAAATGAGCCCCCTGCTTATTTTGGCTAACTTGGCTTCATTCTTCACTTCATTGTGCTTCAACTTCATTTTTCACACATTTCAAGCACTCAAGGATTTCTAGAAATGGCTCCATCAGATAGGATTATTCTTCCCCTTTCCAGAAAGGTAAAAGTTTCCTCCTAACTCCAAATATTTCGAAAGTTATGGCCTAGCGGTGTTTTTAGGGAAAATTTTCCTTGACAGGCCCGTGGCCAATGAGAAGGTGCCACGTGGCAGTGGAGATCAGGCTGGCAAAGGTAAGTTGGAAAATTTTCAAAAGAGGGCAAAGGATGCAAAGGGAAAATTTTGGCACGCAGGCCCGTGGAGGACGATGGAGAAAAAGTTGCGGAAGGCCCGTGGCTAATGAGGAAGCAACATGTGTCCATGAAAGTGGCAGGAGTCAGACGCGTGGAGGAAATGTCAAATTTTTTCCAAAGAAATGGAGGCATAAATAGAGAAAAAGAATCATGCCCCTTCCAAGCAACCTGAAGCTGACATGTGTCACTGAAGTGGCAGAGCGCAAAAAAAAATTGGAAATGTTTCATGATAAAAAAATCAAAGGGGAAAAGAAACATTTGAGCCTGCATTTCCATCAACGAATGGGTAAGTGCAACATGGCAGAGGAGTGGCGGGGCATGGGGAATTCTTGGGACATTTTCACAAATTCAAAAACTGGAAAAGTTTCAAGTTTCGGCCCGCCAATCTATTTTTTGCCCTAAATCTTCAGAGGGGCATAACTTTCGATCCCGAGCTAGGATTTTCACGTTCTTTATATCATTGGAAATATATTGAAATCCTCTACACGATGAAGGGTTCTATTTTTATTTTTGATGGATATTTGTGGGAGAAAAATTGCAAAACGTCTATGGCATGCAAAAAATGTAGAAAATGCCCCTAACCACCAAAAATAATGAAGTATGGGCCTCTTTCTTGCTCTGCAGAGCAATGTACATTGGCGTATGCGTTTGTCCATGAAGCCCATCAAATTTTCAGGTGAGATTGGATGGATTTTTTGGTGGTTGGAGTTTCAATTTTATTTTCCCGTGTTTTCCACATTTCTTTCATTCTGTTCGATGGTTAAAAGCTATATTTAGATCATTTGTAAAGGTTGTTCATCATTCTTCTCTGCCTCTCCCTTCTTTTCTTCCCCAAGGTCAAAAAAGGAGTTTGAACCTCCTCCCTTGCTCTGTAATGGCATTTTTTTTCCTCTTACCAATAAAATGATGTTTTGTGAAAACTTCTGGAGCAATAAAAAATGTGTTTTGTGATGCATTTTTCCATCGTTTCTGGTTTTACTTGTCTTCTTCTTGCCTCTCTTCATTGCAGGTATTTGTGCATGTTTAAACATTCATCGCAGGTTTTGGAGCTATGTTCATGGAGTTTTGGAACATTTTTTGTGTGAAACTTATCCTTTCTTTTGTGATGCACTTGTCCATCCTTTCCATTGCTCAACTCTTCTTGTTCCATGGCAGTTTCGATAGATGTTCAGCATTTTCCTTCTCTGGTGTATCACCATTTTAGTGTAGGCTCTATTTTTCCCTCTTTTCTCTCTCTCTCTGTCTCCTTGGCATAGTTAAATTAGGATTAGATTATCTTTCCTGCATTGGAATAACTTGTGGTAGGTAGTTTAGGAAGAGGAACAAGCCTTCTCTGGAGAGCTTTACCCATTTGCAAAGGTCCCACACTTTGGGAAAGCTCAATGTTGTGCATTCACACCAAATGACATTGCCTTAGAAAAGTAGATCCATAGGTCATTTTGGGGGTGCTGTGAATTTGCACTAACAATAACCATATCAATTTTTTTGATATTAACCATACCAAATGTATTTTATGAAATGATAATATTATTGTATCATACAACCTTCTGGACATGATTGTTTTTAGAAAAACAGTCATATAGTTAAATCATCAAATTATTTTGATGTAATAGCACCTGATTTCTAAACGGAGGAAGATACATTGATATGTAAGATAGATCGAAGGTACCCTTTCTACATGAATGGCTCATAGGATCTTATTTGTTCCAAGTAACTCAAATAAACCCAATATTATTTGAACAAGTATTAATGACATATATTATATACTACGAGATGGGTTTAGATTTAATGTTTGACTTAACATATTTTATTTTATGTTAGAGAACTCTCATCCTCAAGGGTACAACTACTATGTCAGGGTACAAGCCTAACAACATGGTTAAGATACCTGAAGAATTATTAAATATGTTGACACTTATACATTTGTTCACCTAGCTAACTAGAATGATGTAAAATAACTCATTTGTTTAAGTCATAGGAAACCTGACAGCTGTCTCTCATTTATGCAAACCCATATCTATGGGAATAGGTGGAAATTTAGATAAGACTAGGTTATAATATACTTAAAATTCTATACATCGAGAAATGTTAAAAAGCTGAACTTGTTGTAAATGATTAAAGAAGTCTGTAAAGAAAAAGTTAATAGGTATGAAACCGAAGGTGAATCGACCTACCACACAATAGTATCATCAAATAACACTTCCTTTAGGTATAGTAAATCAGGTGTTAGGAAAAGTGAAGCAATATGTTATTGATGAAAACAAATTGAAGAAGGCTAATGTTTTTTAAATAGTAGCACCATTTAACCAGGTAAGTTGTACTTGTAGTGCCCACTTCCCTTCAAAACCTTCGGTTATTGATTATGATACTGTCGAATATACTTTTGGACATTATTGTAGCTTTTTGAGTTGGTATGATGTTAGACATTAGAAATCATGGACTGTTGTTGATTTTGATTCATTTGTGATCCGTGTAGAGTAGTGGGGACATTTTATACTGATATTGTTATGTTGTTAACATGGTTACATATATATATATATATATATATATATATATATATATGTTTTTGGACATGTGATATTTTTTCATATTTAGTCGACCTAGAAAATTGAACTAATCTTGTGATCATATGGTTATGGATGAAATCGAAAATGATATTGTTATTTTCTTGGATGATGTTTTGATTCATATATATATATATATATATATATTGATGATTTCAAGTTATATTTTATATTTATTTTGGATGTTTTTTATGTGGCCATGAGGTTGAAGGAGGTATTTGTGTTTTGTAGATAAACATGTCGTAACAACCATCAGGGGATTGCAGACCAACTGCATTGGAATCCTAGATGAATTCAATAAGGATCACCATGGCAACGTGTATTTGTTATTTTTGTATGTTTTAATTGAGGTTAGGGGTTCCCATGGGGGGAATCACCTTCGAATATGACCAAGGGGTTATGTGTATTCTTTTATCTAGTTTTCTTTGTTTAATTTTAGTATGTGGTTTCTAGTGATGTATTTTTCCCTTTATTATCTATTTAATTTGTGTCAAGATTAGTGAGTAATAATGTTTCTAAATTAATTATAAATGGGTCAAAAAAATGCATTTATTAGATTTTTTGGCTCTTAGTTTATGTGTTGTAAGTGATGTGTAAGTAACCTTAGGTGTGAAACACTCCACCTTCCTTTTGAAATTCAGATCTGTCCTTATGGACTAATTTTGGAGGCTTGTAGGACAAGTTAAACATGTCCCACACCTCTTAAATTGTTACACCAACCCGACCTATGGGTTGGGAAGTAAAAATTAGTCCTTATTATGTATTTTGGGAAGACGACTTGTAAGTACATATTACACCTTCTTACATAAAATTAATTTCGGTCCTTGGGGTGTGGACTTAGATTGTGTGTGTAGGTAAAATGGACATTATTTACCCACTTATTAATTGTGCTTCAGAATTTGAAGTTGACTTGTGAGGTGGAGTTGAGGATGAGTGCTGTGGCATCCTACATGGAGCCACCTCATCCTCCTCTCCCCTTTTCTATTTATTCAAATTCTTTGACTTGTTTGGGGGTTACTTCATGTTGGTCTAGTGCTCTTGCAATTGGAGAGAGTTAGAGGATTTTGAATGCTTATAGATTTGTTGGTGCTTTGGGACTGTTTCGATTTGAAGAAGCTTATTGTCGAACTATTGGATCAGGCTCTATCATGGAGAGGTAGGAGTTTGACTCTTTTGAAATGTGTTCTTTTTAGTTTAAACATATGTGAATGTTGTTGAGTGTTTGGTATGTTTATGGGTTGGTTGGGTAGATTTCTTAAGTGTGGTCAAGGTTCATTTTAAGACACCCCTATAAAATTGAAGGTGGAAAATACCTGGCGAATATCCCCATAACAGTTTCAGTAAAAGGTGAATTTTACAGTATTCAAAAACAAAATGTTATCCTAGTTTTTCATGGCTCCATCAATGACGCGTGACAACAAGACGTCAATAACCACTCCTGAAACGCGTCAATGGAACGTCAATAGTCTAGACTGACGCGCATCACTGGCGCGACACTGGTTCGTAATGATGCACGACGCCGGCTCCCAATAACACACGACACTGGATCGTAATGACGCGCGACATTATCTCCTACTGTCACGCGTCAGTGTCTAGTAATGACGTGTGACACTGCCTCCTACTGTCACGCGTCACTAGCCCCTAATGACACGCGTCATTTGCTCCTACTGACACGCGTCACTGGCTCCCATTGACTCGCGTCAGCTAGGACTATTGTCGCGTGTTAGCTAAGACCTTTAACGTGCGACACTGGCATCTATTGACGCGTGACACTGTAAACTAATAACTCGTGTCTCTATCTTCTATTGACGCGCGTCACCTGAACTGTTGACGTGTGTCAAAGGTCTTAGCTAACGCGCAACAATAGGAGGAAGTGACTGTTATCCAAAATTCACCCTCAAGGTAATTTTGATAACATGCGTCAAATTATTTAGTCCCAGGCAAATAGATTGAGTCAAGGAAAAAATTTCATGTTTCTAGGGTCCCCTCATATTTTTCTAACTCCCCTGTCCAAGTAGAAGAGAGCAAGTTCTGAGAAAATGTAAAAAAAATAAAAAAAATTGCAAAAACAGGCTCGGGCCAGAAAAAATCACGAAAAAATGGCTAAGTCCTAGTCCTAGAAGCATTTGGGACAAGTGGGACCACAAGGCGTGGTTCGGCCGCCGAAATGAGCACAGACGGTCTGAAGCAATTGGGACATCCAGGCCAAAAGGACGCGCGGGACGCGGAAATCTGAACTGGCCGAAAAGAGAAAATTGGCTATCTGCTAAGAGGGTCGTCTTTGGGACAAGCGGGACAAAAAGACGCGAACCGGCTGAACCGGGCGAAATGAGTCAAGGCAGCCCGAAACAGTCTGGGACACGCGGGACAAAAAGATGTGAAACGGCCGAACTGGGCGAATGAGTCAAGGCAGCCCAAAACAGTCTCAGACGTGCAGGCCAAAATTACATGAACCCGTCCGAACCGGCCAAAATGAGAACTTTTGTCCCGGAAGAGTAGGACAAAAGGGCGCGAAACACCCGGCCGAAACCGGGCGAAATTTGGTCCGAAACAGACGTCCGAAACCAAAATGGGACATATGGCCGTGAGTAACGCGAACCGGCCGGATTCGGCCGAAATGGGAAATGTCACATCAGCATCTGTACAAAGAAGTGGGACAAAGGGACGCGTGGGACACGAAAAAGCTGAAATGGGGCCGAAGGCCAGGGAAGAAAAAGTCAACGTCTAGTCCGGAAACCTTCAAATGGCACATAACTTTGACATCCGAGCTCCGATTTTCATAAATTGGGACGTTTCTGCAAACGAGGCACGAACGTCCTCTACGCCACCAAAACTAGAATTTTAATTTTTGATGAGGGTAAGATATATTTAAATCAAAAGAAACATATTCGGCTCCAGTTTAGTCAATGCTTATTTCCTCCCGTCAAATGACAGAAAACGCCTTCGCAAAGGGCCCAAAAAGATGCCAGCACTCATGAGGCCATAACTTTTGCATTTTAACACGGAAAAAATCGCCCCCAATTTGTTACCGTTGGACTCGTGGTTCCCGAGCCCCGCTGCACAGAAATGCACGAAAACTCTGGATTTGATCTGAAAATGATTGATATTTAGGAAAAGAGGCCGGGTTCAGAACCATGTTTATTTGGTAGCTGGGGTGACAATTTAAGAGGCATGGTCTCATCATTCTATGCATGCAGCACATGGACAAGTCAGTTATGGGGAGCCTTTGCAAAGTAATGCCCTACCCCTTCCACTCAATTTAATGGATCTTATAGGTTGTGAAGGAAAGATTTCGGGATTGCCATTATCCCTTTCTTTTCCTTCCCCCCCCCCCCCCCTCCATTTCTATAAATTGGAGCCGGTTGCTCTTGTACCTGGAGGTTTTTGGGGAAAACGCTCTTTTATATCCAAAATTGCTTTGTGAAGCCAGTGTGTTGCAGGCCCTGGTAGTGGACTCTACATGGGGATCAAGGGCCTTATCTTGTAATAGGTGAAGTGCATATCATGGCAGCAATATAAATATCAATTTGTGGATAATCCTCCTGCGTGTTCCTTGGCATTCTCTGCCTTTAATTCTTTCTAAAGTATATGGTGGATAGTTTATTATGATGTATTTAATGCAAATGTGACTATGTCTTTCATTGGTAGCTGAAACCATAGTATTAATGAAATAACAAAAACCATGTCCGTTCAAAAGATTGAGTTTGACCATGTTTTTCTAACATTTTTTATGCAGATTAGAAAATTAAGACCAAGGATATTACAACCAAGTTGTTTTTCAATCTGTGGTTTCTTCAGTGTTTCCTCTTGTAGAGAAAAATAATAATGGGCTTCACTTGATTGTAATAAATGTAAAAGTTTGTAGTTACATCTATTGTAAAATGAAATAATCTAGAAATATTGGAAGAGAAATACCTTAGATCTCATTGTATTCCTTATTATGTATATATGCTAGTTTCTGGTTTGAATATGTCACCTGTATTAAAGCTGAAGTTGTTAAAATTATGATGTATTTAATACAATGTTGACTATGTCTTTCATGGTATGCTGAAACCATTAACTATTTGATGGATGAATATGTAGGTAAGAGTTCTTATCTGGTTATGTACTGCTGCCAAAATATTAGATGATTTGCGTTACTTGTATACTCATAAGTACAAGTATTCTTATGCGTATTTTTCAATAAGTAAGATTGTATTTGATGAAGATACCAATTCATGAATTGATAAATAAAGTTTGGTATTAGGTCTACCAGTATATTATTAATATGGTACCTTATAACTGTTATCCAAAATGAGCCCCCTGCTTATTTTGGCTAACTTGGCTTCATTCTTCACTTCATTGTGCTTCAACTTCATTTTTCACACATTTCAAGCACTCAAGGATTTCTAGAAATGGCTCCATCAGATAGGATTATTCTTCCCCCTTTCCAGAAAGGTAAAGTTTCCTCCTAACTCCAAATATTTCGAAAGTTATGGCCTAGCGGTGTTTGTTTTTAGGGAAAATTTTCCTTGACAGGCCCGTGGCCAATGAGAAGGTGCCACGTGGCAGTGGAGATCAGGCTGGCAGAGGTAAGTTGGAAACTTTTCAAAAAGAGGGCAAAGGATGCAAAGGGAAATTTTGGCACGCAGGCCCGTGGAGGACGATTGGAGAAAAAGTTGCGGAAGGCCCGTGGCTAATGAGGAAGCAACATGTGTCCATGAAAGTGGCAGGAGTCAGACGCGTGGAGGAAATGTCAAATTTTTTTCCAAAGAAATGGAGGCATAAATAGAGAAAAAGAATCATGCCCCTTCCAAGCAACCTGAAGCTGACCATGTGTCACTGAAGTGGCAGGAGCGCAAAAAAAAATGGAAATGTTTCATGATAAAAAAATCAAAGGGGAAAAGAAACATTTGAGCCTGCATTTCCATCAACGAATGGGTAAGTGCAACATGGCAGAGGAGTGGCGGGGCATGGGGAATTCTTGGGACATTTTCACAATTCCAAAACTGGAAAAGTTTCAAGTTTCGGCCCGCCAATCTTATTTTTTGCCCTAAATCTTCAGAGGGCTAACTTTCGATCCCGAGCTAGGATTTTCACGTTCTTTATATCATTGGAAATCTATTGAAATCCTCTACACGATGAAGGGTTCTATTTTTATTTTGATGGATATTTGTGGGAGAAAAATTGCAAAACGTCTATGGCATGCAAAAAATGTAGAAATGCCCCTAACCACCAAAATAATGAAGTATGGCCTCTTTCTTGCTCTGCAGAGCAATGTACATTGGCGTATGCGTTTGTCCATGAAGCCCATCAAATTTTCAGGTGAGATTGGATGGATTTTTTGGTGGTTGGAGTTTCAATTTTATTTTCCCGTGTTTTCCACATTTCTTTCATTCTGTTCGATGGTTATAAAGCTATATTTAGATCATTTGTAAAGGTTGTTCATCATTCTTCTCTGCCTCTCCCTTCTTTTCTTCCCCAAGGTCAAAAAGGAGTTTTGAACTCCTCCCTTGCTCTGTAATGGCATTTTTTTCCTCTTACCAATAAAATGATGTTTTGTGAAAACTTCTGGAGCAATAAAAAATGTGTTTGCTGATGCATTTTTCCATCGTTTCTGGTTTTACTTGTCTTCTTCTTGCCTCTCTTCATTGCAGGTATTTGTGCATGTTTTAAACATCATCGTAGGTTTTGGAGCTATGTTCATGGCGTTTTGGAACATTTTTTGTGTGAAACTTATCCTTTCTTTTGTGATGCACTTGTCCATCCTTTCCATTGCTCAACTCTTCTTGTTCCATGGCAGAGTTTCGATAGATGTTCAGCATTTTCCTTCTCTGGTGTATCACCATTTTAGTGTAGGCTCTATTTTTCCCTCTTTTCTCTCTCTCTCTGTCTCCTTGGCATAGTTAAATTAGGATTAGATTATCTTTCCTGCATTGGAATAACTTGTGGTAGGTTAGTTTAGGAAGAGGAACAAGCCTTCTCTGGAGAGCTTTACCCATTTGCAAAGGTCCCACACTTTGGGAAAGCTCAATGTTGTGCATTCACACCAAATGACATTGCCTTAGAAAAGTAGATCCATAGGTCATTTTGGGGTGCTGTGAATTGCACTAACAATAACCATATCAATTTTTTTGATATTAACCATACCAAATGTATTTTATGAAATGATAATATTATTGTATCATAACAACCTTCTGGACATGATTGTTTTAGAAAAACAGTCATATAGTTAAATCATCAAATTATTTTGATGTAATAGCACCTGATTTCTAAACGGAGGAAGATACATTGATATGTAAGATAGATCGAAGGTACCCTTTCTACATGAATGGCTCATAGGATCTTATTTGTTCCAAGTAACTCAAATAAACCCAATATTATTTGAACAAGTATTAATGACATATATTATATACTACGAGATGGGTTTAGATTTAATGTTTGACTTAACATATTTATTTTATGTTAGAGAACTCTCATCCTCAAGGGTACAACTACTATGTCAGGGTACAAGCCCTAACAACATGGTTAAGATACCTGAAGAATTATTAAATATGTTGACACTTATACATTTGTTCACCTAGCTAACTAGAATGATGTAAAATAACTCATTTGTTTAAGTCATAGGAAACCTGACAGCTGTCTCTCATTTATGCAAACCCATATCTATGGGAATAGGTGGAAATTTAGATAAGACTAGGTTATAATATACTTAAAATTCTATACATCGAGAAATGTTAAAAGCTGAACTTGTTGTAAATGATTAAAGAAGTCTGTTAAAGAAAAAGTTAATAGGTATGAAACCGAAGGTGAATCGACCTACCACACAATAGTATCATCAAATAACACTTCCTTTAGGTATAGTAAATCAGGTGTTAGGAAAAGTGAAGCAATATGTTATTGATGAAAACAAATTGAAGAAGGCTAATGTTTTTTAAATAGTAGCACCATTTAACCAGGTAAGTTGTACTTGTAGTGCCCACTTCCCTTCAAAACCCTTCGGTTATTTGATTATGATACTGTCGAATATACTTTTTGACATTATTGTAGCTTTTGAGTTGGTATGATGTTAGACATTAGAAATCATGGACTGTTGTTGATTTTGATTCATTTGTGATCCGTTGTAGAGTAGTGGGGACATTTTTATACTGATATTGTTATGTTGTAACATGGTTACATATATATATATATATATATATATATATATATATGTTTTTGGACATGTGATATTTTTTCATATTTAGTCGACCTAGAAAATTGAACTATCTTGTCGATCATATGGTTATGGATGAAATCGAAAATGATATTGTTATTTTCTTGGATGATGTTTTGATTCATATATATATATATATATATATATATTGATGATTTCAAGTTATATTTTATATTTATTTTGGATGTTTTTTATGTGGCCATGAGGTTGAAGGAGGTATTTGTGTTTTGTAGATAAAACATGTCGTAACAACCATCAGGGGATTGCAGACCAACTGCATTGGAATCCTAGATGAATTCAATAAGGATCACCATGGCAACGTGTATTTGTTATTTTTGTATGTTTTAATTGAGGTTAGGGGTTCCCATGGGGGGAATCACCTTCGAATATGACCAAGGGGTTATGTGTATTCTTTTATCTAGTTTCTTTTGTTTAATTTTAGTATGTGGTTTCTAGTGATGTATTTTTCCCTTTATTATCTATTTAATTTGTGTCAAGATTAGTGAGTAATAATGTTTCTAAATTAATTATAAATGGGTCAAAAAAATGCATTTATTAGATTTTTTGGCTCTTAGTTTATGTGTTGTAAGTGATGTGTAAGTACCTTAGGTGTGAAACACTCCACCTTCCTTTTGAAATTCAGATCTGTCCTTATGGACTAATTTTGGAGGCTTGTAGGACAAGTTAAACATGTCCCACACCTCTTAAATTGTTACACCAACCCGACCTATGGGTTGGGAAGTAAAAATTAGTCCTTATTATGTATTTTGGGAAGACGACTTGTAAGTACATATTACACCTTCTTACATAAAATTAATTTCGGTCCTTGGGGTGTGGACTTAGATTGTGTGTGTAGGTAAAATGGACATTATTTACCCACTTATTAATTGTGCTTCAGAATTTGAAGTTGACTTGTGAGGTGGAGTTGAGGATGAGTGCTGTGGCATCCTACATGGAGCCACCTCATCCTCCTCTCCCCCTTTTCTATTTATTCAAATTCTTTGACTTGTTTGGGGGTTACTTCATGTTGGTCTAGTGCTCTTGCAATTGGAGAGAGTTAGAGGATTTTGAATGCTTATAGATTTGTTGGTGCTTTGGGACTGTTTCGATTTGAAGAAGCTTATTGTCGAACTATTGGATCAGGCTCTATCATGGAGAGGTAGGAGTTTGACTCTTTTGAAATGTGTTCTTTTTAGTTTAAACATATGTGAATGTTGTTGAGTGTTTGGTATGTTTATGGGTTGGTGGGTAGATTTCTTAAGTGTGGTCAAGGTTCATTTTAAGACACCCCTATAAAATTGAAGGTGGAAAATACCTGGCGAATATCCCCATAACCAGTTTCAGTAAAAGGTGAATTTTACAGTATTCAAAAACAAAATGTTATCCTAGTTTTTCATGGCTCCATCAATGACGCGTGACAACAAGACGTCAATAACCACTCCTGAAACGCGTCAATGGAACGTCAATAGTCTAGACTGACGCGCATCACTGGCGCGACACTGGTTCGTAATGATGCACGACGCCGGCTCCCAATAACACACGACACTGGATCGTAATGACGCGCGACATTATCTCCTACTGTCACGCGTCAGTGTCTAGTAATGACGTGTGACACTGCCTCCTACTGTCACGCGTCACTAGCCCCTAATGACACGCGTCATTTGCTCCTACTGACACGCGTCACTGGCTCCCATTGACTCGCGTCAAGCTAGGACTATTGTCGCGTGTTAGCTAAGACCTTTAACGTGCGACACTGGCATCTATTGACGCGTGACACTGTAAACTAATAACTCGTGTCTCTATCTTCTATTGACGCGCGTCACCTGAACCTGTTGACGTGTGTCAAAGGTCTTAGCTAACGCGCAACAATAGGAGGAAGTGACTGTTATCCAAAATTCACCCTCAAGGTAATTTTGATAACATGCGTCAAATTATTTAGTCCCAGGCAAATAGATTGAGTCAAGGAAAAAAATTTCATGTTTCTAGGGTCCCCTCATATTTTTCTAACTCCCCTGTCCAAGTAGAAGAGAGCAAGTTCTGAGAAAATGTAAAAAAAATAAAAAAATTGCAAAAACAGGCTCGGGCCAGAAAAAATCACGAAAAATGGCTAAGTCCTAGTCCTAGAAGCATTTGGGACAAGTGGGACCAAAAGGCGTGGTTCGGCCGAAATGAGCACAGACGGTCTGAAAGCAATTGGGACATCCAGGCCAAAAGGACGCGCGGGACGCGGAAATCTGAACTGGCCGAAAAGAGAAAATGGCTATCTGCTAAGAGGGTCGTCTTTGGGACAAGCGGGACAAAAAGACGCGAACCGGCTGAACCGGGCGAAATGAGTCAAGGCAGCCCGAAACAGTCTGGGACACGCGGGACAAAAAGATGTGAAACGGCCGAACTGGGCGAAATGAGTCAAGGCAGCCCAAAACAGTCTCAGACGTGCAGGCCAAAAGTACATGAACCGTCCGAACCGGCCAAAATGAGAACTTTTGTCCCGGAAGAGTAGGGACAAAAGGGCGCGAACCGGCCGAACCGGGCGAATTTGTCCCAGACGGTCCGAAACCAAATGGGACATATGGGCCGTGAGTACGCGAACCGGCCGGTTCGGCCGAAATGGGAAATTTCAGCACTGTACAAAATGGGACAAAGGGACGCGTGGGACACGAAAAGCTGAAATGGCCGAAGGCAGGGAAGAAAAGTCAACGTCTAGTCCGGAAACTTCAAATGGCCATAACTTTTGACTCCGAGCTCCGATTTTCATAAAATTGGACTTTCTCAAACGAGCACGACGTCCTCTACGCCACAAAAACTAGAATTTTTATTTTTGATGAGGGTAGATATATTTAAATAAAAGAAACATATTCGGCTCCAGTTAGTCAATGCTTATTCCCGTCAAATGACAGAAAACGCCTGCCAGGCCCAAAATAGCTGCCCGCACTCAGAAGGCCATAACTTTTGCATTTCTCAACGAAATCGCACAAAATTTGTACCGTTGGAATCGTGGTTCCGAGCCCGATGCACAGAAATCAAGAAATTCTGGATTTGATCTGAAAATGATTGATATTTTTAAGGAAACGTGGCCGGGTTCAGAACAATGTTTTATTTGGTAGCTGGGAGTGCAATTAAGAGGCATGGTCATCATTCCTTCTCTGCTGCAGCACATGGGACAGTATGGGGAGCCTTTTGCAAGTAATGCATACCCATTCCACTCAATTTAATGCCTCTTATAGGTTGTTGAAGGACAGATTTCGGGATTTCCATTATCCCTTCTCTTTTCCTTCTCATTTTTCTATAAATTGGAGTGTTGGGCTCATTGTAAAGGGGAGAGTTTTTGGGTAAAAAAGCTCTATCAAAATTGCTTTGTGAAGCCAGTGTGTTGCAGGCCCTTGTAGTGGACTCCTTACATGGTGATCCAGGCCCTTATCTTGTAATAGATTGAACTGTGCATATCATGAAGCAATAAAATATCAATTTGTGGATATATCCTCCCCTGCTGTGTTTCCTTGCATTCTTCTTGCCCCTTTAATCTTTCTACAAGTATATTGTGTCTATTTATTATGTTCTTGCAGGAATTCATATCATTGTGTGTGCTTGGAATATTGCTGTGAATGCATTTTGTTGGATTATGGTGAACTGTCATCACCTCTTCTAGTGTGTACTTTGCCTCTGTATTTCACACATTTGGAGATTACTCTCACACCCTCTTTTTCTGGTGTATCACCGCTTTAGTGTAGGATTTCATTTTATGCATTCTCTCTCCTCTGGTCCCTGGAATTTTAGGTTAGAATAGCTAGTTTCTCTTGCATTAGAGTAGATTGTGGCAGGTAGTTTAGGAGCAAGAACCAGCTTTCTCTGGAGGTCTATCTCGAGTAGCAAGTCCCACAACTTGGAGATAGTACCCATGTTATCCAATCACACTGGATGCTTAGAGTGATCAAACTAGAAATCTGATCAACATCCAGGGGTGCTGTGATTCGGT
This sequence comes from Taxus chinensis, assembly GCA_019776745.2. NCBI lineage: Eukaryota > Viridiplantae > Streptophyta > Pinopsida > Cupressales > Taxaceae > Taxus > Taxus chinensis. Next base: position 811,332,850 of record CM034149.1, read on the forward strand.
GATAACAGTGACACGCGTCAATAGGGGACAGTGTCGCGCGTCACTAGGAGCCAGTGTCACGCGTCAAAGGTCTTAGCTGACACGTGACAATAGTCCTAGCTGACGCGCGTCAGTAGTAGCCAATGACGCTCGTCAGTAGGAGCAAATGACGTGCGTCAATAGGGGCCAAGTGACGCCCTATTTAGCTTATAAATACCCTTGTGCCGGTAATTTTATCATTTTTGTTTTCCCATTCTTGAATTTTTACAGGTCTAAATCATTGTCAAAGACACAATTACAGCTATAATGTCGACTTCACATGCTTCCCAATTGCAAGTTCAGCAAGAAAGTCAAGAGAATCCAACTCAATCGATTTCGAATATCAACTACAGGAATCCCTTATGCCCTCACATCCATACGACTTTAAAGATGTCTTCATAATATCAAGATTTGATGGAAGAGTGTGAATTTACAGGACTTGCTAATATGCCCCATTTCGAAATAGATCCAGATATTTTGAATTACCTTCTGTCATGCTACAATTCAGAGGACGGTATTTTTTATGTGACTCTGAATGATGGCCAAATGTATCAATTCACTATTGAAGCAAATGACATCCATCGGTTTACGGGCCTTCCTTTCAGAAATTTACCAATTGTTACAACCAAGGCAACACTCCTGGAAGAAGACAAGAAATTTCTTGAATCAACGTACGGTTTCCATGTTGATTGTAAGTATAATTCGTTTTAATTCATATTTTTTATTGTTTTTTATTTTGATACAATTTGCAGTTATAAATTTATAGTAATTTTCACTATTTCGTATTTGCAGCCCATGTCAATCAATCCAGGGCGTGGTGTAGATACACAATCAATTGCACACCACTTTCTTGCTGCACTTATTTCATTTTTTCAAGCCAGAATTATTTTGCAGGGTCGCCAAACAGATATACCAAATTGGGCCATCGCATACATTTGTGCCACTATCTCAAAATGACAATTCGATTGGTGCACATATCTATCCAAAAAAATAAGAACTGACATAATAAATTCAAAACTCTCAGATAAACCTTTCATTTATTCAACAAACTATCTCATGAGCTTCTACTATGAGGCAATTTTAAATTTAAAAGATAAACAAACTCCTACTTGCTCTTATGAGGCTTTGAAGAAATTCTCAATTCCATTTGAAGAACAACAGGTATAAACTATTTAGTTTGTAATTGTATTTCAATTTTCGACATTACAGTGCACAGTTATTAAAACTCAAATTTTAATGTTTTGCAGAGAAGATATCTTGAAGCCCTTCCCCGAAAAAAGAAGTTATCCACAGCAAGAGAAAGAGGCCAACAACACGCGGAGGCTTCGGGGGACTCCCAATCTGAAATGGAAGCTCACTCCTCTCCAAACCCTCAACAGTTTGAACTCGTTAAATGCCAGAGAAGTAATACATTCTCATATATTATTTACAAATTCCAAAGTTGAATATTTATTTTTCAATTTAAATTTTAACCAAATGAATTGACATTATTTAATATTGATGAATTGCAGGGACTTTGGAACCTTCTTGCCCAACTCACTCCATACAGTCGCATGCATTCATATCTTCTAAACAACCATTGAGTACAACTCCTATAATACCACCCATAGCACCGAGAAAAACAACCCCTCGACAACAAGGTACAACTTTTCTATAGTACGTTTAATTTCGTAGTTTTGAATTTATGAATTGTTTTAACATTTTTCTTTTTTTTCTTGTACTTTTCAGCATATGTCAGTCATGATCAAACCACAGCACCGACACCCACTCAACCATTAATTTTTAAAATGCCAACCAGAGGAACAATGAAAAAGAACATTGGTAAACGCATGCCTTTTGCTCCGGCCCCTAGTGGGACACTAAACCTTGCCTCCTCGTTTCGAATTCCAACTCTATCACTTGGTGGCTTGCCCAATGTAACGGGCATATCTGTTTTGAACAAAATAAATTTAGATGAAGATTATTTGGGCATTGATAGCAATGACCCAACTAGTTTTTTCGATACCCGCGAGATGATTCAAGGCCAGCAGGTATACTTCAAATTTCAATTTTAATATGCTTTACAATTTTTAATTACATTCTGATTTAAATTTATTTATCTAAATCTTGATTAATTTTTTTCAAAAACTGGATCAGCCCACCCAAAGGCAGAAACAAGGAGCAGTTGATCTTGGTGAAAGCCCCCATTCTTCTCCAGCAAGATTGTCTGCATCAGATTCAGATAGTGAACAATTGCCACGTTTTCCTTTGGAGAACTTAATTGGTAATGATTGTCAATCCCATGTCAGTGAGTTTATTATTCCTCATATGCAACAGATTATAGAATGGGAGAAAAGGGCTAAAGTTCTTATCAATGAGATTATTAGTCGTTATGAAAATTATTGGCAACGGGATAGTTTATACGCTGCAGTCCAGAATCAACCTGCGAAGATGGATTCCTTACTTACCCAAGTAAGATGTGGGACTGTCATGTTTAACAAAAACTATAAAGACAACATTTTAGATAAGGCACTAAAAAAATTGGAAAATATTAGTGCAGAGGCCCAGGCATATTTTAACAAATGTCCAAGGACAAGGATTTGGTATCAATCGCAAATGCCAAAACAGATAGAGCGGTTGTAAGTACTATTACATTTAAACAATCATTCTTGTTAATTTGAAATTTTGAATTTACATTAATATTTTGAATTGACATTACTCTTTTTGTGCAGTTGAAATATAAAAATTTGAAGAGTCAGATGAAGGTTTTACAAGTTCACTTGGAAACAGCAAAGAACAACTTATCCACAGCAAAAAATTTGAAGCAAAATATTGTTTTGGTTAACAAACAAAACACTACACTAAAGCGGATAATTAAAGAGCATGGTCCTCGACCCTGACATATTATTCAAAGCCGAAGCAACTGCTGATCCAAATTTGTTGTCACATGGAGATGCAACAAATCAAGAAGAAAGAATTATAAAAAATCTGGACAGTGCTGCAGAAGATCTTTATAAGTTCAGGGGTTATTTCTGGTGTTGGGGAAGAGAGCAGAGTAGAATTGTATAAAGAAAAAGAGGGTTTTGAAAATTAGAAACTTTTATTATTGAGGAAACTTTAAATATTGAATTTGAAAACTTCTACTATTGAGTATGTACTATGGTATTTGAATTTAATTATATGGATTTATATAAAGTCTTTAATTTTAATTGCATTAGATGGTGATTATCATGAATTATATGTATGGTTCTTGTTTACTTGCATTGTCATGAATTGTATGTGGACGTAGATGATGAATGATGATAATTGATAATTAATGATAGATGATGATGAAAGACGATGATCAATTTAATGTGTATAATGTAAAATGTAGTGCCTAAATATCTTGTGGGACTTTAATTATCTTGAAAATTATGTTTTTGGGGAAAAATAGCAACTAAGATTTGAAACAGATCTTTAGGATTTCTCCTTAATAGACTTATGGTGTAGGAAAATTCTATTTTAAAGAGATTCACCTCTATATAAGTGCATAATCTCTCAATAGAGAGGTTGTTTGACATCCAAAATAGTCAAGACCATTTGTCAGAAAATAATGTTTTGTTGGAAACAATCAAGACCATGGTTTAAAAGATATGGTTTTGTTATCATGGATATTGTTTTGTGTAGAGTAGATTGACAAGTTGATATAAATAGTCAAGGTTATGGAGGCTAGATTAACCAAAGTTTGAATAACCATATGATTAAAAGATAGATCAAGCTCGATATAGAACTTTGAAGTTTAATGTAAAACATATAAGGTTCTTATCATGAAGATTAGTCTGTATAGATCAAGTTCATAGGTTGAAGAATCCTATCATTTTTTAATATTTGATAAGGGTGAAGAATAATTGTGGATTGGAACTGGTAGGCTATAAGTTGGAATAATTTTAAGTGTGTAAGAAAATATTGAAGGTTGTAAACTAGATCATAGCAAACTATGTGTGTAAGTATTTATGTAGAGCCTTGAAGAAGGCACACTACAGTGTTCTAGTCAATTTTATTACTAGAAAGGATTTTTATTAGATAAAGACTCTGTCAAGTTGATTTAAATAGTTGTGATTAGTGTAGATTCGGGTGGGTGACTATAGGATATGGACGATAGCATTAGAATTGAGTTTGAATAACTTCGTGTTAGAGGATGATCATTATAAGTCTAAAAATAGATCGATTTCTTCATGGAGAAATCTGAAGAAGTGATGGATCTATGAAAAAGCAGGGAATTTTAGGAAGAGTGTCAGGACTTATATTTTTAATAGTATAATTTATTGTTTAATAGTTTATCCCGCAGTTAAAAAAATATATCAAAGGATTTTCCACATATAAAAAATAAATTAAATATAATTCTAAGAAATCAAGAAAGAATCATCACTAGTAAGAAATTAAAAATAATTGAAAATATCATAGGGTTTAGCTTACCTCTTACATATTAGATTGTTATGAAATCATCAAGGGTAACGTGCTAGATCTTTGTTTTTCCTGACATTGTAGATAGAGGAGTGAGTTGCCTGACATTGTCAGTCCTGAGAAGTGCCAGCAACATGTTTAAATAAATGATAACAAGAGCTAAAAAAATGTAAAGTAATAAACAATAAGATGATGTTGAAGAAGATACCTATTTAAAATTGAAATCATCCCCGGTAATGTGCTAGATCTTTGTCTTAATAAAATTCAACAGAAAAAATGGATTAGTAGATAGATGGGTGAGTTGCTTGACATTGTCATTTCGGAGAAGTAACAGCTTCCTCGAACGGATGTCAACCCACGTTTTCAAAAAATAAAATTTTGTATTTAACTAAATGTAATTACATAGACATCTTTAATGATAACTAGAGCTGAAAAAAATGAATAGTAACAAACAATAAGATTAAGGGGAAAAAGATACCTCCTTAAAGTTGAAATCATCACTGCCACTGGTAATATCTGTGTTTCAAAAAAACCCAACATGAGAAATGGATTAGTAGATAGATGGGTGAATTACCTAACATTTTTAGTATATAGAAATGTAACATCTTTAATGAAAACCAGAGCTGAAAAAATGAATAGTAATAAATAATAAGATTAAGGGGAAAAAGATACCTACTTAAAGTTGAAATCATCACTGCCACTGGTAATGAGCTAGATCTGTGTTTTAAAAAAACCCAACACGAGAAATGGATTAGTAGATAGATGGTGAATAGCCCTGACATTTTTAGTATATAGACATGTAACATCTTTAGGAAAACCCGTGGTTAACTAAAACATGAAATGTGTATAGGAGTGTCTTTTAGTGCTTCATGCCAAATTTAATTAGATTTTGAAATGAGTATTTAAACTTATTCAAGTTTTTATAAAACTCGATCTCTTAGAAATGCAGACTAAACAACCTGTATTCTTAGCATCCAAGAAAAAATACAGTGCCTTCTTTAGATAAATCATAGAAGTTAATTTTGTATAGGATTCACATCTTGATATTGTAAAATGTTTTGGGGAAAATGGATCAGTATCAAAATATGTTGTATAGGATTCACATCTTGAGATTCTCTCTTCAGGACTGCTTCTTAGAGTGGTTGAATTAAAATATGTCTCTTTTTTTTTCAAATTTTTAAGGTGGTGCATATGATCATAGCTCAATAAGGTTGTTACATAGCATATTAGTTACAAGAATGAGGTTTGAAAGATACAATAAGGGTAAAGTGATCAAAATTGTTGTGTAACGGAAAGTTGTTTTTACTTTCTTCTAATTATCATTATTGAGTTGATGAAATACTTGGTTGACCATTGCAATGAGTATCAAAGTATAAAATTCTTGCTACCCACCTTGTTTTTTTTTCCTTTGCTGAAGATACAATGTTCAAGTGTATGTTTGAAGACAATTTTCTTGAAGCTCCCCCATTTCTATGCCTTGAATTGATTAATCATGATCTTCTTGAAGTACAATTGATAAAATCAAGTGTCTAAAATATTGAAAAAAAATTTACAGCTCAACATAAAGTTCTCTGTGCAAGGTTGGATCATCTTAAAAAGGTAACATTGTGTAAATTTTGTCAAGAGTGCCTTACTGGTACTTCATCTCAAACTCAGTCTTAGCATATATCATGAAATTTCTTTTTGAACTTATCAAACAAGACCCTATATCATCATCAAGTACACACCAAACACTTTTTCTTTGGTCTGGGGATAAATTTGAAGCCTTCATCTCAATTCGTTGTATTGCAAACATGAAGGGAATTTCCTCTAGAGCAAAATAGGTGAAAACTTCGAATTCCATTAAATTTTGCATAAGAAATCAATTATTTGGTAGTCTCAAGATTTCTCTGTGCATAAAGAAATCCATCTAGTCACTCATCACTCCTGACGCACGTCAATGGAACGTCAATGGTCTTGACCGGCACGCGACACTCCCCGCTATTGACGTGCGTCACTGGCACTTAATGACGCGTGTCACTGGCTCCTAATGACATGCGTCACTGGCTCTTTTTGACGCACATCACTGGCTCTTTTTGACGTGCATCGCTGACTCCTATTGACGCACGTCACTTTCTCCTATTGACACGCGTAGCACACTCCCATTGTCGCGCATCACTGGATCTTATTGACACGTGTCGCTTGATCCTATTGATGCACATCGCTGGATCTGATTGACACGCGTCAGCTAGGAATATTGTCGCGCGTCAGCTAGAACCTTTGATGCACATCAAGTGAAGCCATTGACACCTGATTTAGCCTATAAATACCCTTCAATCGGTCATTTTCTCCTCATTTTCACCTTCCAGCTCTTGAATTTTTATATGCCTCGATGCTTCCCGACTGCAAGTTCAATAACAAAAGTCAAGAGAATCCAATTCAATCGATGTATCTTATGCCCTCACATCCATACTGTTTTAAATATGTCTTCATAATATAAAGATTTAATGGATGCGTGTGAATTTACAGGGCTCGTTAATATGCCCCATTTCGAAACAAATCTGGATATTTTGAATTACTTTCTGTCATCCTACAATTCAGAGGATGACATTTATTATGTGACTCTGAACGATGGCCGAGTTTTTCAATTCAGTATCGAAGCAAATGACATCCATCGGTTTAGGGGCCTTTTGTTCAAAAATTTACCAATTGTTACAACCAAGGCAACACTCATGGAAGAAAAGAATTTTCTTGAATCAACTTTTGGTTTCCATGTTGATTGTAAGTATAATTCGTTTTAATTCATATTTTTTATTCTGATACAATTTGCTGTTATAAATTTATAGTAATTTTCACTGTTTTGCATTTGCAGCCCATGTCAATAAATGAAGGCGTCGTGTCTAATATGTAGCATTTTTGAGTACATGTAATTTTTGCAATGCTAGTGTCTAAGATGAGCTTTGTAACTTTGATTAACCTGATGAGTGCAGTGGAAAAGTTTAAACAAAAAAAAGATCTTAAGAAAACTAATGGAACCAAGAAGGGGAAATTAATTGATGTTCCCAAACTTGATGATGCAAATCAATCAAGGGGGAAGAATTCTGATCAATGTACTTTAATATTAACAGAGGGTGACTCAGCCAAGGCTCTTGCTGTAAGTGTTTGTGCCTTGAATCAGGGAAATGTAAATACTGAATTTGGTAGTATTGTGACATGTTTCGACATCACTTTCCAATTTAATTTTTTGTTATTTTAGTTATCTTTATCCTATCAGGTGGTAGGAATATCTATTGTTGGTCAATATTATTATGGCGTATTTCCTCTCAGAGGTAAGCTGCTCAATGTTAGGGAAGCTACCACTCACCAACAAATGGAGAATAAAGAGATAGTAAATATAAAAAAAATCCCTGGTCTACAGGAAGATAAAATATATGACAGCATTAAATCTTTAAGATATGGCCATCTGATGATAATGAAAGACCAGGTACATGATCTTTGTATAGCGCTGTTTAGTTTCTGCTTAATTCTGACACATCCGTTTTAGTGACATCCTTTTTGACTTGTCCTTTGTCTCTTAAAGGACCATGATGGTTCCCACGTCAAAGGATTGCTGATCAATTTCATACACCATACCTGGCCATCACTGCTTAAAATTCCTTCATTTTTTGTGGAATTTATCACTCCTATTGTCAGGGTAACTATTCCCCCTATATATTTGGTTGAGTTTATTGAGACTCTTTATATTTGTTTTTAAGCCTCCAGATGTTAAGTATCTCCATGTCTAATTTTGGCACATGTTGATGTAGGCAACTCACAAAAATGGAAATGTGTTATCTTTTTACACAATTCCTGAGTATGAAGCTTGGAGAGAATCATTGAGTGGAACGGTAACTGGCTGGACAATATAGTACTACAAAGTAATGCTAGTTTTTTTTCTCTTTATATGTTTTCAAGTTCTGGTTTTGTTCAATTGCTGATTAGGTATCACTTGTTACTTGGACCATACAGGGATTTGGCACAAGTACTCCTAAAGAGGGCAAGGAGTATTTCATACAACTGGACAAGCACAAAAAAGATTTTGTGTGGGTTGATGAGAAAGATGGAGATGCTTCCTCATATCAATCAGCTTATAGAATGGGACAGAAGGGCTAAGGTTCTTATCAATGAGATTAATAGTCGTTATGAAAATTATTGGCAACAAGATAGTTTATACGCTGCAGCCGATCCAAATTTGCTGTCGCATGGAGATTTCTGGTTTTGGGGAAAGAGGTACAGCCACAGTGGAAGAAGCCGTTGGGGAAGAGTGCAGAGTAGAATTAGATAAAGAAAGAGAGGGTTTTGAAAACTAGAAACTTTTATTATTGAGGAAACATTAAATATTGAATTTGAAAACTTCTACTATTGAGTATGTACTATGGTTTTTGAATTTAATTATATGGATTTATATACAATCTTTAATTTTAATTGCATTAGATGGTGATTATAAGGAATTATATGTATGTTTCTTGTTTACTTGAGTTGTCATGAATTGTATGTGGACGGAGATGATGAATGATGATAATTGATAATTAATGATAGATGATGATGAAAGACAATGATCAATTTAATGTGGACATAGATTTATCATCAAGCACAGTAATTCTTCTTCTCTAGACTTTTGAACTTGTTTTAAGATAATTATTCTCTACACTTGTAGCGATATGATCATAATGTCATTAGAATGGATATAGATGATAAATAAATGGAATGTGTTATAATGGATATAGATGACATTAATGATTAGAATGGATATAGATGACATTAGAACAAATAGAATTGTAATGATCTGATTATGAATTATTTTAAAAAACGAAATTGTTTTAATAAATTTAAAATTAGATAAATAATTGTAGTGTCAGGACTCAGGATATGATAATGATATGGATGATGAGGAATTTTATGTGGACTTATATTTAAAAATAAATTAAATATAATTCTAAGAAATAAAGAAAGAATCATCACTGGTAAGAAATTAAACATAATTGCAAATATGCTAGGGTTTAGCTTACCTCTTACGTATTAGATTGTTTTGAAATTATCAAGGGTAACGTGCTAGATCTTTTGTTTTACATGACATTGTAGATATAGGGGTGAGTTCCCTGACATTGTCAGTCCTGACTCTTGAGAAGTGCCAGCAACATCTTTAAATATATAGACCAACAATATCTTTAAATAAATGTAAATATATAGAATTAGACTTGTAATGTCTTTAATGATAACAAGAGCTGAAAAAATGTAAAGTAACAATCAATAAGATTATGTAGAAGAAGATACCTATTTAAAATTGAAATCATCACCGGTAATGTGCTAGATCTTTGTCTTAAAAAAAATTCAACACAAAAAATGGATTAGTAGATAGATGTGTGAGTTGCCTGACATTGTCAGTCCCGAGAAGTAACAACTTCCTCGGACGGATGTCAAACCACGTTTTCAAAAAGTAAAAATATTGTATTTAACTAAATGTAAATAAATACACCTGTAACATCTTTAATGATAACCAGAGCTGCAAAAATGAATAATAACAAACAATAAGATTATGTTGAAGAAGATACCTATTTAAAATTTAAATCATCACTGGTAATGTGCTAGATCTTTGTCTTAAAAAAATTCAACACAAAAAATGGATTAGTAGATAGATGGGTGAGTTGCTTGACATTGTCAATCCCGAGAAGTAATAGCTTCCTCGAACGGATGTCAACCCACATTTTCAAAACGTAAAAATATTGTATTTAACTAAATGTAAATACATACACCTGTAACATCTTTAATGATAACCAGAGCTGAAAAAATGAATAGTAAGAAAGAATAAGATTAAGGGGAAAAAGATACCTCCTTAAAGTTGAAATCATCATTACCACTGGTAATGAGCTAGATCTGTGTTTTAAAAAAACCCAACAAGAGAAATGTATTAGTAGATAGATGGGTGAATTTCCTGACATTTTTAGTATATAGACCTGTAACATCTTTAATGATAAAGATAAAAGATAGATAAAGAAGATACCTATTTAAAGTTGAAACAATCCATTATCAATAGCTTCATCAAATTCGATGTTGTCTTCTATAGAATGTGATGAAGAGTCAATTACACTCTCCAGGTTGGGAATATTTGTACTTGTAGCTGTATTATTCACACCTCTTCTTTTGCAAAGGGAATTCTAGTGCGCAATTGCTCTGTCGAACCAAAAGGTTTCGATGGAGTATTGAGAAACATAACACCTCATGCAACTTTCCAGATTTTTATATAACCTGTTTCTCAGTTTTGATTTTATAAATGACAATGCACTGAAAACCATTTCATCCTCCACAGACCCCAAAATAATTGTTTGGCATAACTCATATAATCTAAAATATTCACTCATATCTTCTTGTAAAATATAACTTTGATAGATTCCTCACCACAGTGTTGTAGTAGCACCACTTTCAGAAGGTTGATCTAAATTCTTATATTGGTTCCTCATTGTTGTTGCAAAATTTGTTGACTGAAACTTTAATAAATCGGCATTCGGTATACCTTTGATTTCCACACCCTTGAGCTCTGACTTCTTTGTAAATTGTTCCATTATTGTACCCATTGATTTATGGAAATGCTTACTGACAAAGTCTGCACGGCCACCTTCAATATTCCAAAAATTAGGATTCATCACACCCATGGCTTCCAGAATTTTATCTTTACAGAAACGTTCCCTAATTTCTGATGACAAGGTTTCTGAAATTTTTTTAAGATTTATTCTTGTTTCAACTATAACAGACTCAAACAAATTACGTGTCACGGGAACATCTTCTCGTTCTGATCCTGTAATAGCTTGACATTTTTGTAAAATGTGCACAGGTATTTCCCTCCCATTAATAGTGATGCAGAGGTGATCGTGGATATTAAATCTCAAAAAGGTGTTAGGATTTTTAAGATCTAATAAATCTCTCCAATTTTCAAAAACAAGTGCATCAAAACTATCATTGGAACAGTACAATATATCAAGACTTTGACATATGATTTTCCTCATCCGTATAAAATCCACAATATAGATTAATCTGCCCTGTGCATGCTTCATCAGTGTATTGATATCCTTTAACATTGGAAGAATACCAGCCAATGTAAGAAATGTCTCCAAATCAGTTAAACGGAACAACCAGTCCCTTGCCCTATCAACTTCATGACGGTATTTGTGCATGAAACCAACCAATGAAGGATACTCCTCACGAACTCTGCATGCAGGTTCATACAAAGAGATCCATCTAGTCTCCACATCCTTCAGAAGTTTTTTGCCATCTGTAATTCCAATTGCAAATTTTTTGAACTCGAGAAAACGCTTTGGGCTGCTTGACATATAGGCATGAAGTTTTCTTATAAGGTCTTCTAATTTAGCAACATTTTCATGGTTGCTTACCATTTTATACGCTAAATTCATTCTATGAGCCATACATTGAATTGGTAGCATTTATGGGGCCACTGTTGCTTATAATCTAACACAGAGCCCTATTTGGGGACCCTGCATGACAGATGCACCATCTACTCCAATGCATACCAACTTCGTAGCAATTTCATAATCAGTCATACCAGCAACATCTTTCAAATGAGAAACAACTATTTTATATAGGTTTTTGGCATTGCAGTTTTCAACCATTTTCATAACACCCAACAGATGAGGTGTCCTTATATGATTTTCTAAAGTATAGATGTGAATACATACCCATGCGGTGTTGTCGACTGCTGTCACTTCATCAATTGAAAGAGAGATAAAGTTTGCTTTTTTTACATTCTCTTTCAAATCTTCCTTCTCTATCATCGAGAGGCATTTTTCCATTTCCCATCCACTACTCTAAGACCAATAAGACTAAGGTACATTCAGCATTCCGTTAAATTGATACAAAACTTTGAAATCGAGGAAATCTGAAATCGCTCTTCCTTTTTTAAGTATTTGAAAAAGAGTAGAGAATTGTATGAATTTTGCATGTAGATTTGTTTCTTTCATCTTACCAATATGCGATGTGATCATTCCTCCCTTTTCCAACAGATGTCTATGTTTTTTCTACTCTGCCTCATATTCTACTGCGTATCTAACATACATGCATTCTTTTTCAGTTTTTCACCTATGTGTTTTGATTTTCTGGGCATCCGCCCTTGTTACAGTTAAATATTGTTTTCCACAATGTTTTTCTAGTGTCCAGCTTCAGTTGCATTTTTTGTTGCTTTCCCAATTTCCACATACATATTGTACATGTACATTCAGATGGGATTTCTTCAGAATTAGATGATTGTATAGGTTCAATAAAAGGAAATTTAGCTACCCAATCAAACTTGTATGTCCTGCCAATGGTCCACATATTCTTGTTCATTTTCAATGCTTTACTTTTTTGAGTAGAATTTTGAGGAATATCACAATCACCTGGTTTCCTCTTTCTTGGACCGGAGTTTGATTTTGATTTCTGTCTTCCATTTTGCTGAGTGTTTGTATCTGTGATATCTAGCTGCACTTCTGGTTGCACCCCAACAGGAACAATATCTTCAAGATCTGGCATATTATCGTAGGTTTCATTTGTTTGACTTTGATACTGTGTAGAATGCATGTCCACCTCAATAATACCTTCCACATAGTCAGTATTCTGATTCTCTATGGTGGCATCTATATGATTGGTATTTACAATATCTATATCCGCAGAGTTTCCAAAATACTTGAAGAGTGATTTCTGAGATTTCTTACTTACTTTTAGGTTATTCGTATTCTTTGAGCTGGCACCTTCCATTATTCTGAAAAGAGTCCTGCATCAGCAAAAGAACCAAGTAGCGACTCTGTCCAGTCTGAGGTCTTGTCACGCGTCCACTGTCTGAGGTCGCGCGTCCATTGTCTTAATATATTGTCGCGCGTCAACACTTCCCAAGTCACACGTCAACACTTCCTCTGTCGCATGTCAGCACTTCCTCTGTCGTGTGTCAACACTTCCTCTGTCGCGCGTCAGAACACCTTCTTCACACGTCAGTACAGCTCTTGTCACGCGTCAGTACAACTCTTGTCGTGCGTCAGTACAGCTCTTGTTGCGCGTCAGTACAGCTCTTGTCACGCGTCAACAATGCCCTTGTCATGCGTCAACACAAGCATTTCTCGTGCATCAACAATCACATGCTAATAGTAATATGAATCTCTGGTGCTCAACGGTATGTGAGTTCAAATTTCATATTATTGGTAATTTGGTAAGCTACTTGAGGTATACTACCCAGCCAATCACCTAGGTTTTTATAGGAGATGTTTTCAAATGAAGGCGAAGCCGACCCCCCCAAAAAAATATACTATATATTTTAGGCAAACAGGACACCGATCCACTCTGAATAATTCAGCTTTTCAAATTTTCCTAAAATGAAATTTTTGCAATATTACGAATATTCACTGCTAAAATTATCCCTGAGTGTGGTGTAGGAGAAGACTATGGGGGTATTTCTTATGGGGAGGCATAAGAGTTATTTTTGGATAGAAATTGGTACGGGTTTTAACATTGGAAAATAAATAGCTTGCATTTCTTGCTCGATATGGGGGATCTATAAGAGGAGGGAGGAATAGGAGAATGAGAGGTATAAGAGGTACTTGGGTGAGGCATAAGAGTATGTAAGGTGTTTTGAGATGAATATGCTTGTGGGTTTTAAGGTGGACACCCATTTCCCATTGGGAGGTAGAAGCAATTTTCCCCATAGATATTTCTTCTTTGGCTTGTGCATGATGAAGCATGCGTATTTTGTTGTTGTTCTTCATGTGGTTGTAACTGCATTATTTGGAGTGTGATATGTTTGTGAAATATATGTTGTGTCGGGCAAGCTTGTCTTGTTGCCATAAGTTAAATCCATTTCCTATTGTAATGTGGTTGGGGCTTGAGGGCTAATGAGGAGGATGGATTCTCCTCTTCATTAGAATTCTTGGATGGGTGGAGAGCGTTTCCTCTTGCTCTATTTGTTGTGACCAAATGAAACATGGTGGATCTTTTGTTGCTGTTCTTGGAGCTATGTATAAACACTAATTTTACAGTTCTCCTTGCATTCCTTATTGTAAAATTTCCCACTTTAAGTGGATGACTTGTAATAATATTTGTAGTGAAAAGTTACTCTATTTTAGGATATGAAAGTTGTATTGGAATGTGAAAGATTTATTTGGTAGTTTTTTGGCAAACAGGAAAAGAAGTTGTAGATGAAATTATTTTATTTTAATAGAAGTTGATTTACTTTATACAAAATGGAGTTTTTCCTGCTTGGAAATTTGTTGATTGAAATATTTTTTTAAACTCTTAGTTTGAAGGCTAGAAAGGTTTGTGTAAGGAACTAGTACCTTCCTATGTATTACTTGAAAGGAACATTTTTAAAATAGAAATACATTCTTGCTCTCCATGCATTGGTTAAAGGAAAGCTTAACATTGTAAAATTGGAATGGAATGAAATTAAATATTTAATGTATGGTAAATGAAAATAGATCAATTCGGGTTTAAGTATGTTTTCCATTTGGATTCACTGTAAAACTTGTGAGTAAATATCAGGAAAAAAAACATATAGAGTACCCTGCAACAATGAAAGACAAAATGAAACTTTAAAATGAACTAAGGATGAACAAAGCACATCCTAAGACAAATGCATTGCACTCATAATATATTTAGAACCCTAGTAATCGGCAAAGAGGTATAATAATGCAATTTTCACATAAAAGAAAATAATTTCATATTGAAATCTCAAATGTTAATCAATTAATCATTGTAATCCATTTCAAATCTTTAAAGTGAATTTCTCCACACCTGTTTGGTGTGTTGAAGAAGAAAGAATAGCGGATTAGACCAATTGTGGCATTCGAAAAAGTTTATTTCACATTTTAATGCCAGGAAAAACATTTTTTTAAAATTCACCGATCTAAGTTTGTTAAAAATAATATTTTGTGCTACATATGTAAAGAGAATTTCGATTCCTTTTTAAAAAGACCTCATTTTCTCATATTCGAGCTTCTAGTCGAAATTTATGGCTATCTAAAGTTTTTGTTTGCAAAAATTTATTTTTTCCAAATTCCTCCATGGCCCCACAACCCCACCAATTCACTTTTGGAAAAACACCTCTAGGGGTTTGCGGGCCCGTAACTTTAAAATTATATTTTAATTTTTTTTTCCACAAAATATTAAGTTTCTCGACCTTTCCTCCTTCCTGCAAGACACTGTTGGACTAATACTTGGCTTCGCTAAGCATTGGCGAAGGCACGGGTTGTTTTTAACCTTCACACTTTTTAACACAAAAGCTAACATTTCTTAATTTTCCCAGATGGTCTGCTTCCCCACTTCAAATTTATGGCATGACATGTGGTTTCTCTTGGAATCGGCAGAGGTGCAACTCATTTTAAAACATTTTTCCTTCTTAACAAAAAGCTAAAAATCCTAAGTACCTCCGGCGACCCGTCTTTCTGCGTTGGAAAAAAATTTGGACACGTGTCCCTTGTGGTCTTAGGATTATTTTCTTGTTTGGGAATAAATCCCCATTACAAGCTTGCAGGTGCATGGATGTAACTTGTGCTTTTTTCCAAAAGTGCAAAGCGCCAAATTACCTCCCGTGCTCCGCCGACCCAAAAACCTTCCTCAGGTGAAAAGTCTTCCCTGGGCCGAGAGGCCCAACTTTGGAAAAACAAATTTTTCCCTAGGCCCACAAGCCTTCCTTTGGGAAAAAATTTCTTCCATAGGCCCACAAGCCCTCCTTTGGGGAAAACCTGTTCCCTAGGCCCGCAGGCTTTCCTTTGGGAAAAATTTCCTTCCTAGGCCTGTCGGCCTATAACTTAAGAAATATGATGTGTTAGGAGGAGTTATTTATATCATTGCAAAGGGAAAGAAATTTCCTATCTAATGGAAATGTTTTCAAGAAACCTTAAGGGTGTTAAATATGTGAAAAATTAGGTTGAAGTGCAAAGATGAGTCTAAGAGTGGGTGAGTGGGAAATTACCCCTTTTTAACTTAAATATTTAACTCTAAAGCATGGGTTGACCTTTCTAAAGGGTCACGTTAGGGGATAAGAGAATGATTTTCTAACCTATGTAAATAAGAACCTTGGTTATTGTTTGGACCTAGTGAAATTAAAAACCTTGGTCATTTAATTTTTTTGGCCCCTTCGACCCTCTAAAATTAATTAAGGAATATTTAACTATAGTGTTAATTTAATTATTTATTAAACTAACACCTAAGAGAAATTTAACTATATTTGGATTAATTACACTCATTAATTTTGTAATGTGAATCTAATGTTTGTTACAACCGGAAAATTTTATTTATGAAATTATAATTGACTTTGAATATTTGTTGTGGCAATTGTTGCTTTTAGCCTGGTAGTGGTCACGCTTTTCTAAAAAAAATATTTGATAATTTTTTATCTAAACATATGTTGTTCTTGGGTCTCAAGTGGTCGTTTTAGTGGATGTTACACTTGGTATCAGAGCTATGGGTTCAAAATCTTTGACCCTTTGGGACACTATAAAACTTGAGACATGAACACTAAACCTAGTGAAATATTAAACCTAGCACACTTTTAAATCTAGAAAAGAACCTTGTTTGAAAATTGCATATTTTAGTAAACATGGAAAAATGAATAAAAACCTACATTAACGAACTTACTCTTTCCTTGGTTTTTGCAGGAGGTGCAGACAAGACTCCTTTGACATAGATCAAAAATTGCCACCTCCAGATCATATTGTAGAATCCATTCTATCAAATATTTTATAGATGCTTCAAGATGTTAATGTTGCTTTATGTAGATGGTATATAGGAGGACAGTTAGCCAGACATGATATGGAGCCATCCATTGAGGCTCATGCATATCCTTGACACAATGAGGAGCATAAAGGAGAGAACTCCCACTTGGAGTGACACAGAGCAGAGTCACCATAGAGGGGATAGGGTGACTAGATTTCAGGACATAGGTATTAGTCTCAAAGCCCTGGGCTTAGGGATGAGCATGCAGAGAGGCCTAGGGATCAAAAGACAATAGTTGCAGACTATATAAGGAAATATCCTGAAGCTACGACCATCTTTCTATCATGGGAATTGTTATCTCTTGAAAGTGCACCATGTACAGAGATGGCTGCAAGTTTTCAAAGCTTGAATTATTTGATCTCTCTCTTTCATAGATATAATGGAAACACCTCAGGTTTGTGATTATACCTATTTTGAGGTGTGTCTCTTGTATCAAAGCTGGTTCCTTGTTGATGTATCCTAAATTTGATTTCTGGGGTTTAAAGGGAAAAGATGACTATAAAATTATTAAAAATAAGGTGATAGAACAAATTTTTATGAGGGATTTGATTAAGTATATGCACAATTGATATGTGAAAGGATTCTTGATGCAAAAACCAATAGTTTTTCTATAGAATGTTAAGGGAAAAACACTTTGGGGTATTGAGGGAGAGTATCAAAATAATACTCCTAAGCTAAACATGCATATTAATATCATGTAGAAATTACTAAATTTTAAAAGAGGGTAAGATGATTAATCATGGAATTTGTATTCACAAGACTAATAAAAATATACACAAAACTACAAATGATTGGGAAGGTAGAAAATACTTCACACTCAGAAGGAAAAACCGGTAAAAATTGCTTCAGTACTCCTATATCCAAAAAAATTCATTGCCCTTGTGCTTTGGTTTCAAGCTCAGGTCTTTGTACCACTTTTAAGGCAGCCATCTCTATTTGTTTTGAGCTCAGCTTTATTTCATCGTTCTGCCTCTATAGAAAAGTTTATGTCGTATTAGTTTTTCTTCATTGTGATCTATTTGTTATAATATTTCTTGTAAGTTGTGATGGCTACCTTCTGATTCTCCTCAAGGCGGTCACCATTTTATGGATTTGAACTTAGTAAAAAAGCTTTGCGAAGCTGTTAGGTATATACCTTTTTCTTCCTTAGTTTAGGCCATCTTCAACTTTGAGGGTTACTGTGAATGCTGGAAAGGGTGAGCTTATTTATTTTCGAACATGAAAATAATATCATTTTCACTGTTCCAGTGACCATGCATATACTGATACTGGTTTTCTACATCATTTTGTTTTTCCCGGTGATCGTGAGTTCAAAATTCACTTCATGAATTTTCATTGATCTTTGTACTTCGAGTGCATGAACAGTTACGATTCAAACCATGAATTCTCTTTCTTACTTTGATTATTTTCTACCCATTAATGGGTCTTCATTTATTGGCTGTGATTTGTAATTTTGAGTTCCATTTAGTTCACCCAAATCTTTGTAAATCTTCCCAATGTTGTGTTGAAACACCACTTATGAAGGAGTTTGAGCTTTGGATCTTTTCTGGGTAGATGTAGATTTCCCTTACCCCTGTGTGTTTGTAATTAGAAATATTAATATGGATTTTTGCAGAATGTTTCAGACCCATTATCTGTATTCCCAAGATCTATTACTTGATTATATATGACTTTGATGGGTTGTCTTGTGGTTTCAACTTTGTCTAGCTTATGAGAAGTTTCCTTTCACTAGTGGGACACCATTATCTTTAATATTCTATTTCAATCACTATTTTATAGAAACTTTGGGTCTTTTCATCTAAGCTCGTAATACCAAAACTTGGTCCATTAATATAACTGTCACTGCATTCTTGGTTTTACACATTTCTTGAGCCCTTAAATAGTTTTTTTTGTACGAATGAGATTTGTTAACATTATTTATTTCATGATCAGGTTCTATTTTAAATATCATGAGGTTCTGTTTTAAAAAGCTAGCTTTCAATTTCTAGGTTGTGACAATGAAAATTCCTCTATATAAAGTTTTAACAGGTATCCTGGATTCCCAAACATAAGATTTTGGGAGTTCACTATTCTTTGAATTGTGCATTTATCACTTCGTAGTTTTTTTCTCAATTAAACTTGGATCTAGTTGTAAATATCATCTCGTTCATTAGTATTGTTGTCTATGACTAGACTCGGCCATGTAGATATTAAAACTTGATATGAACTTGCTTTCTCATTTGAAACTTAGAATTAGTAACTGCAAAATTCTTTGAATATTATGTTCCAATATTGAATTTGCTTCACCGTAGAGGTTTTTCTCCATCCACCTTTGATTTCTCTGACTGGAACTCTGTACTCGCTGATGGATCTGCATCACTTCCTCTAGCTAGTAATTCCATGTATGCTTGTTTAGAAAGTCCATATGTTTGATTTTGTCATGAAATTTGGACATTTGTATTCTTCCATGAGTTTCTAAAATCCATTAAAACGACATAGCTGAACATGTAATAGTTATCTAAAAACATGTTGATTTGCATTTGATCTAGTTGGGATTTTGTTTTTACCCTAACTATGCAACCTTTTACCTATTATAATAACACCATGTAAATCTTTTTCTTTTGTTTATTGCTTCAATAGAACTCATCCTCCTTTGCAAAAACAAGTTAAAAGTAATAAGTGTCTTCATTATGTATCATACTTGCTTGCATAGATAGTTGTGCCTCTTTAATATGGTAGCATTTCCGATTTTACCATTGCCCTATTTGGAAATTTTTAAGTGGCTTTCTGGAAATTGCAAGGAATTCTTCATTTGTTTCTGTTATTATTTTCAAGCATAACCCTTGATTCAGATGCTTTGTTACGATCTCTTTCTTGTTTCTTTTACTTAGATGCTTTATTTGCTTGATGGTAATATTTTTAGCATGCTGGAAAATTTAAAATGTTGAGTTTTCATGTTGAATCCCTGGAAATGTTTGTTTAGAATTCATTCTTCTTTCTATTTCTGGATATAGTAGTTGTTTTTTTTTCTAATTTAGAATAAAAAATATAACACTTTCTGTTGAATTTGATTTGGTAGTTTGAAATTGAAAACTAATAACTATTTATATTGATCATGACATCCTTTTCTACTTTTCTGTATCAATTACTTGATTTAAAAAATTATTTTAAAGCATGTAGTAGCTAAAACCGCATGATGAGAAATTTGTAAATTTCCATTTTACATGGCGAAGCCTTGTCAAAATTTTCCTAGAAACTTGTTTTCATTTTGATTCAACTATAACCCTTTCTTTCCAGTTAACTTCAGCTTCTTAAAATTTGATTCTTCTTTTTAGTTACAAATTGAAAAGTATACTTCTATTTGTCAGTTTTTTTTCCGTACTATAACTTCTTCCATTTGAAGAAAATATTGAGTTTGAGTTACATTAAATCTTCTTTCCAGCATATATTTATGACTTGTCTTGTTTCTTGGCTACAACCTATACTTGCACACTTAAGAAAATAGTTGGAAAATACTTAGGATTTTTGGCCTCTCTTGTTTCCATGTTTCTTCTTTTCTTTTCTCTTTCTTCTTTCTGAGTGAGTAGAGCATGTATGTAGTTTGATCTTCAAATAAATTATATCTCCTATTTTAAAGAGATTCATATGCATAAACTAAGATAGTATAGGAATATGAATTTGAACTCTGAGCTCGTAACTGACAGTTCATCGTTTCTTTTTTCAGGTATAGTGACTTCTACAACAAAGATGAAGAAGGAAAAAAATATGGAATTGAGATACTTCGAACAATGAATAAATAACACAAGGAAATGATGGGTTCACCCATAGTCCTTAATTTATTTTTCATGCATGTATACCTCTTATTTCAGTAGCTATACTTTACTTTCCAGTTACATCCCATAGCTTGTGTGGGAATATTTGAAATTTCCTTATGAATAAAACATTTAATTTTGTAAATGAGTTGTAGATTTCTTTCTGCATGTCATATTTATGTATGGATTATATGAGGAACTAAACAAATCAGTAATATAATTGAATGTCTTAATCATAAAGGAAAGAACATTAATGAGAACCTATAACATTCATTAATGAACTCTAATTTCTGCAACCTGCACTTATGTTTGTTGTGCCAAAACTCAATGTTTAACCTATTCTGTAATTTGGTGTCTTCATCAAGACAACGCAGTTTTCCTTTAGGGCATTGTGTTATTTTGCTAAAGATAACATGAAATTGCAGACTATGTGATCTGTTACATTTTGTAACAGCAATAATAACTATAGATTTCATTTAATCATTAACTAATTCACCAGTAACCAATAATATAAAAACTCCCTTAGATTAGTTATACTTAATCAATGCCTTCCATCGTAACAATGAAGTTTTGAGTTGGCCATTTTCACACAAGTGGAAAAAATTTCATCATTTCTCCCGATCCTGTGGGGGAAACCTACCTGCTAGCTTATAGACAAATGATTTTTTCTTGTCCATTGGGCATGGAGTCCAAACATGTAACCAAAATATGCCTTTCTGAAAGGTTCAACCCTTCCAAAATGAAACTAAAATTGGGAAAACATCTGGTAAACCAGATCACGTGCACAAATGTACTTATTGACTTTAAAAACAATGTAATGTGCAGAAACTACACTTATTGAAGGGAAATCCTACTCTAAAAATCACTGTAAGATTTTTAATAATAGTGTTTGAGAAAATACCATTCATGAGAATGGGAAGTTCCTCTCCATTTAGCTTCAAAAGATGAAAAGTATTGTGTTCTTTACAAGCTGAAATCATGTAAGGGCCACTCCAAATTCTATCAAACTTTGTGTTTCTTCTTGGATTTTCATGATCAACATCCCACTTTACACAATATCTCCTTCATTGAAGATTCTAAATTTGGCTTTCTTATCAAAATTATTCTTCATTTGTTTCTGATTCTTTTCCATATTCAAATGGGCTTGATTTCTTAGCTATTGTAATTCCATTAACTTTGCATAATGAATCCGTAATGGTTCAATCTCAAGTAGCTCCATTGGATGGAGCAAATCCAATGCAGGTAGCTCAACTAAAATAGGTTTTCTTGCTTCTTTTTTGTACACAAGTTTGTATGGTGAATTGTGAACTAATTTGTTAAGAGTCACCCTATCAACCCAAAGTGTTGAATTCAACATTAGATCACAAGCTAGTTGATTATGTTTGAGTGTTCTTTTGACGATCCTTAAAAGGTTCTTATTAGTAATTTTAGCTAAGCCATTACCTTACGGGTAATAATTAGATGAATAACTTAAGTAAATTACATGTTTGACATCTAAATCAGTTGTTTTTGCACTAAGAAATGCTAAAGTATTATCTAGCTTTTGGAACACGAAATCTTCAAACTATTCCTTTATAAAAAGATAGTATCAAATCTTTATTAGCATCTTTTAAGGCTATTGCTTTAGTCCATTGTGTAAAATAATCTGTAACAGTTAAGATCCATTTGTGTCCTTGTGATGAAGGTGGGTTTATCATGCCAAAGTCAAGACCCCACTGCATAAAAGGATGATTAACTGAAATAGGATGTAAGGGCAGCCAACCTAAATGTTCTTTTCCAAAAAACAAAGCACATTTTTTACACTTTCTTTTCCATTCAAAATAGTCCTTAAATATGCTAGGCCAATAGTAACCAGCTTTCATTATATTTAAAGTTGTGGCATGTGTTGAAAAATGACCTCCTGCAGGTCCTTCATGGAATTCTGATAATATTTTCTGAATTTTATCATAGTCGAAATACTGCATCAAGATTCCATTTATATCTCTTTTGAACAACACACTATCAATAAAGATATAAGGTACAAACTGTAATCGGAAATATCTTTGTTTATTTTTTTCCATACCTTCCAGATAGGTGCCATGTTGTAGATAGTTAACCAAACCAGTCATCCATCTTTATTCCAGGACCTCTTGAGCAAGTTCAGGTTGCTGCTTTTCTTGTTGAACCATGATGCTTGATTGTTCATACGCAATATCAGCATGTTATTTTGAATCATGTGGTTCGATAGCTTGCTATTTTTTCATATCAGCAATTAGATGTTCACATAATCCTTTCCCTTGAACCATCTTAGTAACCCAAATATCAACATCATATTCCATGACATTCGTTATCCATTTTGCTCTTTTCTCATTCAATTCATTATTTAGCAAGAATGATTTCACACTTGGATGAGAAACAAGAACATGGATTTTATTGTTCAAAAGCATGTACTTGAAATTATTTAGTCCTCTAACTACTGAAAGTACTTGTTTTTCAAGGAATGTGTACCTTGTTTCTTAATCTTCCAAGATTTTTCCAAAGAAAGTAATAGGCTACTCAATATTTTCATCATTAACCTGAGTTAATATAGTTGAGGTTGTTTCAGCTCCTACAAGTGCATATGTTGTAAAATATTTATCAAAATTTGGATTTGCAAGAGTAGGAGCTTGAGAGATAGCTTCTTTGATTAATTCAAATCCTTCTCTCCCTTCACTATTCCAAGAAAAAATTTCTCTTTATTTAGCATAGTTGTCAACAGTTTAACCAATGCTACAAAATCTGGAACAAATCTTCTAACAAAGTTTATTTTTCCAAGAAAACTTTGTAATGCCTTATTATGATGAGACAACAATAGCTGTGATATCACTTCTATTTTGAAAGTATCAATTGATAATACTTTCTTGGAAACAATATGACCAATCAATTTACCTTGATGTACTGAAAAGATAGACTTTAGTGGATTCAAAGATATTCCAAATTATCTGCATAACTTAAAGGTCTACCTTAGATGTACTAGATGTTCTTATGGATTGTTTTAGAATACGGTAATGTCAACTAAATAGACTAGGATACATTTGTTTAACAAGCTATGGAAAGCCATGTCCATTGTATGTTGAAATGTTACACCAACATTCAAAAGACCAAAAGGCATCCTTTTGTAAGTATAAGTACCCCCACTTGGTGGTAAATGTTGTTTAATACCTATCCTCCTCCCAGACTAAAATCTGATTGTATCCACTATAACCATCAAGGAGAGATAATCTATTTGCACTAGAAACTATTCTTAAAATCTGATCCATATTTTAGAGTGGGTAACAATTTTTTAATGAAGCTTTATTAAGATCTCTGAAATCTACACATAATATGATTTCACCATTCTTCTTTCTAACAGAAACAAGATTGGCTACCCAACTTGAATTCTTAACTGGAAAGATAATACATGATTCAATAAACTTAGAAAATTATTTCCTCGTTAGAGGCTCTATTTTAGGATTTACAGGCCTCTGTTTTTGTCTATCCGGTTTAGAATTTGGCTACAGTTCAAAATTATGTTGTGCTAAACTGGGATCAAACCCTTTCAAGTCTTTTTATTTCCAAGAGAAAACATCTTAAAACTCCTTTCAAAGATTAATAAAGGATTGTTTTTTAGTTAAGGAGCATACCTTTCCAAGGAACAATTTTTTTCCTTCATCAACTGATATCTCTTCATAATTATCAAGATGTGTTGACATCTTAATCTTAACCTTCCTTAACTAATTTTCAGTGTTGTAGATGTCTTCTAATGTAACCAAACCTCAAGGTAGTTTATTTTTCTTTAACTGAACAATTTGGTCACCATATAAGTGCTATAATTTATCTTAATTAACTGTAGAAAACTTAGCTTGTTGCTATAAAAACATACAAATTTGAGGATCACTTTCAAAAATTTCCAATTTGTGTCATTATCAGGTATCAAGGGCCTAATAATTAGCTTTATATGAAGCTAAATTTTGTTGTTTTCAATCTGTTCTAACATTTCAAAACTAACACTAACTGCTGCAAGTCTATCTGCATGCTTTTTTTCAGCTCTAGGAATGGATTGAATAATAATAGCATTGAAATATTACATTAGGTCTGAAAATCTATGTTTGTAAGACTTCATTAATGGATTCTTACAAACATTGAAATTTTTTACTTGATTTATAACCACTTAGTATCACCAAAAATCTATGGCATGCTAATACCTCTCTTTCTAGCCCAAAGTAAGCCATGAATTAATGCTTCCTATTCAACTACATTACAAGTGCATGAAAATTAGAAAATCAAATATGAGAAATACCTTTCATTTGTTG
Source organism: Taxus chinensis (assembly GCA_019776745.2). Classification (NCBI taxonomy): domain Eukaryota; kingdom Viridiplantae; phylum Streptophyta; class Pinopsida; order Cupressales; family Taxaceae; genus Taxus; species Taxus chinensis. The sequence continues at coordinate 811,358,156 of CM034149.1, forward strand.
GGGAAGTAAGCATCAAACTGGCTCCTTGTCCTTTCGTGTTCTTATCTCCATTGAAAAGAAGCTTCCAAATCCCTTCTAGTGAATCTTTTGTTTTGGACAGCAAGGGAAGTGGTGTATTTTCTTCAAGCATACAATACACACCAAACAAGTGTTCTTCAAATTCCTTAAAAGGAACATGAGCATGTTCTTCCACTTTATTTTCATCCATAAACATGATAGAAACACCATCTAATGTTGAAACCTTAGCTACCTCATCAAAGTAAGACTAATCTAAGGCTGAATAATTAGCCACCACACTTGAAGAGTGAGGGTCAATGTGAAATCTGGCCAATTGTTCTAAATTTATAGTACCTATGGTACAGTAATTAGTAATTAAAAATAAGACGGACCAATCTGAAGAGATATAAATGTTATCACCGAATCACAGCACCCCTATGCATGCATTTGAACTCACAGTGTGATTGGATAACATGGGTAATATCTCCAAGTTGTGGGACTTGCTACTTGAGACAGACCTCCAGAGAAAGCTGGTTCTTGCTCCTAAACTACCTGCCACAATCTACTCTAATGCAGGATAAGCTAACTGTTCTAATCTAAATTTCCAAGGGACCAGGGAGAGAGAATACATAAAATGAAAGCCTATACTAAAGCGGTGATACACCAGAAAAGGAGGGTGTGAGAGTAATCTCCAAATGTGTGAAATACAGAGGCAAAGTGCACACTAGAAGAGGTGATGACAGTTCACCATAATCTAGCAAAAATGCATTCACAACAATATTCCAAGCATACACAATGTTAGTGAATTCGTGCAAGAACATAACAATAGACACAATATTCTTGTAGAAAGATAAAAGGGGCAAGAAGAATGCAAGAAAACACAGCAGGGGAAGATACATCCACAAAATTTCTCCGTTTCTCTTCCTTACCGGCACCAAGTTTGCAACCCAACTTGAGTGTTTGATGGGAAAGATGATACTAGCCTCAATGAGCTTGCTTAACTCTTTTCTCATGAGAGGCTCGATATGGGGATTTACTGGCCTTTGCTTTTGCTTGACAGGCTTGGATTCTGGATCCAACTCAATAGTATGTTGTGCCAACTTTGGATTGAAACCTCTTAAATCTTTGTAAGTTCAAGTGAAGACATCTGGGAACTCTTGACAAAGCTGAACAAAATCAGATTTCTCTTGTGAGGTACTTACCTTACCAATCTGCAATGTCTTGCCTTCTTCCACAAAAATAGGCTCTGAATCTTCACCCTTTTACTTGAATGTTCACTTTCTCCTTCCAGAACTGATCATTCGGGTTGAAGATTGACTCTAGCGTTATGAGGCCTTTTGGTAATTTGTTAGTCCTCAGCTGTACCACTTGGTCACCATACTGCTGCTCCAGCTTGTCTTGATTTCTCATGGAGAACTCAACTTCTTCTTGCAGGAAATTAACAATTTGCTGATCATTCTCGAAGACTTGCCAAATTTTGTTGTTATCCGGAACATCTGGTCTCACAACCACTTTGATATGAGGCTGAGTTTTCTCACGTTTGATACTTTCTACAACATCAAATGCAGCCCCAATTGCTGCCAGTCTGTCAGCAGCTTGATTATTTTTTCTTGGGATGGAAATGATGCTAAAAGCTTCAAAATCTTCAATAAGATCCCATACCCGATTTTTGTAGTTCTTCAACAGATCATTTTTGGCAGCATTTTTTCCTTTGACTTGGTTTATGATCAGCTCACTATCACCAAACACTTGTAAATTCCTGATGCCTTTCTTCTTTGCCCAGTGCAGTCCATGAATTAAGGCTTCATACTCAGCTGTGTTGTTCGAACAGGAAAACTGGAAATGGAAGGCTGAGTAATACCTTATACCTTGCGGTGAAATGAGCATAGCTCCTCCTCCTGCACCTTGTCTACTCCTTGACCCATCAAAGAACAGCTGCCATACTTCATTCTTGTCCTTATGATCTGGCTTGGTGATGCTGGGAATAGGTTGACTTTCTTCATGTATGCAATAGACTCCTAGCTCAGATTCTTCTATTTCTTGATAGGGATCAAAAGCATGCACTTTGCTTTCCCATTCATCAAGAGTCAAATCTGGGATGCTTCCAACCTTAGTGTCAACTTCATCAGTGCTTGGATAATCTTCTTGATCAAACGCTGAGCAGCTGGAATTGATTTGGCTTGGAGTGTAAGGCTCAATGTGGAAGTTTGCAATAGGTTCAGACCTGATTGTAGCCTTAGTTCCATACCTTATTCTAAACAGCATGTGTGACCAATCCGCTGAAAGATAGCCTCCAATTTTAGCAGTGAAGTCTCTTGACAAGCATAATGCAAAGAGTGGTGGTAGGTCTAAGACCGACACATCTTGTAACACTGTTACGTTAGGACATGCATGCAGTGTGAGGCTCAAACCTTTGATTACTCCAACCGTTGTCACTACTGTCCCATCTAATTGCACTACATCCTTGGAGAAGACTTCATATTGGAGTCCTAGCTGATCAGCTATTTGTTTTGGCATGACTGAGCTGCTTGCTCCCGAATCGATCATGCAATTATGCACCAACTTATCTCCTATGATCAATGAAACATAAAATGGAGGGGGCTTCAAAATTTTACCTTGCAGTCCTCCATGATTTCCCTCAGGCTGGGCAGCATTTGTGAGTACCTTCTCTTGCATTTGGACTTGCTGATTTGAAGTTGACCAGTCTTTCATGGCAGCTTGTAGCAAATCTCTTTGCCCTAGGATAGATAGTGATTCCCACATTGATATGTTTACATTTGTCTTCCTCATCTGATCAATGATATTGAATGGAGATGAAGTATCCCTCTGCTGTCCCTTGGCCTGCACATTCATTCCTTGCACATGGGCAGCAACAACTGGCATTTGAGTTGGCCTAGGAGATGGTTTGAATGCTCCTTGCATGTTTGGATCTACAGTTTGTTTTCCAGCGGCTTGTGGAGTGGTAGAAGGTTGTGGATTGCTTGAAGCCAATGGCTGTTCTTCACCCAAATTTCTCCTCTTTGACCTTGTGTTGGCTGCAACACTCTGAGAGGGCATTTGATTCATACCACAGAAATCTTCATCCTGCCAATTGACAAGAGTAGTTTCGTTCGGAGATGTTCCTTGCTGCTGGTATTCTTCGTGGCTGGACTCTTATGACCCACCAATGGTTTGCACCATCAGGGCCTGATTTAATGCACCGTTAAAGCACATTGATTGGTTATGTGGCTGACTGCATGGGAAACACCAATCATATTCTTGGGCCATGTTATTTTGGACTGGCACCAAATCTCTGGATGCAGATGCAACATTGGGATTATAGGGCTGAAATGGTTTGTTGGTAGGAGGCCTTGCTTGATTCCGATTTGCAGCTGGATTGGGCGGTCTTTGAGGTTGATATGGTTGCCTGTTAGGCTGAGCTTGAGGCTGATATGGTCTAGCACTCTGAGCTTGCTGTCTTTTGATAGTAACCAGCTCATTTCCCAAATTTTGCATTTGTTTCATGACCTCTTGGAGTTAATTTAAAGCACTAGACGATGAAGTAGAAGTTTCATTTGAACTTTGATTTCTAGGAGTGGGAATAGGAGCTAAGACAGGCGCTTGACTAGTACTTGGGCTCTCTAAACTTGGATATAATGGCATTGGGGGCCTAGGAGCTAGCTTACCAGCTTGAATAAGATAGTTTTCAGCCCTAATGGCAATGCTATAAGAAGCAGGTAAGGTTGTGCCTCCCATAGATTGAATTAACATAGAAATATCAGAATTTAAAGCTTTAAGATAGTATAGAAAAGCACCTTCTGCTGTTGGCCTGACTGCCACTGGAATCCTATCCCAAGACCTTTGAAATCTGAAGTTGAAGTCAGTCAGCTACTCGTTGGGGGCTCTCTTGATAGTTGTCAATTGTTCTAGAAGAGACAAGTTGTCTCCCTTCTCTCCAAACTACTCATGGAGAACTATGCATAACTGATTCCAATTCGTGATAGAACCAGCTTCAAGGCTTCTGAACCATTGCAATGCCTTCCCTTTGAATGATGATGCTAGCAGTTTGACAGCCACATCCATTTCGTTTATCTCATGGATTGCACAGACGTTAGCAATGTCTTTGACATGATCACTAGGAGTGGTATGATTTTCTCCAGTGAAAAAAGGAATGTTCTTCAATGCTGCAATTGGAACTGGATTCTGTGCATTGAGGGCAAGTGGGCTGCTACCAGTGAAATTGACAAAGGGATTTAGTGGTTGTGCCATTCTGATTGGCCTGAGAACCCTTATTGATGTGAGAAAAGGTCTACCAGGTGGAGGTGTAGACAAAGTTCTATTAGGTGGAGACATAGATCTTTGAGCTCTTCTTCCCCTTCTTTCTCTGCCTAGAGATAGGTGTAGATAAACAAACAGTCCTTCCTCCCTAGTTCTTGATCTGGTCTTTATTCTTCTCATAAATTCACCAGGCTTGGACTGCAGAAACCAGCGGATTATGCCTCTTGGGAGTCGCCAGATGTGCGATTTTAAAGCTTCTTCAAAGTTGGACCTCACAACAAGTGCACATCAATCTTGTTGCAATGAAGGTGAAGACCTCTAAGGTCCCACCGGGCGTGCCAGAACTGTTATCACCGAATCACAGCACCCCTGTGCATGTATTTGAACTCACAGTGTGATTGGATAACATGGGTACTATCTTCAAGTTGTGGGACTTGCTTCTTGAGACAGACCTCCAGAGAAAGCTGGCTCTTGCTCCTAAACTACCTGCCACAATCTACTCTAATGCAGGATAAGCTAACTGTTCTAATCTAAATTTCCAAGGGACCAGGGAGAGAGAATACATAAAATGAAAGTGTACACTAAAGCGGTGATACACCAGAAAATGAGGGTGTGAGAGTAATCTCCAAATGTGTGAAATACAGAGGCAAAGTGCACACTAGAAGAGGTGATGACAGTTCACCATAATCTAGCAAAAATGCATTCACAAAAATATTCCAAGCATACATAATGTTAGTGAATTCCTGCAAGAACATAACAATAGACACAATATTCTTGTAGAAAGATAAAAGGGGCAAGAAGAATGTAAGAAAACACAGCAGGGGAAGATACATCCACAAAATTTGTATTTTATTGCTTCCTGGTATGCACAGTTCAGTCTATTACAAGATAAGGGCCTGGATCACCATGCAAGGAGTCCACTACAAGGGCCTGCAACACACTGGCTTCACAAAGCAATTTTGGCAGAACTTTGTCACCCAAAAACTCTCCCTTTACAATGAGCCCAACACTCGAATTTATAGAAAAAATGAGAAGGAGAAGAGAAAGGAAAATGGAAATCCCAAAATCTGTCCCTCAACCACCTGTAAGAAGCATTAAATTGAATGAAATGATTTTATATTACTTACAAAAGGCTCCCCATACTGCCCCATGTGTTGCAGTAGAGAAAGAATGATGACCATGCCTCTTAATTGCACTCCCAGCTACCAAATAAAACACTGTTCTGAATCCGACCACGTTTTGTTAAAAAAATCGATCAATATCTCATTAAATCCAGAAATTCTTGATTACTGTGCATCGTGCTCGGAGCCATAATTCCAATGGTACCAATTTTGTGTGATTTCGTTGAGAAATGCAACAGTAATGGCCTTCTGAGTGCGGGCAGCTATTTTGGGTCTGGCAGGCATTTTCTGTCATTTGACGGGAATGAACATTAACTGACTGGAGCTGAATTTTGTTAAAATTGGAGCTTGGAGTCAAAAGTTATGGCTGTTTGAAATTTCATAGGTCAAACATTGACTTTTCCTCTTCTGTCTTCGCCCATTTCGCGCTTTCGCGTCTCACGCGTCCCTCGCGTACTTTTGTCCCGGCAGTCCTAGATGAAAAACTCTTCCTTCGGGCGATCCACGCTTTCGCGTCCCACGCGTCCCTCGTGTACTTTTGTCCTGGCCGAACCTTCGCCTATTTCGCACTTTCACGTCCCACGCATCCCTCGCGTACTTTTGTCCTGGCTGTCCCGGAATAAAAAAACTTCCTTCGGGCGATCCGTGCTTTCGCGTCCCACGCGTCCCTCGCGTACTTTTGTCCCGGCCGAACCTTCACCTATTTCGTGCTTTTGCATCCCACGCGTCCCTCGCGTACTTTTGTCCCAGCTATCCCGGACGAAAAACTCTTCCTTTGGGTGATCCGTGCTTTCACGTCCCACGCGTCCCTCACGTACTTTTGTCCCGGTCGAACCTTCGCCTATTTCGCGCTTTCGCGTCCCACGCATCCCACGCGTACTTTTTTCCCGGCTGTCTCGGACGAAAAACTCTTCCTTCGGGTGATCCGCGCTTTCGCGTCCCATGCGTCCCTCGCGTACTTTTGTCCCGGCTGAACCTTCGCCTATTTCTCGCTTTCGCATCCCATGCGTCCCTCGCGTACTTTTGTCCCGGCTATCCCAGACGAAAAAATCTTCCTTCGGGTGATCCGCACTTTCACGTCCCACGCGTCCCTCATGTACTTTTGTCCCGGCTGAACCTTCGCCTATTTCGCGCTTTCACGTCCGACGCATCCCTCGCGTACTTTTGTCCCGGTTGTCCCGGACGAAAAACTCTTCCTTCGGGCGATCCGTGCTTTCACATCCCATGTGTCCCTCGTGTACTTTTGTCCCGGCCGAACCTTCACTTATTTCGTGCTTTTGCATCCCACGCGTCCCTCGCGTACTTTTGTCCCGGCTATCTCGGACGAAAAACTCTTCCTTCGGGCGATCCGTGCTTTCGCGTCCCACGCGTCCCCCGCGTACTTTTGTCTCGGCCGAACCTTCGCCTATTTCGTGCTTTCGAGTCCCACGCGTCCCTCGCGTACTTTTGTCCCGGCTGTCCCAGACGAAAAAATATTCCTTCGGGCGATCCGTGCTTTCGCGTCCCTCGCGTACTTTTGTCCCAGCCGAACCTTCGCCTATTTCGTGCTTTCACGTCCCACGCGTCCCTCGCGTACTTTTGTCTCGGCTATCCCAGATGAAAAACTCTTCCTTCGGGCGATCCGTGCTTTCGCGTCCCACACGTCCCTCGTGTACTTTTGTCCTGGCCAAACCATCACCTATTTCATGCTTTCGCGTCCCACGCATCCCTCACGTACTTTTATCCCACCTTTCCCAGACGAAAAACTCTTCCTTCGGGCGATCCGCACTTTCGCGTCCCTCACGTACATTTTTCCCAGCTGTCCCTTCACCTATTTCACGCTTTCGCGTCCCGTGCGTCCCTCGCGTACTTTTGTCCCGGCCGAACCTTCGCCTATTTCGCGCTTTTGCGTCCCTCGCATACTTTTGTCCCGGCTGTCCCAGAGACTAAGACTTAGCCATTTTTTGTGATTTTTCCTGGCCCGAGCCTGTCTTCTTGAGGGGTGAATTTTGGATAACAATAACCTGCTATATTTTCTATAAGTCCCTAGATAAGCATAAAGCAAAGTAAGGAGGTAAATCCACAACAGTAACATCTTGCAGAATAGAAACATTTAAGCAAGCATGTAATGTTACCTCTAAATTTCTTATTACACCAACTGTATTAGTTGCAGTTACATCAAGCTGTAAGAAACTCTTTTCTATAGGATCATACTGCAGACCTAATTTTTCTACAATTGCTTTTGGCATAACTGTGATAATTGCGCCACTGTCCACCATGCAATTATGAACTAGATGTTCTCCAATAATCAGTGATAAATAAAATAGTGGTGGCTTCTTGATGTCATGAGCATTCAAAACTTTCTGAACCATCCACTTAAATTATTTTAGTGCGGTCTTGTTCAAACGTTCCAAGGACCATGTCTACCTTCTAAATTTCCTTTTCTGTTGTTTTTGAAGAAATATGTAGCTTAGGTAGTTCATGAGAAAGTAAATCTTGTTGTCCTAGAAATAATTAGAGCATCCCACATCAAGATATTAACGTTAAGATTTTTCATTACATCAAAAATGTTAACAAGAAGCAATGGTTTTAGAGATAGATTCAAATGTCTTAGCGTAGGCCTTTAGCAAAAACTGATTATGCTTCATCTGCCTTTGATATCTGAGGTATAAACAATCTTCTTGGGTCAGGCTGTAGTTGTCTTTACTTGTCCTTTATCAACTGGAAAACTCGCTATTTATTTTAGGAACAACATGATTGTTGGCTGATTTTGGGACTATAGATGTTGTCTTATCAATGATAGTAGGTAGAACATGCCCATTTTGTTGTTTTTGACTTTCAACAACTTTTCCTTGAACCCTAGTAGTGACCGCAATGAAATCCTCCTCAATGAAACTAACTAAATTCTATTTCAGGTGCTTTTTGAACATGAGTTTCTTGCTGCCCACTCTCCATTTGAGGCATGAACAATGCTTCATATTGAGGTTGTGTAACAAGATTCAGATTCAGAAAAATCATTTGGGAAACTTGGAGTTGAATGAGGTTGATTGCAAGGTTAGCACCACTCTTCTGTAGCCATATTTACCGGGACTAATGCATTAGATGAACTAGGAGCCTTTGGGTCAAATTGCCTTTGCTGATAAGGCTACCTATAATATTTGATTCTGTCGGTAAGGTTTCCTGTTTTGCTGATTAAGCTGATTTTGTTGATAAGGGGCCTGATAGGGTCTACTAAGTAATACAAGCCTATTCTTAATTGAAGTCAGCTTATTTCCCATAGTCTGAAAATCTTTAAATACATCATTTGATGGGGCTACAACAACAGGTTCTATGATTGTAATAGGCTGAGGAATAGGTGCTAAATCTACCAAAAAAAGGCATTGAAGGCTTTGGTGCTAATTTTCTAGCTTGAATAAGACTATTTTTCAGCTCGGACGGCGATATCATAGGCTACTAGGAGCGTATCTCTCCTCCCATTGACAAAATCATAGTTGAGATATCAATATTTAATGCCCTAAGATAATAAAGGAAAGCGCGACCAACTTGAGGCTTGACACTTGCTCAGAATTCTTTCCCAAGTTCTGGAAAAACGGATATCAAAACTAGACATAAATTCATTGGGAGCTCTTTTAATGGTAGACAATTTTTCTATGAGAGATAAATGATCCAAATTATCTTGAAATACTGTTATAGTAATTTATCACCTATGTCATCCCAAGTCCTTATGCATCAAATCTCTAGATTTATATACCATTGCAAGGCTTGTCCTTTAAGAGATGCAACTAAAAGTCTTAAGGCTACATCCTCATGAGTAATATTATGAACTGCACATAAGGCTGCAACATATTTAATGTGCTATCTGTAGGTGTCACCTGATTTTCATGAGTGAATGATGGAAATTTTTTCATGGTAGCATTAGGGATGTCATGGTAAACTGGGATTACTAATGGGCTACCATTAGTAAAGGTCACAAAATTCCTTGGTGGTTGAATAGCCATTTGAAAAACTAGAGATATTAATAGAGAAATTGATATGTGATGAAGGAATATAAAGAGGAGGGTTGTCAAAACTAGGTCTATTATAAGGTAAAGTATTACCAACTCTTCTCCTTCTAGCAGAATTTAAAGGTAAAAAAACAAACTCATGAGGAATTACTCCTACTCGATGATCTTGTAGTCACTTTAGGCATGGAACATGCTACAATACTGGTTTGAAATCAGTTTTATGGATTCACCAAAAGATACTTAAATTCTTTAGAATAAATTGTTGTAACTTGCTCCCAAAAAGTAACTTTTGATTTGCTATAATATCTGCTTGTAGGATCTGCTATGTAGATAGTCGTAACTTGCATGCAGATATGATTCATTTTCCCACTGGGTGTGCCAAAAAATGTCATAACTCGAAGTTGACTGTCCTATATTTTTTTTTTAAAAGGGTGCAGGTAATTTGCTAAGCTTGAATAAGCTTGCTTATTGATAAAGTCTCTTTCCTTGTAGCATGTGAATTCAAATCTCCTTGTCTATTTTGTCCTCTTGTGAAGCATGCAAAAATTAACTCTCTGTTGGTGAGGTAAAATAATTACAATACTTGCAATATTAACATCCACTATGGGGACCACCTATCCATGTGAACATGTTCTAATGTTTACATCTCTTGGCTTCTAATGGTAACAAGGGTGACATAATGCAAATCAACTTCAACCTCCTTGAAGTGTGAGACACCAAATTTGTACTTCACCATGGTTTGGCCACCTTTGTGGACTTAGCAAACATAAAAGGATCGACCATTTTACATGGCACATGCAACTATAGTCTCCACCACCTTTTTATTAATACATGCATGTGTATACTTTTCAGCAATTTTTCATATTGCATAATGTTATGTTTTAAAAGACCCACCTTTTTGAGTGATCATTGTGGGATTGATTTGGTCAGTACTTGTATTGTTTTGACCATACACTATAGTGAGACTGTTGAGTCAATATTTCAAAGATTAATTTCATTAATAACGTGGGCTGTCCCCTTCTCCATGGTGACTCACCCCTTCATACTTTACGCTGGCACTTTGTCTTAAATACATTGGCCACTGTGATTGGTTATGGCCATTGATTCTGGCACTTGGATTCTTATGAACCATCGATCTTGCTTTTCGTTTATGATTTCACTTGGCATTTAATATGGTTGTTGGTAAGTGATGTGACAGTTTGCATTGACACATGGAGATTGATTCTCATCATTTGATCTTTGTACTTGTTGAACTCAGACCATTTGATCACTAACTTCAGGTGAGTTAGGTTAAAATGAGCTCAGATGGGTAAGTTAAAACTGGACTCAAACTCCATCATTTTGGTCTTTTCACATTTGTTTTTCTCATAGAGAGCGGCGAAGCCATAGAAAATTTTGCGTAGACCACCATTGTGCTTTGAGTTGTTGAAGCTTGGCTCACTGTACCACTTTTTTGGTCTTTGCAAGTTGGAAACTCTATGTTGGTCTTGCTTGAGAGTTCTGGAAGTGCTCAACTATTCACGTTTTTTGAATTCTTGTGGGAGCTCTTTGGAGGATGTCTGACATCACGAGTTCTGAGCTTTCTGTGGTCGTTGTGTTCCTCTGGTTTTGAGAATCCAGTTTCTATACCACTTATTATGGCCGTCATACCTTCTGATTCTCCTCAAGGAGTTATTTCACCATTTTATGGATTCAAACTTAGTCAAATAGCTTTGTGAAGCCGTTATGCATATAACTTTTGTCTTGCTTAGTTTAGGCCCTCTGTAAATTTGAGGGTTACCGTGAATGCTAGAAAGGGTGAGTTTATTTATCTTCAAACATGAAAATTATTTCATTTTCACTGTTCTAGTGACCATGCATATACTTATACTTGTTTTCTACATCACTTTGTGTTTCCCAGTGACCATGAGTTTGAAAATGACTTCATGACTTGTCGTCAATCTATATACTTCGAGGGCTTGAAAAGTTACGATTCAGACAGTGATTTTAATTTTCTTACTCTAATTTATTTCTACCCATTAATGGGTCTTCATTTTATTGGCCGTGATTTGTACTTTTGAGTTCCATTTGCTTCATCCAAATCTTTATAAATCTTCCCAATGTTTTGTTGAAATGCCACTTTGGAAGGAGTTTGTACTTTGGATATTTTCTGGGTAGATGTAGATTTCACTTACACCTATCGTTTTGTAATTAGAAAGCTTAATTTGGATTTTTGAAGAATGTTTTAAACTCGTTATCTTGTATTCCCAAGATCTTTTATTTGATTATATATGACTTTGATGGGTATTCTTGTGGCTTTCACTTTGTTTGGCTTCTGAGAACTTTCCTTTCACTAGTTGGACACCATTATCTTGAATATTCTATTTCAATCACTATTTTATAGAAACTCTCAGCCTTGTGATCTGAGCTCGTAATAGTAAAACTTGGTCTATTAATCTAATTGTCACTGCATTCTGGGTTTTGTGCCTTTCTTGAGCCCTTCTCTAGTTTTATTTGTACAGATGATATTTTTTAACATTATTTCTTTCATGTTGAGGTTTTGTTTTAAATATCACGAGGTTCTGTTTACAAAAGTTATCTCTGATTTTTTGGGTCATGAAAATGAAAATTCCTTTGTATAAAGTTTTAACTGGTATCCTGGATCCCTGAGCATAAGATTTTGGGGGTTCTCTATGTTGTGACTTATGCATTTATCACTTCCTATTTTCGTGCTCATTTCAACTTGGATCTAGTTGTAAATATCATCTCGTTCATTACTATTGTTGTCTATGACTAGACTCAGCCTTTTAGATATTAAAACCAGATATGAACTTGCTTTCCCCTTCAAAACTGAGAACTAGTACCTATAAAATCATTTGAATTTGATGTTCCAGTGTTGATTTTGCTTCACCGTAGAGGTTTTTCTCTATCCACCTTTGATTTCTCTAACTGGAACTCTGTACTAGGTGATGTATCTACATCTCTTCCTCTAGCTAGTAATTCCACATATGCTTGTTTAGAAACTCCATCTGTCTGATTTCTTGATGCAATTTAGACATCTGTATTCTTCCATGAGTTTCTGAAATCCATTAAAATGGCATAGCTGAACATGTAATAGTTATATGAAAACATGTTGATTTGCATTTGATCTAGTTGGGATTTTGTATTTACCCTGACTATGCAACCCTATGTGTGTTACAATAAAATGATGTAAATCTTTTTCTCTTGTTTATTGCTTCAGTTGAACTCATCTCCCTTTGCAACAACAAGTTGGAAGTAATAAGTGTCTTCATTTTGTATCATACTTTCTTGCATAGATAGTTGTGCCTCTTTGATATGGTAGCATTTCTTATTTTATCATTGCCCTATTTGGCAATTTGTAAGTGGATTTCTAGAAATTGAAAGCAATTCTTCATTTGTTTCTGAAACTATTTTGAAGCATAAGCCTTGACTCAAATGCATTGTTAAGATCTGTGTAAATTGTTTCTTTTACTTAGATTCTTTATTTCCTTGATGGTAATAATTCTAGCATGCTGGAAAATTTAAAATGTTGATTTTTCATGGAAAATCCTTGTCAAATTTTTTTCTCATACCTATTCTTTCTTCTCTTCTATTTCCAGCTATAGTAGTATTTTCTGATTCAGAATGCAGAATATAACACATTCTGTTGAAAATGATTTGTTAGTTTGAAACTAAAACATAATAAATTATTTATCTTAATCACTGTATCCTTTTCAACTTTTCTGTATCACTTAATTGATTTAAAAAAATTCTTTTAAAGCATGTATTAGCTAAAAACTGCATGATGAGAAAGTTGTAAATGTCCATTTTACATGGCAAAGCCCTATCAAAATTTTCCCAGAACCTTCTCTTAATTTTGTTTCAGCTGTAACCCTTTCTTTCTAGTTAACTTGAAATTTTTGAAATATAATTCTTCGTTTTAGTTGCGAACTAAAAAAGTTATACTTCTATTTTCCAGTCTATTTTTTGTACTGTAACTTCTTCTATTTGTAGAAAATATTGAGTTTGAGTTACATTAATCCTTCTTTCCAGCATGTATTTAACACTTGTCTTTTATCTTGGCTACAACCTATACCTGTACACTTAAGAAAATAGTTAGAAAAAACTTAGGCTTTTTGGCCTCACTTGTGTCCATGTTTCTTCTTTTCTTTTATCTTTCTTCTTTCTGAGTGAGTAGAGCACGTATGTAGTTTGATCTTCAAGTAAATTATATCTCCTATTTTAAAGAGATTCATATGCATGAACTAGGATAGTATAGGAATATGAATTGATCTTTGAGCTTGTAACTAAAAGTTCATGTTTTCTTTTTTCAGGTATAGTGACTTCTACAATGAATAGGAAGAAGGAAAAAAAGTTGGAATGGAGATACTTCAAACAATGTAGAAAACCCTAAAGGTAATGATGGGTTCACTCATACTCCTTAATTTATTTTTCATGCATGTGTACCTCTTATTTTAGTAGTTGTACTTTACTTTCTAGTTACATCCCACGGCTTGTCTCGGAACATTTGAAATTTGCTTATGAATAAAACAATGAATTTTATAAATGAGTTGTATATTTCTTTCTGTATTTGAGCTTTCTGTATGGATTGTATGATGAAATAAACAACTCATTAATATAATTCAATGTCTTAATCATTAAGGAAAGAACATTAATGAGAACCTGTAACATTCAGTAATGAATTCTGATTTCTACAATTTGCACTTATGTTTTCTATCCCAAAACTCAACATTTCACCTATTCTTTAATTTGGTGTCTTCATCAAGATAACACAGCTATCCTTCATGTCCTTGTGTTCTTTTTATGAAGATAGCATGAAATTTTCTATTTGATCTATTACATTTTGAAATAGCAAACATAGCTACAGATTTCATTTAATCATTAACTAATTCTGTAGTAACCAATAATATCAAAACTCCCTTAGCTTAGGTATACTTCACGAATGCCTTCCATCAGAACAATGAAGTTTCAAGCTTCCCATTTTTGCACAAGTCAAAAAATTATCAAAAGGGATACAAGTGGATTTTAGGCAGAGGCATGGTTGGTGAGCCTGGGTGGGGTGCTTCAAGCTCTACCCTTGTTCTGGGCAACATGAAAGCTCTTGTTTTCATCCATGTTTTTGAGGGATGGAGCTGATGTCTGGTGGATGACCAAGGAGAAAAATCTCCATATTTTTTCAGATATGGTTACCTGGGAGCTCTTTGAGGAGTGGTTGAGGAGTAGGTACTTATCATAGAGGTTTATTCAACAGAGAATAGATGAGTTTGATGACCTCTTACAGGGATTTTTGATAGTAGCTGAGTAACAGATTTGATTTATGGATGTACCCCAGTATGTCAACTACATGCAGGATGAGTAGGTATGGATTCACAGGCTCATTACGGGCCCTAATCTAGACATTGGAGGTGTTGTTCATATCCATTGTCTACATACATTAGTTAAAGCGATTGAGAAGGCCTACATATTAGAGGAGACTTAGGGGAAGACATAACAAGGTAGAGAAAGAGTACGGAGGCCGCATCCAATGATGTAGGAAAATAGATTGAGGGGGTCAAATCCTCCTCCTTGTGGTGCACAGGGTTCAACACAATTGTCTTTTAGGCCAAAACAACAAACCTACCCACCTTACAGGCCTCCACAGAGAATTGTTTCATAGAGGGGGAAGATTATGGGGCCTCCTCCTAGGGGGTCCCATTAGGACACAAGGTGCACCAAGGGCTCAGCCAGTAGGAGCTCATTAGCAGAGACCTCAGTAGTCTATAGCTGGATCAATGAGATCCACAGCACAAACCTCTAGAGTACCATCTAGAGCTACTTATCATGGGAGAGGACCAGGAAGTTTTATGGTTGTGGTGTTATTGGAGATTTTTGGAGAGAGTGCCTAGAGAACCCTAGTAATAAGGGTAAGATGTAGATCTCAGAGACTACTATTCATGACATGGGCCGCAGTCATTAGATCTGTGAAGTGGTCAAGAACTACCAGATTTAGCACCATAGTATCATGATTGAAGATGATAGGTAGCATTGGTGGTGTTCATACCTCCATTCTATTTGATTCTTTTATTGCACAATATTTGGTAGAGTGATGCAGGATGGTGGTAGTTAGGTAGGGTCTTAGTTGGGACATCGAGATGGCTTTTGGAGCCAAAATATTCATAGACTCCTTAGTTAAGGAGTGTGTAATGGATTTGGGATGCTTCACCACTACCTCTGATCTTCATATCCTTTTGTTCTGTTTTGTATGGAGTCATCTTAGGCATGGACTAGTTATCTACACATAGAGCCAAAATGGATTATTATCATAAGATTATATCATGTATAGATGATCTAGGAGTTGAGTTAGTTATAGTAGGGTTTATGATACCTATTTCCATTTGCATCATCTCTGCCATTCAGATTAATCGGTGTGTGCGACATGGTTTTCAAATGTATACTATCATAGTTAGTGACTGATTGGATGATGAGTCTAGCATACCATCGCTTGATGAAAATCCCATCTTGAGAGAGTTTTGTGATGTCTTTCTAGGGGAGATACTAGGGTTATCACCCCCACGTGAGATATATTTTCACATATTTCTGGTTCAGGGAGCTAAACCTATCTCACAAAACACCTTATCGGGGTGACCACCCCTGAGCTCTGCGAGCTCAAGTTGTTGCTAGAGGGCCTTTTGGAGAAACACCTAATCCATCCTAGTGTATACCCTTGGGGTAAATCAGTGATATTTGTAAATAAGAAGGAAAGATATCTATGGTTGTGTATTGACTACCACCATCTTAACAAAGTAACAATCAAGAATCATTACCCCATCTTGTGCATTGATGATTTGTTTGATAAGATGAAGCGGACCACAATTTTCTCCAAGATAGAACTTAAGTTAGGTTATCATTAGGTGAGGATTATGGAGATAGATATTCATAAGACTACCTTCTGTATGAGATATGGCCACTACGGGTGCACCGTAGTGCCTTTTGATTTGATGAATTCCCTCGCAGTGTTCATGAGCTTGATGAATTGAGTGTTAAGAACATTCTTGGATCACTTCGTGCTCATATTCCTTGATGAAATTTTTATTTACTCATGTATGCGTGAGGAACACAAGGGTTACCTTTTGTCAGGTTCTTCAGTGTCTTCATGAGCAGCAACTTTATGGGAACCTGGAGAAGTGTGTGTTATTTTTGATAGAGGTATAGTATTTGGGCCACATCATTTCTAGTGAAGGAATCGCAATCGATCCTTCTAAGAATTGAGCTATTATGGAATGGCCAACACCCACTAGTGTAACAAAAGTGTGCATCTTCATGGGTTTAGCAGGTTATTATAGGAGATTTGTTTAGGACTTCTCTCGGGTTTTGTACCCCGCATCACTTCCCTTCAACAGAAAAGGAAAAAGTTTGTTTGGTTAGATATATGTGCGTATGCATTTAGGAAAATAAAGGAATGCCTCATGAAAGCACCTATTCTTATAGTTTTAGATCCAGAGGGTGAGTTTTTTCGTATGCACAGATGCTTCTTTCACAGGAGTTGGAGGTGTGTTAATGTAAGAGGTCAGAGTAGTTGTTCATGAGTCTCACAAACTCAAATATTATGAGCTCAATTATCTTACTCACGATCTTGAGCTTTTTGAAGCTATGCACACCTTGGTTTGATGGAGACATTTCCTTCTTGATCGGTGATTCACAGTCAAGTGTGATCACTTGAGTCTTCGTCACCTCTTCACGCAGCCCAATCTTAACACTCGTGAGTGGTGTTGGATGGAGTTGCTTTACGAGTATGATATGGAGATAGAGCATGTGAAAGGGAAGGAAAATGTGGTTGTAGATCCTCTTAGTAGATGGAGACATGTGGTTATGGCCACTGTAGTGAGCACAAATTTTTAGAGCAGGATTCTAGAACAGCTTTCTTGTGAAAGCTTCTACATTGCAGCTAGAGCAGAGATAGAGTCTTAGAGACCCCTTGAGGGGAAGTTTGATGTTTTTTATTTATAGTAAGATGGCCTCCTCAGACATAGAGTTTAGATTTATGTTAATAGGAATGGAGGATTGAGGCATGACATCTTGATAGAGGCACATCGTGCACCCTATTCAACCCATCTCTAGGTGAAGAAGATGCACACCACATTAAGCCAATTGTATTATTGGAGGGATCTTCACAGAGACGTGGCTAAATTTGTGTCAAGTCGTTTGGAGTGTCAAAAAGTGAAGGCTGAGTATCAGCATGTAGCTGGCCTTCTCTTTTTACATGTTATACTGAAATGGAAATAGGACAACATTTCCTTGGACTTCATTGTTGTTCTACCAATGTCCAGATACCACCACGACGCCATCATGCTCACGGTGGATAAATTGATGAAAGTGGCTCAATTTTCTCTAGTGAAGACCACCTATATAGCTAGTGCAGCGGTACAGGTATATCTTGATGAAATTGTTAGATTGCACGGTATTCCACGTAAGATCATTTGTGACCATGATCATCTATATACTTCCCACTTTTAGACTACCATGTAGCATGCCCTCAGGATGAAGATCAATTTCAGCTCAGTGTATCACCTTGAGATAAATGGATAGAATGAGCTAGTGAATTAGATCTTAGAGGACATGAATAGGATGTATGTTATGGATCACCAGTAAAGATGGGATGAGCATTTGTACTTGGTAGAGTTTTCCTACAATAATATTTTTTAGATTTTGATAGGCATGGCTCCTTTCCAAGCACTGTATGGCAAAGAGTGTAGGACACTTCTTAGTTGGGACAGGTTATAGGAAAGGGTTTCTCTTGGGCTAGCTTTATTGTAGGACATGGAGTAGTAGGTGGTTGTTATCAGACAGAGACTACAGGAGGCACAAGACATGTATAAGAAGTATGAAGATCAGCATAGGAATGACCGTACTTTTGATGTGGGCATGAAGGTTTTCCTTCATGTTAGGCCACATAATAGCCCCATCCATTATCAAAAAGGTTCTAAATAAGCTCCTAGATTCGTGGGCCCTTTTGAGATCTTGGAGCATATCCGTCCTTTGGCCTACCATCTAGGGTTGGCACCTAACTTATCTCGCATCCATGATCTGTTTCATGTTTCAGTAATTAGGAGATATATTATAGATCCTTTTCAAGTGCTATATTGGACCTCTTTGCAAGTGCAAGATCAAGGTCCGGTGATGGTGGATCCCATTCGTATTATAAAGTATAGGACCCTGGGCCTTCATGGTAGAAATATTGACCAGGTTTGAGTGCAATGGTAAAGATATGATGAGACTGCGGCTATATGGGAGGATATTACTTTGCTACAAGTTTAGTTTTCACACCTATTCCAGTGACTTCTAGGAGGAAGTCGAGTCTAAGAGGAGGGGGACATAGTTCCCACTTCCCTTCGACACCTTCTGTTATTGATTATGATATTGTCGACTAAACTTATGTACATTATTTTAGCTTTTGAGTTGGTATGATGTTAGACATTAGAGATCATGGATTGTTGTTGATTTTGATTCATTTTTGATTCATGTAGAGTATTGGGGACATTTTATACTGATATTGTTATGTTGTTAACATGGTTATATATATATATATTTAGACATGTGATATTTTCTCCTATTGAGTACACCTAGAAAATTGAACTAATCTTGTGATCATATGGTTATGGATGAAATTGAAAATGATATTGTTGATTGCTTGGATGATGTTTTGATTCAAATATATACATGATTTGGAGTTATATTTTATATTTATTTTGGGTGTTTTTAATGTGGCCACGAGGTTGAAGGAGATATTTGTGTTTTCCAGATAAACATGTCACAACAAACATCCGGGGATTGTAGACCAACTGCATTGGAATCCTAGATGAATTCAGTAAGGATCACCATGGCAATGTATATTTATTAGTTTTATATGTTTGAATTGAGGTTAGGGATTCCCATTGGGGGATCACCTTCAAATGTAACCAAGGGGTTATGTGTATTATTCTATTTATTTTCTTTTGTTTAATTTTAGTATGTGGTTTTTAGTGATGTATTTTTCCCTTTAGTATTTATTTAATTTGTGTCAAGATTAGTGAGTAATTATGTTGCTAAATTAATTATAAATGGGTAAAAATAATGCATTTATTAGAGTTGTTGGCTCTTGGTTTATGTGTTTTAATTGATGTGTAAGTAACCTTGGGTGTGAAACACCCCACCTTCCTTTTGAAATTAGGATCTGTCCTTAGAGACTGATTTTCGATGCTTGTGGGACAAGTTAAACTTGTCCCACACCTCTTAAATTTGTACACCAACCATACCTATGGGTTGGAAAGTCAAAATTAGTCCTTATTATTCATTTTGGGAAGACAAGTTGTAAGTTCTTATTGTACCTTCTTACATAAAATTAATTTTGGTCCTTGGGGTGTGGACATGGATTGTGTGTGTGAGTAAAATGTCATTTATTCACCAACTCATTAATTGTACTTTGGAGTTTATAGTTTACTTGTGAGGTGGAGTTGAGGATGAGTGGTGTGGAATCCTACATAGAGCCACCTAATCCTCCTCTCTCCATTTTCTATTTATTCGAATTCTTTGGCTTTTTTGGGGGTTACTTCATGTTGGTCTAGTGCTCTTGTAATTGGAGAGAGTTAGAGGATTTTTAATGCTTGTGGATTTGTGGGTGCTTTGGGACTGTTTGGATTTGAAGAATTTTATTTTTGAACTATTGGATCAAGATCTATCATGGAGAGGTAGGAGCTTGAATATTTTAAAGTGTGTTCCTTTTATTTTTGAGCATATGTGAATGTTGTTGACAGTTTGGTATGTTTATGGGTTGGTTTGGTAGATTTCCTAAGTGTGGTGTACGAGAATACTATGTGGATATTTATTGTGGGAATAAATAAGAGAATGTGGGGAGGCATAAGAGCTATTTTTGGAGGGAATTTGGGATGGATTTCCACCTTGGAAAAGAAATAGCTTGCATTTATTACTTGATATGTGGGAGCCATAAGAGGAGGGAGGCATAAGAGAATGGGAGGTATAAGAGGTAATTAGGGGAACCATAAGGGTATGTAGGGATTTTGAGATGAATATACTGGCGGGTTTTAAGGTGGACACCCATTTCCCATTGGGAGGTATAATAACTTTTCCCCATAGATCTTGCTCCTTTGGATTTTGCATGATGAAGCTTCAGTATTTTTTTATGTTCTTCATGTGGTTGTAACAGCATTATTTAGACTATGATGTGTTAGTGATGTTTGTTTTGTGCTTTGGAATCTTGTCTTGTTGCCATGTGTTGAATCCATTTGCTATTGTAATGTGGTTGGGGCCCAGGTACCAATGAGGAGGATGGCTTATCCTTTTCATTGAAATTCTTTATTGGGTGGAGAGTGTTGACTCCCCCTCTATTTTTTGTGACCAAATGAAACGTGGCAGATCTTTTTTTGTTCTTGGAGCTATGTATAAAGAAATTTTTTGCAGTTCTCCTTAGGTTCCTTATTGTAAAATTTCCCGCTTTAAGTGGATGACTTGTAATAATATTTGTATTGAAAATCTACTCTGTTTTAGGATATGAAAGCTGTATTGGAATGTGAAAAGGAATGAGAAAGATTTTTTTGATCTATTTTTGCAAACAGAAAAGAAATTGTAGAGGAAATTATTTTAGTTTAATAGAAGTTGATTTAATTTCTAAAAAATGGAGTTGTTGTTGCTTCGAAATTTGTTGATTGAAATACTTTTGTAAAATCTCTATTTAAAGGCTAGAAAGGTCTGTGTTAGGAAATATTACCTACCTCTATATTACTTAAAAGGCACATATTTAAAATATAACTACATTCTTTCTCTCCACGCATTACGTAAAGGAAAGTTTAAAATTGTAAAATTGGAATGAAATGAACTTAAATATTTTAAGTATGGTAAATGAGAATAGATCAATTCATGTTTAAGTATGTTTTCCATTTGGATTCACTGTAAAACTTGTAAATAAATATCAAGAAAAAACATACAGCCTACCCTGCAACAACGAAAGACAAAATGAAACTTTAGAATGAAATTAGGATGAACAAATCACATCATAAAACTCTGGTAATTGAGAAAGAGGCATAATAATGCAATTTTCACAAAAAAGAAAAGAAATTTGTATTGAAATATCAACCATTAATAAATTAATCCCTATAATCCATTTGAGATCTTTCAATTGTGTTTCTCAATTCCTGTTTGGTTTTTGAAGAAGAAAGAATAGCGGATTAGACCAATTATGGTAGTTGAAAAAGCTTAGTTCATATTTTCATGGTATTAAAGACGTTTTCTTAAAATTCACTAATCTAAGTTTGTTGAAAATAAAATTTTGTGCTTTTTGTGTAAAGAGAAGTTTGAGCCTTTTTTAAAAAGTCTTCATTTGCTCAAATCCGAGCTTCCAGTAGAAAGTTATGGCCGTCTAAAGTTTTCATTTGCAAAAATTTACTTTTTTCCAAATGCCTCTGCAGCCCCGCCACCCTGCCAATTCACTTTTAGAAAAAAAACTTCATGGGTTCACGGTCCCATACCTTCAAACTTTTCTTTAAAAAAAAATTGGCTTAAAATTTAAAGTTTCCCCGCCGGCCCACCTTCCCGCAGGTCACTGTTGGACTAACACGTTGCTTCACTAGGCCTCAGTAGAGGCATGGAGTATTTTTAACCTTCATGCTTTTAAACAAAAAAGCCAACATTTTTCAAGTTTCCCTGATGGTTTGATTCCCTAATTGAAATTTTGGGCATGACATGTGGTATCTCTGGGCATAGGTGGAGGCACAACTCATTTTAAAACATTTTGCCTTTTTAATAAAAAGCTAAAAAATACTAACTACCTCTAGTGACCCACCTTTCCGCGTTGGCTCAAAATTTTTGGCATTTGTCCCTTTCGGCCTTAGGCTTATTTTCTTCTTTAGGTGTAAAGCCCCATCACGGGCTCGTGGGTGCAGGGGTGTAACTTGTGCTTTTTTCCAAATGTTGAATGCACCAAATTACCTCCCCTACTCTGTCAGGCCCATAGTCCCACCTTTGGGAAAAAAAATTCTCCCTATGCCCGCAGGCCCGCCTTTGTGGAAAATTTATTCCCCAGTCCCGTAGGCCTGCCTTTGGGAAAAATTTCCACCCTAGGCCCATCGACCTATAACTTAAGAAATATAATGAGTTATGAGGACTTGTTTATATCAGTGGAAAGGGGAATACATTTCCTATCTAATGGAAATGTTTTCAAGAAACCTTAAATGTGTTAAATATATGAAAAATCAAGCTGAATTAAAAATATGAGTCTAAGAGTGGGTAAGTGGGAAATTACCCCTTTTTAACTTAAATGTTTAACTCTAAAGTATGGGTTGACATTTTTAAAGGATCACATTAGGGGATAAGATAATGTTTTTCTAACCTATCTAAATAAGAACCTTGGTTATTATTTGGACCTAGTGAAATTAAAAACATTGGTCATTTAATTTTTTTGGCCCCTTTCACCATCTAAAATTAATTAAGGAGTATTTAACTATAGTGTTAAGTTACTTGTTTATTAAACTAACACCTAAGATAAATTTAACTATATTTGGATTAATTAAACTCATTAATTTTATAATGTGAATCTAATGTTTGTTATAGTGGGAAAATTTCATTTATTAAATTATAATTGACTTTCAATATTTGTTGTGGCAACTATTGGTTGAAGCCTAGTAGAGGTCACACTTTTCAAAAAAAATATTCCATAATTTTTCTATCTAAACCTATGTTGTTCCTGGGTCTCAAGTGGTCATTTTTGCGGGTGTTACAATACCATCGAAGTATGAACAATTCATGATGGTGGGGAATAAATTTCAAGGTACTTCATGAACTCTTAAATAGTTAAAATGTACTTGTCAAGTCATAGGGAAAATAAACTAATAACCTAACCATAGAAAGACAAGTAATTCAATTTTGATAAGTAGATCAAGTGATATGGTGATGCGACATGTTTCTATTGACAAATGTGTCATCATGAAAGTAAGCATGGCATACCTAACTCTGAATCTTTGGACAAGGTAGTGTATGATAGTACATTGACAGGATGCACCTAGTTCTAGCATAAGTGTGTGGTGTTAGATGGGATTTGATTGATTAAAATATTGGTAGACACTTAGAACAATAATTTTAAATCAATGCTGAGAAGGGAAATACTGGTATACTTTCTATAATGAATAGAATTATTTTTCTATGGGGGATCGAGTAGGATTTATTTGACACATAATTGTGCACATGCTTTATTAATTTATTATTATAGGAATTGTAATTAGATTATGCTAGATTTTAAAAAAAATTATATATGTAAATCATTGAAGGAAAATGAATTTAAATGTGGGGTATTTAAATTAGTGAACTATGAAAGTTAATGTAAAAGATAATTAACAAAAACTGATATAATTTAGTAGGGGTTATATGGGATATTGTCGCCTTGTAATGAACCTCTTGAAAAGGCCGACTTCATTTGAAATTGGTGCATTCAATTTAGGATTGAAACATAATTCTAATAAACTTAAAATGAAACTAATCTACTATGTTCTTGGGATTAGGGAGAGATATTAACTAAAAAAAATAAAATGGTGATGCACCAAGAGTCAATGGAATAGAAATATCTACTTCGATTGCATAATTTATATTGTGGAAACATTTATGACACGTAAATCTCCTAAATTATTTCTTAATCAATGAAATGATGGAACATAAAAATCTAAAAAATAAAAGGAATAAAGACTTTCCACAACTCAAATATAACTATGTATATCACAACCTCACCAATAATTGAAATAAGATAACGTTTTTAAAGGAAATTTAACTCACCACATACAAAGAATTGAACATTTACAAGTACTTAAAAAATAGTATTATTTTAGAATATACAAGATATTTGAAGGCAATGTAGTGTTCTGAATATATATATATATATATATATATATATAATACTTGAAGCTTTTTCTTGGACTTATCAAAATAATAGATCCCCTTGATATTAAGAACTAAAATTCTTGTTTGACATAATGCATTCTCATATTTATAGACTAAGGATATTGATAGATATATCTCTATTTTCTAACTACTTCTTACTAAAAGTAGAATGCATTAACACTTAGGGAACAACCTCCCATGAAAATAGCAAAAATATTTACACACATTTTACCTAGTCAACCAAGAAACTGGCACTTTTTCATATACTTATATATATCTAATTTAAAAAGTCCTATTTTAATTACATAAAGGACATCAAGACCTTTTGTAAAATCCCAATTTTCTGAAAATAGGATGTTATGGGGGAAAATTATATCCATTTAAATTTTAGGGTCTCACACTACAAATAAAATTGGGTTGCATACATTTTGAATTTAAGATTTCAACCTTTTTGGATTTCGTAGTTTGGACTTTAGACTTTTAGGATTTTAGAGTTTGGCCTTTGGAAGGTTTAGATTTCAAAGTTTGGACTTCACAATTTTTGGATTTCAAAGTTTAGACTTCATACTTTTGTCTTCGGAGTTTCGAATTCAAATTTTTTAGATTTCAGAGTTCAGACTTCTGAATTTTTAGATTTTGGATTTTTGACTTCAAACTTTTTAGATTTCGTAGTTCGGACTACACACTTTTTGGATTTTAGATTTCACACTTTTGGTGAATGGTTTTGGGTAAAACATACTTATAAATCCAAATTTTTGAATTTCTAAAATATGATTGGTTCGGAATTCAGACTTCAAACTTCAACATCCATTTTGAATATAAATCATGAGCTTAGTTCTGAAATCTGAATTTTGAAGTCCTAAATTCAATCCAAAATTGACCCTAAGGAAATTTTGAGACAAATTTATCAAAAAATTAATGAATGGGAAGGGTAAAAAATTGCAAGAAAAAAAATTTAAGTCCTCCTTAGCAAGGGTAACGTGTAAAGTTAATAGATGCCACTTGGATGAGTCCTCACCATCTATTATCCTAAACCCAAACTATAAATTTATCTCTCATCCTCCATGATATAAGAAGGAGGAAATCCATAACAAATATTTTCCATATTATTTTTTTACCAATCATCCAAATATTCAATCAATCAATCCAATCTATCATCAATTAATTCTTCATCAAGCATTAATCAATCCAAGCAAACCAAAAAGATGTGCTCCCCAAGTGCCTAAACAAATTTTAAGAAATGAACACATCGTTGAGAAAATCCAATAAGAAAAAGAATGATTATTTCATTTTATTGGTAAGTATGTGTACTAATTTTTTCTTCATCTACACATATTGCTCAATCATGAGGTATTTTTGAAAGGATTAGCATCGGAAAGCAATTTGTTTTCTTATAGTCACTAACTAATATTTTCCACATTACAGTACCTTTAGACTTGAGAGTTGTAGGAGGCTTAGACGTCATGACTAGTGCATAGATATTAGAAAGAGTAGGCCAATGTAATGGTGTATGTCGTAGGATACCTTTAACAATGATAACTTGTTTGTTATGGATGTAACTAAGACACAAGTGATACATGGAAGGGATGGCCTGAGTAGCATAGAGATAATGACGAGCTAAGAGAATGTCACCACCTACGATTTCATCGGTAAGTATAGATGGTGTAAAGAAAGTGAGATACCAAGCGGTAATAAGATGAATGATACAACCATAAGAATTAGGAACTATAAATGTGATTAGTGAGGTGACATATGTGATTGGTGGCACATATCATGTATTGGTAAGTTCCAATTGATTGACCATAGTATTATTGATGGTATAAGTTTTAATAAAAGAATTTATATGTACAAAATGAGAAGAAAATGTAGACTAATAATAATGGTCCAAGATGGTGAGAACTAGAAATGGTAGATCAACAGTGCCAGAAAGAAAATAAAGGAGCAAAAATTAAGGATGAGGCACAACATGATATGTATGGTTTACATAAGAATTGATATCTTTCTTTTCATGCTTTCGTAAATGGTGATTAAATACTTTTAGTTTTTGATTATCATTAACTGGGTTGGAAATAGATGTCTCAGAGAGCTCAATTGCATTATTATCAACAAGATCTTAAATTATTTTTTTAAGATTAAAGTAATGATCAATAGAATGCACAATGCATTAATGGTAGTCACAACATACATTTTCATCATAGTTATAGCCATGGGGGAGATAAGGATTGCGATTTATTGGTGGAGGAAGAGTAATAATATTTCTTTCAATAAGTTGTGCTAATAGAAGATGAGGTGTGTAAGATAATTTAGTAAAAGTATGCCTTGTGTGTTTCAATTGTAGAAACAACATTAACAATGGCCTTAGATTCAGTCTGATTAGGAAATGATTTGGAGATATATTTAGCTTGAAACCTATTGGAGGATGAAGCTAAAGTAACATTATAATATTTAAATTTTCCAATAGATAGAAGTTTTCTTTGGCACAATTTGAGTATATGACATATTTGATCAAAGGAGGGAGAGATATTAAAGATAAAACTCTCCTGAACTAAGGAGGGTTAATATCATCTAGATTACTAGCTTCGTCACGATTAGTGAATAATAAGAGATCTAATTATTTAGGATGTTTAGTAATATGGGGCACGAGGTCATGAATATATTCGTCGGCAAAGGGTTCATAACTCTTAGCCATGGGAGAAAAATAATAAGAATGCCTTGAAAAAAGGTAGGGTTCGAGCTAGTTGGTTTACAAAATGATTTAATATAAACTAAATTCTATATAATTTTAGAGTAATTGTTGTAGCGTATGATATTAGAATGATAATATACAGTAAATGGAAAATCAACAAGAAAGAAATAATATTAAACCATAAGTGAGAGATATAGATGAATTAGATGATTTTCTGGGTGATATGGGAAGGTGAGTAGATGAGAATGATAGGAAGTAACATCATCAACGCTCACTTGAATTTCTAGACCTTAGAAATGGGTAGGATAAAATACATCATGAGGGGACATCAGAACCCGAGTGTTAACACTTCACTAGATTTAGGCGCTATTGTCCTCTCCGATAATGAAGTTTTTATCTTTTATATAGAGGAGTAGATTATCTTTTGATCTTAGTTTTTCACTTTGGATATGTCCTAATGAATTATTTTGCACATGTAACATGTAAAATAGATACCTAGCTACACATATACATAAACAAAATCAAACCTAATAAATAAGATGCAGAACGAGAGGTCATACTTACTCCAATGGTAACAAGAAGAGTGAACTTATTATTGAAAACTACACTACATTTCATACTCCATGTAGTTATGTGTGAAATTATCCATAATTATGGCATAAGATGTTGCTGTGTGAGTTACACAATGACAGTGGCCTAGATCTATCATATAGAAAATATATAGAATGTGTGAAATGGAATCCAATAGACTTCCATTCCTATATTGTGTATGTAGAGTGATGTAGTCCTTGTCCTTTGAGTGAATGTGCTAGATGACTATTTTCTAATGCTCTTTGTTCCTTTAGATGCAATATTAGGTGATAATAGATAATGCTAGTGGTTGGCCCATTATTTTATAGCTATAAGTATTTATATCTTATTCCTTTGTTTGAATTTTTTAATTGACCACTGAAAGGAAAACTCAAAAGAGTAAAATATTCCAAAGAAGTAAAAGGGAGCCAAAAGAGTGAGAAAAGGGTAGAGAGATTAAAGACTACCTAGGAGGGATACAAGTTCCTCGACACTTCTTTCCTTAATAGTCACTAGTGTTCGAGGCCTTACAATATAAATAAATTAAATTCTGACAACATTGTAGGGTGTGTAAGGTCTATAAAATTTTAAGAGACAAAATAAAAGGCCCAAAAAAAATTGTCAATTATTAGTTTTCTTTCTTAGGAATCACGTATATATTAGTATGCTCTAGGACCTATATATGTACCAAACCCCATAGATTTGATTTCTACACTTGAAAAGACAGAAAAATTAAAAACATAAAATATGCATGGGCTATAGATAACTAAATTAAAAACCCCCTTAATCTTGATCCCTAAAAAATCATTCAATAAATACACTTTTGATATTGGGAGTTGATTAAATAAAACATCTAGAGCATCTTGTATTATTGGTCCTAAACATGCTATGTAACTTGTTTGGAGGTGACGATATAATTTGTATGGATTTGTTTCCATACTAGGTCAGAGCTTCCAATAAAAATAGGTGGGATTTTCTTTTATTTTGTTCAGAGCTTCACATATAACTAGTCAAAATATGTTTTCATACATTTATAGATATTTCCATATAATCGTTCTATAACAGATTTTATATTGGTCAAGAGATGTCTACATAACTTGTCCAGAGATATTTCTATTAACATCAATGAAAACTACATTTGATCTCAAGAATTCAAAGCTATGTTTTGACAAAGTGATTTAATCTTATTTGAATTAAATATTATTTTATAGTAACTTACTGTAAAAAAATATATTCAAGTGATTATATCTAGTAAGTGTAATGTCTCGATGAAGATTAGGAAGTACATAAATATGCACGATAAATGTGCTCGCAATAGTACATGATCTTCTCAGGTGCTAGTGACCGATCTGGGTGCTAGTGTCTTCTTTGATGCTCATGTTCCGATTTTTTTTGGGTAAGAAGGTATTCTCTCATATATTTTCTTTGTCACTCTGAATATGATGTTAGGGTACTGATCGCACCTGCCGCTTGGAAAAAAATGGATATCTACACATGCCTATAAATGACATAAAATCTAATGGGGAGTTATAATGACCTTGATGGTCACCCGAAGAGTGAACTCACTATTGTGGATTGAATTACATATCATATTCCATGTAGTGATTTTTTTATTGTGTGTGTATCCCATCCCCTAGGATTCCCTCGTGAAAGTTAAATTATGATAGTGGGCTAGATCTAGATTTTTCTAAATATGCAAAATGTGTGTGATGGAATATAATGAAGTTCCCTCATATGCATTTTATATAGACAAA
Source organism: Taxus chinensis (assembly GCA_019776745.2). Classification (NCBI taxonomy): domain Eukaryota; kingdom Viridiplantae; phylum Streptophyta; class Pinopsida; order Cupressales; family Taxaceae; genus Taxus; species Taxus chinensis. Next base: position 811,387,419 of record CM034149.1, read on the forward strand.
TGCAACTCTTGTGCCTTATATAAATTTTCTAGTTTTGGGCCTCTTAGTGATATTGTGACTTTGTGTAAGCTTAGGTGGTGATGGGTAATGATTTAACCCCTTATTTGACATAAATAATTAATTATATATATATGATTCCCTTATTTTAATTTTGTAATTGAAAATTGAAAGGTCAATTCAATGTTTTAAAAGGTGACCAAGGAAGTAAAAGAGATGCAAAAGCATAAGGATAAGATAAATTAGGGTAGGAGTACCCAGTAGGGACATGAATGCCTATGTTTTTCTTCCCTTACTAGGTACTAGTGTGTGATACCATAAAAGATAAATCAGTCAATTATTAGCAAAGCTACAAGATGTGTAACACCAGTAAAGTGCAAGAGATAAAGCAATTAAAGAGCCAAAATCAGTTTTAAACCACTAGTTTTCCTATTTAGAAATCATGTATACATTAGTATGCTTTGGGACCTAGAAATTTACCGAAGTGAATAGATTTTGTGTCAACACAAAGGCTTGTTAAAAATTTCAGCTAGATGTTACTGTAACTTGTAAAATTTACATTATATTTCAACCTTTAAAACTAATTCATGAAAAAATGGTACCTAATTGCAATATGCAATGGAAGATGTATAATCATAAAAATAGTAGAATCCCCTTGTTTCTCTTCATTTCAATATTATATTATTGTTATCATCTATAGTGTATCTATTTAACCTGGCATGCGACTCAATTTTTTACTATAAATTCATCCTCAGGCGTAGAAAGTGAAAAAATTGAATATTTCTTTGAAGCCCGTGAAATGGATCCTAATCCAACATCAAAAGCATATCTAGATGTGTTTTTTCTGTAATATAGGAAACCTATGCAATCACTACCCCCATCTATTTTTTCTCAATAGGGAAAATTTTAAGGAACCCCCCGGGAAAAAACGTATAGTGATCATGTTGAAGAAACCTGTAACCAATTTTTTGTTTTTGGTGAATATATTTGTATCTGATTTAATGGGCTTGGTGAACATCCCTGTAACTTGTTTAGTTCCATCAGTTAAAATGGTAAATAATATTAAAAATAGTTGTAAACAAATTACAATGTTTTGAGAAGGATAAGACAAATAAAAAAGCGCAGCACTCTAATAATGTATGATTATCCACAAGAACTAGTTCTGGAAAGAAGAAATATATTTTTGAAACATAAACAAGATTATCCACAAGAGTATCTCATATATTTATTGAAACATAAACATTAAATTACATAAAAAATTATATATCATAAACTTTGAAATCTCGAAAAAATGTGTTTTTTGTTTTTAACATAATCAATAGTATCAAAGTTTTGATTTCTTTTTTATTTTATTTTTAAACTATAAAATCTTGAAAATTTCATTGTTTGATATGGTTGATGGAAGAAAATGTAAAAAAATGGTTAATTTCTCCAAATCCACCATATTTGGTAACTATTAGATAGGCATACCAGAAAATATATAAGCCTATAACTATATTATAACATAAATATAAAACATCATAATATATTTCTAAATTCTTGTAGTGCTTTCCTAACTATGTTAGTACAAATATTCTCTACCAGAGTGTCAACCAGGGTTAGTATCCCAAAACATTATTTATCAATGATATATCTAGTGGTGTCTTTTAAGTCTTTCCAGGGTTTATGCACTTCAAAATATCACTTCATCATTATAAGGATGGAAGAGACCATTTCAATATGAGTGTCCATCTAAGGGGTCACTACTGGTGATTGATTCAGATTACCATCAATTTTCATATCCATATCACTTGTAGTAGCATGTGGAGAATCCATAGGTTCTGGGTCTAGGGATTCTTGATAAAGAATAGAGATTTCTCATAATACTTTGTGAATTGGCTTCTCAAATAGGGAATCTCATTTCATATTTGTAGGATAAGTTCTAAGAGAATTAACAGAAACCGTGGAAGAAGATGACTGACCAGGTGAGGGGGGTGGAAGAACAAGAAAAAGAAGAACTATAAGGAAAGAGTGTGAAGGATTTTCTAACAATAACCTCATCTGAGTATGTATAAGAACTAGAAGAAACCATGACATATTCATGGCTTGATACTGGTTTAATGTTCTCAATTTGGTCTCCCATGAATTTCCAAAAGAAACTAAGTGTTAGAAAATCACCATGCACCTTGAATTTATAATTTTTGAGTGAGCTCTTTAACTGGACCTAGCAACATGTCCACTAAACCCAATTATGTATTGATAGATACTATTAAATTCAAATCTTGCATAGTGGAAAAAAAATCACCTTTAAACCGATGTTAGTATCCCACATGCCTCCTCCTTTTAAAGTTAAATAAACGTCTTTTTATCATGATGAATAAAATATCATATAGGATAGACATATCAAGATTTGAGGCAGTTTAACAGTTAAAATTTGATACAAAAGTAGTTGATAAATGTGTCACATCAAAAATAATAAAAATTAAAGGAATCACTTTAAAGACTAAAGTTATTGAAAATGTATTTTCCATATTTATTAAATATGTCACCGCTTTTATGAAAAATGTATTTTCCATATTTATTTAATAACATATTTCCTGGACCTTCATCGTATAAAATATAATGTGACCAAGAATTAAATTTGATAAAACATTTCTTAACAGCGAGGGTGCCAATTAAATATCTGGCGGCACACTTTAGTATTTACATGCTTATTTAAACCTGGTGATGACATGCTACCAAATCACCAATACCAATTAAATTTTCGAAGCATCCTCCATCTACTTTCAATCAACCATCCTACATCCTTATCTTATTTTTTTACAAAGTTTAATCCACTTAATGTAAAAATCACCCAGTAAGGTGGTTGTTTCTAGCTAATAGGGCTAAATGAGTACCTCGTCTACCACATTATTAGCATACAAGACACCAGGGAATACTCTCCCAATATTTCCTCTCCGGAGGACATGATTTTATCTTTCTTCCATGGCTTGTTTGAATTATTTCCTTGATTGCCTGTTTTCCAAGCTCTCCATTTTCACCTAATATGCCCATATTATCACATGAATACCAAAAAAATAAAGAACCAATGGATATGCCACTTCCGCTATGTCTTAGGAGATCTGTGGGGTTTCAATCTAGATTTTTACAAACCTCATTTATTGACCACAGAGCTCTTAATACCAATCTCACTACCTGCTCAACAGGGTGAAAAAATAACCCCCAAATTTTCAATAAAATGAAACATAGAAGTTTTTGACATCATTAGAAAACACCCTCACTGAAGTATGGTCCATGGTAAGCACCCAAACCTTTCCTCTCAAGAAAAGGAGGATCATGAGGGAAGGCTCTTAAGAAACTAGAAATATTTGTCAATACCATGTAGCTTGACTTTATTCAGGCAATAAAGCCAAAAGATACATACAAGGGGGAGACATTATTGCCGAGTGGGTAAACTCACATAAAATGGAAAAATAATTCACTGAAATACTAAATGGGCCTCATGTGGGATTCAGGGATCTGCTAAATCTGGGCATCTCGTGAGATTTAGTGGGAGATATCTAGTTTGTTTTCAGCATGGTGTACAAATACATGTTTATCCAATGATGGGATAGGATGTTAAAACATGCTCTAGTGTTTTGGGTTGAATCTATGTCTTCAAAGGAATGACCATTATATTTTATCTTTATAAAGCAATCTATAATATGTATTTTGTAATACCATGTATGTATGTATATATATATATATGCTTTCAAGGGTAGGGAAACCTAACATAGAACCCCATTTTTTTTCTGAGAATATTGTTGAACAATTTATCAAAGTTGTAATAGCATTTCATTGATGTATTGTATAGATTTGTTTAGATTTCATCACATATATGAGGAGACAAGTTTGGAAAAAAATTAACTACACATATTAAATATAAGAAATGATATTTTAGAAAGTTGGAAGTGACATATTTCAGTTGCCATGTATATTCAAAAGTTACTATTTTTTATGAAAAGTGAACTTTCCTGCAAAATATATTGAAACAACCATCATTGCATTCAGTGATAAAATTTTAAGGGCTCCCCATACTTTAATTTGACTTAATAAGTTAAGCTTTAACCGTTATAAATGAGATATTAGAAAACACATTACCCTTCAACAGAAAAAAATTAAAATGTTAATTTTCTCTAAATATATATCTAATTAATTTGAATAAAATAAATATGAAAAATGTCAAAAGTATGAAATATATAAGATCTAAAATAATTTTGAAAAAACTATATAAAATTGAAAACACTATATTTCATCAGTAGTGACATCAATAATTTTGAATTCTATTTAAAAACAACCTTTTCGTTAGTTATTTCAATTCAAATAGTAAATAATATTAAGCAACATTTGATTTTATTCATATTCATTTTCTTTAGAAAGACTTTATTTGATCTATTCTCATCTGAATTCTGTGGATTTTGGTTTAGTATTTTGAAAATTAAACTTGTGTAAATTATATATATATAATTTATATATATTAAATATATTATATATATAATATAATATATATTAAATATATTTATATCATAATATATATATTATAATTTGGGATGGTCTCCAAATCAGCTTAAATACAGAGGGGCCTTAAATACATGTTGTCTTCAATCTTTTCGAGTGTGCGAATGCCCTTGTTTTTTACCTATTTATTGTGGGTCTATTTTTTTCATTTTCATCCTCTTTGTTAGTGAGCACCTATGGATTCCCATTGCATTCCCCTGTTGTTTTTTATTTTGCAATTAAATGCAAATGGATTTCATGTCATCTATATCCAATAATCTTTTGTGGCGGATCTTCAAAATTGCTAATGGTAGCGATTTGGAATAAAATTAAATTTGTATTGGGGGAAAAATATATATTTGAGGATGGATGGTGTATTGTTAATAGAAGTGCGACCTCAGTTTTTATGGAAAATATTCTAATAATTGAGTCATCCAATCTTGATGCAGTCAACCTTACTCTCTACTTGGTTCAAATGAGTTTTTGCAGAAATTTAGTTATAGGAGTGCAAAAGTGTAATTTTGCTTTCTAGGTATCTAGGGAAGAGATTAAGCTCTGGGATGGCATGGATTTGATCATCCTCAAGTATTAGGAATGGCACCATGGTGAGCTAGTGGTCTTTGCAGAGATGCTAGTGGTGTTTATCCATGACAAGAATGCTAGAAGGACGTGCTTCAAACTCCCTAATTTTTTTTCCCTCAATTCTCCCATCGATCCAGTGCCACTTTGTTAGATGAAAATACTTGAAAATATAGGGGAAGATTATAATCATATTTGACATAGTTAGGCAAATGATTTTTTTACTTAGGACTTTGAGGAGGGTGTGGTTGAGAGCAAGGGATCTCTAGTTGTAATTTTGTCTATGTCTTTTGGTTCAGAGGATTAATCCTTGATCTAAATATATGTTGTATTGTCTATAGTATAGTATAACTATAGCCTTCCTTCCTTATGGTTGGATTTTACTAGATATACATAGCAATCATGATTAATGAAGTTTTTGACATCTTCATATTATATCTAACGTTCGAACTCTCTCTTTTGTAAAGGAAACAGGACCCTTCAACCCGCTTTAACAATAAAATAATAATAAGAATATATATAATGCATTTCAATTATATTAATTCATTTGCATGACATGGTAAATAGTGTGGGTGATACCTTTTTTATTTATTGAAAACTTTAAATTAATTTAAGAAAGAAATAATCTAATTTAAAAAATCAATAATGTAAATATTATATAAATGTAAAAACACTATATATATATATATATATATGATGTTTAAACACTTTTTTACTTAATATATGAACAAAGTAATTAAGGGACTCCACCCATATAACTATACTACAAACAAAAACCATGTATAGACCAACAACACAAGGACCCACTTAATGGCCCCCACGGAGAAGAAGGAATCACCATTTGAACAAAAACAAGTGGCTTCAAGACAATGAATACACATGGCCACATAGCCAAAAAACCAAGCAAAGAAAGAGTATTAATCCTCATATGAAATAACTTTTACTGCTAGATATGCGAGGACCACCACCACCATAAACTTCTCCTTCTAGTTGATTATCGAATAAAAAAAGTCTCACTTGGATTATCCCAAAACTCATTGAGGTGGTCAATGGATGAGTCTATAGGTGAGCAAGAATCGGTGAGATCCAGAGGAGATACTCTGCTATGGTCCAGACTGCAATGATAGAATAGAATGTGAATATCCTCTATTTAGAGTAATAACTCCTTATACCACTTGTTGAGCTAATCTTCCCTACGCTTAGTGTCATTCATGTGTTCTTCTGATTCCTCTAACAAGAGTTGAGGCTTTGGGATGCGTATCATGTTCATTTATTTATGCAAACCAACTAGATGGACATGGTAAATGAAGAAATCCATGATATCCATTACATCCACCTTGACCAAATAGAGAAAGAAGTAATTAGAAATGAATGTCGTAGCATGTTCAGATTTGAATATGGCCTTCTAAGATTCTTGCATATAGGAATATCTTATAACATGTTGAAAGGCCTCAACCTCAAGAAAAAAATTGTATTGAAACAACCCTTAAATCCACCCATTGGAAATGGCTGAAGTAAAGGCCATTTTCATTCTCTCCCCACATAGAGCAATGAAAGAAAACACCAAAAAACCCATTCTCTAAGAAGCCCAAAAACAAAAAAACAAACAAAGGTAGGGAGAGAGGAATGTGAGTGGCCACCAATAATAAAGGCCCAAAGTGTGGCATGTGCCAGCATAAATTATTTGATCTTTGTGTATGATACCTATAATAAATGCTAATATCTTCCGAGACGTGCTAATATTATATATTATTAGAAATTAATTAAACTCTTTGGCCATAAATTACCTCTTTAGCTAGATGATCAGTCCAATTCCAGTGTCCATGACCAATAGTGAACAATTAATCTCAGACCCAAAATTATAATTAATCCTGATTAAATATGGGAGATTTAAGTTTTTTAGGGTACGATAAAAAGAAATCCATGGAATTATTCCATGTGGAATTGGAAATAGAGGGTATTTATTGTTTAAAAATTTTCAATGACCCCCAAAAATTTCAATGGCGAAGTCATTACATGCAAGCAACTATCACCATAGAACCAAACCTTTATTATTGAATCGGTTCATTCCAAGTCCAAGAAATTCATTTTCCTCGAGGAGGCCCATAGTCCTTCCATATGGCCATGTTATAAGTGACAAATATCATCCACTAAATGCAATTTTATTAAAGACTAAATTTGACATCTACAAAGTACAATGATAGACCTAATCATTTATAGTGATGTTGACAATTGAAATTATGTTTTTACAAGGCATATTGCAACAGAAGGTAGAATAGATTCATTGAAGTTGTGGACTTTGTAAGATTCAAAAAAATTATATTTTCGTGTAAGTGTCATCCTGCATTCGAGCCTTGATTCTTTAAATATTATATTTTTTATAATTAGCATTGTATAGGCATTTGGTTTCAAATATTTCAATATAAGGGTTGAGAAATTGTGGTTGAGGGTTTACAGAATACAAAATTCTAATCACGTCTACTTCAACAAGACTTCAAAGTAAAAGTAAAAACCAAATCCCATATGCCAAACTACTTAAAAGTAGAACCCCTAGTTTTATTGATGAATATCATGATATTTATGATCCTGTAATTACCACAAGAGCTTCATAGCAGTGATACATGTCTGAGATGAAGATGGGAGAAAGTATAAGTTTGGAAAAATCATGTACACATAGAGTTTTAGGTTATATAACATGGGGATCTAGATTGGGACGCATGATGTTTAACGATTTTTTCCCCTACCCTAAATTTTTCAATATATGTGCCTAAAATTACAATGAGAAACAAAACACAATTATTGCAAAGGGAAATGGACAAGAATGTTTGTACATTATGGAGGTAAATGTTGGCAATGCATTGGGGTTTGAAATATAATATTTAGGAACCATCCACATAAACCTAGAAATAATTGCTAGTGATTATTATTAAAAAAATCAAAAAGAGAGAAGCATTTTTATGAAAATTAACATTTGATGCAGAGTTACCAAAAAGGAAGGCTCCGTATGGAATTAATAGATTTAAACCATGGGTTAGGGAGACCATTTTTAAGCTATTATTTTGACTTGGATTTGATAGAGATGATAAAGTGGATAAAACCATTCAGTAAATGGTATACAATATCTATTACCTTAATCCATCTTGTTAATATAGATTTATTGGGTACATTTTAGAATCTATGCATAAACAATTATTAACAATTAAATAAGGCTTCAACACTAAGACATTTAGGCTCACTATCTACTTGTGTTATTTACTACTATGGCAGTTTGCTACATGGTTTAAAAAAAACAAACTTGTAATTGATCCCTATTTTGTTGAGGTGCATCCAGAAGGCGTGTGTCCAATACCTAAGTGGACCCCCAATATAAAGATGTATGATAATATATTGGAATACCGTCAAATTTTGGATTATTTTCAAGCTTCAATGTATGAAGCATTTACAAAAAGTACAATGCCTAGATTTCCTTTGAAATGTAGACATTGCATTCAACTAGGATCAAATATACAATTAGCAAACTGGTATCTCATGTAGGATTACATTGTGCTAAGGTTTTATGGATCAGGAGTAAAACCTTACAAATTTCTAATACATGTGACAGAGATATTTTTTGCCTTGGAATATATATGGAAGATGAAAAGAATAAATAATATCTATTTTGTTTCTCAACAAAAGAAGATCATATTTACTTCCTTATCCTTCTCATGTGGAGTGTTCACATTTGAAAGAAAATCATTCTATGTGGCACATGATATCTTATAGGTTATTTAAGTTTGATGTTAATTCGCACTGGGTGTATGACCATTTTCAGGTGATTAAAGAAAGGGTAATTCCAAACAAGAACTCTGCCATTAAACTTCAACTTGAAAGAAAACCATTTCTAGAAAAATTGAAAACCAAGAAATCTTGGGATGAACTATAAATAGAAATGAATGAAATTTTTATTGAGAAAGGAATTAGTTGTCAAGAGTTGTCAAATGAAATTTTTGAATTGCCTAACTCTCCACATAAAAAGGAAGTTAATTTTCAATCTGTAACATGTGGTAAAAATTCCTCTAAAAGCATTTCCAAGGAATAACAATAAGAATTGTGAGATAGAAATTGTACAAGGTCATAACTTTCTGCCTTTTGGTCTATAAGGGAGAACCTAGGCTATCCAAAATCTGTAGAAGACTATGATTCTATTCTAGAAGATGCATATTTACAAAAATTATGGAATAAAGATCATCTTGGAGAGGAAAGTAGTTATGATGAGGCTGCCTCTGACAAATTACATATTCCTCCTAGAAGTATGACATATAAACTAATTCTTGATAAAGGTTTGAAACAAATATATATTGTAAGAGTGTTTATTGTTGAATTTTTTTTTTTTACTTCTTATGGTTTGGGTTCAAGAGGACAATGTGTTGTAGACAAAAATATTGCACATTAAAGTATATTTACCCTAGCCTTATAATACTATTTAGAAGGTTCTCAAGTGTAAAAATTACTAATTAATCCCACCTTTTGGCCACCTTTTTCTTATATTTTAGTTCATCTTTCCCGCATATTTCTAGATACCTATCAGCCCATTTCATGATTGGTTTAAGTTTCTATTCCTAAATAACAGTTCCCTAGGTTGTACTGGGGTGCCCCAAGGCTACTTGGTCTCACCTATTGCACCTCGGTCTATGTACAACCTCTTTCCCTCCTTTTTGGGTCACTTCTAAATTTTGGTCATCTTTATGTTCTTCTTGGTTGTCCTTGTCATAATTAATTACAAAATTAAACTTGAGAGCCCTATAAATATAAAGCTATTAGACCGTAATACGGGTCCTAGGTCGTTGTATACAATCACTACTATCACTCCATCTAGGGCTGCATCTATTGCATCACTTGCATCTACATAACACCATAAATTCAAACAAGGAGGTGTACATCACAAAATTTATTTAAGGAGGAGGGATTCTATTCATTTTATTCTAGTATCTACATATTTTATAGCTATGATAGGTTGTTATTTCAAAAAGTGCGACTAGTACGAGAGAACCTAAGTTACAACATACACACATGCACAAGAACTACATCAGGGTTCATAATGTAGTGCAAAACTTAGTGAAAAGTCCACTGGTTTGGTGTCTAAAGTCATTTCGATCCCTTCTTCTTCTTCTTCTTGTGTAGGGAATCACCTAGTTAATCTAAAGCAAAAGACAGAGTGTATACAAAGACGCTTAATGACCGAGAAAAATACATTTTTTTAACATTTAAGTTGTTTCGAGGGCCCATACTATAGACCATGGCTCTGAAGGGAACCCCATTACACTTATAGGTACCTATGTGACTTCAAATAGTCTTGATCTTCCCTTTACAGGGACCCTAATTGTTCATCTAAACTACCGAGTTCCAGTTACAGATCTGCGAAAACCTACGACAATCACTACTAATTAACCAAGTATATTTCTTACTCTCCTCCTTCATATTAGGTTTTGATTTCACTTAGAATATTTTATATACATTTTTTTCATATTTCTTTAGTTCGTTTACAAGTGTTTTAGTCCTCCTATTTAGATTAACACTACAACCCTAAACACCCCATTTAGGACATATTTTATTTTGTTAATAAAGAATTTGGTTTCCACCAAAGTTAAAAGTCTACAAACAATTTCGATAGGTCAAGCCTTGGAGCTTAGCCTTCGGAGAAAGGACCACTCCATACTACAACATCTACAAGTGTTAATCTTGTGCAAATAGATTAGCGACACAATAAAAATGTGAGAGAAGAATTTGGACATGAATATATTACTATTGCTAAGGTTGGCATTTCTAGTGATGATGGTAGTATTCAACATAGTTTTGGAAACTTGAAGAGGCCAAAAAAGAGACTTGATGTTTCTAGCGCTATTATCCAACAAGGAAGAGAGAAGAGGCATAATACAAAAGGAAAACATAGGTATAGTTACTCTTTTCTCAAGGAAACTAGTTATAGAAGGCGGTATCACTTCTTGTCCCTAAAAAAACTACCATTCCATAAGTAAATTCTCCCCAAACTTAAATTATTTCTTTTCTATTCAAGGTGGAAAAGTTCACTCCTACGAACACCTCAGGTTTTGATTTTTGAGATAAGTTTTCTAATAAATCAGAAAGATCTAAAAGAAACAAGAAGGGAATTCTATAGGCTTCTAGAACTTCATATCCAACCACAATGAGGGTAAGGCCTATATATAGCCCAGACATAGATACCCTCGAATACATGTATGTTGTGCCCAAAGTTATAAAACTAGATAATGAAATGCTTCTCATTGACTATGATGTGACCTCCCTTCAAATGGATCATAAGGAAATGAAACCCCTCTAAATAATAATGTATCAAAAAGGAATAATGATGTGGTTTACACAACATTACTAAAGTAAGAGAGGGAGAAAAATGAGTTGAATAATAATATTCAAAAAGTTAGAGGCAGACCTGGAAAATGAGAAAGCAAAAGGAAAAGAAGTAGTTAATGAGATAGAAATTGTACAAGGTCATAACTTTCTAGTTTTTGGTCTATAAGGGAGGACCTAGGGTATCCAAAATCCGTAGAAGACTATGACTCTATTCCAGAAGATGCATATTTACAAAAATTATGGAATAAAGAGAATCTTACAGAGGAAATAATTTATGATGAGGCTGCCTTTGACAAATTACATATTCCCCCTAGAAGTATGACATATAAACCAAGTGTTGATAAAGGTTTGAAACAAATATATATTGTAAGAGCGGTTATTGTCGAAAAGTTTTTTTTTACTTCTTATGGTTTGTGTTCAAGAGGACAATGTGTTGTAGACAAAAATATTGCACATTAAAGTATATTTACCCCAGTCTTATAGTACTATTTAGAAGGTTCTGGTACTAAATAATACCACCTTTTGGCCACCTTTTTCTTATATTTTAGTTCATCTTTCCCACATATTTATAGATACCTATCAGCCCATTTCATGATTTGTCTGAGTTTCTATCCCTAAATAACAGTTCCCTAGGCTATACAGGGGTGCCCCAACGCTCCTTGCTCACACCTGGGGCACCTCGGTCTATGTACAACCTCTTTCCTTCATTTTTGGGTCACTTCTAAATTTTGGTCATCTTTATGTTCTTCTTGGTTGGTCTTGTCAAAATTAATTACAAAATTAAACTTGAGAGCCCTATAAATATAAATCTATTAGACCGTAATATGGGTCCTAGGTCGTTGCATCCTATCACTACTATCACTCCATCTAGGGCTGCATATATTGCATCACTTGAATCCACATAACACCATAAATTCAAACAAAGAGGTGTACATCACAAAAATTATTAAAGGAGGAGGGATTCTATTCATTTTATTCTACTATCTACATGTTTTATGGCTATGATAGCTTGTTATTTCACAACGTACGACTAGTACGAGAGAACCTAAGTTACAACATACACACACACACAGAGAACTACATCAGGGTTCATAATGTAGTGAAACACTTACTGAAAATTCCACTGGTTTGGCATCTGAAGTCATTTCGATCCCTTCATCTTCTTCTTCTTGTGCAGGAAATCACCTAGTTAATCTAACGCGAAAGACAGAGTGTATACAAAAACACTTAATGACCGAGAAAAATATGTTTTTTTTAACATTTTAGTTGTTTCGAGGGCCCAGAATTTAGACCATGGTTTTGAAGGGTACCCCATTACACTTACAGGTACCTATGTGACTTCAAATAGTCTCGATCTTCCCTTTACATGGACCCTAAGTGTTTATCTAAACTATTGAGTTCTAGTTACAGATCCGCGAAAACCTACGACAATCACTACTAATTAACTGAGTCTATTTCTTACTCTCCTCCTTCATATTTGGTTTTTTAATTTCACTTAGAATATTTTATATTAAAAAAATTCATATTTCTTTAGTTCATTTACAAGCATTTTAGTCCTCCTATTTAGATTAACACTAGAACCCTAAAAACCCCATTTTAGGACATCTTTTTTTTTTTAATCAAGCATTTGGTTTCCTCCAAAGGTAAAAGTCTACAAAAAAATTCGATAGGTCAGGCTTGTAGCTTAGCCTTCAGAGAAAGGACCACTCCATACTTCAACATCTACAAGTGTTAATCCAGTGCAAATAGATTAACGACACAATGAAAATCCAAGAGAAGAATTTGGACATGAATCTATTACTATTGCTAAGATTGGCGGTTCTAGTGATAATGGTAGTATTCAATAGAGTTTTGGAAACTTGAAGAGGCCAATAGAGAGACTTTAAGTTTCTAGGGCTATTGTCCAACAAGGAAGAGAGAAGAGGCATAAGACAAAGGAAAACATAGGTACAGTTACTCTTTGCTCAAGGAAAACTAGTTATAGAAGGTGGTATCACTTCTTGTCCCTAAACAAAATACCATTCCATAAGTAAATTCTCCCCAAACTTAAATTATTCCTTCTTTATTCAAGGTGGAACAGTTCACTCCCTACGAACACTTCAAGTTTTTATTTTTAAGATAAGTTTTCTAATAAATCAGAAAGAGCTAAAAGAAACAAGAAGGGAATTATATAGGCTTCTAGAACTTCATATCCAACCATAATGAGGGTATGGCCTATATATAACCTAGACATAGATACCCTCGAATACATGTATGTTGTGCCCAAAGTTATAAAACTAGACAATGAAATGCTTCTCATTGACTATGATGTGACCTCCCTTCAAATGGATCATAAGGAAATGAAACCCTCTAAAAAATAATGTATCAAAAAGGAATAATGATGTGGTTTACACAACATTACTAAAGAAAGAGAGGGAGAAAAATGAGTTGAATAATAATATTCAAAAGTTAAAGGCAGACTTGGAAAATGAGAAAGCAAAAGGAAAAGAAGTAGTTAATAAGACATTTGAGCTGGAGAGGAAGATAAACTCAACTACCTCTATGACCGTAGTTGTTTTGAATGAATAGGAATAGGTAGAACTATAAGATATGAAATTTTTTTATAATAAATAATGAGTAATAATAATATATTACAAAAAACATTGGGAGAATTGAAATAGGTTTTGAAGGAAAAGAAAGAAAGGGTCAAAAAATTGGAACCAATCTTAGATACTAAGAAAACTAAATGGAAATTAATTGCTACAGGAATTGGAAAAAGTGAAAAAGGAAATAGATTCTTCCAAATGTTAGCATAGTCTACATAGTATTTTATTATTAGGATAGTTTTTGTTTTTTATTCCATTATTCACTCTTATTGTTAGTAACAACTCTATCCATTCTAGGGAGTATTGTTCTTACACGTACCTATAACTTTTGTATGTGGTTCTGATTAAATAAGACTGAGTAAGATATATTCAATATCTATTTATCATCTTCTATAAGCTCCTCACAATCTAGTATCAGAGCGAAAAAGAGAGATAAATTACATTACTCTGTGTGGAGTTTGGTGAAGCAACTTTATTTTGATGAATGAGTCAATTTAGTGATCCAAGGATACAAAAATTCTTTATGTGAAGACTTCTTCCTGCATTCTCTCCAAATAATTTCATGGATAATAGTTTTGACAACAAATTATTTGAACCTGGCGTAAGGTGAGACTGAAGGACCTGCATGTAAAATTAAACATGTTATTTTTTGCTACATGGAGGAAGAAAGAAGAGTGAATTGTGTGAATACTTCTCGAGGAAATTAAAAAAAGGAAGAAGTCTCTATCTTTTATGCATGTAGCTATCTTTGGTGTAAAACAATTATAATTTATAATATGATGTAATATTAATTCTAGGCATGAAATTTGGTTGTACGTGTGGTAGAACAAATACCTACATGGCAATTGGTGGCTACGTTCAAAATTGTTCTTATTTTCTTCTAATTATTACAACGTATACCCACGTGAGATGCATTATAATCTCCCATAAGGTGAAGATTAATTCCATGGGTGAGGAATTAAGGTTGCACGTGTAAAAATCTATGAATTTCTATGCTAAAATATAGAGTAAACATCTACCTACCAAGTGGAGATTCACTCACACATGTTGCGTGGTGAAGGAATTGCAAGGACATGCGTGGAATTTTTTTTGAAGAAGAAGCATGGAGTCTCTCAAATCCATGCCAAATAACAAGAGAGAATGACACAATTGAGACTATTGAAAGCCGTAACATCAACTCACAAGCCACAAGACACTTTCCAAAAGTTCCTAATAGATTTGGGTTCTACTTTTCACTGCTCAACGATATACGCAACACCAGAAACCTTGTCTTCGATGAACTGATTCACAAAGGACTATTGGAGTATTTCATTTTTGGCGTCAGCTATTAAGAAAATAGAGTTCAAGAAGAACTAGAATTCATGTATGGTGTTGATTGCAAAGATAAAGATGAATTCCCCATAAAGAATTTTCATCTCTCAACATGAGAGTCTCACGAGCATCTACAAGATGGTACTTCTCATCAGTGAGTAAAGATGTAATATCTCTTGGGATCAATAAATATATATTTTTTAATTTATTTAACAATGTCTGCACCAAAACTTCTTTGCTCAGATACTTAATTACTTTTAGGGCCAAATTTTGCGGCCTAAAAAACAAATATGTTGATGATCCTTCAATTTGAAGGATAATGGGGCATTCTCACTGGATTTTTGATCATTCACAAAGCCCTTGATGAATCAATGAAGTATGAGAATGATAGTCACAAAGGATTGATGATGATAATGCTCAATATTAGTAACGATGTAGAACCACATGTTCAAAATGTAGAGAAACCAACGGAGGCCTCAGACAAGTTGGTAACCATTTATGAAGATAAAAAATCAGACTAAGATTCTCCATCTTTAGTCAAAGCTGCACACCCTCTCTATGGGGTCAGATGCAAAATGTGATGAGTTTATACATCGCGTGGTTGAGATACGATCAAGGTTAGTACTCAGTGAAACGGTGGATGACAAAATTCTCGTGCCAATCACCTTGAGAGCACTCCCTTCTCAATTCTGAGTGTTCATTACAACACTGAATGTATTGAAACAAACAATGGCATTTAAAGAACACATGAACTTGGTGAAGAAGGAAGAGTCCATCAATTCATCCCAAGAGGAGACTCAGGATAAAGCCTTGATCTAAAATCCATACCGTGGCCATAATAATTGGAAGGCTCCTCCAGAGAAGCCAAGTCAACTGAAACCAAATCAACAGCAGAAAGATCAGAAGTCAAAGATGTGGCGACACATTTGCAGAACCAACACTCACAACACTAATTATTGTTAGTACAATGGTTTGAAGCAAGGGTATTTGATCCAAACAAGAACATCCAAGAGTGATGATTTTTAAAAAATATAAATGGATTCCCTACCAAAGAAAGAAGAAGGGTCACCTCGCTACTAGACAAGATGATGAATTTGATGATGAGACATTAGAAGGACCCCATTGTGGTAAGAACTATCTACTCTAGTCTCTCAGACCTCACATCCCCATGATGAAAGTATGGTTGATAGACTCTGGTATAAGTAATAATATGTCAGGTGACAAGAAAATATTTGATTCATTAAATGAACAACCCACTGGAGATTGGGTTTTGATAGCAGATGACAAAGAGTACATTGCAGAAGGAATAGGAAAAGTCACCATTCATTTGGGACCATGAAAACTTACACTTACAAAGGTATTATATGTTCCTGGCTTGACTAATAACCTCTTATACGTGACTCAACTCTTGAATCATCACCTAATGGTAAATTTTTTTGTCCAAAAAAGCATTCAATCATGTTTGAACTCATGACAAAGTAAGATTATTGATAGATATTTTCTAAAAGATAAGTTATTTTCTTTAGATAGTGTTTCATCTTCTATAATAGATTTATCTGCATCAACATTTGAATCTACTGCACTCTGGAATTTTAGATATGGACATTTTTCAGCTAGTTCATTGCATCAGATGAGTTCCAAACAGATGTTCCATGGGCTACCAAAATTTTCTAGTTCCTTTCCTATCTACCATGGATGTCTTGCAGGAAAATAATATAGGGACCCATTTGTGGTGAGAAAATTCCATGTCAAGAAGCATCTAGAGATAGTTCATACTGATCCAAACAGACCACTGCCTACTTCATTTTAAGGATACAAGTACTTCCAATTGTTCATGGATGACCACTCTAGCAAGATGTGTGTCTTCTTCCTAAAGAATAAAATTGAGGCTCTTCAAAATTTCCATAACTTCTATCATCGTGTTGTGAAAGATACCAAGAAACCACTTCTTCTAATTCACTCAGATTGAGGGGGGAATTCACATCAGAGAAGTTAATGGGCTTCCTAAATCAATAAGGTGTTAAGCAGGGCCCCTGAATTTTCCCTACACACCCCTAGCAAAATGAATTTTTGAGAAATGCAATCACACAGTGATGGAGATGGCTCACTGCATGCTAACAACAACAAAGCTAGGGGAGCGCTATTGGGATGAAGCAGTAAAGATAGTTTTATATCTTCTCAACAAGGCACCAAAAAATATTCTACAAAATAAAATTCTGAAAGAGGTACGAAGTGGTAGAAATCCATCAATATCTCATTTATGAGTATTAGGTTACATAACATACATGCATGTACCATCTCAGAATAGAAAGAAGGTTAAATCAAAGACACTCTCGTGTATCATACTTGTTTAAAAACACTACCTCAAAGGCATATAATCTCATGGATCCTAGGATAGAAAATATAAGAGAGTTAGGAAATTATTTGTGATGAGTCATCCTTTGACTCATTAGTGACAATAAAAGAACCATTACCAACCACTTTTCACTGACTGGTCTCTGAATAAGATAATCAGCCAGAGGGGACTACTCAAAGAAACAAAATCCTACAAGGAGAAGCTATTTTTTGACCTTGGAGAACTAGAGAATGTAACTCTACATCAATTCACAGGGAAATGACACAGTTCTTCTCAAAAGTAGCCAATTTATCATCTGAAGTAGGTACAAAACACCATAAAAGAATCACATTTGCAACAACTCCAAGATACATTATTCAGAGTCAAAACAAGGAGTCAAACAAGAAATGAGGTAAACTTTGCACTCATGAGTTAACTGATTAATATCTCCAATCCTGTTAATGTTCGTGAAGCACTCATTAAACCTCAGTGGAAGAAATCCATGGATATAAAAGTTGATTCACTCAATAAAAATCGGACTTGGTGAATTATCAATTTTCCTATAGGAAAGCAACCCATAAGATGCAAATGAATTTTCAAGACAAAATATAAGGCATATGGATCCATCAAAAAACATAAAGCATGACTTGTAGAAAAAGGTTTTTCTCAGAAAGAGGGCATTGACTATGAAGAAACCATTTCACCCAATGGAATGATCAAGACCATCAGAGTCGTTTATGCACTAGTAGCACAAAAAATATGGATACTTCAGAAAATGTGTGTCAAGAGTATATTCCTAAATGGTGATAGGAAAGAACAAGTGTACATGACCCACACCGAATGGATTTGTTGATGAAGAGAAACCTAAGAAGGTATGTCATCACATCAAATCACTATATGGACTAAAAATATCTCCAAAGTCCATTGTATATCAAGATCAATGATCACCTTCTGCAACATGGGTTCACTCGTAGCCCCTAAGATTAAAATTTTTATATAAATAAGGTAGAAAAAGAAATTTTCATTCTTGTTGTATATGTGGATGATCTTGTTATAACTAGAAATTCAGAAGATTAAGTTGATATTGCAAAGAATGATCTCTAAAGAACCTTCAACATGATAGACTTGGTGCTACTACATTATTGTCTTGGCTTGGAGATATGGAAAAAAAAGGATCATATTGTTTTCTCCCAGATAAAGTACGCTAAGACAATCCTAGAAAAGTACAAAAATGTCAAACTTTAAACCTATATCCACTCACATGGAAAAAGGTTCAAAACTTGCAGAATTCCAGGATTCACCTCAAGTAGATATTACTCTCTATAGAAAATTTGTTGGAGGACTCATCTACTTGACATATACTAGACCGGACTTTATGCTATGATGTCATCTATCTTTCTAGGTTCATGCAGGAGCCAAAGAAATGTTACTAGATTGTAGCAAAGCATGTTTTGAGTTATGTCTGAGGTCCAATTGGTTATGGTATGGAGTATAAAAAGAATGATCAATTATTATTACAGGGATACGTTAACTTGGACCATGCCTAATCTGTTGATGATAGGAAGTCAACCATGGGGATACATATTTCATCTTAGATATAGACCTATCTCATGGATGATAAAGAAGTAGAATGTTGCTTCTATCTCATCCATAGAGGCATAATATCGCACCGCATGAGGAACTATGTTCAAAGTGATATGATTACATTTCATTTCAAATTATATAGGCATTCCTAAAAAAATAATCACCTATTCTCTATTCTTATAATGAGAGTGTGTTGAAGCTCATGCAAAATCCTATTTTTAACAAATTATCAAATCATGTTTAAGATTTATTTTCATTTTATTCGAGAGAAACATCTTCAACCATAAAATTTAGCTCCAGTACTATCCTACAGAAGTACAAGTTGTTGATATTCTCACAAAATATCTTAGAAAAGTGAAATTTGATCTTTTTAGGGGTCACATTTGCAAGAATAATGTAATAAAGTGGGGATTGTTAGCATAGTCTATGTAGTATTTTATTATTAGTCTTTTTTTTTTTTTTATTCTATTTTTCACTCTTATTATTAGTGCCAAATCCATCCATTCTGAGGAGAATTGTTTATACACATCCCTATAAATATTATACATTCTTCTGATTAAATAATACTAAGTAAGAGATATTCAATCTCTATTTATTCTCCTCTATAAGCTCCTCACCGGCAACATCAAGCTATCTGGATTTCGACAGAGCCTAAATGATGAGAAAAAAACAAAAATGAAATATTTTCAAACATGAATTGATGAAATAAAAAAAATAGATTCTTCCGAAATCAAAAATATTTGGATTTCATAAAAGGCATTGATTAATATGACAGATAATGTTTAGGGGAAAATTAAAAATCAAATTGATGATTTGTTTAGATTGTTTGAATACATGATTGATCTACATAAATGATGTAATAAACTTCACAAATACGTAATAGGTAGCAGAAAATTAATGGGTTTAAGAGAATATTCATCAAATAAAATTTTGGAAGCTATCTACAAATTTAGTGACATAGAACTAGCATCTAGAGGTATTCAAAACCAGTTTGATGCCTCAATAAAGGATTCAAATATCATTCGGAAGTGTGTGATGATGGGTGAAGCACATGAATTGGTGAATAAGTGTCAAAGAATGTTAGAGGAGATGCATGGAATGGTGCACGAGTTCACAAAACTTGGTTTTCCAATGCCTTTTGACATACATGATAATTCATTAGGAAGGATGCATTCTTGAAGAAGATGAAAGAAAAAATGACTCAAGAGAAGGACCAAATTCCTGAGAAGCTATATGAGAAATTTATTTTTGACTCTGTGAAACCATTGATAACCTTTTCATTAAGTTTGAATTCAACAGTAAAGGAAATCTCCACTATCAATTTTGAATTGCTAACAAAGTTACATTTCAGTCACTTTGATTTACAACAAATGTCAATTCCAACAAATGAAGAGTGGAGCATGTTACAAAAGAGGATACAATTTGTTAAAGTTGTAGATCCTCATTCCAATTTGAAGTGGTATTTTGGTTTTATTGAATCTTTTATTTGGGAGGAAATCATCGTAATGGATAAATAATAGGACATTATCTTATTAATGGACTAGAGTTATCTTTATATTTATTGTATTAATAAACATGCAATATTTAGGTTTCATATGGTTGAAGAAAATTTTTACAAAGAGGTGCACAAGTTAAATATATTTGTGCATGGATTTAATATTTAGTGTATTTAGATCCATTTTAAAAAAAAATTCTAGTTGTTGCAATGACAACCTTCAATTTTTTCATACACAGCATGTCTCGAGAAATTTGAATGAGGGAATAGTGTTATTTTGAAATTTTCATTTCAGTAATGATTAAATGAAATCTAGTTATTCAATCTTAGAATTAATCACCAAAAATCTTATATTCCTAAAGTATATAATAATGTAAATGCATTGGGATTTAATATCCAACCAACTGTGTTGTATGCTCTACATAAAAGAGATAAACAACATTGTATGTAAAATATATTAATCACTCATTAAATAAATACTTTGTAATGTTTCTGCAACTAATATGGAAATGGAATCAATATGATTACCTTTAGGCATATGTAAGTTTTGGGTGAGTGTTAATCCTTGTTTAATATTTACAACAATGTACTAAATATTTAAATATTATAATTATTACATGAACATCTATATAATGGGATATCCACCAATGGAAGCTTTCAACTTGATGGACCTGGATCATGTCTATCATTTAATTCACTAGATATTGAGGACTGAATCTCTCTATCTTGAAAGTCAACTATTGCAATGGGGTCATCTATTATATTTATGCCATTGTTTTCAGCCCCTCTCATTTCACTAATCGACTTCCATACTGCAAGATCCATGTCATAGATAAATTTAACCACTTTGTATCATAATGTATAAATTCTCAAACAACTTTCCAAATTTTTGTCAAGCTTGTTTCAAAATTTTTACTTTATAAAGGCCAATGCATTAAAAGTTCTCTCATCTTCAACTGAACCCAAAATCATTGTTTGACATAAATTAGCCAATGATAAACTCTTAGACATGGTTTTCCTCTAAAATATTACTCACCGCAATTTTTTTCCATAGCCCGGGGTTATTTCTCCACACTATAAAGGATTATTCAAACCTTTGACTTTCTAAATCATTGTAGTGGAGAATTCATGAGATTGAGAACTCAAACTTTCCTTGATTAAAATACCTACAATATTCATTCCATTGATGTCAACAGGCTTACTAAAATGTTGAATCAATGTAGTCAAACCTCTTGAAGTAATCTTCCTGCATGTGTATTTCATTTTGGATAGGATTCCAAAAGGTCAGATTTACTATAGCCATTGCTTCAAGTAAGGAGTCTCTTCTAAATCACTCCCATATTTATTCTAGTAGGGACACTGAAATATCTCTTAACCTCTCCCTTGTTGATGATACAATGTTATCAAATAACAACTTTGTGACTTTTACCTCCTGAACCTTACTGGCTACTACTTTAAACATGTACATTAGTATCTCATATCCATGTACAGAAGAAAATAATTCCTAAAAAAATTTGAACTTCATAAATCTACTTGAATTTCCAATATTTATCAAATCATGGTCCAACCATCAATCATTAGATCTATAAAAGAAGTTTAATTAAGATACGAAATATTCTATTACATACAAAATCATTTCTTTAAACTTGAAAAATAACCAATATAGATAGTTATTTCTTGTGCTTTATTAATTAAATGATGTGTTTCCTCCAAAATGGGAATAATGCCACACAACATTAGCAATGACTCTATATCATTCAAACAATGTATCAAATCCTCATCTATCTCCACTTCCATGAGATGTTGTCACATCACTCCTAATAAGGATTATTACTCTTCGTACACGTAATGAACCAGTTGGTACAATGAGATCCACCTGGGTGTCAACATATTTTAATAGTTTATGCCCATTTTTTAGTCCTCCAAATATTTTGAATTACATGAACCTTTGAGGACTATGGAAGAAATAAGCTTGTACCTTTTGAACAAGAGTCTTCAACTTTTGCTACAGGTTTAAATTTGTCAACTATTTTGTAAGCTAGGTTCATTCTATGAGCCATAAAATGAATTAAAATAATATAAGGGAAATGGGATGTTTTAATTTTGACACATAGGCCATTATTATTATCTTTCATTACAGATTCACCATCCTCCCAGACACATACCATATTTGATGCAATTGTAGCATCATCAATGTCATTGATCCCCTTCAAATGTTTTATCACAAAAAACTCACAAAGGTTTTCAGCATTGGAGTTCTCTCTCATCTTGTGAATGGTATGTACGTGAGGTTGTCTCAAAAAAATTTCAATAGTATACATAGGTGAACTGACCCAATCAATATAATTTAATGTTGTAACCTCATCGATAGACAAATCTATGTATCATAAAGACTTCAATTTCTCTTTCACGTCCTCTTTCTCAATCTAGCTAGGCATTTTGCCTAATCCCAACCACTACTTTATGACTAGTGAGAATGAGGAAAGTGTGGGATGCCAAGGAAATAAAAAATCTTATTTTGTTTAGGAAAATCTATTATAGGATGACCTCTTTTCAAAATGTGAAAAATAGTAGCTAGCTGAACTATTTTACCCAAAAGACTATTTTGAATGTTCTTATTGAATTGAGAGGTAATTATCCATCCATTCACTACAACTATTATTTAATTTCTCCTATTCTCTTAAAATTATTTTTCATACCTAATATATAAATAATCATATCCAATTTTCCATCTAGAAACATTATTCTTAATGCCATTACAATTATCTTTTCATATATATATTCCTACATGTTTTTCAATAGTATCAAAATTAAGTTGCATTTTCTTGTCCATGCCAAATCTCCATCTATTAAGTTTACATTTATATTCTCTGGGAGGTTCATCTTTATTCTCATTTTTAAAAATTTAATAAATGGAAACTTAGAAACCCACTCTAATATGAAAACCACTCCCATGTCCCATTTTCTTTTAATTCTATCTATTCCAGGAATAGGTGTCCGCTGAGTATTTTCTTTGGTGGAATTTATACTTTATTGACTATCAGCGCAACAATTTTCACCTCCAACATTTAATTTAGCACTAGAAGGTAATGTAATTTTCATCTGCATTCAATTAGGTATGTGGTACATTTTCAAAATAAACATCATTCAATGGAATGTCTTCAAGGGGAGGAATTCATTCTTGTTGTCATCAACGACATTAAGAAAATTAAAACTGAACACATTCCTTGTAGTGTCGCTTCCCATTTGACACCTTTTGATACTGATCATGACACTGTTGACTATACTATGGACATTGTTATAGTTTGATTTAGTATGATGATTAGATGTTAGAGCATGGATTATTGTTGACTTTGATTCATATATGATGCATGATTATTATTATTAGAGACATTTAATATATTGATGTTGATATACTATCTGACATGGTTACATTATAGATGTTATTCGGAAATGTGATATTTGGATATTTTGAGTAGACATAGGAAATGAAAATTGAATTAAAATTGATGATGATATAGTTTTTGATGAAATTTTAAGTGACACTATTGATTGGCTTGATGATTGTTCTGATTCACATATATATAGATGACTTTGGAAGTATATTATATTCATTTGGAAGTTCGGATGCGGTGACGAGGCCAAAGGAGGTATTTGTATTTCTTCAGGTTAAAAATATCACAACAAACATCAGGGGATTAGGAACCAACCACATTGGAATTCTAGATGAATTGAACAAGGTCACCATGGGAATTGTAATTGTTTTTGTGTGTTTTATTCTATCAAGGATTCCCATGGGGGGGATCACCTTTACATGTGACTAAGGGCCTTGAGTTTTTCTTTTATTTGGTTCCTTTGTTAATGTTTGCATGTGTTTATTTTGTGGTGCATTGACCCCCTTTCATTATTTATTAAATGTTGTGTTAATATTGTGAGTAATCTTGTTGTTAAGTTGATTAATTAAAATAAGCCATAAGAAGGTAATTAATATAGTTGTTGGCCTTGAATTAAAGTTTTGTAAGAAATGTGTAAGAGATATGTAAGTTGATTTTGGAGTATGAAACACTTCATCTTTTTTGAAATTCGAATTTGTCCTTGGAGACTAATTTTAGAGGCTTGTGGGATAAGTTAAACTTGTCCAATACCTCTTAAATTTGTATACCAACCTTAACTATGGTTGGAGAGTAAAATTTAGCCCTTCTTTATGCATTTTTGTAAGTCGAGTTGAATGTTGTAGTTGCACTTTTCTTAAATGTTTTAATTTCAGTCCTTATGGGGTGTGGGCTTGTTTGAGTGTGTAAGTAAAATTGTCATATTATTCACCCACCTATTGATTATGCATTGGAGAATGAAGTTGACTTTGGTGTTGGGGTTGAGGATGTGTGAAGTGGCATCCTATATGGATCCACCTCATCCTCTTCTCTTTCCTCTTCTATTTATTAAAATTCCTTGGCTTGTTTTTGGGGTTGATTCACTTTTATCACTTAATTTTTGGGAGACTTATTTTGGGTCTTGAGAGCTCTTGCTTTTGGAGAAGATTGGAGATTGTTGCATGCTTGTGGATTTTTGATCTTGGACTATTTTTCATTAGAAATTTTGTTGTTCTGGACTTGGAAAAAATTCCATTATAGAGAGGTAAGAGCTTGGCTCTTGAAAATTCTCTTCTTTCCCTTTTATGAATATGTAAAATGCTTTTATGTTTGTTATTGTTTGTGGGATGTTGGGTAGATGGCCCAGGAATGGTGTAGGATAAGGTTATGGGGTTTATTTTGTGGGAGGCATAAGTGTTTTTAGGGAGATATAAATGTGGAGGGAGTTGGGATTTGGGTTCCAACTTACAAAGAAATAGCTTGCATTTCTTTACTCGTTATGGGGTGTCATAAGAGGTTGTGGTGGCATAAGGAAATGTGAGGAATAAGGGGTACTTTTGGGAGGCATAAGAGTATGTCAGGTATTTGAAATAATATGTTTTTTGGTGGTTTGTTCTCAGGTGGTGATACCCATTTCCCCTTTTGGAGGACTAAGTAGCATCCCCCATAGTTTCTTGCTCCTTTGGAATGAATGATGAAGCTTGAGTTCTATTATTGTGTTTTAATGTGGTTACAAACTACATTCTTTTTGGGTTGTGTCTTTAAATGTGAAATTTACATGTGTGTTTGTGGAAGCCTGTTGTTGCCATGAGTTGCAACACATTTCTTATTACATTGTGGTTGGGGTTAAGAGGCCAATGAAGAATGATGGCTTATCCTTTCATTGTATGTCTTTTTTGGGTGGAGAGCGTTGCCTTTCCCCTACCTTTGTTGTCATCAAATTGAAATAAATGGAGGATCTTCATGTTGCTATTCAAGAGAAAAGGAAAAGATAGTTATGACATCCCTTGTTGAGATTATTATCTATTGTAACCCTTTCCCCACTTTGAAGTGGATGAAATTTTATATTACTGGTGATGGAAAGATGTTTTGTTATGGCTACGAAAGTTGAAATTTGAAATGTGAAAGAGATGAATTCTATTTTCTACTTTTGGAATGTATGTGAAGGAAATTGTATTCTATATATTGAAATTGAGGAATGAAAGAAGAAATATGTAAAGAAATATATTTTGAATTAATGGAAGTTATTAGCTTGTTCAAATGATTTGGTGTTCATTGGAAACCTGTGTTTGCAATACATTATGAAACCTCTACTTGGAAAAATGAAAAGTGAATATGTATGATGAAATGTCATGATGCTCTGTTCTGCAGAAATGAATGTTTGGGAAATTTGAAGTTGTAAATTGGAATTTGAATACCTTTTTTGAATTAGCTTAATAAATTAGAGTGTTTTGGAATGAATTTATTATTGAAGTTGGTAAATGTAAAGAAATCTATTTAATTTGGATCGTTGTTAGATGTTTTCAAACTAGCAAATATTTTTATTCAAATTACACAAGATGACCCCTGCAACAATGAATAAGAAAAATGAAACACTAAATTTAACTTAGTAGGATTAAAACAACCCCAAACAAACTAAACCACTTAAGCATCCAAACGTCCCGAAAAATGTGACAATTTTTTTTTTTAAAGGGTATTTAACTTCGAGTTGTTTCTACATGGCTTGATAAGTTTTAGCTCATACGTGTACCACCAATCAAAGTTGAAAGTCAAACCACTCCTAGCGAGCTGAACAAATAAATTCGGTGGGCTTTATTGTAGACCAAGCTAACACCCCACAACTCGCGCGAGTATTAATTACATCGGGTGAGTTTGAAAACAGGCTTGAAAACCACCACGGCTGCGATGATGCTTCGAGCTAAGAGATATTTGAATCTATCTCGTTCGACGTTCCAGAGAGATGGGTAGGGTCGTCAAGCGAGTTAATCTGTCCACTGTCTGGAAGAATCATGATAACAATATATCTGGAAGGTAACCCAAGAGGATGATATAATTTATTTGAATTGATTACATCAACCACTTTGATTTTTTTATTCTTACTTTATTATTCAGTTATATTACGTTATTAAAAAATTTAATACATTATAATATACATACATATATATATATATATATATATATATATATATATATATATACTTACTTTATCATTCGGTTATATTACAATATTTCGAAATTTAATACATTATATATTTATATATATATATATATATAGATATTAACAAATTTAGACACAACCAAAACTATACGATTATACACACATTTTGAAATTTGAAATTAAATGGTTAAGATCAAATCGGGGGGGAAAGTTTTTTTTCAACCATGTTTAATTTTGTTGGTTGGGGCGGTGGGTAATCACTCCAACCACCTATCCACCATTCAGACCTCCTGTCTTGGCATGCAGAATGCTCTTCTTGCTGGCCACATTCAATGCGCCATTTAATGTTTTCAAATATTCACCTATTACTACTCAAAGAGACGAGGCCACGCTCACGACAACGACGGCGACGATGGCGCTGCAAAGCATCCAAACGTCCCGAAAATTCGACAAATTTTTTATTTTTTATTTTTATTTTTTTTAAAGGGTATTTAACTTCGAGTTGTTTCTACATGGCTCAATAAGTTTAGCTCATACGTGTACCACCAATCAAAGTTGAAAGTCAAACCACTCCTAGCGAGCTGAACAAATAAATTCGGTGGGCTTTATTGTAGACCAAGCTACACCCCACAACTCGGCGAGTATTAATTACATCGGGTGAGTTTGAAAACAGGCTTGAAAACCACCACGGCTGCGATGATGCTTCGAGCTAAGAGATATTTGAATCTATCTCGTTCGACGTTCCAGCAGAGATGGGTAGGGTCGTCAAGCGAGTTAATCTGTCCACTGTCTGGAAGAATCATGATAACAATATATCTGGAAGGTAACCCAAGAGGATGATATAATTTATTTGAATTGATTACATCAACCACTTTGATTTTTTTATTCTTACTTTATTATTCAGTTATATTACGTTATTAAAAAATTTAATACATTATAATATACATACATATATATATATATATATATATATATATATATATATATATATACTTACTTTATCATTCGGTTATATTACAATATTTCGAAATTTAATACATTATAATTTATATATATATATATATAGATATATTAACAAATTTAGACACAACCAAACTATACGATTATACACACATTTTGAAATTTGAAATTAAATGGTTAAGATCAAATCGGGGGGGAAAGTTTTTTTTCAACCATGTTTAATTTTGTTGGTTGGGGCGGTGGGTAATCACTCCAACCACCTATCCACCATTCAGACCTCCTGTCTTGGCATGCAGAATGCTCTTCTTGCTGGCCACATTCAATGCGCCATTTAATGTTTTCAAATATTCACCTATTACTACTCAAAGAGACGAGGCCACGCTCACGACAACGACGGCGACGATGGCGCTGCAAAGCATCCAAACGTCCCGAAAATTCGACAAATTTTTTATTTTTTATTTTTATTTTTTTTAAAGGGTATTTAACTTTGAGTTGTTTCTACATGGCTCAATAAGTTTAGCTCATACGTGTACCACCAATCAAAGTTGAAAGTCAAACCACTCCTAGCGAGTTGAACAAATAAATTCGGTGGGCTTTATTGCAGACCAAGCTACGCCCCACAACTCGGCGAGTATTAATTACATCGGGCAAGTTCAAAAACAGGCTTGAAAACCACCACGGCCGCGATGATGCTTCGAGGTAAGAGATATTTGAATCTATCTCATTCGACGTTCTGCAGAGATGGGTAGGGTCGTCAAGCGAGTTAATCGGTCCACTGTCTGGAAGAATCGTAATAACAATATATCTGGAAGGTAACCCAAGAGGATGATATAATTTATTTGAATTGATTACATCAACCACTTCGATTTTTTTATTCTTACTTTATTATTCGGTTATATTACGTTATTACAAAATTTAATACATTATAATATACATACATATACATATATATATATATATATATACTTACTTTATCATTCAGTTATATTACGTTATTTCAAAATTTAATACATTATAATTAATATATATATATATATATATATTAACAAATTTAGACACAACCAAACTATACGATTATACACACATTTTGAAATTTGAAATTAAATGGTTAAGATCAAATCGGGGGGGAAAGTTTTTTTTCAACCATGTTTAATTTTGTTGGTTAGGGCGGTGGGTAATCACTCCAACCACCTATCCACCATTCAGACCTCCTGTCTTGGCGTGCAGAATGCTCTTCTTGCTGGCCGCATTCAATGCGCCATTTAATGTTTTCAAATATTCACCTATTACCAACGCCAACCCGAGGAGCCAAGGCGCAAGATAGGCATTTTTTTCCACGTTTGCACCGCCCCTAGCCGCGTGAATAACAAGGAGAGAGGTTGTAGACGGAACTACAGGCCATTAGGAGGCGTGATGACCCGTTTCATCTCTGCCCGGGCCGCGTAAACAAATATTCACCTAGATTTGTAAATACGTGGCTTGCACACAGTCGTCCCACTGTATTTCATGTTGTCCTGGGTGTGTGGGTATAGGAAAGGGAAGCAGATAGATCTACGGTGCGTGAGGAGGCATGTCACCTCCACTTTCATTGGGTGCTGCATTGTGTGCGGGGCGTGGAGTGCTCAAAAGCGAGCAGACAGAGCACGAAGGCCTCAAGGGCAATTCCGACGAGCAGGTTGTCCAACTATGTTGTTATCTATTCAGTGCTGAACGTGACTTCAAATTCGGGTTTCCTTCAAGATATTTTTATTCAAAAACGATTATGAGACAGCGTAAGCGAGAGATGAGGAGATCTCATAGAAGTAAGTCTGTTTCATATTAGAATATTCATGAGGCAGCTGGGTTTCTAGCAAACAGTGTAAAGGAGACTGTATATGCCTATTCGGATTGCTTCTACTCAGCTGTTTTAGTTTAACGTTACTTTTTTTTTTGATTCTACTCGCGTATGCCTATCTTAGGCAGAGTCCTTCATCAGTGAAAGAGAGACATATCTCCCATCAAGCAATAGTGGCCACTGGTTAAGGAATCCTCTGCTCCATATAAACTTATGGAAGCACATCTACAGATCATTTAGAGTCTTAGGCGTATTGACAGGCACAAGATACTTCGTTTATAGATTATGGAAAAGTACGACACAGTCCAAAAATTATGAATCTTACTTAATCTTATCATGGACATTCTCCATGTTGCTTACAAACACGAATGAGAGACGGTGGAGGGTGTTGATGTAAAAGAAGGAGAGTGACCTGTCCATCTATGTTGCCAACTGTTCAGATATATGCGCAATTTTCTTTGTTATTATAAGCATGGAGACCACGTAGGTTTAAGTATGTAATTCATTGACATTATTAATTGAATGGTGGTTTATTTGCATATAGATTGGTAATAGTATGTTGTGGTATATATATATAGCAAAATAACACTTAATAATACCTTAATATTATTATAATTTATTATTGATAAATTCATTAGTATTAGTATTACTTAGATAAGAATGATATTCAAACCTACTAGTACTTTTGCTAGACATTAAGGGGTGATGGGCATTGAACTTGATAAATTTAGAGCATTTGCTTTCACATTTATTTCTAGCCAACTTTAATAGACATTGCATGGAATTTTAAGCAAGTTGAATAAAAACTTAACTCTACCTATCCATACTACAAGAAGGAAATGTACACTAATATTATTTCTTTTCAATACCTCTATTCCTCTTTTGCAACAAGATAAGATCTAGTATGTATATATATATATATATATATATATATATATATATCCTAACATTACACATAAGAGCCCAATAATATTTTCATTAATTTTTTTTTTTAAACAAGATCTATCAACATTTCAACAAGAAGGTATATACAACAAGCTTTCCAATAGCATATTTACAAGATTATCACAAGCATTTTGTACATACTATTTCTTTATTTCTTTACAATCCTTTCAATAATGCAAACATCTTTCAAGTAAAATTTTCATTCCACCATGTGACTTTTGGTGCAATATAGATTACAATGTCCTTTAATTTTGAATGAAAACAAGATGATACAATTCTCTTTCTCCTACAAGTTTACAACAAAATAAAGTATGGAAGGTAAATGGAAAGAGTCTTCACAAGCTCCAAGGTGCTCTTCATCCATGCTCCAAGGTGCTCTTCATCCATGCTCCAAGTTCTAAGTGGTTCAAACCACAACCAATATAGGGGGAGAGGCAACACTCTCCTCCCAACCAAAACTCAATGAAGAAGAGAAGCAATCTCCTCCATTGACCCCCGAGCCCCAAACACAACACAATGAAGGGTGGTATCCAACTCAAGGCAACAATACTTGCTTCCACAATACATTTTTTTTTCACAACATTCAAGGTTAAAAAAAAAGAAACAAAAAGGAACACAAGCAATACAATACTTTTCACAACAAGGCTTTCATCCAAGCCATCAAGAGAAGGAACTATGGGAAAGTTTTCCTTATGCCTCCCAATTGAGATGAGATGCCCATCCAAAACCCTCCACAATAAAACACAAGCCCCTATGACTCTTATGCCTCCCTCAAGTACACCTTTTTCATCCCATACTCTTATGCCTCCCTCGTCTTATGGCTCCCTCAAGAACAAGGTAAGAATGTAGACATTCTCACCCAAGATGGGCATCCATCTCAAACTCCCTCCACAATATCCTAATCTACTCTTATGCCCCCCTGATGAGTATTCCCATAGACCTCTCCTATACTACACAATAAGCATTCTATCCGTTTTTCACAATACACCAAAGTAACATGCATTATTCACAAATTTAGCATAGAAGCAACAATAATATGAACGCAAAACAAAGGAGAAGGTTTCCTACCTCTCCATTGGAGAAGCCTAAACCAAGAAATTTGTCCAAGATCCCTCCAAAACAATCCAAGCATGCAAGTCCAAGAACTTCTCTTTTTTCTCTTTCTCCCAATTATTTTCTCTCCGAAAATAACAAAAGAGAACTCTTCAACCAAACAAAAACAAAACTCCAACCCCCTCAACAAGAGAGGAAATTTCCATAAATAGACAAGAGGAAGAGTGAGAGTGATGTGGCTCCCTGTAGGATGCCACATCACACATCCTCAAAACCACCTCCCTTTAGTCAACTCAAATCCCAAAACACCATAAATGGGTGGTTGGGTTGAATGACAACTCTCTTCCACATCTATCCCTTCCCCATGTGTCCTAAGGCACAATTAAATGCAAAAGAAGAAAAGTGCACTCCAAAGTCACATTTCCCTTCCCAAAACAATAAATAATCCCCTTTTTGGATTCCAAACCTATAGATATGGTTGGTAAGGGGTTTTGGGAAGTGTGGGACAAGTTTAACTTGTCCCACAAGTCCCCCAAAATTTCCCTCAATCTCAAATTCGAGATTCAAAGAACATGGAGTGGTCAACACTCAAAACCAAACATTCAATACAAGAGGACACACAAGACTCAAGGAGCCAACCATCAAAATTAATTACATCCACTAGACTTCCTTCCAAAACTTAAAAATTAAAACAAGGTGTTAAATTAATCTAAACATACTTACAAAAGTAATTTAACAAAATGACATCACAAAAGAAATCACCTACTAAAGCAAGTTAAAACAAGTAATAAAATTCTTACCCCTTTGGTCACATTAGAAAATTTCCCCCTCATGGAAATTTTCTTAACACATACAAGAATAAAGGTAATACAATACAATTTACTAGTTGCCTTGACGACCAAATGTTGTAACCACCCAACATCCTGTTGTGTTTGGTTCCCAATCCCCCTCATGGTTGTTATCATGCTGTGTTTCTTGCAAAATGCAAAATACCTCCTTCGGCCTTGCGGCCATGTCAAAATATCCAAAATAACCATATGCATGAAATTTATTAACATCTATATGTAATTCAATCAATCATCATTTCTAGGTCTAAATCACAACTTAATTATGCATTTCATCATTATCCACAATTATAGTAATGTAAATTCAACAACTACATTCTACTCATCATGGCGAAGAAATCCAATGTTAGAACACATGCAATATATCCATATAAAATAATATCGGTATCCAATAGTCTATCCATGAGTCAGTGTGGATCATACTGAAAACAAGATCCAATCATAATCCAAATGCATCTAGTCACAAAACATCATGCTAATCAACATAAGTATAAATCATGTCCATATCCAAAGTCTGCTTAACTCAAAATGATAATCTACTAAGTGTCGTAGGGAATTGGGCATTACATGGTGACATGCCTCCTCACGCACCGTAGATCTATCTGCTTCCCTTTCCTGTACCCACGCACCCAGGACAACGTGAAATACAGTGGGCCGACTGTGTGCAAGCCAGGGATTTGCAAATCTAGGTGAATATTTCTTTACGCGGCCCGGGCAGAGATGAAACGGGTCAGCATGCCTCCTTATGGCCTGTAGTTCTGTCTACAACCTCTCTCCTTTCTGTTCACGCGGCTAGGGGCGGTGAAAATGTGGAAAAAAACACCTATCTTGCGCCTTGGCTCCTCGGGTTGGCGTTGGTAATAGGTGAATATTTGAAAAAATTAAATGGCGCATTGAATGCGGCCAGCAAGAAGAGCATTCTGCACGCCAAGACAGGAGGTCTGAATGGTGGATAGGTGGTTGGAGTGATTACCCACCGCCCCAACCAACAAAATTAAACATGGTTGAAAAAAAACTTTCCCCCCCGATTTGATCTTAACCATTTAATTTCAAATTTCAAAATGTGTGTATAATCGTATAGTTTGGTTGTGTCTAAATTTGGTAATATATCTATATATATATATATATATATTAATTATAATGTATTAAATTTCGAAATAACGTAATATAACCGAATGATAAAGAAAGTATATATATATATATATATATGTATGTATGTATGTATATTATAATGTATTAAATTTTGGAATAACGTAGTATAACCGAATAATAAAGTAAGAATAAAAAAATCGAAGTGGTTGATGTAATCAATTCAAATAAATTATATCATCCTCTTGGGTTACCTTCCAGATATATTGTTGTCACGATTCTTCCAGACAGTGGACAGATTAACTCGCTTGATGACCCTACCCATATCTGTGGAACGTCGAATGAGATAGATTCAAATATCTCTTGCCTCGAAGCATCATCGCGGCCGTGGTGGGTTTCAAGCCTGTTTTCGAACTCGCCCGACGTAATTAATACTCGCCGAGTTGTGGGGTGTAGCTTGGTCTGTAATAAAGCCCACCGAATTTATTTGTTCAGCTCGCTAGGAGTGGTTTGACTTTAAACTTTGATTGGTGGTACACGTATGAGCTAAACTTATCGAGCCATGTAGAAACAACTCGAAGTTAAATACCCTTTAAAAAAAAAAATTGTTGCATTTAAGGGACGTTTGGATGCTTTGCGGCGCCATCGTCTCCGTCGTTGTCGTGAGCATGGCGTCGTCTCTTTGAGCGGCGTTACATTTTTGGTATCAGAGCCAGGGATTCAAAGCTGGGACCCTTGGGCACACGCAGAAAACGTGAAACCGGAACACTTAACTTAGTGCAGAACATTATTCCTTAAAATATAAAACCATAATGTTGATAATTATAGTAAACAGCAAATTTTGAAAACTAGCACAAGACCTAGAATGATGAACTAACTCTTGCCTTGATCTATGCAGGGGGCGCGGATTGGGTGAGGGGTCTCTTCACATAGACCTAGACATACCACCGCCAGAGCAGGCCATAGCAGCCCTTCTGCCTCAGATTTTGTAGACACTCTAGGATGTCAATGCCACTATACGCGGAGAGCCCTTGGGAGGATGACTTGCTAGACATAGTTTGGAGCCATCAGTAGATGCCCAGGCATCCCCTCGACACATCGAGGAGCACAGAGTAGAGAATTTCCATGCAGAGTCGACTAGGGCAGGGTCACCATAGAGAGGACATGGCGACAGGATTTCAGGACATAGGGATAGGTCTCGGAGCCCTAGACAGAGGGAGGAGCATTCAGATAGACCTAGGATTCATCATACTTCGGCTGCAGATCATATCAGGGAGATCTTGAAGCTGCGACCCTCTCACTATTCAGGTGATACAGGTGGTTTTCAGGCAGAGGCCTAGTTGGTGAGCTTGAGTGGATGCTTCAAGCTCTGTCCTTGTAGTAGCAACATGAAAGCTCGTGTTACGATCCATCTTCTGAAGGATGGAGCAGGAGTCTAGTGGAGGACCGAGGAGCAGAAGCTCCATGTCGACTCAGAGATGATTACCTCGGAGCTGTTTGAGGAGCGGTTCAGGAGCAGGTATTTACCCAGGAGGTTTATTTAGCAGGGGATAGATGAGTTTCATGACCTCTGTCAGGGATTGATGACAGTAGCTGAGTATGAGAGTCGATTTCTGGACCTACTTCAGTACGTCGACTATATGCAGGATGAGCAGGTACGGATTCACAGGTTCATCTGGGGCCTGAACTTGGATTTAGCTGGTGCAGTGCGCATTCACTGCCCACAGATGTTAGCAGAGGCCGTGGACAAGGCCTATATTTCAGAGGAGACACGGGGGAAGACACAGCAGGCTAGAGACAGAGTTCGGAGCCGTATCCAGCAGATGCAGGATAGTAGGATGAAGGGTTCAGTTCCTCCTCCATGGGGTGGACAGAGTTCAGGGAAAGCTTCTTTTAGGCCACCACAGTAGTAGCAGAAGCAACAGACCTGCCCACCTTACCAACCTCCTCAGAGATTTGATGCACAGAGAGGACGTAGTATGGGGCCTCCTCCTAGGGGTCCCATCAGGACACAGGGTGCACCGAGAGCTCAGTCATTTGGAGCTCATCAGTAGAGACCTCAGCAGTCCATAGCCGGATCATTAGGATCTGTATCTCAGTCATCTAGAGTACCAGCTGGAGCTGCTTCCCACTGGAGAGGACCAGGCAGCTGTTATGGTTGCAGAGTTGTTGGACATATTTGGAGAGATTATCCACATAACCCTACAAAGGGTAAGACACAGAGCTCAGAGCCTACTGTTGGAGATATGGCACGGAGTCATCAGATCTACGCAGTGGTCGAGAACCACCAGGCTGAACATCAGAGTACTGTGATTGAGACGACAGGTAGCGTTGGTGGTATATCCACCTCTATATTATTTGATTCTGGTTCCTCTGATTCTTTTATTGCACCATCCTTAGTTGAGCGTTGTAGGCTGGTGGTAGTTAGGCAGGGCCGAAGTTGGGATGTGGAGATGGCTACTGGAGCCAAGATTTCTGTAGACTCCTTAGTCAAGGAGTGTCTAGTGGATTTGGGACCCTTCACCACTACTTCTGATCTCCGGATCCTTCCATTAGGATCTTATGGCATCATTTTAGGCATGGATTGGTTGTCTGCCCACAGAGCTAGAGTGGATTATTACCATAAGACTATTGCTTGCATTGATGATCTTGGGGCAGAGTTAGTGATATCAGGGGTTAAGAGACCCGTTTCTATTCGCACCATCTCCGTTATGCAGCTTAAGCAGTGTGTGTGACGGGGTTGCCGGTTGTATGCTGTTACAGTTAGTGAAAGATCAGAGGATGAGTCAGGGGGACCTTCCCTCGATGATCATCCCATCTTATCAGAGTTCACTGATGTGTTTCTAGGGGAGCTACCGGGATTACCTCCCCCACGTGAGATTGAATTCCATATAGATCTAGTTCCGGGTGTAGAGCCTATCTCACGAGCACCTTATCGGATGACCACTCCTGAGTTATGTGAGCTCAAGTTGCAGCTTGAGGGCCTTCTGGAGAAAGGTCTAATCCATCCTAGTGTATCCCCTTGAGGTGCACCAGTGATTTTCGTAAAGAAGAAGGATGGATCTCTTCGGTTGTGCATTGATTACCGTCAGCTAAATAAAGTAACGATCAAGAATCGTTACCCCCTTCCACGCATTGATGATTTATTTGATCAGATGAAGGGGGCTACCATTTTCTCCAAGATAGATCCTAAGTTAGGGTACCATCAGCTCAGGATTGCGGAGACAGATATTCACAAGATAGCTTTCTGCACGAGATATGGCCACTACGAGTTCACAGTGGTACCATTCGGTTTGACGAATGCCCCCGCAGTGTTTATGCATTTGATGAATGGGGTATTCAGGACCTTCCTTGATCACTTCGTGCTTATCTTCCTTGATGAAATTCTGATTTACTCACGCACACGTGAGGAGCACGAGGAGCACCTTCGCTAGGTTCTTCAGTGTCTTCGCGAGCAACGCCTTTACGGGAACTTGGAGAAGTGTGCGTTCTTTCAACCTGAGGTGCAGTATTTGGGCCATATCATTTCAGGGGAAGGTATCGCAGTTGATACTTCCAAGATTCAAGCCATCATGGATTGGCCAGCACCCACTAGTGTGACCGAGGTGCGTAGTTTCATGGGTCTAACAGGGTACTACAGGAGGTTTGTTCAGGATTTTTCCCGGATTGCGCACCCCATCACTTCTCTTCAGCGGAAAGGGAAGAAGTTTTTATGGTCAGATAGATGTGAGCAGGCCTTCAGTACACTGAAGGAATGCCTTACAAGAGCACCTATCCTTGCAGTGCCAAATCCTCATGGAGAGTTTTTCGTTTGCACAGATGCTTCCTTGGCAGGACTTGGAGGAGTGTTAATGCAGTAGGGTAGAGTAGTTACCTTTGAGTCTCGCAAACTCAAAGATTATGAGCTCAATTATCCGACCCATGACCTTGAGCTTGCAGCAGTAGTATATGCCTTAGTGCGATGGAGACATTTTCTTCTCGGCCGGAGATTTACACTCAGGACTGATCACTTGAGTCTTCGTCACCTCTTCACACAGCCCAATCTCAACGCTCGTCAGCGGCATTGGATGGAGTTACTTTGTGAGTATGACATGGAGATAGAGCATGTGAAGGGAAAGGAGAACATGATGGCAGATGCCTTGAGTAGACGGAGACATGTGGCTATGGCCACCTCAGTGGGCACAGATTTGCGGAGTAGGATCTTGCAGCAGCTTCCTCAAGATAGTTTTTACCTTACAGCCAGAGCAGAGATTGAGTCTCAGAGACCTCTTGAGGGGAGATTTGATGGGTTTTCATTAGAGGCAGATGGCCTTCTCAGACACAGAGGCCAGATATATGTTCCTAGGGATGGAGGCTTGAGACATGACATTTTGACATAGGCTCATCGTGCACCTTACTCAGCCCATCCCGGGGTGAAGAAGATGCACGCCACCTTGAGACAATTGTACTTTCGGAGAGGACTTCGGAGAGACATAGCCTCATTTGTATCCCGCTGTTTAGAGTGCCAGAGGGTGAAGGCCGAGCATCAGCATCCAGCTGGCCTTCTCTATCCTCATGCCATACCGGAATGGAAGTGGGACACCGTTTCTATGGATTTCATTGTTGGGTTTCCGACGTCGAGATACCACCGCGACGCCATCATGGTCACAGTGGATAAATTAATGAAGGTAGCTCATTCTTCCCCAGTGAAGACCACCTATACAGCAAGTGCTATGGCACGAGTATATCTTGATGAGATTGTCAGACTACATGGGATTCCGCAGAAGATCAATTGCGACCGCGACCCCTTGTACACCTCCCATTTCTGGACCACCATGCAGTATGCCCTCGGGACGAGGATTAATTTCAGCACAGCTTATCACCCTGAGACAGATGGGCAGATAGAGAGGGTGAATCAGATTTTGGAGGATATGCTCAGGATGTACGTGATGGATCATCAGTCGAGATGGGAGGAGTATTTGTATTTGGTAGAGTTCACTTATAATAATAGCTTCCAGAGTTCTATAGGCATGGCTCCTTTTCAGGCATTATATGGTAGAGAGTGCAGGACACCTCTTAGCTGGGATAGGATTGAGGACAGGGTTTCTCTTGGGCCAGCATTATTACAGGATATGGAGCAGCAGGTTACCCTGATCAGGCAGAGATTACAGGAGGCGCAGGATAGACAGAAGAAGTATGCAGACCAACATAGGACAGATCACAGTTTTGAGGTAGGCACGAAGGTGTTTCTTCATGTCAGACCGCATAAGAGCCCTATCCATTATGGAAAAGGTTCTAAGCTTGCTCCTAGGTTTGTGGGTCCCTTTGAGATCTTGGAGTGCCTCGGCCCCTTAGCCTATCGTCTAGCACTGCCACCTAGCTTATCACGCGTCCATGATGTATTTCACGTTTCTGTGCTTAGGAGATATGTTTCTGATCCTTCTCATGTGCTAGATTGGACTGCATTACAGGTGCAGGATCAAGGGTAGGTGATGGTGGAGCCCGTGCACATTTTAGATCGCAGGACCCTGGGCCTTCGCGGCAGAGAGATTGAGCAGGTTCGGGTCCAATGGGACAGGTATGATGAGACTGCAGCTACTTGGGAGGGTGCTACATCATTGCGAGCTCAGATTCCACACTTATTTCAGTGACTTCCAGGAGGAAGTCTAGTCTAAGGGGAGGGGGATGTAATGCCCACTTCCCTATGACACTTAGTAGATTATCATTTTGAGTTAAGCAGACTTTGGATATGGACATGATTTATACTTATGTTGATTAGCATGATGTTTTGTGACTAGATGCATTTGGATTATGATTGGATCTTGTTTTCAGTATGATCCACACTGACTCATGGATAGACTATTGGGTACCGATATTATTTTATATGGATATATTGCATGTGTTCTAACATTGGATTTCTTCGCCATGATGAGTAGAATGTAGTTGTTGAATTTACATTACTATAATTGTGGATAATGATGAAATGCATAATTAAGTTGTGATTTAGACCTAGAAATGATGATTGATTGAATTACGTATAGATGTTAATAAATTTCATGCATATGGTTATTTTGGATATTTTGACATGGCCGCAAGGCCGAAGGAGGTATTTTGCATTTTGCAGGAAACACAACATGATCACAACCATGAGGGGGATTGGAAACCAAACACAACAGGATGTTGGGTGGTTACAACATTTGGTCGTCAAGGCAACTAGTAAATTGTATTGTATTACCTTTATTCTTGTATGTGTTAAGAAAATTTGCATGAGGGGCAAATTTTCTAATGTGACCAAAGGGGTAAGAATTTTATTACTTGTTTTAACTTGCTTTAGTAGGTGATTTCTTTTGTGATGTCATTTTGTTAAATTACTTTTGTAAGTATGTTTAGACTAATTTAACACCTTGTTTTAATTTTTAAGTTTTGGAAGGAAGTCTAGTGGATGTAATTAATTTTGATGGTTGGCTCCTTGAGTCTTATGTGTCCTCTTGTATTGAATGTTTGGTTTTGAGTTTTGACCACTCCATGTTCTTTGAATCTCGAATTTGAGATTGAGGGCAATTTTAGGGGACTTGTGGGACAAGTTAAACTTGTTCCACACTTCCCAAAACCCCTTACCAACCATATCTATAGGTTGGGAATCCAAAAATGGGATTATTTATTGTTTTGGGAAGGGAAATGTGACTTTGGAGTGCACTTTTCTTCATTTGCATTTAATTGTGCCTTAGGACACATGGGGAAGGGATAGATGTGGAAGAGAGTTGTCATTCAACCCAACCACACATTTATGGTGTTTTGGGATTTGAGTTGACTAAAGGGAGGTGGTTTTGAGGATGTGTGATGTGCAATCCTACAAGGAGCCACATCACCCTCACTCTTCCTCTTGTCTACTTAAGGAAATTTCCTCTCTTGTTGAGGGGGTTGGAGTTTTGTTTTTGTTTGGTTGAAGAGTTCTCTTTTGTTATTTTGGGAGAGAAAAGAATTGGGAGAAAGAGAAAAAAGAGAAGTGCTTGGACTTGCATGCTTGGATTGTTTTGGAGGGAGCTTGGACAAATTTCTTGGTTTAGGCTTCTCCAATGGAGAGGTAGGAAACCTTCTCCTTTGTTTTGCTTTCATATTATTGTTGCTTCTATGCTAAATTTTTGAATAATGCATGTTACTTTGGTGTATTGTGAAAAATGGATAGAATGCTTATTGTGTAGTATAGGAGAGGTCTATGGGAATACTCATGAGGGAGGCATAAGAGTAGATTAGGATATTGTGGAGGGAGTTTGAGAGGGATGCCCATCTTGGGTGAGAATGTTTACATTCTTACCTTGTTCTTGAGGGAGCCATAAGAGGAGGGAGGCATAATAGTATGGGAGGAAAAAGGGGTACT
Source organism: Taxus chinensis (assembly GCA_019776745.2). Lineage (NCBI taxonomy): Eukaryota > Viridiplantae > Streptophyta > Pinopsida > Cupressales > Taxaceae > Taxus > Taxus chinensis. Next base: position 811,428,794 of record CM034149.1, read on the forward strand.
TGAGGGAGGCATAAGAGTCATAGGGGCTTGTGTTTTATTGTGGAGGGTTTTGAATGGGCATCTCATCTCAATTGGGAGGCATAAGGAAAACTTTCCCATAGTTCCTTCTCTTGATGGCTTGGATGAAAGCCTTGTTGTGAAAAGTATTGTATTGCTTGTGTTCCTTTTTGTTTCTTTTTTTTTAACCTTGAATGTTGTGAAAAAAAAAATGTATTGTGGAAGCAAGTATTGTTGCCTTGAGTTGGAGACCACCCTTCATTGTGTTGTGTTTGGGGCTCGGGGGTCAATGGAGGAGATTGCTTCTCTTCTTCATTGAGTTTTGGTTGGGAGGAGAGTGTTGCCTCTCCCCCTATATTGGTTGTGGTTTGAACCACTTGGAACTTGGAGCATGGATGAAGAGCACCTTGGAGCTTGTGAAGACTCTTTCCATTTACCTTCCATACTTTATTTTGTTGTAAACTTGTAGGAGAAAGAGAATTGTATCATCTTGTTTTCATTCAAAATTAAAGGACATTGTAATCTATATTGCACCAAAAGTCACATGGTGGAATGAAAATTTTACTTGAAAGATGTTTGCATTATTGAAAGGATTGTAAAGAAATAAAGAAATAGTATGTACAAAATGCTCGTGATAATCTTGTAAATATGCTATTGGAAAGCTTGTTGTATATACCTTCTTGTTGAAATGTTGATAGATCTTGTTTAAAAAAAAAATTTAATGAAAATATTATTGGGCTCTTATGTGTAATGTTAGGATATTTAAAAATATATATATATATATATATATATATATATACACATACTAGATCTTATCTTGTTACAAAAGAGGAATAGAGGTATTGAAAAGAAAGAATATTAGTGTACATTTCCTTCTTGTAGTATGGATAGGTAGAGTTAAGTTTTTATTCAACTTGCTTAAAATTCCATGCAATGTCTATTAAAGTTGGCTAGAAATAAATGTGAAAGCAAATGCTCTAAATTTATCAAGTTCAATGCCCATCACCCCTTAATGTCTAGCAAAAGTACTAGTAGGTTTGAATATCATTCTTATCTAAGTAATACTAATACTAATGAATTTATCAATAATAAATTATAATAATATTAAGGTATTATTAAGTGTGATTTTGCTATATATATATACCACAACATACTATTACCAATCTATATGCAAATAAACCACCATTCAATTAATAATGTCAATGAATTACATACTTAAACCTACGTGGTCTCCATGCTTATAATAACAAAGAAAATTGCGCATATATCTGAACAGTTGGCAACATAGATGGACAGGTCGCTCTCCTTCTTTTACATCAATGCCCTCCACCGTCTCTCATTCATGTTTGTAAGCAACATGGAGAATGTCCATAATAAGATTAAGTAAGATTCATAATTTTTGGACTGTGTCGTACTTTTTCATAATCTATAAACGAAGTATCTTGTGCCTGTCAATACGCCTAAGACTCTAAATGATCTGTAGATGTGCTTCCATAAGTTTATATGTGTTGTCCACTCAAAATTCCCTGCTCTGTCAAAGGTAAATTTTCAAAATTTTGAGTCTAAGTGTCTTTTCTATCAAGCTGGTGGTGTGGAAAAAGTCTTGGAAGTCTAAAAAAAAATCTAAGTTTTGGGTCATTTTGTAAGTATTTCGGGCCTGTCACACTTTTTTGTCCCGGTTGTCCCAAGTACAAAAGTGCAAGTTGTTCTCCGACCGGCCGAAATCCCCGAAATTGTCCTATCTTCGGGCCCGTCGGAAGTTTTTGTTCCATGTGTCCCGAAAGCTTTTGTGCAAGTCGTTCCAATTTCGGCCGAACCATCCGAACCACGTACTTCGCACTTTTCTGTCCCAAATATCCCAAATCAAAAAGTGCAATCTGTCCCATTTTCGGCCGAAACCTCCGAAATTGTCCCATTTCGGGCCCATCGGATATTCTTGTCCCAAGTGTCCCAAAACTTTTGTGCACGTTGTTCCATTTTCGGCTGAAATTCCCGAGTCGCGCACTTCACACTTTTCTGTCCCAAATGTCCCAAATCAAAAAGTGTGCTCTGTTCCAATTTCGCCTGAACCATCCGAGTCGCGTACTTTGGAACTTTTCATCCCAAATGTACCAAAATGCATTTGTGCGTCCTCTCCCCATTTCACCCGAATCGACCGAGCCGCGTGTTTCGCGCATTCGCGTCTCACATGTCCCAAGTGAACCTAATGCAATTCATACTTAGTTTTTCCCGCTCGACCCGAATGTGCTAAATTTGAATTTAAGTTGCGAGGATCAAATTCAAGAAGCAGTTATGAAGGACGAATTTCAAGACGCCAGTTACATCAGTTTTCAGAGATATCCATTGTCATCTTCAAGATGAAACGTCTCGTGTGTCCCTCGTGGCAAAGACATGGCTCAGACGTGGAAGAAATTCAAGAAGTGGTTTCTGAAGACGGTGGGTCCTTCTCAGTGACTGTCCACCTATCACCTTCTTCATTCTTTCTCTCTTCTTCGCTATTCCTTCCGTATTCCTTGTAATTGGTTAAGGTATTGCGTTTGGCATTCCTTGACGATTCTCTAGTTAAAAGAAACGGTTTACAAGACGTAACTGAAATTTGTAATCTATATAATGGCATTCTTTACACGCCATTTCGCAAGGGAGGAAGAACTTGGATATTTGCTGAAAGTGTAAATAGATCTTGAAGAAATCAATACAAAAGGGATTTCCGTTCTTTGTCTATCTGATTCTTGTTGTCTCTGTGTTTTCCTTTAATATTGTGAAGATCATTTTGTTCCCAACTCGTTTAGTCTCTCTAATTGCATACTGTTCAGTTTTGCAAGTACAGTGATCTTGTACAACCAAGAAGGAACTTTGTGGTCCTTGATTAACAAATCTGAAGAAGATTATTTACGGAACTTTGTGTCTTTAAATTTAATCCCATTCAACTAATGCAAATGATCTTGTCCTTAAATCCTTGGAAGCTTCACATACACGAAGAATTATTCTGCTATCTATAATTCTGAATGTTGCTATTCTGCTCACCTTCTCATTCCCCTTCCTCAGTCCTGGCGTAACTGATGATCCTTGTGGAAAACACTTTCATAATATCCAAGTTCAACCATAAAATAATGTTCTGTGTATTTGTAAATAAGTTCGTTTCAGAATAAGGGAACCTCTCCCATTAAAGAGGAGGGACTTCTTGTCCCCTGACTGTTGCTCTTCTAAAAAGTCCTATTTGAAAACCAACAGTTTTTGGCGACTCCGCTGGGGAAAATCGCATTCTAGTACTATAATTTTTCGATCATCCTTTGATCTGGTGAGTCCGCGTTTCACTCAAGGGAGAAGGGCCCTTGGTATCGAAGATTCTCAGTTTCAGCTTTTGGAGCAACAGGGTTTTCCTTTCCCTTCAAATAGAAGAACTCGTTCAACGAGCACTCCACCTGTTCGAGAAAGAAGTCCTTCAGAGCCTGCTAGTCCTAATCTACAAGCTTTAATCCTTGCTGGTGTTACAGTTCCCCTCCGAACCGTATTTCCAAGAAGAATGGCACAAGTACCTTGGGGTCAACGTGTTGGGCCTCTGGCCCTCACTCAGCCTTTGCATGAGTTACCTAGAGGTAACCGAAAGAACTTCCCCAAATTCAAAGGCGACGGCAAAGTGCACCCTGATGAGCATATTGCAGCCTTCATAGTTGCGTGTGGAGTCTTGGGGGTTGAACATGAAGACGTCTCAGTAAGACTGTTCGTCGAGACGTTACAGGAAAATGCTGCTGACTGGTTCTATCACCTTCCGGCTGGTGCCATCATCGACTGGAATACCATGAGAACTCAGTTCGAAAGCCGTTTCAAGCTGGCAGAAGATGTGCATGCACTGCTTGCCCAGATTTCTCAAATAAAGAAAGATCCATCGGAACCCATGAGAGAATTTGTGGCTCGGTTCAACAGACTGATCAACAAAATTCCTGTGAATACTCGGCCGGTTGATCAAATCCAAAAATGTTTCTTTTTGAATGCCCAAACGCCTAAAGTCAGTTATGCTCTAAGAAGGGCTAATCTTGGAACGTTAATACTGGATCAAGAACTGGCTGTTAGTGTCGAGGATGACCTAATCATGTCAGGGAAGTTGAAGATAGATCTTCCCAAATCCAAATCTGCTGCTTCTTCCTCTTCCACCTCTGGACTCAGTACTGATCCATTAGTCCAGAAACTTGCAAACGATCTAGTAGCCATAAAGAAACAATTAGCTCAGCATGCACCGTATGCAGATGTCCCGAGAAGAAATTTTCAACCCAGAAACCGTTTGTCAGCTCCCCACACAAGATTGGCACTTGAAGGACCTCCCGTCAAAGTTCCTGTGAATGCAACTTGTGAGGTCGAAGAACATGAAGATGATAATGAAGCTTTTGAGGAGTTCCTGGAGGAATTCGATGATGAGGCAGAAGAACCCGAGGGATCTCGAGTCAATTTCTTTACCACCGAAGGCATTGATGATGCAGATGACTATGATGAAGTGGTAGCAGATATGAACAGCGAATCCTTCGCTGTCATGACTCGGGAACAGACACATCAGAGGGAAAAGGTGACACAACCCCTGAAGAAGTCCAAAGAGCAGCCTGCAACTATTCCTGTAATTGCCAGAAGAGGATCTCCTATTCCTACCTCATCTGCACCAAAGGTAAGTACTGCCAATCCTGCCCCTAAAGTTGCTTCTTCTTCTTTTTCTCCTAGGGTTGATAAGCCTAAGATTCCAAATGATGATGGTCCATCCACCTCTGGATCCTTTGACATTGTAGATCATCTAAAAAGGACCAAAGTTCAAATTTCAGAGGCTGAATATTACCAAACCCATCCAAAAGCTTTTGCCAAGATGATCCAATTTGTAAATTCCCATTCCAAGATCACTTCCAAAGGCCTTTTGCCCACACCTCCTTCTGCACCGCAGCCCAGTCTAGTAGCTGCTGTCACCTCACCTGGGGACAAGATCAAGCCTTTCTATGTAACACTCCTTATAGCTGGCCACAGGCTCAGTAACTGTGTCATAGATTCCGGAGCCTCAGATAATGTAATGCCCGCCAAAGTAGCTCATGCTTTAGGCTTGACCCTTACTCGTACTTATGGATCTTGCTACTCCATGGAAAGTAAGGAAGTACCTCTGGTGGGAAGGATTAAAGATGCACAAGTGGCTTTTGCTGCTTTACCTGAAAAGAAGGTCTTGGCTACCATACTAGTAGCAGACATTCCTCCTTCCTATGGAATGTTGCTAAGCAGAAACTTCTGTAAAGATGTGGGTGGAGAGATTCAAATGGATTGGTCACACGCTCTCATACTTGTCAATGGACAAATGAAGAAGCTACTACCTGAGAAGCAGTCCGAGTACATTGTGCAGAAGACAGATGATCCTAGAGCACAAATACTCTATGAGGACAGGGGCCATGGTAATTACATGATTTTGTCCCCCGATGAAATCCGACCCTGCAAAATATCACCTAAGGATCCCAATGGTGTCTGGACCTTAGAATTTGATGGCAGTTGTTCTTCGGCTGGTTCTGGAGCTGGTGTTCTGTTAATATCACCTGAGGGCTGCCTGTACCCCTTTTCATTCAAATTGCAGTTCGAGAACACTAACAATACAGCAGAGTATGAGGCTCTCATCCTTGGACTGCAAGTGGCCAAAGAACGAGGTGTAAAAAATCTTTTGGCTCGTGGTGATGCAGAACTGATTGTGAAGCAAGTCAAAAGCCTGTTTCAAGTAAAAAATGGGAGGCTGAAGCACTATCGGAACCAGGTTTGGGATTCAATTGAATTCCTTGATGCCTTCTCCATTGAAGCAATTCCCAGAGAAAAGAACAGCAGAGCTGATTCACTGGCTGTCTCAGGGTCACTATTGATTCCTCATCCTGAATTCTCTCAGGATAAGTTCACTATTGAGATGGTCCACCGACCTAGTGTCCTTGACAATACTAATAACTGGCAAGTCTTAAACGACGACCAGCATTTGCTTTCCTTCCTGGAGCTCAAGGGCAATTTTGAACAACTCTATTTCGAAGGAAGTGACAATCTGCCTCGTGAGAGCGTGTCTTCGGACCAAGCCGTCACCCAAGGAGAAGAAACTGATCAGGAAGGGTGCATTAAGCTCAAAGGAAACAAGATCCCCAAGGGTTTGGTGACTTTGGAGGAGTTGTTTGATAAACATGACAGGTACGTGAAATCTAAAGCTTCCACTGGACCTCAGCAATCAGCTGAGTATGATAAAATTGATATTGGGAGTTCTGATGACCCGAAGCTGGTAAATATCGGGAAGTGTTGCACATCAGATGAAAGGAGAAGAGCAATTGACCTTCTAAGGAAATATAAGGATGTACTTGCTTATTCTTATGAAGACCTAAAAGCCTTCAAACCAAAAGAAATGCAGCACTCTATCCCTCTTAAGCCAGGAATCAAGCCTTTCAAGCAGAAGCAGAGGCAGTACAACCCAAAGATAGCTGACACCATATTTCAGGAGATTCAGAAACTGCTAAAGGCTAAAATCATCTTTCCCATTCACCATTCGACTTGGATTGCAAACATTGTACCTGTTAGGAAGAAGAATAGTGAGATCCGCATCTGTGTTGATTTCAGGAACCTGAATCAGGCCTCTCTGAAAGATAACTACCCTCTGCCTATGATGGATCAGATTTTGCAAGCGGTAACAGGCTCTGAGATGTTATCTATGCTTGATGGCTTTTCTGGATACAATCAGGTAGAGGTCGATACTGCTGATCAACATAAGACAGCCTTCACAACTCCTTGGGGTACCTTTGCCTACAAGAGAATGCCTTTTGGGCTGATTAATGCCGGTGCCACCTTCCAGAGAGCTATGGATCTGGCTTTTGGAATCTTGAAAGGAAAATGCATAGTCATATACCTTGATGACCTGACAGTGTTCTCAAAGACGAGAGCGGATCACTTCGACCACTTGGAAGCAGTTCTGCAAAGATGCCGAGAGCATGGGATTTCCTTAAATCCTAAAAAATCTGTCTTCTGTGTTACAGAGGGAAAGCTATTAGGACACATCGTCTCAAAGGATGGCATCAAGATTGATCCTGAACGAGTTCAAGCCATCCAAACAGATTCCTCTCCCTACTAGTAAAAAGGGCGTGCATTCCTTTTTCGGTAAGATCAATTTTCTAAGAAGATTCATCCCTGATTTTGCTGAATTAACTTTGAATATTTCTCAGATGATGAAAGGAAAGCAAGCATTTGGTTGGTCTTCTGAAGGAAAAGAATCCTTTGAGGGTATCAAGAAAGCTATTGCTAAAACTCCAGTTTTGGCCTGCCCCGATTTCAGCAAGGATTTCATTATCTACTGCTACACTACAGATAGTACTCTGGCTGCCTGTCTTAACCCAGGAAGATTCTGATAAACATGAGCTACCAATTGCCTTCATGAGCTATATCCTGAAGAACCATGAGCTAAAGTACACCATGATGGAGAAGCATGCCTTTGCAGTAGTCAAAGCTGTCAAGCAGTTCCGTTTCTATATCCTCAACTCTCACTCTACGGTGCTGGTCCCAGATACGACTGTAAAGTCAATTCTCACGCAACAAGAATTTGGATCCAAGAGGGGAAACTGGGTGGCTAAGGTCCAGGAGTATGACCTTGATATCAAGCCAACCAAGCTGGTTCGGGGAAAAGGTCTTTGCGAGCTCATTGTTGAAGGAGCCCAACATGAGTTATTGGAGAAGAAAGCTGACCTTCCTACTGTTCTGTTCCTGATTTCAGTTGATGAATGGTATGCTGACATCGCTCATTTTCTCACCTACGGGGAATGCCCCTCTCATTTAACTGCTAAAGAAAAGAGGACTGTTAAATTGAGATCAGCACAATATGTATTGTGGGAAAATGCCTTGTTCAAGTGTGGTTCGGATGGGAGATTTCTGAAGTGTGTAGACAAGGAACAACAGAGAAAATTGCTCTCAGCTTTTCATGATCAGGCATGTGGAGGGCACTATTCATCAACAGTCACAGCTCATAAGATACTCCGTGGAGGGTATTACTGGCCTTCCTTGTTCAAAGATGCATCCAAGTGGGTGGATAAATGTGAGGCCTGTCAGACTTTCGTGGGAAGACCTAAATTGGATTCTTTGCCTCTCAAACCAGTTGTGATTGAGGAACCTTTCCAACAGTGGGGTCTAGACTTCATTGGTGCACTCAACCCTGTTTCTAGCGCTGGACATACTCATGTGCTAACTGCTACTGACTACTTCACCAAGTGGGTGGAAGCTATTCCAGTCAAGAGCACCACTTCTGAAGTAGTGTGCAACTTCATTAAAGAGAACATCTTGGTTAGGTATGGTGTACCTAACAAGATTGTAACAGATAATGCCTCAAACTTCTCCTCAACTGAGATAATGGATTTCTGCTACGGGTATGGCATCTCTCTGGCTCATTCTTCAGATTATTATCCCCAGGGAAATGGACAAGCAGAATCTACCAACAAGAATCTGGTGACTATCATAAGGAAGTTGGTCAATGAATCTCAGAGAAACTGGCATAAAAAACTTTACGATGCTCTTTGGGCAGACAGGATCACACCTAAAAGAGCCATTGGAATGTCCCCCTTTCAAATAGTGTATGGAGTAGAGGCTCAATTGCCAGTGACAGTGGAACTACCAGCCTTGCACCTGATGAAGGCCATTGAAGACACTAGTTTCAGTGATGCTCTGGACAAAAGGATCATGTACCTGCACAAGCTGGACGAGGATAGATTGGAGGTTGCTGACAGAATAGCTGCCCACCAGCAGAAGGTGAAGAGTCTGTTTGATAAGAAAGCTAGGAGCAGAGAGTTCCAAGTTGGTGATACCGTGCTGTTGTGGGACAAAAGACACGAACCTCGTGGTAGCCATGGAAAATTTGATTCTCTATGGCTTGGACCTTTCAAGATAAGACACTTTGCTGGTAAGAACTCTTTCTATCTTGATTACATGGATGGTTCCCCCCTCCCACTTCCTTATAGTGGGCAGTATTTGAAGTTGTTCAAGTCCTAGGTGACTAGGGAGTCCCTTGTATATTATGTACAGTGTTTCTGCTTTTTGCTTTTGGTGTGTTTCCCTTCTGTTGCTGTGTGTGTTGCCCTTGTATTGGTTTGTCCTTGACTCCTTTTACCCAATGGATAAGGCACTGGTCTGCTTCACCGAGTTGTCTAAGTTCTTGCCTTGTCTCATTCCATGAATTTACACCAAGTCATCCCCAGAAGGAGCCAGCTGTTGTCCACTCAAAATTCCCTGCTCTGTCAAAGGTAAATTTTCAAAATTTTGAGTCTAAGTGTCTTTTCTGTCAAGCTGGTGGTGTGGAAAAAGTCTTGGAAGTCTAAAAAAAAATCTAAGTTTTGGGTCATTTTGTAAGTATTTCGGGCCTGTCGCACTTTTTTGTCCCAGTTGTCCCAAGTACAAAAGTGCAAGTTGTTCTCTCCGACCGGCCGAAATCCCCGAAATTGTCCTATCTTCGGGCCCGTCGGAAGTTTTTGTTCCATGTGTCCCGAAAGCTTTTGTGCAAGTCGTTCCAATTTCGGCCGAACCATCCGAACCGCGTACTTCGCACTTTTTTCTGTCCCAAATGTCCCAAATCAAAAAGTGCAATCTGTCCCATTTTCGGCCGAAACCTCCGAAATTGTCCCATTTCGGGCCCGTCGGATATTCTTGTCCCAAGTGTCCCAAAAATTTTGTGCACGTTGTTCCATTTTCGGCCGAAATTCCCGAGTCGCGCACTTCGCACTTTTCTGTCCCAAATGTCCCAAATCAAAAAGTGCGCTCTGTTCCAATTTCGCCCGAACCATCCGAGTCGCGTACTTCGGAACTTTTCATCCCAAATGTCCCAAAATGCATTTGTGCGTCCTCTCCCCGTTTCACCCGAATCGACCGAGCCGCGTGTTTCGCGCATTCGCGTCTCACATGTCCCAAGTGAACCTAATGCAATTCATACTTAGTTTTTCCCGCTCGACCCGAATGTGCTAAATTTGAATTTAAGTTGCGAGGATCAAATTCAAGAAGCAGTTACGAAGGACAAATTTCAAGACGCCAGTTACACCAGTTTTCAGAGATATCCATTGTCATCTTCAAGACGAAACGTCTGGTGTGTCCCTCGTGGCAAAGACATGGCTCAGACATGGAAGAAATTCAAGAAGCGGTTTCTGAAGACGGTGGGTCCTTCTCAATGACTGTCCACCTATCTCCTTCTTCATTCTTTCTCTCTTCTCGCCATTCCTTCCGTATTCCTTGTAATTGGTTAAGGTATTGCGTTTGGCATTCCTTAACGATTCTCTAGTTAAAAGAAACGGTTACAAGACGTAACTGAAATTTGTAATCTATATAATGGCATTCTTTCCGCCATTCGCAAGGAGGAAGAACTTGGATATTTGCTGAAAGTGTAAATAGATCTTGAAGAAATCAATACAAAAGGGCTTTCCGTTCTTTGTCTATCTGATTCTTGTTGTCTCTGTGTTTTCCTTTAATATTGTGAAGATCATTTTGTTCCCAACTCGTTTAGTCTCTCTGATTGCATACTGTTCAGTTTTGCAAGTACAGTGATCTTGTACAACCAAGAAGGAACTTTGTGTCCTTGATTAACAAATCTGAAGAAGATTATTTACGGAACTTTGTGTCTTTAAATTTAATCCCATTCAGCTAATGCAAATGATCTTGTCTTAAATCCTTGGAAGCTTCGCATACACGAAGAATTATTCTGCTATCTATAATTCTGAATGTTGCTATTCTGCTCACCTTCTCATTCCCCTTCCTCAGTCCTGGCGTAACTGATGATCCTTGTGGAAAACACTTTCGTAATATCCAAGTTCAACCATAAAATAATGTTCTGTGTATTTGTAAATAAGTTCGTTTCAGAATAAGGGAACCTCTCCCATTAAAGAGGAGGGACTTCTTGTCCCCTGACTGTTGCTCTTCTAAAAAGTCCTATTTGAAAACCAACAATATGGAGTAGAGGATTCCTTGACCAGCGGCCACTGTTGCTTGACGGGAGATATGTCTCTCTTTCGCTAATGAAGGACTCTGCCTAAGATAGGCATACGCGAGTAGAATTAAAAAAAAAAACTAACGTTAAACTAAAACAGCTGAATAGAAGCAATCTGAACAGGCGTATATAGTCTCCTTTGCACTGTTTGCTAGAAACCCAGCTGCCTCATGAATATTCTAATATGAAACAGACTTACTTCTATGAGATCTCCTCATCTCTCGCCTACACTGTCTCATAATCATTTTTGAATAAAAATATCTTGAAGGAAACCCGAATTTGAAGTCAAGTTCAGCACTGAATAGATAACAACATAGTTGGACAACCTACTCGTTGGAACTGCCCTTGAGGCCTTCGTGCTCTGTCTGCTCACTTTTGAGCACTCCACGCCCCACACACAATGCAGCACCCAATGAAAGTGGAGGTGACACACCTCCTCACGCACCGTAGATCTATCTGCTTCCCTTTCCTGTACCCACGCGCCCAGGACAACGTGAAATACAGTGGGCCGACTGTGTGCAAGCCAGGGATTTGTAAATCTAGGTGAATATTTGTTTACGTGGCCCGGGCAGAGATGAAACGGGTCAGCATGCCTCCTAATGGCCTGTAGTTCCGTCTACAACCTCTCTCCTTGCTGTTCATGCGGCTAGGGGCGGTGAAAACGTGGAAAAAAATGCCTATCTTGCGCCTTGGCTCCTCGGGTTGGCGTTCGTAATAGGTGAATATTTGAAAACATTAAATGGTGTATTGAATGCGGCTAACAAGAAGAGCATTCTGCACGCCAAGACAGGAGGTCTGAATGGTGGATAGGTGGTTGGAGTGATTACCCACCGCCCCAACCAACAAAATTAAACATGGTTGAAAAAAAACTTTCCCCCCCGATTTGATCTTAACCATTTAATTTCAAATTTCAAAATGTGTGTATAATCGTATAGTTTGGTTGTGTCTAAATTTGTTAATATATATATATATATATATATATATATATATATATATATATATATAAATTATAATGTATTAAATTTCGAAATAACGTAATATAACCGAATGATAAAGTAAGTATATATATATATATATATGTATGTATGTATATTATAATGTATTAAATTTTGTAATAACGTAATATAACCGAATAATAAAGTAAGAATAAAAAAATCGAAGTGCTTGATGTAATCAATTCAAATAAATTATATCATCCTCTTGGGTTACCTTCCAGATATATTGTTATCACGATTCTTCCAGACAGTGGACAGATTAACTCGCTTGATGACCCTACCCATCTTTGTGGAATGTCGAATGAGATAGATTCAAATATCTCTTACCTCGAAGCATCATCGCGGCCGTGGTGGTTTTCAAGCCTATTTTCGAACTCGCCCGATGTAATTAATACTCACCGAGTTGTGGGGTGTAGCTTGGTCTGTAATAAAGCCCACCGAATTTATTTGTTCAGCTCGCTAGGAGTGGTTTGATTTTCAACTTTGATTGGTGGTACGCGTATGAGCTAAACTTATCGAGCCATGTAGAAACAACTCGAAGTTAAATACCCTTTAAAAAAAAAATTGTCACATTTTCGGGACGTTTGGATGCTTTGCGGCGCCATCGTCGCCGTTGTTGTCGTGAGCGTGGCGTCGTCTCTGTGAGTGGTGTTACAATCTTCATGTTGCTATTCAAGAGAAAAGGAAAAGATAGTTATGACATCCCTTGTTGAGATTATTATCTATTGTAACCCTTTCCCACTTTGAAGAGGATGAAATTTTATATTACTGGTGATGGAAAGATGTTTTGTTATGGCTACGAAAGTTGAAATTTGAAATGTGAAAGAGATGAATTCTGTTTTCTATTTTTGGAATGTATGTGAAGGAAATTGTATTCTATATATTGAAATTGAGGAATGAAAGAAGAAATATGTAAAGAAATATATTTTTAATTAATGGAAGTTATTAGCTTGTTCAAATGATTTGGTGTTCATTGGAAACCTGTGTTTGCAATACATTATGAAACCTCTATTTGGAAAACTGAAAAGTGAATATGTATGATGAAACGTCATGATGCTCTGTTCTGCAGAAATGAATGTTTGGGAAATTTGAAGTTGTAAATTGGCATTTGAATACCTTTTTTGAATTAGCTTAATAAATTAGAGTGTTTTGGAATGAATTTATTATTGAAGTTGGTAAATGTAAACAAATCTATTTAATTTGGATCGTTGTTAGATGTTTTCAAACTAGCAAATATTTTTATTCAAATTACACAGGATGACCCCTGCAACAATGAATAAGAAAATGAAACACTAAATTTAACTTAGTAGGATTAAAACAACCCTAAACAAACTAAACCACTTAATAAATGGTTAATGATCCTTTCAAATCGAGCAAATGCAAAACTGCAGTCGTTTTAGTGTCAAAATTGAGAAATTTTGAATTGATCTTCAATAAACAAAATTATACCTTGAAATCTATCCTAAATTCCTCTAATAACAACCCTCCATGTCTTTTGGCATGTTGAGAAAGGAAGGAGGTCAAATTGAAGAAATATTTATAAGTAAAATGTTACCATTTTTCATTTTAAATTGACCATGAAAACTTTATCCAAATTAAATTCTTAATTTTACTGTGCAAAGAGGATGTTGAGAGATTTTTGAAAAGTCCTTGTTTTCTAAAACTGGAGTTCTCTATCAAAAGTTATGGCCTTCTGAAATTCAAAAATGAGGAAAAGCTTCATGCGCGCACGTCTTGCGCATCCAGAACTTTTAGCACATGTGTCTTACAAACATAGAGCTTCTTGTGCACCCATCTTATGTGCCCATGTGATAATGAGTCTTTTTAGTGCCTTTCTTTTGCACCTAAAAGAAAAAGAAGTCTCTTTTGCTCCTCCCTTCTATGCCCGGAAGACAATTTTTTTTCTGCGCCTCTCTTCTATGCCCAGGGATATTTCTTCCAAGCACCCCACAAGAAGATAATTTATCCATGCTAGGGATGAATTTCACTCTCTTAGTGTTATGTAGGATGATTTCATAACTATTGGAATGGCACTCCTCTTCAGTTAGAGCTTATGCTCATCGCTTGTGCAATGGATGTCTGAATCAAGATTTTTTAGCTCGGGCATGTTTATGCAACCTTGTGAGAGAGGAAAGGTGTACCTTTTTGTCAAAATAATTTTGTTAGCTTTGTCAGTATTTAGTTGAACCTATTTAAAAAATATTGTGCTCTGGTTAGTTAGTTTAGATTACCAAAGTAATAAGTTCAACTATGTATTTTGGTTGAGCTATTTCATGGTGTCTTGTTAAGGAGTATAGTAAACTATCCTTTATGGGTGTTAGTTGTTTTTGTGCTATCCATAAGGTCATCGTTGAGTCAAGTTGTTTGAAGAGTTAGTCGTAAACTTTGTGATCACCTGATGCTTCATTTTGTGCATCAAACAAGTCAAAAAAAAAGTATCCTATACTTTTCTATGTTGGTCTTTGTGTCTTGAATTAGTGGGCATTACAAAAAGAGTTGATTTGTTGTTCTATCCAAATATGAATTCTTTCTATTAAGTTGTTTTGGAATAAATATAAGCTTATTTTTTGTTTATGGGTTTTTTCATTGCTCTTTTTTGTTCTTTTTTATTGGAAACCATATTTTACTAACGGTTTGGTATCAAAGCAAGATTTTTTGGGGTTCTTGAGGTTTTTGTATTTTATAATGGATTCAATCCATAGATCATGGCAATAATCCCCTATTTGTGATAGCAATAACTATGAAATTTGGTGTATCAAGATGAAGACATTATTCTCTTCCCAAGAGCTATGGGAACTAGTGGAAGGAGCATCTGTTGAAAATTTTTGCACTTGTGTAAAAATAGGAAACTCAAAATTTTGTTACGATGGATATCATTGGTGAAAAATACCTAAGATATGGGATATTATATTAGATTATGTCGTTACTGCTGATTTATTTAAAAGCTTAGATGAAATTTGTAACTATGTGTGTTATTACAAAACATAATAGATCACATAATCTACAATTTCATGACCATCCTCAGCAAAAGAACACAAGCCCCGAAGGACGGTTTTGTTGTCTTGATGAGGACATCCAATTGTAGAGTAGGTGAAGTGTAAATTTTTGGAACATTAAACATAAGTACAGATCACAGAAAAATATGAGTTCATTAATTAATGTTACAAGTTCTATTCAATTTTCTTTCCTTTATTATTAAGGCATTCAATTATGTTACTGAGTTATTTAGTTCATTATACAATCCATACAAAAATTAGAAATGTAGAAAGAGATATACAACTCATTTATAGAATTCAATGATTTATTCACAAGTAGAGTCAAATGTTTCCAACAAAAGCCATGGGATGTAACTAAAAAGTAAAGCACAACTACTAAAAAGAAAGATACACATACATGAAAGAGAAAGAAAAGGAGTATGAGTGAACCCATCATTTCCTTGGGGTTTATGTTCTTCATTTGAAGCTTCTTCATCTCCATCTTTTGGTTCTCTTTCATCTTCATTATAGAAGTGATTGTACCTAAAATGTAGAAAAGTTAACTAACATTTACGAGCTTAGGGATAAAACCATATTCCTACAATATCCTAATTTGTGCATATGAATCTTCCCCTAAGAAGGAGATGTATTCTACTTGAAGGACAAATTGCATACATGCTTTATCCACTCAGAAAGAAAAAATGAAAAGAAAGAAGAAAACATGGAAATAAAAGAGGCCAAAAAGCCTAAATATTTTCTAACTATTTTCCTAAGTGTGCAGGTACATGTTGCATCCAAGGAGGAAAATAGACAAGTCATAAGTGCATTCAATGAAAAGAAAAATGTAACAAAAAGTTCCAATAATTGTTTTGAAATGGAAGAGGTTACAATATAAAAGAGAGAGTGGAAGATAGAAACACTTGTTTTAGTTGCAGCAGAAGAGGGAGAATCAGATTTCAAGAAGCTGAAGCTGAAAGTAAAAAAGGGATGACATCTGAAACAGGATGAGAGAGAAAATTCTAGAAAAATTTTAACAGGGATTCACCATTTAAAATGGACATTTATGACTTTTCCAGCATGCATATGAGAGATTTAATGAAAGGAAATAAAGTATATAATGTAGAAAAGAAATTGACTATGCTTTCATTCATCAGATTGAAGTACTTTTAGCATTCTTTATAGCTTAAATAGCTGAGAAATGAAGTTGCTAGATGATACCACAAATAAAGCCATCCTGAACTATAGTTTTCCAAAATAAAGCAACCATCAAGTGTTCATTATGCCACAGTGTATCTTTGGAGCTCAAAATTGAATACAAGATTATTAGTTTTTCAGAACAGGAAAGTACAAGATTGAGAAACCGTTTTACAAAATGACAAAAAATGCTTCAAATACATCAAACTTTAAAAAATAAACATGTCTCAGGCCTCGACTATTCAAACAACATACCAATTCAAAGAAAATATTCTAGATATTTTAGAAATTTGTGATCATCATTGAATTCATATTCAAGTTGTAGTAAGAATAAAAGAAGATACAGGTTGCAAATTTAAAAGGGAAGGATTTACAATCTACAATGGATTTGAATCATAGCCATCAAAGGTCTATACAAAGTTCAAAACCCTCATAGCATCCCAACTCAGGTACACAAAGGAAATGTCATGTTTGATCTGGTGATAAAAATCCTCCATCACAGAGATGATCAAATTCAGAGTTCAAGATCATCACTTTTTCAGGGGTCAAATGTTATGAAGCATGATCAACAACCAAAGGAACATACATAAAAACAAACAGATGATCAAAATGATATGATCTTTATTCAAGGAAGGTTTAGAATGAAAATGAAGAAATTTTACAGTGCTAGCCATGGTAAATCTGACAACCTGGGGTCTCAAAAGGATGAACTAATGTTCAAACCTGTGAAACCATTTCAAATCTTGTGTTGAATGAAATGAACAAGCAAGATCAGCTTCTTCTTTGTATGTGTGTAAAGGGAAATAATGATATTAAAACATAGCAGAGCCCAATTTTGAATGATACAGAATTAAGGAAATAGCTTTTACATCATCTCAGGCAAGAAATTAAGTAGAAATAAAATAGATGCATGATATAAGGTATAACCTGAAAATCAAAAGCAACAGCAAGATACAGAGCTTTAACTACTTAGATTTGAGAAAATCAACAAAACCGAGCTCTCGTATAAAATTTTTGTAGTGGAATACTCTCTAATCACTTAGTGGTTAAGAAATACGTCCATGAAGTGATGAGATATTCAAGCTCAAACCCCAGGAGGAGATCCATGACATTCAGAAATAGAAAAATGGGTTACCACAAGAAATAAAATGGATGTAGTTAATAAATGAAATCCCAGAGCATATATAACATGTTTTCTATTACCCACATCATAAAAACGTTTGGATCTAGAGTTAAAGGCAAAGAATGCACAAAGAGAGAAAACCCACATGGGAAAATAATCAAATCTAAAGTAAGATAGATGAGCCGATTATTGACAACTAGGCCACAGAAATAGGAAATGTTCAGTTTCCATGAAATAGAGAAGAATACCAAGCTAAGAAACGAATTCAACTCAAAGACAACCAAGGCCGAGCCAAGAAATCACACAGGAATTCAAGCTATAGTGCTTTGTGAAAGTCTTAGTTGTTTTGAAATATTATTGAGTTTTGTTCAACTTAGAACATTGATACAGGTATTCAAAGTGAAAGATCAAAGAAACAACTAGGAAATATATTTTCTAGAGACCATATAAACAACCCTCGAGAATCATCAGGTTCAGATCTTTGAAAGGCACCTAGAATCAAATACAAAGCTTTGGTGGCCAAAGACAATCATAGATTTAATAAGCCGAGGTAAAATATGTCACGTAAAGGATAACAAGAATTGAATGAAATGTTTGATGAAGACCTCCATCAATAAACAGAGATCCAAGTTGTTCCAAATGTCAAAATCTAATAACGAAGCAGAAATACTGAGTCCTTACCTTATGTGAATGGTGCTACAAACCATAATAGGAGAGGTGGCCATTAATGCAAAAACAAGCTTTCCACAAAATAGAATCAACTTGGGAATGTGAATCCAGAGGCATCAAAAATATGAGCATCAGAATGAAGAAAAATGGTGGCCATTGTAAAAAATAGAACTCCACAGCAGTCAGATTTCATGAAAAACCAATTTCCAATGACTACACAGAGATCCCGAAGAGAAAGAATGATAGAGCCAAGCACATAATCAAATCGATGGTGTCAAGCCAAAATTTTTTTCCAGGGCTTCACCGCTCTAAGCGAGCAAATGTAAAATGACCAAAATGGTGGAGTTCGAGTTGTTTTAACTCACCCACCTGAGCTTAGAAAACCTAACTCAACTTGAGTTAATGTTTCAATGGACAAGATTAGGCCGTGCAAAGATCAAGGGCCAAAAGGGATCCTCAAAATTTGAAGCAAATCACCATGATCAGGATGCCACCGATTGTATTAATTATGAGGTTTAAGCAATCAACCATAGGTCACAGATGAACGACCACAATGAAAAAGGATAGAAATCAATGACCAAGATCATCACCAGATATCGAGAAACCCTAACCACAGTTAGGTCAGCATTAATCAAGAGCCACCGACAATATTTCCAAAGGGGTGAGTCACCATTCAAAAGGGGCCTGCCCACGTAATCAAACAAATTATCATTTCCAAATACTTTCAAAGTCTAAACTATAGTCCATTCGAAAACAAACAAAGCTGACTATGTAATTGCCATGTGTGTTATCAAAGGTGTTCCCCTCATCTTATGTCAAGAACCATGGTAATATGCTAAGTCCACAAGGTGGTAGACTATAGTATGGCATGCATAAAGTTCACAAGGTGGTTCAAAAAAAATGGTCGACCTTTGTATTTGCTAAGTCCACCAAGGTGGCCAAACCAAGAAGATTGGAGGTGGTCCCCACTTCAAGGAGGTAATTGGCAGTATGTCACTATTGTGACCTTTTGGAGCCAAAGGAGATGTCAGCATCAGAATATGTACACATGGTAGGTGGCCCCACATTGGGTGTTTGTTTTGCAAATATTGCAAATATTTTGATTTATTTACTCACAGGTAGAGAGTTCTATTTTTGCATGCTTCACAAGAAGACAGAACAGAGAAGAGACAAAGTTGCATGTCATGGAGAGAGACTTGCCTAGAAAGCAATTTTATTTTCGGCAAAATTATTCATGTAGCTTTATTAAAAATAGAACAGTCAACTTCAGTTGACTGAGATGTAATCAAAGGCTATTAATGCCTCTTGTACTAGTTTGTATTATTTTATCCTTTTATTTATTATTAAATAAAGGATAAAATTAGGATGCATGGGTGAGTACAGCCTTAGGCTATTTTTAGGAAGGGGGTGAAATTTATTTTGCTATATATTGTGTGCCTTTGCAAAGCACAAGGATGCTTGCTCGGAGGACTTTTAGATATATGAGTACTGAAGCAATTTTTGTCAGTTTTTCCCTTTGAGTGTGAAGTATTTTCTACCTTTCCAAGTTATTTTACAGTCTTGTGTATGTTACATTAATCTTGTGAATGCAAATTCCCTGATCAACCACCTTACCCTACTACAAATTTTAGTCCTTTTTGCTTAATTTTTAATGTGCATGTTAACTTATTAGTACTGTTGTGATCCTCCCTCAATACAATCAAGTGTTTTTTCCCTTAGATATTTATGCAGAAAAAACTATTGGTTCTTGCATCAAGAATCCTTCACAAATCAGTTGTGCATATACTCAGTCAAATCCCTCATACAAATTTGGTGTATCACCTTAGTTTTAATCATTTTTACAATCATCTTTTACTCTCAAACTCCTAGAAAGTAGTTTAGGATACACCAATAAGGAACCGGCCTTGATACCAGAGACTCACCTTAAAATAGGTATACCCAAAGACCTGAGGTGTTTCCATTGTATCTACGAAAGAGAGAGATCATTTGTGAAAGCTTAGAAAACCTGCAGCCATCTCTCTACAGGGTGCACTTTCGAGAGATAATAGTTTTTGGCGCATTCGGTGGGACCACAAATCAGATCTGCATGTGAGTTTCAGACCTACAACAGACCTACAGCAAATTAAAAGTCACTTTTAGGAGAAAACTATAGCTAATTTATTCTAAAGATTTTATGATCTTTTGGAGACTATCGTAAAGCTGATTTCAGACTAGTATTGTAGCATGTTCCATGCCTAAAGTGACTACAATATCATCGGTAAGAGGAATTCCTTCTGAATTTGTTTATTTACCTTTGAATTCTACTAGAAGGAGAAGAGTTTGTAATACTTTACCTTATAATAGACCTGGTTTTGGTAACCCTCCTAATATTCCTTCACCACGTATCAATTTCTCAATTAATATTCTAGTTTTTCAAATGGCTATCCAACCACCAAGGAATTTTGTGACCTTTACTAATGGCAGTCCATTAGTAATCCCAGTTTACCATGACATTCCTAATGCTACAATGAAAAGTTTGCCATCATTCACGGGTGAAAATCAGGTTACACCAGCTGAACATATCAAAGATGTTGCAGCCCTATGTGTAGTCCATAATATCACTCATGAAGATGTGGCTTTAAGACTTTTAGCTGCATCTTTTAAAGGGCAAGCCTTGCAATGGTATAGAAACCTAGAAATTGGCAGCATAAGAACTTGGGATGTCTTAGGTGATAAATTTCTGAAATAGTTCCAGGATAATTCAAATCATTTGTCTCTCATCGAACAATTATCTACTATTAAAAGATCTCCAAATGAATTTATGTCCAGTTTCAATATCCACTTTGCTAGAACTTGGGAGAGAATTCCAACAAGTGTCAAGCCTCAAGTTGATCATGCTTTCCTTTATTATCTTAGAGCATTAAACAGTGATATCTCAACTATGATTTAGTCAATGGGTGGAGAGACACTCCCAACAGCTTATGATATTGCTATCTGAGCTGAAAATAGCCTAATTCAAGATGGAAAATTGGTGCCAAGGCCATCAATGCCTTTTTCGGTAGATTTAGCACCTATTCCTCATCCTATTACAATCATAGAGCCCACTATGGTAGCTCCATCAGATGATGTATTCAAATATTTACAGACTATGGGAAATAAATTGACTTCAATTCAGAACAAAATTGCATTACCTAGCAGACCCTACCAGATCCTTATCATCCTCATTAGCCCTATCAACAAAATCAGAATTATAGGCAGCCTTACCAGCAAAGGTAGTTTGACCCAAAGGATCCTAGTTCATCTAACACTTTAGTTCCAGTTAATATGGCTACAAAAGAGTGGTGTCAACCTTGCAATCAACCTCATTCAGCTACAACTTACCAAAATGCTTTTCTGAATCTGAATCTTGTTGCACAACCTCAATCTGAAACATTATTTATGCCTCAAATGGAGGGTGGGTAGCAAGAGACTCACATGTCAGAAAAGCACCTGAAGAATTTAGTCAGTTTTAATGAGGAGGATTTCATTGCAGTCACTACTAGGGCTCAAGGGAGGGATGCTGAAAATCAAAAGCAACAAAATAGGCCTATCCTAACTACTATCACTGACAAGACAACATCTACAGCTCCAAAGTCAACTAACAACCCTTTTGTTCCTCAAAAATCAGCTAGTGTCCTAGTTGATAAAATTCATCAAAGATAGCTACAATCTGATCCAAGAAGATTGTTTATACTTCAGATATCCAAGGCAGCTGAAGCAAAATCAGTTTTTGCTAAGGCCTACTCTAAAACAGTTGATTATTTCTTTAAGACAGTTGCTTCTTTTAACATTTTTGATGTAATGAAAAAGCATAATGTTAACATCTCAATGTGGGACACTCTAAGTATTCCTAGAAAACAAGATTTACTTTCTCATGAACTAGCTAAGCTGCAGATTTCTTCAAATACAACAGAAAAGGAAGTTTAGAAGACATACATGGTCCTTGGAATGTTTGAGTAAGACCGTATTAAAAAAGTTAAGTGGATGGTTCAGAAAGTTCTGAATGCTCATGAAATTAAGAAACCACCACCATTTTATTTATCACAGATTATTGGAGAACATTTAGTTCATGATTGCATGGTGGACAGTGGTGCAAGTAACACAGTTATGCCAAAAGTGATTGCAGAAAAATTAGGCTTGTAGTATGAACCTACAAAAAGGAATGTCTTACAGCTTGATGGAACTGCAACTAATACGGTTGGTATAATCAAAAATTTAGAGGTAACGTTACATGCTTGCCCAAATGTTTCTATTCTACAAGATGTTACTGTTGCGGAACTACCACCATACTTTGCTTTGTGCTTATCTAGAGATTTCACAGCAAAAATAGGAGGTTATCTCTCTTTGGATTGGTCCTTTTTATTTTTTACTACACGTTATGGAACTAAGGTTACTATCAATTCAGAACCATTGTTCAGATTCCATATTGAGCCTCATTCTCCAAATGTAGTATCTAATTACTCAGCTTTAGAGCAATCTGATTTTGATGATGTAGCTCAGGTTTCAGCATTAGATGGTGTTTCTAACATGTTTATGGATGAAAATACAGTTGAAGAACATGTCCATGATCCTTTTAAAGAAGTTGAAGAACATATTTTTGGTGTGTATTGTATGCATGAGGAAAATACACCACTTCCCTTGCTGTCCAAAACAAAAAATTCAGTAGAAGGGATTCAAAAGCTTCATTTTGATGGAGCTAAGAACAAAACAAGACAGGATCAGGTTTAATGCTCACTTCCCCAACAAGCGAAAGGTATTTCTTAGCTTTGAGTCTCCAATTTTCATGTACTTACAACGTAGCCAAATATGAAGCTTTAATTCATGGCTTGCTTTGGGCCAGAAAGAGAGGTATCAACATATTACAAATCTTTGGTGATTTTGAGTTAGTTATCAATCAAGTAAAAAAATTCAATGTTTGTAAGAATCCACTAATGAAGTCTTACAGACATAGAGTTTCATACTCAATGGAAGATTTTGACGCTATTAATATTCAGTCTATTCCTAGAGCTAAAAACAAGCACGTAGATAGACTTACAACTGTTGGTGCTAGTTTTGAAGTGCTGGAACAGATGGAAAATAGAAAAATTCAACCTCATATTAGGCTAAATTCTAGGCCTTCTATACCTGATAATGAATCAAATTGGCAAGATTTTGAAAGTGATGATCAAATCTGTAGGTTTTTGCAGCATGAAGATGAGTTTTCTACAATAAATCAGGATAAGTTACAACATTTATATGGTGATAAGATTGTTCATTTGAAGACAAATAAATTTCCTCAAGGTCTGGTCACATTGGAAGACATCTTCAGCACTGACGATCAGTTAAGAAAGGTGAAGACTAAAATGTCAACCCCCTCTGATAGTTATGAAGAGATCTTGCTTGATGAAGGGAAAAAGTTGTTTCTTGGAAAGGTATGTTCCTTAACTGAAAAGTAGTCATTTATTAATCTTTGCAAAGAGTTTAAGGATGTTTTTTCTTGCAAATACAAAGATTTGAAAGGATTCAATCCCATTCTAGCCCAGCATACAATCGATTACATGCAAATGCTAAGCCTGTAAGACAGAAACATATGCCAATAAATCCAAAAATAGAACCTTTAATGAGAAAATAATTATCTAGATTGATTGAATCAGGTATTATCTTTCCAGTTAAGCATTCAAGTTGGGTAGCCAATCTTATTCTTGTTAGGAAGAAGAACAGTGAAATCAGACTGTGTAGATTTCAAAGATCTTAATAAAGCTTCATTAAAAGAACATTACCCACTCCTGAATATGGATTATATTTTGAGAACAGTCTCAGGTTCAGATAGACTATCTCCTCTCAATGGTTATAGTGGCTATAGTCAAATTTTAGTCTGAGAAGAAGATAGTTACAAAATAGCTTTTACCAACAAGTGGGGTACCTATACTAACAAAAGAATGCCTTTTAGTCTTTCAAATGCCGGTGCAATGTTTCAACGTGCCATGGACATGGCCTTTCAAAGATTGTTAAATAAATGTATTATTGTTTATTTGGGTGAAATTACCATGTTCTCAAAAAATACAGAAAAACACTTGATGCATTTAAGGCAGACCTTTCAGTTATGCAGGCAATTTGGAATATCCTTGAACCCACTGAGGTCTATCTTTTTAGTACATCAAGGTAAATTACTTGGTCATATTTTTTTGAAGCAGGGTTCAATAATTGATCCTTTCAGAATCCAAGCCATATCACAACTATCATTGCCTCATCATAAGAAGGCATTACATAATTTTCTAGGAAAAATCAACTTTGTTAGAAGATTTGTTCTAGATTTTACAGCATTGGTCAAACCATTAACAACTATGTTAAAGAAAGAGAAAACATTCTCTTGGACCAATGAAGGGAGAGAAGGTTTTGAAGTAATCAAAACATCTATCTCTCAGGCTCCTACTCTTGCAAATCCAAATTTTGATAAAGATTTTACGATGTATGCACTTGCAAGAGCTGAAATAATCTTAGCTATTTTAACTCAGGTTGATGATGAGAATATTGAGTAGCCAATTACTTTCTTCGAATAGATTTTGCATGATTATGAAATAAGGCACACATTTCTTGAAAAACATGTACTTTCAGTAGTAAGAAGACTAAAGAATTTCAAGTATATGCTTTCAAACAATAAAATCCATGTTCTTGTTTCTCATCTAAGTGTGAAAGCATTCTTACTAAATAAGGAGTTAAATGAGAAAAGAGCAAACTGGATAACAAAGGTCATGGAATATGATGTTGATATTTGGGTTGCTGAAACAATTCGAGGAAAAGTTTTATGTGAACATCTAATTACTGATATGGAAAATCAACAAGTTGTGGAACCCAAAGACTCAAAATAGCATGCTGAAATTGTGTATCAGAAATCAAATATCATGGTCCAACCAAAAAATCAGCAACTTGAACTTGCCTCAAGAGATCCAAGAATCAAGGTGGATGACTGAATTGGTTAGCTACTTACAACATGTCACCTATCCAGAAGGTATGGATAAGAATAAATGAATATATTTCAGATTACAAGCTATTCCTTATCTTTCCATTGATGGTGTGTTGTTCAAAAGGGATATAAATGGGATCTTACTGCGATGTGTTCATTATGCTAAAATTCAGAAAATATTATCTGAATTCCATGAAGGACCTATAGGAGGTAACTTCTCAGCATGTACTATAGCCTTAAAAATTATGAAAGCAGGTTACTATTGGCCTAGCATTTTCAAAGACTATTTTGAATGGATTAGAAATTGTAGGAAATGTGCTTTCTTTTTGTTGGAAAGGAACGTCTTAGCTTCGCTACCTTTACAACCTATTTTAGTTGATCAACCTTTTATGCAGTGGGGTCTCAACTTTATTGGCATGATAAACCCGCCTTCTTCACAAGGACATAAATGGATCTTAAATGCTACAGATTATTTTACATGATGGACTAAAGCAATAGCATTGAAAGATGCTAATGAAGCTTCGATACCATCCTTTTATGAAGGAATAGTTTTTAGATTTGGTGTTCCAGCAACTATCATATCAGATAATGCTTTAGCATTGCTTGGTGCAAAGATAATAGATTGGGCTATCAACCATGGAATATATCTAAGTTATTCATCTAGTTATTACCCACAAGGTAATGGCTTAGCTGAAAGTACTAACAAGAATCTATTAAGAATCATCAGAAGAACACTCAAGGATAATCAAAGAGCCTGGCATCTGATGTTGAATTCAACACTTTAGGCTGATAGAGTGACTCCTAAGAGATCAGTTGGTAATTCACCGTACAAACTTGTGTATGGAAAAGAAGCAAGAATTCCTATTTCATTTGAGTTACCCGCATTAGACTTACTTCATCAAATGGAGCTACTTGAGAATGAACCATTACAGGTTCATTATGCAGAGTTAATGGAATTATAAGAGCTAAGAGATCGAGCTCATTTAAATATGGAAAAGAATCAAAAACAAGTCAAGAAGAATTTTGACAAAAAATCCAAATTTAGAGTCTTCAATGAAGGAGATATTGTGTTAAAGTGGGATGTTGATCGTGCAAATCCAGGAAGACACTCAAATTTTGATATGCTCTAGAGTGGTCCTTACATTATTTCAGCTTGCAAGGAACACAATGCTTTCTAGCTTTCGATGTTGAATGGAGAGGAACTTCCCATTCCTATGAATGGTATGTTTCTCAAACACTTTTATTGAAAATCTTACAGTGATTGTAAGAGTAGGATTTCCCTTCAATAAGTGTAATTTCTACACATTGCATTGTTTTTCAATTCAATAAGTGCATTTTTGCACGTGATATAATTTACCAGATCATTTCCCAAATTTATTTTTGTTTTGGAGAGGTTGGACTTTTTAGAAAAGGAAAATTGTTGTTGTATGTTTGGACTGCATGCCCAAAGGACAAGAGCAAGGAACTGGTATATAAGTTAGCAAGGTAGCTTTCCCCGCAGGATGGCAAGAAATGTTGACAATTTTTTGCGCTTGTGTAAAAAAGGGAAACTCGAAACTTTGTTATGATGGATAGCATTGGTGAAGTATATCTAAGCTATGGGGAGATCACATCAAATTATGTCAAAACTGATGATTTATTTAAAAGATTACATGAAATGTGCAACTATGTGTGGTGTTACAAAATGTAACACATCACATAGTCTGCAATTTCATGACCATCCTCAGCAAAATAACACATGCCCTGAAGGACAGTTGTGTTGTCTTGATGAGGACATCCAATTACAGAATAGGTGAAGTGTAAAGTTTTTTAACAACAAACACAAGTACAAATCATAGAAAAATCAAAGTTCATTACTGAATGTTACAAGTTCTATTCAAGTTTCTTTCCTTTGTGATTAAGACATTCAATTATGTTACTGATTTGTTTAGTTCATTATACAATCCATATAGAAAGTAGAAATGCAGAAAGAGATATACAAATCATTTATAGAATTCAATGCTTTATGCACAAGGAGAGTCAAATGTTTCCCACACAAGTCGTGGGATGTAACTGAAAAGTAAAATATAGCTACTAAAAAGAAATATGCACATGCATGAAAGAGAAAGTAAAGGAGTGTGAGTGAACCCATCATTGCCTTGGGGTTTCTATTCTTCGTTTGAAGCATCTTCATCTCCATCTTTTGTTTCTCTTTCATCTTCATTATAAGAAGCCATTGTACCTGAAAAGTAGAAAATTTAACCATCAGTTACGAGCTCGGGGATCAAACCATATTCCTACACTATCCTACTTCGTGCATATGAATCTTCCCCTAAGCAGGAGATGTATTCTACTTGAAGGACAAATTACATGCATGTTTTTTTCACCAGCAAAAAAAAGTGAAAAGAAAGAAGAAAACATGGACATAAGAGAGGCCAAAAAGCCTAAATATTTTCTAACTATTTTCCTAAGTGTGTAGGTACAGGTTGTAGCCAAGGAGGAAAATAGACAAGTCATAAGTGCATGTAATGAAAAGAAGAATGTAACTAAAATTTCCAACAATTGTTCTGAAATGGAAGAGGTTATAGTACAAAAGAGAGAGTGGAAGATAGAAATAGTTGTTTTAGTTGCAACAGAAGAGGGAGAATCAGATTTCAAGAAGCTGAAGCTAAAAGTAAAAAAGGGATTACAGCTGAAACATAAGGATGAGAGAGAAAATTCTGGGAAATTTTTTTAGAGGGCTTCGCCCATGTAAAATGGACATTTATGACTTTTCCAGCATACATATCAGAGCTGTAATGAAAGGAAATACAGTATATAATGCATAAAATAAATGGACTGTACTTTCATTCATCAGATTGAAGTACTTTTAGCATTATTTATAGCTTAAATAGCTGAGAAATGAAGTTGCTAGATGATCCTACAAATACAGCCATCCTGAACTACAGTTTTCCAAAATAAAGCAAGTATCAAGTGTTCATTATGCCACAGTATATCTTCGGAGCTCAAAATTGAATACAAGATTCTTAGTTTTTCAGAACAGGAAAGTGCAGGATTGAGCAACCATTTAGAAAATGACAAACAAAGCTTCAAATACAACAAATTTTAAAAATAAACATGTCTCAAGCCTCCACTATTCAAACAACATACCAATTCAAAGAAAATATTTCAGATATTTTAGAAATTTGTGATCATCATTGAATTCATATTCAAGTTGCAATAAGAATAAAAGAAGATACAGGTTACAAATTTACAAGGGAAGGATTTACAATCTACAATGGATTTCAATCATAGCCATCGAAGGTCTATCCAAAGCTCAAAACCCTCATAGCGGCCCAACTCAGGTACACAAAGGAAATGTCATATTAGATCTGGTGATAAAAATCCTCCATCACAGAGACGATCAAATTTTGAGTTCAAGATCATCACTTTTTAGGGGTCAAATGTTACGAAGCATGATCAACAACCAAAGGAACATACATAAAAACAAATAGATGATCAAAATGATATGATCTTTATTGAAGGAAGGTTCAGAATGAAAACGAAGAAATTTTACAGTGCTAGCCATGGTAAATCTGACAACCTGGGTTCTCAAAAGGATGAACTAATGTTCAAACCTATGAAACCATTTCAAATCTTATGTTGAATGAAATGAACAACCAAGATCATCTTCTTTGACGTATGTGTGTAAAGGGAAATAATGATGTTAAAACATATCAGAGCCCAATTTTGAATGATACAAAATTAAGGAAATAGCTTTTACATCATCTCAGGCAAGAAATTAAGCATAAATAAAATAGATGCACGATACGAGGTATAACCTTAAAATCAAAAGCAATGGCAAGATATAGATATTTAACTACTTAGATTTGAGAAAATCAACAAAACCGAGCTCTCGTATAAAAATTATGCTAGTGGAATACTCTCTATTCACTCAGTGGTTAAGAAATACATCCATGAAGTGATGAGATATTCAAGTTCAAACCCCAGGAGGAGATCCATGACAGTCAGAAATAGAAAAATGGGTTACCACAAGAAATAAAATGGATGTAGTTAATAAATGAAATCCTAAGAGCCTATATGACATGTTTTCTATTACCCACATCAGAAAAACATTTGGATCTAGAGTTAAAGGAAAAGAATGCATGAAGAGAGAAAACCCACATGGGAAAATAATCAAATCTAAAGGAATATAGATTAGCTGATTATTGAGAACTTGGCCATGGAAATAGGAAATGTTTAGATTCCACGAAACAGAGAAGAAGAACAAGCTTAGAAATGAATTTCAACTCAAAGACAACCAAGGCCAAGCCACAAAATCACACAGGAATTGAAGCTATAGTGCTTCTACGAAATTCTTAGTTGTTTTGAAATATTATTGAGTTTTTTTCAATTCAGAACATTGATATAGGTATTTGAAGTGAAAGATCAAAGAAACTACTAGGAAATATATTTTCTAGAGGCCATACAAACAACCCTCAAGAATCATCAGGTTCAAATCATTAAAAGGCACCTACAATAAAATACAAAGATTTAGTGGCCAAAGATAATCACATATTTAATAATCCTAGGTAAAATATGTCACATAAAGGAAAACAAGAACTAAATGAAATGTTTGATGAAGACCTCCATCAATAAACAAAGATCCAAGTTGTTCCAAATGTTAAAATCTAATAATGAAGAAGAGATACCGATTCCATACCTTACGTGAATGGTGCTATGAACCATAATAGGAGAAGCCTCCATTAATGCAAAAATGAGCTTCCACAAAATAGAATCAACTTGGGAATGTGAATCCAAAGGCATCAAAAGCATGAGCATCAAAATGAAGAAAAATGTTGGCCATTGTAAAAAATAGAACTCCATAGCGGTCAGATTCCATGAAAAATTTATTTCCAATGACTGCACAAAGATACTATTATCACCAAATCACAGCACCCTTATGTTTATAAAAGTGCATATACTTGAACTTACGGTGTGATTGGATAACATGGGTACTATCTCCAAGTTGTGGGACTTGCTACTTGAGATAGACCTCAAGAGAAAGTTGGTTCTTGCTCCTAAACTGCCTGCCACAATCTACTCTAATGTAGGATAAGCTAACTGTTCTAATCTAAATTTCCACGGGACTAGGGAGAGAGAATGCATAAAATGAAAGCCTACACTAAAGTGTTGATACACCAGAAAAGGAGGGCGTGAGATTAGTCTCCAAATGTGTGAAATACAGAAGCAAAGTACACACTAGAAGAGGTGACGACAGTTCTCCATAATCTAGCAAAATGCATTCACAACAATATTCCAAGCATACACAATGATAATGAATCCCTGCAAGAATATAATAATAGACACAATATTCTTATAAATGAGGTTAAAGGGGCAAGAAGAATGCAAGAAAACATAGCAGGGGAAGATACATCCACAAACTTGTATTTTATTGCTTCCTGGTATGCATAGTTCAGTCTATTACAAGATAAGGGCATGGATCACCATGCAAGGATTCCACTACAAGGGCCTACAACACACTGGCTTCACAAAGTAATTTTGGCAGAGCTTTGCTACCCAAAAACTCTCTCTTTACAATGAGACCAACACTCCAATTTATAGAAAAATGAGAAGGAAAAGAGAAGGGAAAATGGAAATCCCGAAATCTATCCTTCAACCACCTATAAGAGGCATTAAATTGAGTGAAATGGTTATACATTACTTGCAAAAGGCTCCCCATATTGTCCCATGTGCTGCAGTAGAGAAAGAATGATGACAATGCCTCTTAATTGCACTCCTAACCATCAAACAAAACACTGTTGTGAACCCAGCCACGTTTTATAAAAAATATCCATATATATCTCACCAAATCTGGAATTTTTTGATTTTTGTACATTTGGATCGAAGCCATGATTCCAACGGTACCAATTTTGTGCAATTTCGTTGAGAAATACAAAAGTTATGGCCTTCTGAGTGCGGACAGCTATTTTGGGTCTGGTAGGCGTTTTCTGTCATTTGACGGGAATGAGCATTAACTGAATGGAGCCAAATATGTTTCTCTTATTTAAATATATTTACCTTCATTAAAAATAAGACATTGTGCTTGTTCCAGAAAGTCCAATTTTATGAAAATCGGAGCTCGGAGTCAAAAGTTATGGCTGTTTGAAGTTTCCGGACCAAACGTTGACTTTTCTTCCTCTCCTTCGGCCGCTTCGGCTTTCCGCATCCCATGCGTCCCTTTGGCCCAGATGTCCCAGTATGAAATTCCTCTTTTTCACCCGGTTCGGCTGGTTCACGTCCACCGCGTACTTTTGTCCCGCTTGTCCCGGACTATTTGGGACAAATTCTTCCGATTCGCCTGGTTCGGCCGGTTCGCGTACTTTTGTCCCAACTGTCCCGGTGCTAAAGTTCTCATTTCAGCCGATCCGGCTGGTTTGCGTACTTCACGTACCTTCGGCCCAACTGTTTCGGGCTGCCTTAAGTCTTTTCGGCCGACTCACGTCATCTGCGTACTAACTGCCCAGATGTCCTAGACTGCCTGTTTCAACAATCAGTCAATTTTTTCCACTTTTCAGCCAGTTCGGATTTCCGCGTCCCGTGCATCCCGATGTCCCACTTGTCCCAAATGCTACGCAGACTGCCTGGCGACCTTTCGGCCAGTTCGCACCCAGATGTCTCTCATGTCCCGACTGTTGCGAGGACTAGGACTTAGCCATTTTTCATGATTTTTCCTGGCCCGAGCCTGTTTTTTGCAATTTTTTCAACTTTCCTCAGAACTTGCTCTCTTCTTCTTGGACAGGGGAGTTAGAAAAAATCTAAGGGGACCCTAGAAACATGACCTTTTACCCTGACTCAATCTATTTGCCTGGGACTTGAGAATTTAATGCATGTTATCAAAATTTACTCTGGGGGGGAAATTTTGGATAACAGATACTGAAGAGAAAGAATGACAGAGACGAGCAAAAAATGAAATCGATAGCGTCAAGCTAAAATTTTGCTAGGGCTTTGCCACTCTTAGCAAGAAAAGGCAAAATGACGAAAATGGTAGAGTTCAAGTTGATTTAACTCACCCACCTGACCTTAGAAAACCTAACTCAACTTGATTTAATGTTTCAATGGACAAGATCATGCCATGCAAAGATCTAGGACCAAAATGAATCCTCAAAATTCGAAACAAATCACCATGATCAGGATGCCACCGAAAGTTTTAATTGTGAGGTTTAAGCAATCAACCACAGGTCATAGATCAATGGCCACCATCAAAAAGGAAAAAAATTGATGACCCAAGATCATCACCGGATATCAAGAAACCCTAACTGTAGTTAGGTCATCATTACTGAAGAGCCACCGAAAATATTTCCAAATGGACGAGTCACCATTCAAAAGGGGCAAGCCCATGTAATCAGACAATTATCATTCCCAAAGACTTTCAAATTCTAAACTATAGTCCATCCAAAACAAACAAAGCTAACTATGTAATTTCCACGTGTGTTATCAAAGGTGGTCCCCTCATCTTACGTCAAGAACCATGGTAATATGTTAAGTCCATAAGGTGGCAGACTATAGTATGGCGTGCATAAAGTTCACAAGGTGGTCAAACTAAATGGTCAACCTTGTATTTACTAAGTCCACCAAGGTGGCAAAACCAAGTAGATTAGAGATGGTCCCCCTTCAAGGAGGTAATTGGTAGTATGTCACTATTCTGACCTTTTGGTGCCAAATGAGATGTCAGCATCATAATATGTACACATGGCAGGTGGCCCCACATTGAGTGTTTGTTTTGCAAATATTACAAATATTTTTATTTATTTACTCATAGGCAGAGAGTTGTATTTTTGCATGCTTCACAAGAAGATAGAACAAAGAAGAGACATGGTTGCAGGTCATGGAGAGAGACTTGCCTAGCAAGCAATTTTATTTTTGGCAAAACTATTTACCCAGCTTTATTATAAATAGAACAGTCAACTTCTATTGACTAAGATGTAATCAAAGGCTATTAATGCCTCTTGTACTAGTTTGTATTATTATATCCTTTTATTTATCATTAAATAAAGGATAAAATTATGATGCATGGGTGAGTACAGCCTTAGGCTATTTTTAGGAAGGTGGTGAAATTTATTTTGTTATATATTGTGTGCCTTTGCAAAGCACAAGGATGCTGGCGAGAGGAATTTTAGATATATGAGTACTGAAGCAATTTTTGATAGTTTTTCCCTCTGAGTGTGAAGTATTTTCTACCTTTCCAAGTTATTTTGTAGTCTTGTGTATGTTACATTGATCTTGTGAGTGCAAATTCCTTGATCAACCACCTTACCCTGCTGCAAATTTTAGTCCTTTCTGCTTAATTTTTACTGTGCATGTTAACTTATTAGTACAGTTGTGATCCTCCCTCAGTACAATCAAGTGTTTTGACCCTTAGATATTCTACAGAAAAACTATGGGTCTGTGCATCAAACTCCTTCATAAATCAGTTGTGCATATACTCAGTCAAATCCCTCATACAAATTCAGTGTATTACCTTAGTTTTAATCATTCTTACAGTCATCTTTTACTCTCAAAATCCCAAAAATCAGTTTAGGGTATGCTGAGAAGGAACCAGAATTGATACTGGAGACTCACCTCGAAATAGGTATACCCAAAGACCTGAGGTGTTTCCATTGTATCTACCATAGAGAGAGATCAATTTTACAAGCTTATAAAACCCGTAGCCATCTCTCTATAGGGTACACTTTTGAGAGATAAAAACATCCATAGGAAAACCACATAATGTTGCATTGAATGGAATTTCACAAGCCCAAATGAATATTTTGAAGGAAAAAAGGTAAAAATGATGTAAATACTATAAGCAACATTCAAAATGCTCTCACTAATTCTATTTTTCCAAGGATATAAGAAACACATCTAGAGGTGGTTCTACAACCGAGTAGAGCCATATGGAAGAGGAAGAGGAAGGAACAACAACACTTCTAGAGGTGGTTCTACAACAAGGTATGACAAATCAAATTCACAATGGTATTATTACAAGAAGTATGGACACTATTCTAATGAATGTATGAATAAAGAGTATGATATGAGAACTCTTAATGCAAGTTATTCTAATGTAAAAGAGGATGGAACTAAAATGTATCAAATGGGCAGAACTATTTTTATATCTTGCAATGTAGTTGAGCAAGACAAAAAACAAATATGGTATTTGGATAGTGCATGTAGTAATGATATGTGTGGCAATAATGGAATGTTCATCAACATAGATGAAGCAGTAAAATATAAAGTGAACATTGGAAGAAATGAAAAGGTTCTAGTAATGGGCAAAGGAAGAGTATCGTTTATCACCAAGCAAGTAGATAAGAGGTAGACTCATAATGTATTCTATGTGTTAGGATTGAATTATAACCTTCTAAACAATTGGAGCATGTCAAAAAAGGACATGAGGTGACATTTGAAAATGGAGAGTGCATTAGCTATGGTAGAAGTGGAAGAAATAGGAATATTTCAATAGTCAAAATGACACAAAATAGAGTGTTTCATTTGAGGATGCAAAGTGAGGGATCAATAGAAGTTAAAACAATAACAATCGATTAATATATTGATTAGCACCTTAGGTATGAGCATTTTGGTTTTGGTGTATTTCAAGTTGCTTATATAAGAAGAAAATGGTTAGACGGCTTCCCAAAATCGAACACTCAGATAAGGTATATAAGGGCTTCATTTTTGGGGAAGCAACATAGAAATTATTTTCCCTTAGGAAAGACATGGAAAGAAAGATTTTCTCTTGAGATCATACATTTAGATCTTTATGGTCACATGAAGACTTCCTCATTTTCTAAGATTGATTACTTCATTACATTCATAGATGAATTCAGCAAAAGGACATGGGTTTATTTTAAAAATAAATAAATAAGAATGATTTCATTTGTTCAAGAAATTAAAGGCCGTGGTTGAAAAGCGAAATGAACTTTATATAAAAACATTGAAAAGAAATGAAAATTTTAGCGGTGAATATTCGTAGTTTGGTGAATAGTATAATTCCAGGAATTTGATTTTGGTGAATAGTACAACAACGTTAGTACCCATGTTTCATCTAAAAATCACATAAACAATAGTCTATCCCATCTGAATCATGAAGGAATGTTTGATCCCAATGTATATTTTTATATTAAATCTCTGCATGATCACAACACCAGGATTTGAGAACATTAATGTTTCACCAAGAAATTGACGCACAGGGATTTGAAAACATTAATGGTTTTCCAAGAAATCTATACACAGGGATTTGAAAACATTAAATTTTTTCCAAGAAATCAACGTTTCGGGATTTGAAAACATTAATGTTTCTCTGAGAAATCGATGCTTCAGGATTTGAAAACATTAAACTTTCACCAAGAAATCTACAAAACCTTATTTGGCCAAGAAAGCATTCCTAAAATTTTCCTAATATATACACAGAGGTGTTGTTTCATTGTGATTTTCTAATTTGTATATTTGCGAAGTAGTAGAAATGGACTTATCAAATTGACATATTTTAATTTTCTTACAAAATTTCCAATAAATCTAGGTCTTTCTAGCGCCCAGCTAGTGTGTTGCAGTTTACATCCTATAATCACTTATTACAGGTGAGTCCTCAGTCTATTTAATACCTATTTTCTTTCATGTTGCATTTTTTTATGTGTGATTCTGCCTTTGTAAGTTATTACAAATCCTGAACATCCTCATCCCCATAACAACTATGATTTTGTATGTCATTTAGAAGAGTCATCCGCTTGTACATAATCATAACTACAATTCCTATCTTAGATAAATCTAGATTATACGTTATACACACACACACACACACACACACACACACACACACACACACACACACACAATTTAAAATCACTTCATACATATCTTTCATTGCATTATCAGTGTATCTTCTTTGAATCATTTTGTTAAAGTTCTCTCTTCTACAGTATACACACACACACACACACACACCGTTTTCACTTTCCATTTGTTCCACGACCAATACTGTGTACATTTATCACTATCTGTTGACACTTCCTCATCCCACAATGGACTTGAAGGATATATAAATTTTTTTACTTTCCATAGATTTCACGTTCTCCAGGGGAATATCCTTGGGAGATTAACGGAATGGAGATGCATGGCATAGAACTCCAAGGATCTGAGACCCTCTCTAGACCAAAAAACATATCAAATGAGGCTCATTCCATAGGTTTCATGTCTGCTGAGATGATTTGGTCAGGAATGGAAGGTTAATGGAATGGTGAAAAACAATAATGTATGAAATAAATACCATACACAGATGTCTAAAATGAAAAATTCAAGAAATACAAAATTGAAAAAAGTTACAACAATGAACCAAAAATCCAGATGATTAGTGTTTGGAAAAACAAAAGATAAAAAATATTAGTTGTGGGAAAAGTATAGACATCTTATCACAAGCATGCTTTTTGTTATCACCATTTTCCTCACTAGGATGTAATTCAAAAAATTTAAACCATGCAAACATAATAAATTGGAAGTACTCCAAGAATATATTTTCTTCAACAATATGAGGATCACAAAGTGCTCTTTTTATCTTCACATTCACTTCTCACACTGACTGTGAAAATAATTGTGTTATAAATCCATCATAAATTGTATAGTAATAATAATTCACTTTTATTAATGTTGAGGAAAAGTTTGAATCTATCTCTCCACAACAAGAATTTTCCTAAAAGGAATGTAGGGGTTTACACCACCTCTTCTTCCTTCATGAAGAATGTAGAAGTGGGATTAGTCTTTGAAATATTTTCTTATCCTTTTCATTGTCCAGAAAACATGTCTATAATATTTTATATAACAGTAAAACATCAACATATGGGGATAATTTTAATTCATGCATCCTTCAAGTTTCTTGAACTAATTTTTAACTCAGGAACTTGATAATATACAAATAATACCCTTATAATTATCGTATGATATGTGAAACATCATATCAAAGCATTCAAGATTCTCTGAATAATGATGATACTTTACTTCTATTTGACACATTGAAATTTCATTGTCAAGCCAAAGAACCCTGCAAACATTCTCAACCTTGAATTCACAGTCTCATACAATAATGAGTCATAGATGGAAGACCATATATTTTGTCTCATCTCCTTTGACATGATTAACACTCTTTGTTATTGGATTATGAAAGACCTGATATGTCTGATGAATTAATAATTTTTTCATGAGAAAACGCACACCTTATTTGGCTTGAGGACAACATTTAGAACCTCTATACAACATGACAAAATTTTATACATTATGATAAAGCTCGGTCATCCAGACTCCTTAATTAATCAACTAAATACATATCATTCCTTGGATGAATCAATGAAATCAGTGTCCTTCACTAGAAGATACATATTATACTTTGATTTCAAATTCAGCATAGACCTTGACATCACCTATTTCATGTTTGATTAGTTGAAACATAGAAATCATATCACTAGAGTGTCTTATCATTAAAGTCTCTTTGGATGCTAAACAAATCATTTAAAATTTTAAATTTCTTGTTCTCTTATCAAACCTCTTCTACATATTCAGTTGGTTTGATGTATACTCTAATACTTATGATACTAATGTAACACTCTTGCAAAATTTAGTACATGTTAAGTGACACAGCATTATTTTTCTTTATACATATTTCTCATGTTGAGATGTCTGTGGACATATCAATATAATTTAGTTTAAGATGTTGTATCTTTTTTACTTCAATTATAAAGGATTCACTAATTCAACAAAATGAAACCTTTAAAGGGAAGCTCAGACTCAGAAAAAAATGTTACTCCAATACCTCCTGGTAGTGGTATTGACATTTGAAAAATAACATTTTATTTTGAGAAACCATCTTAGGAAACCCATCCTTCTCCAGCAGGACCATCAAAATAAAGTGATAATGATTACATTCAAAATGAAACTTAGAATGGGAATGTAACGCCCACTAATTCAAGACACAAAGACCAACATAGAAAAGTATAGGATTTTTTTTGTTTGACTTGTTTGATGAACAAAACGATGCAACAAGTGGTCATAAAGGTTTCAAATAAATCTTCAAACAAATTGACTTAACAATGACCTTATGAATAGCACAGAAACATCTAACACCCATCAAGGTCAGTTCAGTTTACTCCTTGACAAGGCACCATGAAACATCTCAACCACAATACATAGTCACAGTTGGATAAACTCCATGGTTTACAATCCCTTAAGGTTATGAAATTACCAAAAATGTTTTTCAAGACCTTTCTTAACAATCTACAAGATTCATGTTTGGTTCGAGCATTCTTATCACAAAGGTGAACTTATTACTTCGGTAATCTAGACTAACTAGCCGAAGCACAAGATTTCTAAAAGAGGTTCAACTGAATACTGGAAAAGCTAACAAAATTCGTTTGAAAACATTTTTCAGTTTGAAAACATCTAACAGCGATCCAAATCAAATATATTTGTTTACATTTACCAACTTCAATAATAAATTCATTCCAAAACACTCTAATTTATTAAGTTGATTCAAACAAGGTATTCAAATGCCAATTTACAACTTCATATTTTCTAAACATTCATTTTTGCAGAATACAGCATCATGACATTTCATCATACATATTCACTTTTCATTTTTCCAAACAGACGTTTCATAATGCATTGCAAATAAAAATTTCCAACGAATGCCAAATCATTTGAGCAAGGTAACAAATTCCATTAATTCAAAAATGTTTTCTTTACATATTTCTCCTTTCATTCCTTAATTTTTATATACAGAGTACAGTTTTCTTCACATACATTCCAAAAATAGAAAACAAAATTCATCTCTTTCACATTTTGAATTTCAACTTTCATATCCATAAAAAAACATCTTTCCGTCGCCAGTAATATACAAGGTCATCCACTTCAAATTGGGAAAGGTTTAAAATAAATAACAATCTCAACAAGGGCTATCAAAAGTGTCTTTTCATTTGCTTCTCAAACAACAACATGAAGATCCTCCATTTATTTCAGTTTGATCACAACAAAGGAAGGGGATAGGCAACGTTCTCCACCCAACTAAGACATCCGATGAAATCAGAATCCATCCTTCTTCATTAGCCCTCGAGCTCCAACCATAATGCAATAAGAAATGTGCTCCAACTCATGGAAACAACAGGATTCTAGAAACACACATGCAAATTTCATATTTAAAGACACAACCCAAACATAATGTAGTTTGCAACCACATTAAAATACAAGAACAAAACTCAGGCTTCATCATGTAAACCAAAGGAGCAAAAAACTATGGGGATGCTACTTATGGCTCGTAATGGAGAAATGGGTATCACCACCTGAGAACAAAATTTCAAAATTCATATAATTTCAAATCCCTGATGTTGGTGCTTGTCTTGATCTCACACCATTTTGCCGTTACTTCTTTAAAATCCACGAGCTCTATCATTTTTCCTATTTTTCCCCGACCTTGGAAGCTCGAGAATGATCAATTTATATTTTTATGCCTCTAAAAAATCCAAATCCATTGTCAAAAGATGCTCGGAACCATGATTCACTTGGTTTTGTTTCAAAAAGATTCATCCTTACCAAAAAATTTGGATTATGGGCATGAATGGTGAATTTATATGTTTTTTACGGTCTAACGAGTGTCTTTTTCTTGTCAAAATTATTCCTCAGCATTCTGTGGTCATGTGGCTTCTTTTGGTTTGTCAGGGGATGGCGAGAAAATGTTTTAACTTGTCACTTTTTGATTTTTTGGCAAAAAGGAAAATTTGGTCTCGTAGCTCCACTCAATTCTGATTGGTTCTTTTGGTACTTACATGGATTCTTCTAATTGGATGGGGCACGATGGGTTTTTTGTTTTAAATTTTTCTTTTTGGCTACTTTGGAAAAAAAATTGAACCTGCTCTACGGCCTCGGCATGCTTTGATTAAAGAAAAATTTAAGCAATAGGGAAAAAGGTCTTACTTTGACCCCACAAAAGGACACATGACAAAGTTAAAAGTAGAGATACAGGCCTTTGGAAGTAGGTTGCATATTTTTTCCCTTTTGGAAAAATGGAGTAAAATTATAAAATGGAAGCGTGCCCCTGCCAAATCATTTTGAAGCTTTAATATTTTTGAAGTTGTGCCATAATGACACGTGGTGATCCCACGCACATTCAAGGTCTCAACTTTTGGGGACCCCCTCGAGATGCACCATTGTGAGAAGTGGTAGTTTGAAATGTCAAAGGGGTGGGGAAGCAGACCATAGGAGGCAACTTGTATTTTTGCCTCTTTTCATCAAAAGGATTAAAATATTAAAATGGCCCACAAGCCTAACAAGAAGGAGGTCAAGGTTGGTGTTCAAAATGTCAAGATGTGGCTTGGTGGGCCATTGGGGGCAACTTGGAATTTTTGCCCCTTGATATTCAAAATATTGAAATCATCAAAATGATCCATGCGACTGATAGAGAAAGATAAAAACTTGCTCCAGTCAATGGTGGAGATGCGGCCCTTTGGAGGAAAATTGGAAAATTTTACTTTTGTGGGAAAAGGAGTTAAAGGTGTAAAAGAAATTTTGGTTCTACTGGGAGCCACATTGGGACACGTGTCAAGCCCATTTTTTAAGGACGAAGCTATGGGGAAAACTTAGAAAATTTTCCCTTTTCCAAAAAAAGGTGAAATAGTAGAATTTGGCTGTGGTTTCTTTGGGATGCACCTTAGGATACATGTCAGGATAATTTCTCAAGGGTGGAGGTGCAGAGCAAAATGTGAAAATTTTACATTTTTCCAAAAGTTGTAAAAGGAAAAAGGAAGCCCACATGCCCATTTTAAAGTGGATTTTCCATGTGGATGGTCCAAATTCAAAATAGAAATCAATGGTAGTTATGCATCTGTATCTGATTTTTCTACCATTTTCACTCCATAGCTCCTAGAGATGCGACTCTTCAATGATTTCTTGATAATTCTTACATGCCAAATAAGGAAGGGGAGATAATTTAATATCTAATTTTGGTGAGGAAAATCTAGGGATTTATTTTACCATTAAGATGTGATCTAACCTTTGCGCTCGATCTTATTTTCCTTTTTTCCTTCTTAGGCATGAAAAGAACTCGATATGATAGAGTAGGGGCGGAACTAGTTGGCAAGTAGAGGGATGAGTGGTCTACCAGAAGGAGTTGAATGTGGGAGATGTTTGAAGAGATCCATGCTCTGAGCACCTGAAATTTTTTTATAGATCTTATTCTAGGAATCATGATTGGGATCATGGCGAGCACTTTGGTGCGTTCAATGTTTGGATTTTTGGGTGAAAATTCTGTTTTAAATGAAGCATTATAAATTACATGAATTTTTCATGCAAATGGTTGGATTGTTGGAGTGTTAGAGATCGAGACTGATTTTTCTAAGAGAAAAACTTGATAGAACCCATCCCCCTGAGAAATCATCTAAAGAAACATGTTTATCTCCTTTGTGTTAAATTTGATCATGTCAAGGTGGTTGCGAGTGTACAGGCTTTTACAAGCTCTATGATTATTCTAGAAAATTTCCCCTGATGATAGATTTAATAAAACTTGAGTTAAGTTTGTGTTATTTTTAGGAAAAAATTGCGTTTGCTTCATTCCTCAATGTCTGCAAGTAGTTTTCTTGTTCCCGTTGCAATCTTACGTTGAAATCTTTGTGAATCACACAAGATCTTATTATTGTGATATTTTGGTGGCATTTGCAATTTAATTTATCAAAAGATAATTCATTTGATAATGAAATAAATAAATTTAAAATCACTATGACTCCTAGGATGACTATAATATTGTTAATTATCCTTTGAGGGTATCTTATGCATGATGAAACAAAGGTTGATAATTTTTAGTTAAGTTTTCCAATTTGAGCCTTCATTTTGCATCTTTGAAGTTTGTGTGTAAGTGTTGATCTGGGCCTCCATTGAAGCACATATTCTTGTTAAAGGAACATCCTAGCTATCCTAAAGCATTATGTTGTTCAAAGCTCTCCATTTTGTAAAATTTCTCAAGAGTTTGGCGAATCAAGTTCATTTCTACCTTAACTCCCACAATAAATTTTTTTAAAAACAACCAATCAAACCCATACTACCATTGTTTGTGATGTGTGTATACAAATGCATAATTTTTATTACCAAAACATGCATGAAAAATTAGGTTTTCATTGCCTTTAGTGGCATGAACCTTGCTTAGAAAATATATCCATTATCTAGAGTGAAAACTCGTGAGAGTTAGGTTTTGTTACATTGATCATATTTTAGTCAAGGTCTTCTTAATAATTTCATAAGGAAGGATATCTCCATCTCCTCCAAAAACAACAGGGTGCAAAAAGGGTCCTCTCACCCTTGTTGAAAGGCACAAACATAAAGTAGTAAGGATAGGTCAAATCATCTTGAGGGTGCTACGCATTTCTCCACATCTGAGTGACAAAGAGCAAGCTGCATTTCATCCCCAGCTACAATATGACACAATACATGCTTTGCTTGTCTCTGAGATTTTTGTGAAAATTGTGATGCTTCTAAGCCTTTGAGGGAGAATAAATTTGCATACCAATACCTGATTGGTGCCGCTACTAGGGAATAGTGGTTACAGTTCATATTCAGACCCTTGTAACCTCTTCTTATATGTTGAAAGTGCTAATACATTTTTTCAAACTTCATATTGTGTTCGGGCCTATAATAATTATTTCGAGGTTACAAGCACTGTGTGCAAATTCTTTATATTTCCACACATAGTGCACTGGTTTTCATTAATAAATATGGGTAAAGAAAATTTAGATAATCCCCTTTCTAGTTTTTAGTATTGACAGACATTTGATAGATCATATTTTAGTGCATTTTCACAACTAAGGTGGAAATCC
This sequence comes from Taxus chinensis, assembly GCA_019776745.2. NCBI lineage: Eukaryota > Viridiplantae > Streptophyta > Pinopsida > Cupressales > Taxaceae > Taxus > Taxus chinensis. The sequence goes on from CM034149.1 coordinate 811,471,526, forward strand.
TTAATGGTGACTACCTATTGATCTATTTCTTGATGAGTACTAGTGTATTAACCTCTGTCAGCTGAGATTTGTTACTAATCTTTACAAAGATGGAAGGAAGAAGATCTTTCTTTTCTAGGGATCCTATGACGACATTATTTCAAGATCTAGGAAAAACAAAGTCAGAAGGAAGAAAATCCTAAAGAGTTGTTAGAGATCAGCAGACAAGAAAAGGGATCTCCATTGATGAAATTGATCAGACTATTAGTGAATACTGCCATTCAAGTGCTTCTAAATCAGGTAGCCTCTTTTTTGGAATTGTATTCTCCAACTTGAGAGGGGCCTTCATTTTATTTTGAAAATTTTGCTTCTCATTCTGCCCTTGTCTTTTTAGAAGTTGATAGCATTTTCCAAGAAAAAAGGCCTTTATGGGATATCCATTTTGAAATTTATACTCTTGTGTTTCAAAGACCATCTGCCCCTTATCAATATTTCTCCCCTCTAAGGTCACCTCCTCAAAACAACATGGCCTTTCCCCCACCTAGACCTCCATTTGTTGTAAACACCGTTGGTTCTATAAATTTTATAGGGATGGTTGGTTATCCAAATGCATTTCCCTAGGATGTAAGAAATAGGTTACCAAAGTTCCAAGGAAAAAACTTTATAACTGGGGATCAACATATAAAGATTTTTATCAATATTATGGAAGACTTTGAGATTGAACATGGATATATATATATATATATATAATATTGTTTATGCATACTTTGGAAGAGGATGGAAGGGACTGGTATAAAACTTTTCTAGATAATTCCATTGATTCTTGGACAGAGATGAACAATGCATTTAGATTGCAGTATGGTGATAGAACTGACCCTAGGTTTTTTCTTTCAGAACTTGAAAATATGAAGAAGAATCCTAATGAGTCAGTACATGATTTCAACACAAGGTTTAATAAGACCTTAAGGAGATTACCTGTTATGTTAAGGCCATTTGATGAATCATGTTTGATCAAATATTCAGATGCATTTGATAAAAAGGTTTCTTACTAATGGAGGGATAAAAACCCTAATAATTTAAGGGAGGCCTTCACCATGGCTCTAAAAATTGAGAACAACATCAAGGTAATTGGAAAGCCTCCAAAAAGGGAGGTTGTAAAACTAATTTAACCGAAAAAATCCTTAAACAAGTAAGGTTGTTGATTTGGAGGAAGTTGTGAAAACTTTGGTAGGGGATGTCAAAGAAATATCATACAAATTCGCCTGGGTAGAAAAGGGAATTGGGCAGAGTTTCACAAGGTCAGCATAAGCAACAAGGCCAAGACAGGGTTTACAAATAATCATAGAAATGATAAGAGATCTGATGACAGAGGAAAGAGACCTATTTTAGCTGGAAAATAAACAAGCCCAAGCTAGAGAAAATAGAATGGTACATGATCCTTTGGCTGACATAGTTTTTTGTTGTCAAGGACATAGATGTCATTGAGTGGTGTGACAAATGTTTCATACCCCATGCTTCATGTGAGGAAGATCAACATGAAGAAGAAGAAGCTAATGATGATAATGATGATGATGTTTGCATGATGGGTTGCTCCATGAGCTTATAATAAGGAGAAATATCAACTGAGTTTATAAGTGCTAGAAATGTTGTTGACTTTTGGGATTGTATGCACCATGGTACCTCTTCTTCATCCCTCTCATACTTTAGAAGTAGACACTGTATAAGCTTTTGAATTTCCCAATAATGACTTTGAATATTTAAGAGCTTTAATGATAAATAAGTATGATGGAGGAATCCCATCTGAGGAGGACAGGAAGTTGTTGATGAATTTTTTTGTTACCCAAGAGAAGGATTAAAACATAAGAAGTAGGGTTGTTAAAGGGATAGGGCCTTAAGCCAATCCAAAAACTCCATTGCTTTCAAATATTCCTAAAGAATCTCCTAAGAAAGATGCATCTGCCAAGGGCCTTATTGTCCTAAACAAAAAAACATACCCCTCCTCATGCCCAAGATGTCAAAAATCATGTGCCATATAATGAGTGTATGAACTCTCCTTCCAATTCTGCCTTGCCAAAGTTTGTCTCTTACGATATTGCCAAAGTCTTGAGTCGGATCAAGATTTTAGTTCCAATCGTTGAGTTTCTTAGGATTCCTAGGCACAAGAAGAGGGCTTTGGAGTAATTTGGATTGAAATAAGAGAAGAGCGCCCTAGGAAGAAATGTAAATTTTACGGAGACTCCTCCAATCACTGAAGATATAGAAGCACCACTAGCATCAGAAGAGTTTAGATGAGCCACCTGAGGTTTATCTGGGAACATCCTAGGTAGATTCCTAGCTAAATGTGGAACCGTTCTTCACCACTCTGATCATTAAGGATAGATTGTTGCACAACTGTAAGTTTGATTCGGGGGCATCATGTAATGTTATGCCTTTAGAAGCTATGAATGAACTAAACATCAAGGTAAAAACAACAAATGGGAAGTGCACTTCCATGGATTCAAGAGAGGTGTCAGTGGTGGGATGTGTGAAAGGTCTGGTGGTAAACCTTGTAACCTATCCGGGAAAGAACCTGAAGATTGATGTAGTTATGGTTCACTATCCAGCCAAGTGGGGTATGCTATTTTCTAGAAAATGGGCTACAAGTGTTGGTGGGAGTGTTCAAATGGATATATCCTATGCCATTATCCCAATTGAGGGAAGTCTTGTTTATTTATATGGGGAAAAGAAGATGTTGTACATTATTGAAGATCACAACAATGCATCTTATGAAGTATTGTACACAAGTGTTGATACTGATAACTTTGTAGGATTTACTGATCGAAAAGAGCACAAGATCGAAGAATGCAAATGTCTTGAACAAGAACGCTCTCCTAGGACTTTATTGTTTGATGGAGCTTTCTTCAAGTTCGGGAATGGTGTTGGTGTTTTTCTGATGTCCCCAAGTCAGAAAAATTTTGTCTTTTCCTTCAAACTCAACTTTGAGTGCACTAATAACATTTTTGAGTATGAGGCACTACTGTTAGGTCTAAGGATTTTCTTGGAAATACGATGTTTAAATATATCATTGTCAAAGGAAATTCAAAATTATTTGTAAAGCATGTCAGAAAACTTTATGCCACAAAAAATCAGTGAATGAAACAATATAAACATATATCTTGGGATCTCATTGAGATGTTTGATTCATTCAATATTGTGCATAATGATAGGAGGTTCAATGATTTGGAAAAAAAACTTATAGTATTGGTATCTCGGTTTTATAATCGTATAGTATCCCCATATTATGAATATGATGTTGAGGTGTTAACTAGGCCATCTATACCTGACAACAATAAACATTGACAAGTTTTTGATAATGATGCTCAGGTTAGAAGATTTCTATAGAACAAAGGGGAGTTTGCTGATCATATTATTGATTAGGATCCAATGGTGTGCATAGTAGAGGGTAAAGAAACCTTGTTTGGCAAAGACATAATCCAACTAGAGAATAATACCATTCCTAGAGGGTTGGTTCCTCCTGAATCCAACTTTGATAATGTTGATCACATTATTAATAGATGCATAGCAGCCTCAAAGGATATTGAGGAGTGTGACCTTGGAACAAAGGAGAAACAAAGGAAGATCTAGTTGGGAAACAATCACAACAAGGAGGAAAAATAGTTTTATGTCTAATTGCTAAAAAAATATCAAGATTGCATGGCTTAGACTTATTCTAAACTAAAGGAATATAGAGAGGATCTACTTCAACATGATATTCCCTTGGAATCTAATGCAAAACCTTTTAGGTAGAAACAAAGGCCAATCAATCCACTCCTATCTCTTAAAATGCAAGAGGAACTGAAGAAACTAAGGGATGGAGGAATTATTTAGCCTACAAAGTATTATTTTTGGGTTGCAAACCTAGTACCTGTCAGAAATAAGAATGGTGACATCCGGTTTTGTGTGGATTTTAGGAATTTGAACAGAGCATCAATGAAGGATAATTATCCTTTACCAAACATGGGAAAAATGTTGTAACTAGTGACTGGTTCTGAGCTACTTTCTACCTTTAATGGTTTCTCTGGTTATAAACAAGTTGTGGTGAACGAATAAAAAAGAATTAAAACAACATTTACCACTCCTTAGGGGACTTATGTATATGTCAGGATGCCCTAAAGGTTTAATGAACGATGGAGCAACCTTTGAAAGAGAAATGTATTTTTTTTTGCTGCTTACATCAATGATTTTATTGTTGTCTACCAAGATGATGTGACTCTGTTTTCCAGAAAGTGATGTGATCACTTGCTTGACTTGGAAAAGATGGTGATAAGATGTAGAGAGCATGTCATTTCACTCAACCCAAAGAAGTGCCATTTTGGAGTGCAGAAGGCAAAGTTTCTTGGTCAAATTGTGTCACAAGAATGGGTAATGATTGATCCAGAAAGGGTGGAGGCCATCAGCAAAGTCCCAATTCCAAGAACCAAGAAAGGAATTCAATCCTTCTTTGGGTAGATAAACTTCATCAGAAGATTCATATCAAACTTTTCTAAGTTGACCATTCCAATTACTTACGTGCTAAAGAAGGATCGGGCCATCAAATGGGAGGAGGATGCCATTCAAGATTTTAATGGGATGAAGGAGGCATTAAATCATGCCCCTATTTTAGCAGCTCTTGATTATAAGAAGCCTTTCCAACTATTTTCATTTGCTTCAGAAAACACTATTGGATCTGTCCTTTTGTAGAAAGATGATGAAGGGGCTGAGAGGCCAATTGCATTTTTCAGTAAGGCATTGTAGGAGCATGAGCTGAAATACACTATTATGGAAAAACAATCATTTACCTAGGTGAAAGCAACAAAGTTTTTCAGGCCTTACATTATGAGTTCCAAAATTTTTGCTTATGTTCATTTTATCTGAGATGGAGGTCTCACACAAAAGATGTATATGGGTGAACAAGTTGTAAGAATATGACATGGATATCCAAACCACAAAGTTGGAGAGAGGTTTGGGTTTTGCTAAGCTTATGGTTGAGAGAAAATTGCAAACTATTGAGGTAAATGAGATAGAAGAAGCTAGGGTAGATGTTTTTAAAAAATTGATGAGTTCTGAGTGGTACAAAGATGTAATTTACTATCTCAGACATCTATACTGCCATGAGAATTTGAGTAAGAACCAAAAAAGAGCCCTTAATTTTTCTTCCCATAAGTATGTCATTACTGATTATGGGCTAGCTTAGAATAACCTTGAGGGAGTTCTCTTAAGGTGCATTACTGAAGATGAAGCCCCCAAGATAATTACCGATCTCCATGGAGTACTTTGTGGGGGGCATTTTACTAGAAGATTCACAGCACCCAAGATCTTGAGGGTTGGTTATTGGTGGAAAACTCTCTTCAAGGATATAACTCTTTTGGTTAGAAAATGTGAGAGTTTTTAACACTTCTCTAGAAGACTGAAAGCTTTAGGCTCCCTGCCTTTGTAGCCTGTATCAATTGAAGCCCCATTCAAGCAATGGGGAATGGATTTCATTGGTGAGATTTTACATTCTTCAAGTGATGGCCATAAGTGGATTCTTGTAGCCACTGATTACTTCACCAAGTGGGTGGAGGCAATCCCCACCAAAAGAGCAACACAAAAAATTTTCATGGACTTTATGTTGAACCATGTCATCTGCAGGTTTGGGGGTACCAGTAAAAATTGTTTCTCAAAATGCCAAAAGATTCAGAGATAAAAATTTGGTGTTAATGTGCAAATAATATGGGATCAACTTGATATATGCCTCTAATTACAATCCCTGAGGAAATGAACAAGCTAAGTCTAGTAGTAAGAATATCCTAAAAAATATCAAACGAACCTCGGAGCTGAACAAAAGAAAATGGGGTGAACAACTGGAGTTCATTGTTTGGGTTGAAAAAATTATTTTTAAAAGAGCCGGTGGAAAAAGTACATTTGAATTGGTGTATGTCACTCAAGCTCTGCTACCCCTGCACATGCAACTATCCTCATATCATTTCATTTAACAACTGAAAGATCAAGAAGTTAGTCTATATGAGGCTCACATTAACCATATTGTTGAACTTGATGAAGAAAGGAGAGCTTCTCACCAAAGGCATGTGAAGTTCAGAGAAAAATTGAAGAAGTTATTTAACAAGAAGGTCACTCCTAGAGCTTTCGATATTAGAGATCTTGTCCTATTGTGGGATAAAATACATGAAAACAAGGGAAAGCATGGTAAATTTGATGCATTATGGATGGGCCCTTACTCCATTGACATTAGAATTGGTGAACATACCTTCTTCCCAAAGGATTTGGATGGTAAATTTCTCAAATTTCCTATTAATCGCAGGTACTTGAAGCATTTCCGACATTGATTCTCTAGAATCAAGGTGAGAATCACATGTACAATGTATAGTTTGTTGGTTTGGTTCCTATCTTTTGTGTTTTTTCTTGTTCTGGTCCTTGCTGACTTGGTTTTGTTGGTTTCTCAGTTTGGTTTTTTAGAGGATGGTTATGGTTGTTCCACTACGCTATCTTTCTCTTCGAATTTGTTTCCCAATGGTCTATTCTTAGCACTTGGTCTGCTAATTATTCTTGTGGAACTCCCAGGAATTTCCCATCCCCGAGTCTGAGATGCTGTTGGTTCTTGTCTTGGATCTCACACCATTTTTCCCTAATTTCATCAAAATTATCGGGCTCTGCCATTTTTTCGTATTTTTTCCTAACCATGGAAGGTCAAGAATGATCAATTTATATTTTTATGCCTTTGAAAATCCAAATCCATGGTTGAAAAATGATCAAAACCATGATTCACTTGGTTTTGTTTCAAAAATATTCATCCTTAGTGAAAAAATCAGATTCTAGGCATGAATGGTGAATTTATGTGTTTTTGACGGTCTAGCAGGTGTCTTTTTACTGTCAAAATTATTCCTCAGCATTCGGTAGTCACGTGGATTCTTTTGGTTGGTCAGGGGATGGTGGGAAAATATTTTATCTTGTCGTTGTTAAATTTTTTGGCACAAAGGCAAATTTGGTCGCGTAGCTCCGCTCAATTTTGATTGGTTCTTTTGGTACTTACGTGGCTTCTTCTAATTGGATGGGGCACGGTGGGTTTGTTTTTTGAACTTTTTATTTTTGGCTACTTTGGGAAACATTTTTAACCCACCCTGCAGCCCCGTCATGCTTTGATTAAAGAAAAATTTAAGCGGCATGGAAAAATTCTTACTTTGACCCCGCAGAAGGACACGTGGTAAAGTTAAAAGCGGAGATGCAGGCATCTGGAAGCAGATTGGATATTTTTCCCTTTTCACAAAATTGATTAAAATTTAAAAATAGAAGTGTGCCCCCGCCAAATCATTTTGAATCCTTAACATTTTTGAAGTTACATCAAAAAGACATGTCGTGAGCCCGCGCTCATTCAAGGTCTCAACTTTTGGGGACCATCTCTAGATGCACCATTGTGATGCGTGGCAGTTTGAAAATTCAAAGGGGTGGAAAAGCAGACCATTGGAGGAAACTTGGATTGTTTCCTCTTATCATCAAAAGAATTCAAATATCGAAATGGCCCTCAAGCCCGACAAGGAGGTAAAGGTTGGTGTTGAAAATTTTAAGAGGCGGGGAGACAGGGCATCGGGGGCAACTTGGATTTTTTTTACCTTGATATTCAAAAGACTAAAATCATCAAAATGACCCATGGGTCCAATAGAGAAATGTCAAAACTTTCTCCAGTAAATGGCGGAGGTGCGAACCTTTAGAGGAAAATTAGAAAATTTTCCTTCTATGGGAAAATGAGATAAAAGTGTAAAAGAAAGCATGGTTCTGCTAGGACCCACATTAGGACACATGTTAGGCCCATTTTTTAAGGGTGGAGCTATAGAGGAAACTTGAAAAATTTTCCCTTTTCTAAAAAAGAGGTGAAATAGCAGAATTTGGGAACAGTGTCTTAGGACCCACCTTTGGACATGTGTCAGGCTCATTTCTCAAGGGTGAAGGTGTGGATCAAAATGTGAATAATTTACATTTTTGTAAAAGTGGTAAAAGGAAAAAGGAATCCCGCATGCCCATTTTAGAGTGGATCTTGCACTTGGATGGTCCAAATTCAAAATAGAAATCAGCTGCAGTTGTGCATCTGTATCTAATTTTTCCACCATTTTCACTACCAAATCTCCTAGAGATGTGAGTCTTCAATGATTTCTTGATATTTCTTACACGTGAAACATGGAAGGGGAGTTAATTTGATATCTAAGTTTGGTGAGGAAAACTATGGGGAATTCTTTTCCTATTAAGATGAGATCTGACCTCCAGGCTGGATCTAATCCTTAATTTTTCCTTCCTAGGCACGTAAAGATCCAGATTTGATAGATTAGGGGCTGAAGTGGTTGGCAAGTAGAGGGAAGAGTGTTCGATCAGAAGGAGTTAAATGTGGGAAATGTTTGAAGAGATCCAACCCCAAATCACCTTACAACTTTTCATAGATCTGATTTTGGGAATTGTGATCAGGATCATGACAAGCACTAGTGCATTCAATGTTTGGATTTTGGGGGGAAAACTCTCTTGTAAATGAAGTATTATAAATTGCATGTATTTTTCATACAAATGGTTAGAATGTTGGAGTGTTAGAGGTCGGGACTGATTTTTCTAAGAGGAAAAACTTGATAGAACCCCTCCTCCTGAGAAATCATCTAAAGAAACATGTTTATCTCCTTTGTGTTAAATTTGATCATGTCAAGGTTGTTTCGAGTGTACAGGATTTGACAAGCTGTATGATTATTCTAGAAACTTTCCCCTAATGATAAATTTAATAAAACTTGAGTTAAATCTATGTTATTCTTGGGAAAAATTTTGTTTGCTTCATTCCTGAATGTCTGCAAGTAATTTTCTTGTTCCCATTGTAATCTTACATTGAAATCTTTGTGAATCACACAAGATATTATCGTTCTGATAGTTTTGTGGCATTTGAAATTTAATTTATCAGAAGAGAATTTATTTGATAATGAAATAAATAAATTTAAAATCACTATGACTCCTAGCATGACTATAAGATTGTTAATTAGCCTTTCAGGGTATCTTATGTGTGATGAAACAAAGGTTGATAATGTTTAGTTAAGTTTTCCAACATGAGCCTTCATTTTGGATCCTTGAAGTTTGTGTGAAAGTGTTAATCTGGGCCTCTATTGAAGCACATATTTTTGTTGAAGGAGCATCCTAGCTATCCCAAAGCATTTTTTTTTTCAAGCTCTCCATTTTAAAAATTTTGTCAAGAGTCTAGTGAATCAAGTTCATTTATGCCTTACCTCCCACCAAAAATTCATTTAAAAACAACCAATCATACCATTACTACCCTTGTTTGTCATGTGTGTATACAAATGCATAATTTTTATTACCAAAACATGCAAAAACAATTAGGTTTTGCATTGTCTTTAGTTGCCTAAATCTTGCTTAGAAAATATCTCCATTATCTAGAGTGACAACTCATGAGAGTTAGGTTTTGTTGCATTTATCATATTTTTTTCAAGGTCTTCTTAATAATTTCACAAGGAAGGATATCTCCATCTCCTCCATAAACTGCAAGTTTTAAAAAGGGTCCTCTTACCTTGGTTGAAAGGTACAACCATAAAGTAGTGAGGATACGTCAAATCCTCTTTAGGGTCCTACCCATTTCTCCACATCTAAGTGACAAAGAGCAAGCTATATTTCATCCCTGTCTAAAAAACAAAACACTACATGTTCTACTTATCTCTAAGCTTCTTTCCAAACCTCTGATGCTTCTTAGCCTCTACGGGAGAATCAATTTGGGTAACAACACTTGACATACCCTTATGCCTCCCCCAAGTACCCTTTATTGCTCACATTTCCTTATGCCTCCCCAACCTCTTATGGCACCCCATAATGAGTAAAGAAATGCAAGTTATTTCTTTGTAAGGTGGAACCAAAATACCAACTCCTTCCACACTTATACCTCCCCAAAAAAACTTATGTCTCCCAAAAAAAAAACCCCATAGCCTTCTCCTGCACCATTCCTAGGCCATCTACCCAACATCCCACAAACATAAAAGAATTTACATATTCATAAAAGGGAAAGAAGAGCATTTCCTAGAGCCAAGCTCTTACCTCTCCATGATGGAATTTTTTCTAAGTCCAAAACAACAATCTTTCTTATGGAAAACAGTCCAAGGTCAACAATCTACAAGCATGCAACAATCTCCAATATTCTTGAAAAGAAAAATCTCTCAAAACCCAAAAGATGTCTCCCAAAAATAAGTGATAAAATTAAAACAACCCCAAAAACAAGCCAAGGAATTTCATTAAATAGAAGAGGAAAGAGAAGAGGATGAGGTGGATCCGTGTAGGATGCCACTTCACACATCCTCAACCCCAACACCAAAGTCAACTTCTTTCTCCAATGCATAATCAATAAGTGGGTGAATAATATGATAGCTTTACTTATACACTCAAACAAGCCCACACCCCATAAGAACTGAAATTAAAACATGTAAAAAAAGTGCAATTACAACATTCAATTTGACTTACAAAAATGCATAAAGAATGGCTAAATTTAAATCTCCAACCATGGGTGAAGTTGGTATACAAATTTAAGAGGTATAAGACAAGTTTAACTTGTCCCACAAGCCTCCAAAATTAGCCTCCAATGACAAATTCGAATTTCAAAGAAGATGAAGTGTTTCATACTTCAAAATTTTAATTAATTACTTTTTTATGACAAATTTTAATTAATTAACTTACCAACAAGATTACTCACAATATTAAAACACCATTTAATAAATAATGAAAGGGGTCAATGCACCACAAAATAAACACATGCAAACATTAAAAAATGAACCAAATAAAAGGAAAACACAAGTCGCTTAGTCACATTTAAAGGTGATCGCCCCATGGGAGTCCGTAACACAATCAAACACACGCAAACACTTACAGTTGCCATGGTGACCTCATTGAATTCATCTAGAATTCCAATGTGGTTGGTCCCCAATCTCCCGATGTTTGTTTTGATATTTTTAACTTGGAAAAAATACAAATACCTCCTTCGGCCTCGTGGCCACATCAGAACATCCAAATGAATATAATATACTTCCAAATTCATCTATATATGTGAATCACAACAATCATCAAGTCAATCAACAGTGTCACTTAAAATTTCATCAACAACTATATCATCATCAATTTTAATTAAACTTTCATTTTTTAGGTCTACTCAAAAAATCCAAATATCACATGTTCGAACAACATCTATAACGTAACAATGTCAGAAAATATATCAACATCAATATATAAAATGTCTCTAATAATCATCACGCATCATATATGAATCAGATTCAGCAATAATTCATGCTCTAACATCTAATCATCATACTAAATCAAACTATAACAATGTCTATGGTATAGTCAACAGTGTCGTGATCAGTATCAAAAGGTGTCAAAGGGAAGTGGCCATTACACATTGTAGATTGTTGGTTACTATTGTGCGTGCATTAGAATTGCAGCTATTTTTCTAGCTCAATTCAACAACAAATCAACTCTCTGTATATTGTTGTTCACTGTTGTGTAGGCATTAGACCTGTTGTTGTTTCCTTTGAATCTGCTACTCTGGTTTACCTAAAAATTCTTCTATGCCTTGTTCCTTGTCTATTATGTAGTCTATGTTAACACATATATATTCCATCTATGTTTTGAAAACTCCATTTTGTCTTTGTATACTATTGTGTGCGACTGCACAAGTTCTGAGCAAATTAATTACAAAAAAAATAACTTTACGATAAATGTTCATCCCTCTAAAACATGGTTGGAAAGAGTTGGCTGGAAAGAGCGAACAACCAAAAAATTTAATATACACATGGGCTTTACATTAAATTCAACATAATCTAGCAATCTTGTTTGCACAAGTTTCCTATCTAATGATAATATGAAGGAAAATCTGTAATACAAATATGCATCCTCGGTTTTGTGGGTTTCTTTATTTTGTGTAATGTGGAAGCATAATTTTTATATAAACATTTTCACATTATTTATTTACCCGAATGAAAATCTATTGTCTCAGTATAATGGAATTGGGGGAATAACCATGACAGATTTAATTTCAAGCCAAACCATGACACCTCCATAACTTAATGGTAAATGATTTCCTCAAAAGTTCATTTACGTCCTACATAAACAAATAATAGTTATGCAAAAACACCAAAAAAAATTTGTGATTGCTTTAATTATTTACATATGATTTTAATAGTTTTTCTAATGTTTACATCTATCTCTTTGTAAGAGAGTCAAAAGGGAATATTTTGATGACTGTGGTCGTGAAAGAACTAAGCAAAGAAGACATTAACATTTGAATATTATAGAATCTCAGCACTTATACTATACTGAATATTTTATGAATAATGAAGAAAAAAAAAACAAAACACACAGAAATTAACAATAAATCTGCTCACAAAGTGAGCGAACAACAAGGCTAATGAAGTTCTATTTTATTCAACTTAGAATTGTCTTCTTTTCCCTTCTGCTGTGCTTGAAATCTGAAGGAGAGGATAACATTTAAAAGAAGGAGCAGCTACAGTAATGAAAGAGATAACTGAAGAAGAACTCAACTAGATCCTAAATCATAGGCATCAATTAATACTGAAAGATGTTGCAGTTTATTAGGAAGTGAATGAAGCTACAAACAAAAGAGAACAAAAACTTAACTGAAAGTAAACTAATCCTATGACTGAAAGAATTGCTCAGTCTACAATTTATTAACAAAAATAAAGAACTAGTTAAAGGAAACTGCAAAAGATGAGCTGTAGTGGTGGCGGTGGAACTGCAAAGGAACTGCAGTTTGAACATGCATCCTTCAATCTCCCCTGGCATGTGAAATGGAGATGAGTCCCAACTGATTCATCAAAGCAACAAAACTAGATATAGGTAGAGCTTTGGTAAAAATATCAGCAACTTGCTCTGTTGTAGGGAAAAATTGTAATTGCACTGTCCCATCCTGAACTAAATCTCTGATGAAGTGATGCCAAATCTCAATATGCTTCGATCTAGCATGAAACACAGGATTCTTTGTCATTGAAATGGTACTACTGTTATCACAGTAAATAGTGGTTGGATGTTCCTGAACCAACTGCAAATCTTCCAAAATCCATCTAATCCATATGGTTTGACAACTAGCTGTTACTGCTGCAATATACTCTGCTTCTGCGGAAGAGATAGTAATGGTTGCTTGATTTTTACTACTCCATGGGACAACTCCATAACCAAGTGAGAAAATATAACCAGATGTGGATTTTCTATCATCCATTGAACCAACCCAATCAGAATCTGTGTAACCACATAGCTCAAACTTATGTGTGGGAGAATAATGAATGCCAAAATTGTGTGTACCACTCACATACCTTAAAATTCTTTTTCCAGCACGCCAATGAGACTCATGTGGATCCTGCATGAACCGAGAGATAAGGTTCACAACATACATAATATTAGGTCTCGTGGTAGTGAGGTACATGAGGCTTCCAACCAAAATTCTATATAAAGTGGCATCTACTTTGGAACTTGCATCTTCCTTGGTTACTTTTTCACCAAGGGCAACAGGAGTGGCAATTGCAGTGCATGACATCATTTTAAACCGCTTCAATAGATCAGCCACATACTTGGTTTGAGAAATGGATATACCTTCCGATTGTTGTTGCACCTCCACTCTAAGAAAATAATGCATGAGTCCCAGATCTGACATCTCAAATTCTTGTTTCATTTATGCTTGAAATTTCTCCATGAGAAACGGGTTGTTACCTGTATAAATGAGATCATCAACATAGAGGCAAACAATTAAAATATAATTACCAAGATGTTGGATATATAGGGTTGGCTCTGAGGAACTTCGAATGAATCCTTTCTTCAAGAAGTAATTGTCAATCCTTGCATACCAAGCATGAGGTGCTTGCTTCAACCCATAAAGAGCCCTTTTTAGCTTGTAAATCAAATGTTCTTTTCCTGGAATTTCATAACCAATAGGTTGTTCCACATAGACTTCCTCATCAATAAAACCCTTTAGGAAGACTGATTTTACATCCATCTGATAGATTGGCCACTTGTGTTGTGCAACAATAGCCAATATAATCTTGACTGTATCAAATCTTGCAACTGGAGCGAAAGTCTCTGAATAATCTACTCCAGGCATTTGTGCAAATCCCTTGGCAACTAATCTTACCTTGTGTCTATTCATAGAACCATCAGCATGATATTTCACCTTATATATCCATTTGACACCAATCACTTGCTTATCTTTAGGAAGTTGCACTAATTCCCATGTATTGTTTTTATCAATTGCATGCATATCTTCTTTAATAGCATTAATCCATACTTGTTCTTTCACAGCTTCTTCATACACTGAAGGTTCAACTTGAATGGTACTAAACAAAGCAAAATTGGAAATTGGATTCAAATTAGAACTCCTTTGATAAATTTCATTTAAACTTCGTACCTTTCGTGAAGAGCTTGGACTTGATTGTGGACTAGAACTATCACCTAAAGAGGAACTTGGTGAACTTAATGAACTGGGGCTTGAACTTCCACTTGAGTTTGCGGGGAGAGGAGGAACTTGTTGAACATCTTCTATACCCGTGATGAGTGGTGTAGTTTGTTGAACTCCTTTTTTCCATTGCCATACTCCCCCTTCATCAAAAACCACATCTCGTCTAATAATCCATTTCTTTGTGTCAGGATTATAGAACTTGTATCATTTTGTGAAATCTGAATAGCCCACAAATATACAAAGTTGGGATTTTGCATCCAACTTCTTCTGCTTCTTTTCCAGAACATGAAAATATGCAGGGCAACCAAATACATGAAAGTGACCTACTGAGGGCTTGCGTCCACTCCAAGCTTCCTTGGGAGTGATATTCTGAAGTAATTTTGTTGGGATTCAATTCAAAATATAAGTTATGGTTGCTACTGCAACTCCCCAATAGCAATTACGAAGGTTTTTGAACTGCAACATACTTTGTGCCACCTCCATAATGGTATGGTTCTTTCTTTCTGCAATGTCATTCTGTTGTGGGGTATAAGCTGCCGTAAGTTGTCTCTTAATTCCATGAGTATTACAAAAATCAGCAAAC